>JAJHZJ010000017.1:8269289-9469289 GCA_023548195.1 Bettongia penicillata ogilbyi | reverse complement strand
GAGAAGGCAGGGTGTTTGAGTCTTGGACTAGAGGCCTCAGTCTCTGGAAGAATTGCATCTTGTTTGTGAAGGACATTGCCCAGACAGACTTAATTTTAAATGTACAATTTCCACTTAACAGTAAGAGTCTTTTGTGCCTTACCTACCCTATTGGAGGGTTCATATTGCTCACCATGCCCAGGATGCACAATGCTAGGTGATAGAATGACCTTGTGTTATCCACTCAGTAGCAATTAGGACCCAGGAGCAAGAAAGCAAATGGATTTTAAAAATGATGTAGTGAGTGACTGCTTTTGGAAGCTTGCGGTTTCAGAAACTTAGTTTTATTTGGTTTGGCTACCCTTACAGGCCTGTCAAAGGCTCCAATCTTCCTGATCTTTGTGGAAAGAGACCTCCAAAAACGTACCACAGAGGTATAAGCAATCAGTGAGATAGACTACTGCATAGCCTACTTTAGGTCTTCCAAGAGTTTTACCTGTTCAACCTTTCTCAAAAGAGACAGACTTCTGGGTGACTTTTTAAAGGAGGGCCATCAGGATATGTAAATGGTGACAATTTGCATTGTCCAGAGTTAGAAAGTCCAGTGAGTTTCTGGGCTTCCTTTTTAGATTTTGAAAAAGCCTTTTTCAGGAACTGTCTGGAATCTGAGCTCTGTCTGGAATCATCTGGGTTCTTTCTAGCCACTGTATTTCCCCAAAATCTGGATTTTCTGGGGTTAATTTCCTCCCCCTTGCCTCTCATGAGCCTTTATCCAACTGAAGGTCTAAGCCACTGTGGCCTTATCTGGCCGGTTCAGCATTATATTGTCATTGTAGTGGTATACCTACACCTCTTTAAGGTCTCTGCCTACAAGATACTGGCAGTATGAGATTGACTTTAGATAGATCTGGAGAAGTACAGGAAAGGTTCATTGAACTCCTTTCTAGGTGAAAGTGAACTGGACCTGACTAGTCTTAGTCACAGGAATAGAGAAAAAAAGCATGGACAAAGTTGATAAACTACTTATCCCTAGGCCTAGGATACCTAGCCTGCCATGTAGATGAGGGTCAGGAACAGCTGCAGCGATGGCATGATGAATTTGTTCAGCTCCCTTGTCAGATATCATCTGCCTTTCTTGTTGTCATGTGCTGTTGTAAGGGAAGTTGATATGGCAAAGTACTCTGGCCTCTTTCATCTCCATCATTAAAGAGGAAATAGCTTTTCATTCTCCTCTTCCCTCCAGGGACCTCTTATTGTTTGATATTTACTATATGAGATGGATCAGGTAACTTCAAGGGTTTCCATTTGACCCTGCCTACAGTGACCAGCATAGAACTTTGCTGAAAGGACTCATACTGGTACTTCCCTCCAAGAGATTGTAATGTCCATTTCCACAGTGTACTCTTTGATTAGCTATCACTGTGATCTTCTGATAATGCCTTTCATTTACTTTCACTTGAGCAAGGTGATGTCCATTAATTCCTTCTGAAAATCAGGGTGCTTCTTTGTATCCATGTGTAGTCTCCTGGTATTAGAGTAACCTGGCTACTCTATCCAACAGCCCTTGTATACTTGGGGTTCCCTTCCCCCTCTCACACGAAGCTTAGGCATGTGACTTTGGGTCCCCTTGAGGTTCTGTAATAGAATGATCTAAAACTGGCCTAGACAGAGTCTTCCCCAAAATCTCTTAAATTAGTCTACAAAGGCAGGGGTGGCTCAGAACTACCAAGTAGGGAGGGAACTGTAGGGGGTACCTTAAACATGGATGTGACTGAAGGGTTTTCTTGTTCACATGAAAGTTTTAGAAAGAAATTTATTAAGTCATTTGGTAGAGAAGAACAAGCTGGAAAGAAAGCATAGCTCCATCTTGTCCAGGCTCTGGAAGGTTTACACTGTTACAGAATTTAGACAAGGGTACCCACATGTGAAGCCCACATAGGCAGTGAAGCAGTTTTGCCAAGAGAGAAGCTAGAAAGCAAGATGGATTGAAGTGGATATGAGTAAATGTAAAAATTCAATAAAATTTGGGCAAAGCCAAAACACAAACTTGGGTGGACTCAGAACAAGACTGGGTGTGGAGATCCAGAACAAGAATGTTTTGGGTGGATCCAGGACCTGGGGAAACCCAGAATTTCTTGTAGCTATCTTCAGCATTCCTGGGGATTTATTGATATTGGGACAACATGCTGGGTTTAAACAATCTCTAATCATATAAAATTAAACAGTATAATAATAGTTTTTCCAAGTAATATGATAATAATTCACAGTCTTTGCTATCCCTATCCCCAGATATTATGAAATAGTTTTATTAACATCCTCATAGGCTGCTGATCAATTGCTTTTTCAACCCCATTTTTCAGAAGCCATATTCAAAGCTCTATGTAGGAGATGGTGTCATTCTCACTGGGATTGAAATGGATGTAGGGCTACCTTCCAATATCCTTGGACCATCTATTTTCATTCACATCAGTATTTCCCCTGATGGCAACTGCTGTCCTAATCTTTCACTCAAATTTCACTAGTTGATGTGTCCATCTCTGTGTGAGCGTGTGTTAAGGACAACTCACAGCTAAAGCCTGATGCCATTCAGGTCTGGGTTCACCCAGAAGGCTGGATCTAATTGCTCCTGAATCAGGCTGATCATAGGGTGTACAGGCCTTGGTGGTGGTGGGTTATTGCTTAGATCAAACCTATCCATTTCCTTTAGGAACTTTATTCCCCTCCCTGGCAGATTCCCATGAGGAGTCAGCTGCAATAGGAATTCACATTTGTGAAGCCAGTCCCAAACTCAGGCACCTAAAAAGTGACAAAGGGAAGTTCTGGTCTGAAGCCTTTAATTGATTTAGGTGCCTTTGTTACATTAAGTCCACAGAGAGCTCCTCAAGTTTATGAAACTCTGCTGTGGAAAAGTTTCTACATTGGCTTCATGAGACCTCCCTCTCAGGAACCATTGTTCCAGTGACTCATCAGGTTTCTATTTGATCTTCTCTTGTAACCTCCTGTTTTCAGGTGGTGAGAGCTGGCCCGTACCCTGATCCCTCAGAAGAAGCAATCACATTCTGGGGTATATAGGGTAAGACTTGCAGCAAATGTGTACAGTCTAGCCAAATTCTTACACTGGCCATGTCCAAAAAAAATACATCTCAATTTATTCCCTGAGTCAGTGATCTTTCTGGAGATGGGTAGTATGCTTTAATCATGAAATCCTTATGTTGGTCATTGTGTTGATCAGAATTCTTAAGTATTTCAAAGCTATTATTTCTATACATTTTTTTCTCCTAATTCCAGCAATACTTTTAAATGTACAAACCTCAAGATCAACCAGTGAATCTAGAGATAGCAAGTGTGATGACTAGGCATGCATAGTCTTTCATTATAAAAATTAGTGATGATTATATAGAACAGAGGTATCATACAACTGCTTAGCTCACACAGTCCGACTGAATCTGAACCAGATTAAAATGTAATTTGGAAATATTAATCAAAATAAATAAAAATATAACAAAACAAATAATGTTTATCTGTGGTTTTCTAAGTCAATATCAGCCTGCAAGGATCCTTATACGTACTTGAGTCGTCCTTAAGTTTGACACCACTGATTCAGAGCAATCAGTTAATATCATTTGATATGAAACTAAATAAAATCCACAAGTGATAAATTTGGTATGTTTAAATAAGCTTACAGAGTTGAAATACCGTCTCTTTTAAGCTTCTTCATTTCCTTATTGGGGTGTAGAGGGCAACCTAAGTTCTAGAAAGTTATACCAGTAGAATGCATACTCTGGTAGGCCCTATGAGTTGGAAAGTCTTACCAGTAAGACTAAGTAAGCTAACTGTGTTTGTCATCCGTCATCTTAGCTAAGCTCAGAGAGGTTTATCACTAGAGGGTTGGCCATAACAAGGTGAGTATTTTTGACGATGGTAGCTCATGAAGACTGTTTGCTAAGGTGTAGATGATTGCAGTCCCTCTTACAGAAGAGTACCCATACAGATGAAAAAGTTTTGAAATAACATGAAAATTCTATAAGAAATGACGAACAGGAGGACCTCAGAAAAAGTTTTGAAATAACATGAAAATCCTATAAGAAATGACGAACAGGAGGACCTCAGAAAAGCCTGGAAAGACTTATACAAACTGATGCTGAGTGAAGTGAGCAGACATAGGAGAACATTATACACAGTAACAGCCACAGTGTGTGAGACCAGTTTTTGATAGACTTAGCCCTTCATAGCAATATAAGGACCTAAAACATTTCCAATGACTCATGATACAAAATATCATCCACATCCAGAGAAAGAACCATGGAGTTGAAACGAAGAATGAAGCTGATTATTTTCTCCTTTGTTATGTTCTGTTTTGTTTGTTTTTCTCATGGTTTCTCCCATTTGTTTTAATTCTTCTATGCAATGTGACTAATGTGAAAATGTGTTTAATAGGAATGTATGTGTAGAACTCATGTAAGATCGAATGAGGGGGAAGGAAGGGGGAGAAAATTGGGAAGTTATGGAAATGATTCTTGAAAACTAAAAACAAAATAATAAATTTGGAAAAAAAATAACATGAAAATCAAGGGTTTTGGGGGCAGCATGAAAGATTTAGTGAATCAGGTAATGAGGATATATACATATAAAATTGTGCCAAGTGGTAAATCTTTGTTATGTTGTTATTGAGTTCCATTAGAATATTCCGTGTGATACAATAGCATTTTAACATTTTCATTCTCTTTAGTGTCTTCATTGGCTGCTGTGGCATGGGGCTGACCTCACAAGTGTAACTACAGGTGGTTGGACAGCAGCTCATGTTGCTGCAATCAGAGGTCAAGATGCTTGTATGCAGGTAAGGAGAAATTCTTGTTAAATGGATTTTTAAAAATATTAATGAATCACTTGAGTGGAATCTTACTGGAATGTTTTCATTATTCTCATTATTTTATTCTAACGGTGGTGGTTCTTAGGATTTCATTACTTATGGGCTCTTGTTACAAACTCTCCATTTATTGAACTTGATGTAAGACTCAATACCCAGCCTCTGTGGCATGTTTTGACAAATGCCAGAAGCCCACGCTTGCTTACTACAAAATATCCCATGTCCTGTCACTGAATCCTAAACAATTATCTTTATGTAGCAAGAATCTAGACTTGATGTCCCAGAATGGAGCTACCCACAGTTCCCCCTCAGGGTTCTTGGGACACTCCTGACAGAGAAAACTTTCTATGATGCTGTCAGCTGGAGGCTCCCATTCTACTGTTCTGTCCACTGGTAACTGCCTGCGGTTAAGACCTGATTTCATTTATCCAGTTAACATCAGTTAGTTTTTACAGAAGGATATTTAGATATACTTGCTCATATAGAGCAAGAACAGAAGCACATACATTTTTTTTCCCCACAGTACATGGGGGAACATGGTACTATCTGCTCTGCCACCTCAGGCCCTGGTGAGAGTGAGCTCAGACTTGATGCAGCTTCTTTGTTAACATGGAAAGTTTCCTTTTGGCCATGGCACAGCCAAGGCTGCCTTCAGCTGCTGCCAGGGCTAGGCAGGTTTTTGCTCCTCCCACTCCTGGACCTCTGGTAATTTGCAATGCTGACCTTTTGAAGCTCACAGGGCCATAGTCATTGCCACTCTTCCTTTGACTAAAAGCAGGAAAGGATAGGCCTAGAGCAGGGACTTGCCTTCTCGGTTTCCTGTTGACTCCAAGGCTTCCCCCCTTAGCAGCCTCAGTGGTTCCTCTCCCTTCTTGAATAGCAGGTGAGCTTCAAGGACCTACAGCCCAGGGACTAGCTGGTGCGTGTTTTTGGAATGCATTTCCAATGAACAAGTCCTCTCCTTATCAAATTATTAGCAGACTGAAACCAGTTACAGAGTATATGTGGATAGTCCAAATCAGGAGCAGGGCATTTCCATTATGGGTCATCTCATCAGGCCTTTCTGGATATAGGCTTCCCATAAACATACAATATTTCTGTATATTGGTTTTTTCAAGTTACTTTTTGTAGTACTTGTTGGTTACAAATACAGTAATCAATATTTTGTGTCTCCCTTACCTTATCCTAAAAATTCATATTATTGTTGTGCAGTCATTTCATTCATGTCCAATCCTTTATCATTTGGGATTTTCTTGGCAAAGATATGGAAGTAGTTTGGCATTTCCTTCTCCGGTTCATCTTACAAATAAAGAAACTGAGACAAATAGGGTTAAATGACGTACCCAAGGTCACATAGCGAGCAAGTGTCTGAGGTCAGATTTGAACCCAGGTCTTCCAGACTTCAGGCCCAGCACCACCTAGCTGCCTCAGAAGTCTATTTTTCTGTCTTATTTAATACTTTGATCTGTGATCACAGATGTGGGTACTACTTCCCACAATATGGGTTGCAACTCATCCATGGCTTCTCATCCTGTGTGACTCTTGTGCATTTCCTCTCATTAAAGATTCACTGGGGGATTAATCAGTGCAGCTTGGGGCATATACTTTTTGATATTGATTACATACTAAAGAGCATTTTCTCTGGCTCTCATTGAGTGTTACTAGCTGTTGTTTCTGTTTTGGTCAGAAACCCTGAGGGTCTTCCCCCAGATTGATTTTTTTTTTTTGACTAGGTAAAAGAGGCCATTCTTTGCCTCATTCCTTCTCACCCAGTCTTAATCACTGAATGAGTGTTGCCTGAGACAAATTGAAACCTGGGAAAAACCTTAACTTAAAATGGCCAAGGTCTCCCTCTGCATCCAGGGCCATCTCCAGTCATCCTGATTTATATTTTGCTACTGGACCCAGATAACTCCTGAACAGAGAGGGAGGCTGGTGTCTTTGCACAATCCTGCCTCACTTAAATCCAACTCACTTGCAGATGGTGACATCACCTTCCTGATGTCGTGGTCCTCTTCAAGAACAAAGGACAAACAACAAAGAACATTTGCTCTTGCCATGTAAATGTCCTTCCTTTTCTAGTTATATGACTCTTTACATGGAGACCCAGCCACTTGGGTAACTCAGCTTGTTCTTTCCCTCTCCCTCCCTTCCTCCTCTCCAAAGGAAAGTAAGTTTTGATGGCCAAAATCTGCCTAGTTAACTTTGGGTTTACTGGCTAGATGTCTTCCTTCCTTCCTTCCTTCCTTCCTTCCTTCCTTCCTTCCTTCCTTCCTTCCTTCCTTCCTTCTTTCCTTTCCTTACTCACTTCACTCTAGGTCTCATAGATTGGACAGTAAATTCCTGCCCAAGTACCACTTAATAGCTCTTTTTGGGCCCTCCTGGCTCAGACTGAATGTAAATAGTAACTATTTCCCTTTTGGCCAGTAATCCTGAGGGTCTTCCCTCATAGTTGGATTTTTTTTTTAATTAAAGGGGTCATCCCCTGATTCACTTCTTGACTCACTGAATGGGTGTTACCTCACTCAAAATGAGAACCTGAAAAGACCTTAGCCTAAAAGAGCCAGGGTCTCCCATTGCATCCTGGGCCTGGGCCATCTTCAGCTGTCCTGATGAATATCTAACCTCTGGACCTGGATGACTCTGGAGGAGAATGTGAAGCTGGTGACCTTGCGCAGCTCTCCCTCACTCAAATCAAAGTCCAACTGAAGTCATGTCATCATCTCCCTGATGTCATGGTCCTCTTTGAGAATGAAGCACAAATACAACAAAAACTCTCTTGACATGATTGGTAATATATGATAGCCTACTCACACCAACCAATTTTCCATTGCCTTATAGGTGACTCAGAACTTAGTTCAGGGGTCATAATGTTCCATAACTCACAGATTATGAACATTCTTTTTTTTTGTAAATTTTAAAGTTTATTTATTTATTTTTTTTAAATTTATTTATTTAGCTTTTTACATTCATTTTCACAAATTTTTGGGTTCCAAATTTTCTCCCCTTTTCTCCCCTCCCCCCACCCCAATACCCCAAGCAATCTAATTTTCCCTATCTTCAATCTGTCCTCTCTTCTGTCATCCCTCCCTTCCCTTGTCTCTATCTTCTCTTTTCTCCTGTAGGGCCAGATGACTTTCTATTCCTCATTAACTGTATGTCTTCTTTCCTAGTTGCAACAACAATACTAAACAATTGTTCCTGAAACTTTGAGTTCCAAATTCTCCCCATCCCTCCCTCCCCATCCATTCCCTTTGGTACGGCAGGCAATTCATTATAGGCCATATCTGTGTAGCTTTGCAAGTGACCTTCCTGATAGTCGTGTTGTGTAAGACTAACTGAATTGCCATCCCTCTTAACCTGCCCCTCATTGTTTCTCTTCTGTCCTTTGATCCTGTCCCTCCCCAAGTGTTGACTTCAAATTGCTCCCTCCTCCCTTTGCCCTCCCTTCCATCATCCCCCCCTTGCATTATCTCCTTCTCCCCCGCTTTCTTATACTGTAAGATAGGTTTTCATACCAAAATGAGTGTGCATTTCACTCCTTCGTTTAGTCAAATGTGATGAGGGTAAACTTTTGTTTGTTTGTTTGTTTGTTTGTTTTTTCCCTCAGCTCTCCTCTTTTTCCCTCCACTAAAAACATCTCCTACTTGCCTCTTAAATGACATATAGTTACCCCCTTCCATTTCCCCCTCTTTCCTCTCACTACATTTCTCTCTCACCATTTACCTTAATTTCTTTTAAGGTATGGTCCCATCCTATTCAGTTCAATCTGTGCTCTCTGTCTGCATGTGAATGCATGTGTGTATGTGTGTGCATGCGTGTACATGTGTATGTGTGGTCCCACCAACTACCCAGATACTGAAAAGTTTTAAGAGTTAGAAATATTGTCCTTCCCTGTATGAATGCAAACAGTTCATTTCTGGTAAGTCCCTTAATACTTCTCCTTGCTGTTTACTTTTGCATGCTTCCTCTCATTCTTGTGTTTGAAAGTCAAATTTTCTTTTCAGCTCTGGTCTTTTCATTAAGAATGATTGAAAGTCCTCTGTTTCATTGAAAGACCATATTTTCCCTTGAAGTATTATACTCAGTTTAGCTGGGTAGGTGATTCTTGGTTTCAGTCCTAGTTCCTTTGCCTTCTGGAATATCCTATTCCACGCCCTTCGATCCCTTAATGTAGAAGCTGCTAGATCTTGGGTTATCCTGATTGTATTTCCACAGTACTGGAATTGTTTGTTTCTGGCTGCTTGCAAGATTTTTTCCTTGAGCTGGGAGTTCTGGAATTTGGCCACAATGTTCCTAGGAGTTTCTCTTTTTGGATCTCTTTCAGGTGGTGATCGATGGATTCTTTCAATACTTATTTTGCCCTCTGGTCCTAGAATGTCAGGGCAGTTTTCCTTGATAATTTCATGCAAGACGATGTCTAGGCTCTTTTTTTGATCATGGCTTTCAGGTAGTCCCATAATTTTTAAGTTGTCTCTCCTTGATCTATTTTCCAGGTCAGTTGTTTTTCCCATGAGATATTTCACATTCTCTTCTATTTTATCGTTCTTTTGGTTTTGTTTGGTGATTTCTTGGTTTCTCATAAAGTCATTAGACTCCATCTGTTCCATTCTAATTTTGAGAGAACTATTAAATTCAGTGAGCTTTTGAGCCTCTTTTTCCATTTGGCTCATTCTGCTTTTGAATGCATTTTTCTCCTCATTGGCTTTTTGAACCTCTTTTGCCAATTGAGTGAGCCTATTTTTCAAGGTATTAATTTCCTCAGCATTTTTTTGGGACTCCTTTACCAAGATATTGACCTTTTTTTCATACTCTTCTTGCATCTTTGTCATTTCTCTTCCCAGTCTTTCCTCCACCTGTCTAACTTGCTTTTCAAAATCCTTTTTAAGCTCTTCCAAGGCCTGAGCCCACCCAACACCCCCCTGGGGTGTCTGGGGTACTGAGGCCCCGCCCTCCGCATCTTTCCCTGATGGGAAAAATACGTCCTCGTCCTCCCCATCAGATCCGAAGGTCGGAGTCATTTGCATTTGTTGGAAAAAACTCTCTAAAGTCTTATTTTTCTTTCCCTTTCTAGGCATTTTCCCAGCCAGTTACTTGACTTCTGAGATTCCTTTCCACCTCCGCCTGGATCCGCCCAGCTAGTACTTGGCCTTTGAGATTCAAATGCGCTTTCCCGCGGCAAGCTTTAGTTCTGGCGCAGGGTGGGGGCAGGGCCGCTTCCTAGCTTGGGCCCTCAGGGGCTTTCTGAAGAGACTTTCAGGAACAGAGCAGGTGGGGGCGGGGTGGGGGGCCCCCGCCTGCTGTGCTCAGCTCCCTTGGGGGTTTTATTCAGAGGCGTTCAGCAGTAGAGCAGGGTGGGGGCAGGGCCGTCTCCCCTGCTCAGCTCCCTCAGGTTGGAAAGACCTTCAGTATTGAAGATCCTACCTGCTGCTGGGGGATTCCTGAGTCCCGGGCCGTTGCCGCCTCAGCCGCCCGCCCACGCCTCTGCCTCCGCCGCTTCCTGCCCCCGTCTCTGCCTCCGCCGCTTCCTCCCGAGGGGGCCCGCTCCCCTCCCCTAGCGCAGGCTTCTTTTTAACTGACCTTTAGCTTCTGTGGGCAGAGGGACTTTCCCGGCTGCCGGAGATTCTCCCGGAGCTTTCCTCTCTGAAGTCTGCTCAGGTCAGCTTCTCTGGGTCGCGGCCAGGGGTGTGGGTGGGGTCCGCTTTCCGGAGTGCGATGGACCCCGGGGACGGCTCTCCAGGGTTCAGTGGAACGGAAATCTCTTCCCCTATGTTTGTGCACCCCCTGCAGAGATTCAGAATTTATGGGGCTCTCCTTTTACCTCAATTTCATGGGTTGTGGGCTCGGAGCTCGTGAATGTGCGTCCTTCTACTCCGCCATCTTGGCTCCGCCCCTAAAGTTTATTTTTTAAAATTATTTTGTTTTCAGTTTTCTACAATCACTTCCATATATCTTAGATCTTTTCCCCTCCCTCTCCCTCCTTGTCCCCTCTTTCCCCACTTCCTCCCTGGGGTGGCCTGCAATCTTATAAAGGTTCTACACATACATTCTTATTAAATATATTTTCACTTTAGTCATGTTGCATAGAAGAATTAAAATGAATGGGATAAACCATAAAACAAAACATAACACAAGAGAAAATGGTCTGCTCCATTCTATGATCCAGTTCTATAGTTCTTTCTCTGGGTGTGGAAGGCATTTTGCCCCAAGAGTCCATTGGGAATTTGTTAGGTCCTTGCATTGCTGTGAAGGACTAAGTCTACCAGAAAAATTCCTCGCACAAATGATCTTGCTCCCTGTAGTCCCTCTGGTGGCTACAAACAACTGTCCTCGAACTGAAACCAGGGACTCTGTTCCTCTGCAAGTGTCCACAGCCAGCAGGTTCCCTGCCTCTCTGTTGTTACACTCACCAGGTGTGTGTTAACTCCTTCTTCTGGAGCCATAGCCGAGAAACATCTGATCATCACAGTCATACTTGGCATCCCATGACAATGGAAGGTTCTTCAATCTTCTACTCAGCCATCAAGGGGTAGCTAGATGGTGCAGCGGATAGAGCACCAGTGCAGGAGTCAGGAGGATCTGAGTTCAAATCTCACCTCAGACACTTGACACTCACTAGCTGTGTGACCTTGGGCAAGTCACTTAACCCCAATTGCCTCATCCTGGGTCATCTCCTGTCATCCTGATGAATATCTGGTCACTGGATTCAAATGACCCTGGAGAAGATGTGAGGCTGGTGACCTGCACAGCCCTCCCTCACTCAGAACAAAGTCAAGTGCAAAGTCTAGTGTATTCCTCTGGTGGCATGGTTGTGTTCGACAATGAAGGACGAAGACACTCAGCCATTGGACCCCACACTGTGGGAGATGAAAGTTTCTGAGGCTGAGGCTGCCTCTTACACTAGATGCCCCCAGGGCTTGTTGTTCGTTGATTTGGAAGAGTTGGCTTAGAGGTATTTATTTTTCACTCGGGCCTAACCTCTGCCTCTGGAGTCTTCTCATATTATGTTAGGAGGACAACTGCTTTACCCCAACTATTGTTTATTCCAGCTGCTATACATTCCCTCTGAGGCAATGTTATGTCTCTTTTTTGTGGAGGGAATTTGGAGAGCAGAAATTTTTCTAACCTACCTTGCCATCTTCCCAGAATCCTCTCATTTATGAGCATTCTAACAAAAATTTTTAATTACCTAATGAACCTCCATTTTGGCTTTTAAATGTTCTTCACTGTTGGGAGTCTTTTAAGATAGTGTGTTCTCTGTCACTGGGTGTCTTCAGGCAGATGTTGGAGGATCACTTATCAAATATTATGTAGAGGGTATTTCTTCTCCCACATGGGTTTGAACATACACCCTCCAACAGCCCTTCCAGCCCTAAAATCCTATGATTTTTGAATCAGGTAGTGTCTTTGTCTGCAATACATGTTTAAGAAAATAAGTTATTGTCCCAAGAATTAGAGAATCATAGAATCAGAGAGTTGGAAGGGCCTTTGGTGGCCATCTCCTCCAACCCATATAAGAAAGGAATCCCTGCTATAATAAATCTGACAAGTAGTTGTCCAGCCTTGAAGACTTCTGAGGAAGGAGACCCCCATCCTTCTTAGCGGATTCCAACTGAAGATGAGGTTTTAAATGCCCTTAGAGTCCCTCTCATGTGACAAAGCACTGGCTACTGACTCTTTCCAGCTGCGATTTACAAGGCAAGGGATCCGCTGCTCAAAAGCTAACTGACATTTTCTGGATTATATGGCCAGAGGAAGTTATCCCCCAGAAATTCAAAATTGCCTTTATTGTCCATCCATAAAGGAAAAGGAAATAGGTGTCCCGTGACATCAGAGGACAGGGAGTGTCTCTCTCTTAGCCATTGCAGAGTCCTCCTTAATTGACTCATCCATCACCTGGAAGATCTTCCTGAGAACCAGTGTGGCTGAGGAATACTATCTATACTTTTAGCCAAGTCAGTGATAAAATATTAAACAGCACAGGGCCTCGGGTATTCCGGTAGAGATCCCCTGACACATTGACATTGAACCATTAGCTACTACTTTTCGAGTCTGGCTATCCAACTAGCTCTGAATTCATCTGATTATAATATTGTCTAATCCATATCTCTCCACCCTCTCCATAAGAATAGTATGAGATACTATATCAAAAACTTCACCAAAATCTAGGTAAATTATAGTTACTCCATCTGCTAAGTTAATAATACTTTCTAAAAAAGAAAATGAGGTTAACTTGGTCTGACATGTTCATGATGTCTTGCTGGCTCTTTTAATCCTTTCCCTTTCTAGATGTATTTCATCTGTCTCTTTAATGATCTATTATTGTATTTCCCAGCAATCAAAAACCAATATAACTAGCCTATAGTTTTCAAACTCTTTCCTTCTTTAAAAATCAGAGCAGTTGCCCATTTTCAAGCTTGTGCTTCTTTTTTTCCCCCATGATCTTTTAGATATAATTGACATGGCTTAGTAGGCATATCTGTCACTTTTTTCAGGACTCAAGGATGTGGTTCATCTGAGCCATGTGACTTGAATTCCTCAAAAGCAGCTAGGGTTCTCTTGCTATTTCTTTGCTTATCTTGGGTATCAGCTGCCTTTTAGTCATTTTTGTTCCGTCATTTCTAGTGTAACGATCATCTTCATTTTCAGAGAAAACAAAATTAAGATTTGAGCAGTTCTGCTTTCTTTCTATTGTCATATATTATTTTCCTCTCCACTCCATGCAAACATCTCACTTCTTATTTTGTCCTCCTTTTTTCCTCCATAGAGCTAAAAAAAAAAATCCCCTTTTTGTTGTCACTATTTTCCTTTATTTTTCCTCAATTTCTGCTCATTTTGAGCTTTATAGTTATAGACACTATAAATATTATGCCATGGTCTTATGTTCATCTTCTGTTACCTGCCCTTGTTTCCATAGGTTGTATATTTATTTTTAAAATTTAGGTTGGTCAGCTCCCTTTGCATCCACACTGATCTCTTCATGCAGTTCCCAGTTTTCCTCCAAGTTGGAATTGTTTATCTTTGTGTATTTAGAATTTCATTGTTAAGCATTCCCCATTTTCCCTGGCCTTATGTCCCTTGAATCATTATATTTCATGGCTCCTGTCTTTCCTCTGAACTAATTTTAGTCTGGTTTCCCAAAATCTGAGGTATATGAGAACAGTTGTGAAAATTATGTATTAAATTTTTTAATTATTAAAAAAAGAAAAGTAAATTCTACATAGTAGAGATATATAGTTTCATGTCTGTTCTAGGCTATATGAAAATGCTGTTTTATTTGGTGTTTGTTAAGTTTAGAATTTTTAAAAAATCAACAAAAACATTTAAATTATATGTTAAACTATACCTTGATTTTTTTCTCACAAACTCTAGGTTGGAGTGGTGACTTTTCCCAAGGATTGCAGTCAATATCCCACTTCCATTCCCCAAGTAGCCAGTTCCTTTCTCTTTGTAAAATGGAATAGAATTTTCCCATATTGGTTCTTCCATCTTTTGAAGGATTAAGGCAACTCAGGAAGTCATTAACTGTTTTGCTTTTGAATGAGAGAGAACTGCAGCAGATTTTTGTTAATTTAAGTTCCCTACCATTGTGATATCACAGCACTATGCCAGAGTTTTGGTCTGTTTCCCAGACTCCTCATCACCTTCCTCTTTCTGTCCAGATGGTTGGCAGCGCACTCTCGTGACAAGAGTACTTCTGTTTCTCCCTCCTTTGGCCTTCACCCACGTACCTTCATACTTCTTCCCTCTGGAGCTTCAATTTCCACACACATATATATACCTTCTTAATATACAGCGCTGTCCCTGACCGCAACTTCTATGGGCTTCATCTAACCAAGTCTCAGTGCTATGAGGTCAAATTTGCCCTTTTGTTAAGACCCCTGATTCCTCTTGTTTGTTGCATAAACTCTGAGAATTTATGTGTAGACACTTGATGTCGTATGTTTTACATGTGCCTTTATTTATTTTGTCTACTGTGAATTTGTGGGTATCCCAGCTGCTATTTTATTTCTTTGTGGCCTTAGGTTATCTGACTTTGTGACTCTAACTAAACAGTTTACTCTTTACCCCATCATTTTAGTTTAAAACTATTTTGATTAGGTTTTCAAGATCCGTGGTTCTTTTTTGTACATTTACAAAGATTCCTACCAACTTTTCTTAAGGTATTCTGTCATTGGCCAGAAATTTTTTAACCTGGTATTTAAGCTGTTATCCAGAAATCCAAATCTTATTTTCAGACACTGCCTTCCTAACCAGCTATTCATTTCCCAAATTGATTTTTTTTTTTTGCTTCTGGATACTTTGCTTTCAGTGGGCAAAAGTGAAGTAAACACAGCCTGTATCTTCAGTTTCTTTTCCACTACTTCAAAATCATTGACCATCTAGGTACTAGATTGGTTTCTTCTAATTGAGAAGGAAACTTCTAGTTGAAGAGACCTAGAAGGTTCCTTCTAAAAGAGATATTTTTTGTCAACTACAAAGACCTATTTACACATGTATTTGATGCTGAAAATGGGAAATGAATGGAGGAAAGTTTATCAATACTGATTACAAGAATTTCATATAGAAATTTAGCTAAGGTAAATCACTTGCCATAATGAAGAGTCAGAAAAAAAAAGCCTAAAAATCGATTGAGTAAGCAAATACTTGGCTTATTTGCTTTTTACTGGAAAGTGATGGCAATTGAGAACAAGGCCAGTTTAGAGCATAAACATATTTTAAAATCTTATATATTAGGATGGCAAATAAAATGGTGAGTGGCTTGAGATGTAGCTAAGCAAAGTCATCTTGAGGGCATTTAAAGATGAAATTATTAGAAAAACACAAAAAAATGGAAAAGATCTGCCCAAGTTTTTATTTTTTAAAAATTCACCATTGAGGACAGTGTAGTCACCTTGTGTGCGTTTGTAGGAGATGGAAGTAGCTCTGAAGAAGACAAATATAGGTAAAAGAGATGGATTAGATCAAGTATATACAGAGGATGCCCGTGATGGAGATAACACATTTTTGATGTCATTGAGAGATCTGAAGGAGGTATAGATCCCAAAGTCAGGAAAAACATTTTGTAGCTTATTAAGAAGTAACCAAGATAACTGGAAATGATAGGGTGTCCATCAGCTTGGGAGTAGCTGAACATATTATGGCACATGAAGGTGACAGAATATTATTTTATTATAGGAAATGGTGAAGGGGAAGGTTTTAGAAAAAATTAGGAAGATTGATGAGCAGATGCAGAATAAATACTGACCCACATACCTAAATAATACCTAATAAATTTACCTAAATAATACCAACATTTTTATCTAAATAATTTTTGAGAATAATTTATGTATTCAGGAAGGCTATATTTAATCAAAATATTAGAAGTGAAGAGGCAGACTTTCACAAGTAATAGTCTATAAAAGATCTCTTCTTTACTGTCACATAACTGAGTGAAGGGTGTAGAGAGTTCACAGACCCACTATGTATACCAGTTGTTAACTATAAAAAAAGCACTGGGTAGATCAAATTGCTTCTTTAAAAAAGATACCTTTCATCCAAATGTTAAAATTGTGTGTGTGTGTGTGTGTGTGTGTATGTGTGTATAAATTTTGAAAAGTTTAACTACAGAGATAACCTTATTTAGTAACATGCTGCTTATTAATGTCAAATGAAATATAAGTCAGGGAGATGTGTGCTTACCAAAGAAGTTTGCTGCTATCATGTAAGAGACCCAGTGCTGAATCCAGGTTGAAGCATGATTCCATGTAGGATGGTGAGGTCTTCCATAGGGTTCTGTTTAGGAATGACATTATATTGGTTTTATTAAGTCTTAAAACATTGTAGAGCCTCTCAAATGAGAACCATAATCACTCAGAAAAAGTTTGTTCTTGCTCTCCTTGAAGGAACAAACAAGTAGATGAAGAACGTTTGTTGCCTAGACTGTACGTACAGGTAAATGTATAACCTACCAAGCTCATTCATTTGTATGTGTTTGTCGTGCAGACATTACAAATGGACAAGGCATTTGGTCTAGAATTTAACAGGAAGAAGGGAGTGAATTACATTGCCTTGGAGAAATTGCCATGTTCTTTTAATGAACCCAAGCTTCTCCTAGAAACCAAAGAATGGGTTTTTAATAGCAGTATTCTATTTGTATGGATTTGAATCATGATATTTTTCTTTGCCTCATTAAAAGGGCCATCCCCTGAGTACTTCTTAAAGAGGCCTATTCACTGAACAGGCGATACCTTACCCTAAGTGAGTGCCTGCAAAGACCTTGGCCTAAGGAGGCCAAAACAAAGTCAAGTGCAAGTCATGCCATCATTTTTCTGATGGCATGGTCGTCTTCAGCAACTACAGCCTCCAAAGAATTGAAACAGTATCACCAATGAGGCACATGGTAGATTTGATCATACTGTAACCTATTACAAGTGAGAATTCACAATGGAGAAGCAGCATAAGTGATATCATCAAAGAAATCTGTGATTGAAAAACAATATGGCCTAGTTATGGAAACAAAATTAGAGACAACTGATGGACAGCTGTGTGCTCTTTTGGATTTCTTGAGGTATCAAGAGAACTCAAGGAAGGATCCCCAGTATGTGGGTGGGGTGGACTCCTTGTGGTAAACTTAGTGGAGAATATGGACAAGAGTTGCACAAGGTGGGCAGCCATGACTTGTTTTTGATGTGTCCTTGGAGGGAATACACTTAGATGAGATCATAGATCCATATGAATTGAATTATTTGATTGCCAAAAAGACTAATATGAGAGAATACTAACCTCAAAATGATCCTAAAGGAAGAGGAGCCAATTAAAGAGACAGTGTGCTGTTAAGAGAGTAATAAGAGAATGTCTGAAAGTATGCTGGGACAGGGATAGGATCAAAGGGGTTAACTGCTTTTGATAAAGAGGAAAATGTGAAAAATGACAGGATCATAAAATTTCACAATTGGAAAGGACCTCAGAGATCATCTAATCTAACTTATAGTAAAAAAAAGAGTTCCTCTACAAATCTGCCTGACAAATGGATATGTAGCCTTTGCTTACTTACAGTCATCTAATGGAGAGGAAACCACTACCTTCTGAGGCAGCCTACCTCACTTTTGGATGGCTTAAAATTGCTAGAATTTTTTCCCTTTGTATCAAACTGAAATTGTCTAAAACTTTGACTTGTTTCTTGTAGTTCTGTTCTCTGGATTCAAGCAAAGCAAGTCTAATCCTTCATCTTTTGATAACTATTCAGTGAATAGACCTCTTTAAAAAGTAGTCAGGGAATGACTCCTTTAATAGAAAAGAAAAAAAGATAAATAGATAAATCAGACTGGGAGGTACAGGGGCCTCAAGGTTGTTGTTTTGAAGAGAAACTGTTGCTATTGACTTTGACTCTAAGCCAGGAGGGTCCAAAAACAGCCATTGAGTAGAATTTGGGCAGGGACCCTTCCTTGTTCAGTCCATGGGCTTCAGAGAGTGTATGTTTCCCCTACCCATTGAAAAGATAAACAATACATTATTAGTTATATGTGTGAAATTATAGAAAATATTTCCATACTAATATGAAAATTTTACAAAATGTTGCCCAAAAAAGTGAAAAATTTTGCTTTGTAAGGAATTCTTCAGTGAATTTTTGTGCCTTTTTAACCATTTGGCCAGTTCTATCTTTTAAAATGTTATTTTCTTTAATATGTTTTTGTGCCTCTTTTACCATAATATCTTTTCATAATTTTTTTGTATAACTTATTTCTTTTCCCAAATTTTCCTCTACCACTCTTTATCACTTTCTTTAATTCTTCCAGGTCTTTTGGGGCTTATATCCAGTGCACCTTTTTTTTTTCCTTTGAAGCATTGGTTGTAGCTGCACTCCTGTTGTTGTCTTCTAGGTTTTTGCTTGATTTTCCCTTTCACCACAGTGGCTGTCTGTAGTCAGATTTTTTGTTGTTGTAAGCCCATTTCTTGACTTTAAGCTATGTTAAAATTGGGCTCTGCTTACCTGGGAGGAGGAAGGGCATGACACTGTGCTAAGTTTCAGACTTTTTCACACTGCTGTTTTCAGAGCTAGTTATGAGGGTCTGTAAGTTTTTGGCACTTCCAGGATGGTATGATCTGGAGAAAGATGTGGTCACTGCTGTCCTGGTCTGTTCTCTGGTCTTTACTCAGGAAGGGCCTCTCCTCCCTTGTAGCTACAAGTTCTGGTGCTTCTCTCTGCCCTGAACATCTTTTGGCTGAGAGTTTCCAAAGCTATTATTGCTGCTTCTGTCACAGCCATCTCCAAGGCCTACCACTGTGTGTTGTGGACTGGCCTTTACCTTGGTATCAGACCTCTCCCTCCAACCTTCTAAGTTGTCTTGGGATGGAAGAAGTCTCACCCTGACTTTTTTTTGGCTATGTTTGACATTCAGTTTGACATGTCATTTTAAGGTTGTTTGGAGGGAAATGTTAAGAATTTGGCTAGGTTGCTGCCACCATTTCACCATTTGGTCTCCCCTGTGTGCTAGCTTTCAAACAATATTTAATAATGCTAGTATTCTTTATGAAAATATCCATTAGTACTCTTAAGAAACAGAAAGACAGTATCAACATTGACTATACATTGTAATTGAAGACATTATTTTGTGTATTTTTAGGCTCTTATCATGAATGGAGCAGACATTTCTGCTCAGGATGATCGTGGATGCACTCCATCACACCTTGCTGCAACACATGGACATTCTTACACATTACAAGTTATGCTCAGAAGTGGAGTCGTAAGTAATTCATATTAATTTTGGAATACATAATTTAGTGATAATGATATTGCAATAAAGTTTACTAAGTGTTTTCCTCAGAACACCTCTGTGAAGAGGGTACTGCAAGTAGGATTATTATCCATTTTACAGATAAGGAAAAGGAAGCTCAGAGAGGTTAAGAGATTTTATTATAGTCACACAGCTAGTAGTTGGAAAAGCTGTAATACAAATCCAAATTTTTTTACTTCTTTAGTGGTGTTTGCCAGACTGCCTCTTAGTAGTATGTAGAATATCAGCTTAGAATATAATTTGAGAGTCTTATAATCTCTTTCTAACTCTGTCATTGACTTGCTAGGGAGCTTGTAGGTGTCAGTGAAAGGTGAACACAATGGTTCTGTTGTGTCCAGACAAGACAGCTAACTCTAGAGTGTTAGTGTGGACTGGAACCACCTCTGGTGTGCTTAGAGTACCAGCCCAGGGCCACAGGCAGTAAGCTGGGGCTCAGAGCTTGAGCACCTTGATAATCCATATTTCTTGTGCAGAATCTTACAGTGAATTAAGGGATAATGCTAGCTCTGAATCCTTTAATTCCTGTGGATCTCGAAAATTTAAGCCTGGGAAATTTTCTAGTGTCTGAATTATGGAAGGATAATCTGAGAAAGAGGTTCAGTGTAAAATCTGGTTGGTTGTCAGAATATGAGTGGGATATAAAAAGTGCCCAAGGAGCAATGCATACACTCTATCTTGGAGACTGTTTAACTTCTCAGAAATTATCTTAGGCTGTTATCCTCTCAGAGATGGACCTCAGGAATCATTGTCAGTTATTGTTAGTTACTGTCATTCTGAAGTTCTGCGGTCTATGCCTGTAGTGCTGGTAAATAGTAGAAAGCATGGAAGATTAGGATGTGTGTGAAGTGTTAGACTTCAAATAAGAGAATGAAGGTGGATCAGTATACCATACCGTAAGTTCAGAGTGCTCTAGACTGTCTCCCTTTCAGTCAGTCATTTCAGCGTTGTATCTGTGCAGCTGTATACTGTTTGTTTCCCATGCTGCCAGATGATAAGGAAAAAGTGATATTTTACCAGTCTCAGCACATTTCCCAATTGATTTTTTTTTGAAGGTAGTTGGTTGCATTAACTGTCTGTGTTAGTATATCTTGTTCTCATAGATGAGAAAGGTGATGGCAGAACATGAGGAAAAATACTGAAGACATTAGATTAATGAGAAACCATTGTTCTAACACTTGTCAGTGACCAGTTCTATAGAATCTTGTCATATGGTATATTATCAGGAAGTGAGTACAGACCCTGAGAAAATAAATGTGCTTCCCCGTCACTTAATCATGTCCTTGGAAGTTATCGAGAAGTGAAAGTTTTTTCTAGGATTTGATGACTGTGATCCAAAGTTTGAGAACTATGCTGTCATAGCAAATCCTCTCAATGATCTCATCCATAGTGGTGGTTAAGAACCAAAAGTAAAAAGATAAGACAATCTGTACCTTCTGCTTAACTGCTTTACAAATGTTGGCTTTTGTAAATTCAAGTAATCATTTTGTGTTATACCTTAATTCCAACTGAGAGAGCTTAGGAACAGTTTTATTCCAAAAGGAGGATGGCCACCAAAAGTTACCTATTGTATTTGTTAGTAGATGATTCATTGACCGTGAACCTTGGCATTTTACCTACAAGTTGGGATTGTTAGCTTTGAACTAAGCTGTCACCAGTAAGCTCTAAAACCTTAGCTATGGCACCTGGTTTAAGACTTAATTTTGACATACACCATGTTGGATGCTGCCTGCCGGCTATAGGTAGTTGCACTAGCTAGCTATGAATTTATTGTGCATTATTGGAGAGGAAATGTATGTGTCCTGTCACTTAGCTACATTGAATTTGCAACTTTGATGGTTCCCATGGAGGGGTGAAAGTTAGCCACATAAGGAGCAAGATTGCTCAATACAAGATGGCTCCTGTTCTCCTGGATAGCATGAAGTTGTAGCACCAAGCCTTGATTGTTCTTGGATGGTTGGTAGACAATGTAAGATGAGCATGAATGTCCATGAGTAGTGATAAAGGCCAAGAAAAAAGGAAGTGACGCTAAATAGCTCAATCCTGAAAACTTATATCCTTACAGACACTCTACTGTTGAAACAACAGCAAATAGCAAATAATAGTATGCAGTAGGGTGCTGTATCAGATTATTAATGATCCTCTTTGGGGTTAAAAGGTAGCTGATTCTATCAAAGGCCTATCATAAAAGTGCTTCATTATGATTTTAGATACTTGGGCCAAGAGAAGACTCTGGAGCTGATGTGGAGTAGGTTCTGTGGACTCAAGATAGCAGCAGTTATGTGTAAGAAGTGTGCATCCTGTACTTAATTTGTGTGCTACCATCTTGGACAGCTAATCTGGAAAGCATAAGGACTAGCAGGACTTGAGAGTTAGTATATATAGACTTTTTGTCTCTGGAAGAGCACCAAAAGGACATAAGCAGTATCCTACCCTGAGGGATCTCATGTTGTTAGCAGCTGATCTATTTGGGAATTGTGAATTAATTGTAATTACTTATCTTTTTGTGGGGTAGATGGCATAGCTATTATTGGAAGACTTCCTTGAAATTCCTTAGCAAACTTTTTGAGGTCGAATTGCTTTTCAATGTCCATCTCTTGCCTTGAAATAGCATCCTCAGTTTTGTTGGGTAGAAAATTTTGGCTTATATAAGTTTTATTTCAGTTTCTCTAGTTGCCCTTTATCTTCTGTAAGAAGGCTGCTCTGTTCTTGATGACTATTTCTAGGTAGGTAATTTAGGTCTTTTCCTCAAATAGGTCCAGGTATTTTTTCTTATTGTTACTGTCATGCCCCCTCTGAGGCTTGGCTCCCTGGGAGAGAAGAGACTGCTTACTTGCAGTCTAGCTACTCTGTGGGTCTTACATGCCTAAAAGTATGGCTGTGCCTGCTTTTAGTAGTTAACCAGTAGACACGGTTAATTCCTGTCCCATATTAAGACATTAGCAACTTGTCAACTCCATTATCATTATCACTTCTTCAGATTGCACCATCTAGACTGAGGGGTAAATCATTTGGTAGGATGTCCTAACCAACCCCTGCCTTCCATATTCAACCTCTTTCTCTCTCTTATATTCATTCCCAAATATATTATTATACAAGTCAATAAATAAAAATAATTTTAAAAAACTGTCATAGGTTGTTGCTTATCTTAATGCTTGTTAAATGCCTGCACCAACCCAAACACAATAAAAAGAAAATGGAGCCTTCCCCCCCTCAAAGGGAAGGCCTGGTTCATAAAGAACTCCCAACAAACATGGAAGACCTGGGATTGACTGGAAATTACCCCTTCACCTGTAGATGAGAAACCAAACTGTTCTATGACACATTGAACCCCTGAGATTTCTTCAGTATTTCATACAACACACATGGCTCTCTATGTGGAGGTCCAAACTGAATCTTCACTAGGACAGATAGATTAGCTTAAAAAGAAGTTAGATAAACTCAAAAGAGTCCCAGAGAAGTATTGAGTTCCTAAAAAGTGTTTAAATGCCTTCCTTCTGAGATTATCTCCAGTTTATCTTTTATATATTATCTTGCTCATACGTTCTTGTTTTCATGTTGTCTCCCTCATTAGATTCTGTCTTTCTTGAGGCCCGGTACTGGTTTTGCCTTTCTTTGTACCCTCAGTGTCTAGCACAGTGTCTGGCCGATAGTAGGTATTTAATAAATGTTTCTTGACTTGACTGAGCACTCAGTACTGATTACTCAGGGTTTCTAGACCAACAGGCAAAGTTTATCTTATGGGCATGTAGTCCAAAAATATTTCAGACAAGCTGTGTAGACTCATGTAGTAGTAATAATAATAATAGCTAACCTTTATAGAACATTTACTAGGCATAGTGCGAACTGCTTTACAAGTATGATCTCATTTGATACCCTACAACCACTCTGAGATATAGGTGCTATTGTTAGTCCCATTTTATAGATAGCCCAAGAGCATACAACTAGTAAGTATCTGAGGCTAGATTTGAACTCAGGTCTTTCTGACTCCAGGTCCATTGATCTATCTACTATGCTACCTAGATGCTCCCATGTCACAATAAAACAGTCTAATAAATCTGCTTGATAATTTAAAGGAAAAAAAATGAACTTAGGTGAGTATTCAGTGTGCTTTAGATGAATCGATAAGTTCTAGTATTCAAGAGATGCAGCATCCATGGTTCTCCTGTTAGCTACCATACTTGTAACAGGCACGTTAGTATAGAAGATATGAGTAGATAAGTTTTTAGCCATGTAAAAGTTGTCTCAAAGCAAGTGGTTTGACTTTTAAAAGGAGCACACCAGAAAAATGATTGTCCAATTATAGTCTGAAAATGAAATGAAAGAAGTAATGTTCCTTTTTTTCTCCAGTGGATCCATGCAAATACTAGGACATCTCAGGGGTAGAGTCCTTGATGGAGAATCTCTCTAATGAGTCTATGACATCCCAGATATACCTCAGATAAAGTCTGGTCCACAGTGTAGCACTTCCTCCAGGAGTTATTCCCCAGCTTGTACTTGTAGGTTGAATCCTTCCAGGGGATAGTTCCCTCAGATTCAGAGTAACCTGTGGATCACTTTCCTAAAACTGTAACTCCAAACCCTCTGTCAGCATACTTTTAATGGTCTAACAGTAAATAATTAGTTCATTGGTATTTATTGAGTTGGGGCAGTAATAGTAGCTATAAAACATTTCTCCCCCATAAACCTGCGATTCCTGCCTAGTCCAGTTACCTCATTTTATAACTGAGTAAACTGATACTCATAGATTTGTACTTGGTCAGCTAGCTACTTTAATTCCTAATCAGGACAGCTAATTAAGATGTCATAGTTACTAACTTTTGTGTCATAGTTACTAACTTTTGAGACACCATCCACTATTAGAATAATTCTGGATGTGGAGACAGAAAACCTGTGCTGCAGTCTTGCCCATTGGGCCTCTTAGCAGCTAGGTGCTTGGGCATGTAACTTCACTGAGTCTTCATGTTTTCATCCATAAAACTCAAATAATACTACTTGCAGTACCTACTTTATAAGATCATTGTGATAAAAGCATGTTGTAAATAAACCTCAAAAAGCTATCTAAATGTGAAGGCAATAGAAGAATGGATGAATGTTGGGTAGAAGCAGACTGCCGAGTATCTTCAGTGATGAGCCATACGTGAGAAGTAGTAGGAGACATAGATGCTTTGAAAGGTGGGCCATCCATGTAGTGAAAGTGAGAGTATCTACAAAATACCAAAGAACTAAAGGAAGTCTCCATTCATTGGGAGATTTTCTATGGAGGGTTTAAGACAAAGATGAGTGGGATTGGATGGGTGTGAACAGATAACTCACCCTGATAAAATGATGGATCTGTTAATGGACTGATGTATGATTAGTATTATTCATAAGTGAATATTTGCTTTGTTTTTTTTCTAGGTTCTGCTTTTATTGTCATATATGGTGTTTGCTTTCTATTTTTTAAATTTTTTATTTTATGGAGGCAGTCAGGGTTAAGTAACTTAACCCAGGCTCACATGTCTAGTAAGTGTCTGAGGTCACATTTGAACTCAGGTCCTCTTGACTCCAGGGCTGGTACTCTACCCACTGTGCCACCTAACTTCCCCTGCTTTTCATTTTTAAAAGGCTACAAGTCATTCTAATTTATAGAATTAAGGTGTTGGGCACATAAAGTGCCTCCTAAATTATGGGCAGAAAAATTTAGTAAATGTGAATGTTGTTTTTAGGATCCCAATGTTTCTGATAAGTGTGACTGGAAACCTGTGCATTATGCTTCTTTTCATGGGCGCCTAGGCTGTGTGCAACTTCTCGTTAAGTGGGGAGCCATTATAGAAGATACGGATCAGAATGGAAACCTTCCAGGTAAAACTTAAAAAAAAAAGAGGAAATCTTTGAGTTTTGATTCTTTAGTAGTGTGAATGTTAAAGCAAGGGGGTGAACACAGACACATGGAAGGTATAGGGAAAATAAGACATAGGCACAAGAATACAAGATAGACATGGGTATAAGATTTATAGGCAAGATGCAAAAGAGAGGTTAGTAAAAGGGGACAAGACTTTCTGACTGGAGATAATCAGAGGAAGCTTCATTTAGGATGTTGCTTTTGTACCTCCTTTGAGGGATGTATAAGCAGAGCCCTGTTAGGGACTGTGTGGGGTAATTGCCTTTCAGACAAAGTGAGTAAGGATGTAGAGATAAGAAAGTATAGGATGTGACTTTTAAAAATTAGGAATTTAATAATATTTTTATTATTGTTTTAAACTAAATTTTATTTTTTCAGTTAACTAAATTGATCTTTTCTCCCTCCCACCTACCTCACCCTCCAGTTGAAAAAGAAAGCTCTGGAAAAAGATATGTATAATCAAGCAAAATGAATTACTACCTTGGCCAAGTTCCAAAAATATGTCTCACTCTGTGCTTTGAGTTCATCACCCTTCTATCAGGAGCAGGAAACATAATTCTTCTTGAGTTCTTAGGAATCATGGTTGGTCATTTATTGTGTTAATCAGCGTTCCTAAGACTTTAAAAGTTGTTTGTCTTTACAATCGTGTATTTATTATATTTTATTTTCCTGCCTCTCCTTATTTCACCCTGCATCAGTTAGTACAAGTTTTCTCAGGTTTTTTTTTTTTTTTTTTAAACCATTTCCCTCATCGTTTCTTTTTTTTTAAATAATATTTTATTTTTTCCCAATTACATGTGAAGGCAAAAATTTTTAAGTTCGAAAATTTTCCCTCCCTCTCCTGTCCTCTCTCCCTAAAAGGGTAAGCAATTTGACATATGTTATATATGTGCAATCATGTAAAGCATATTTCCATATTAGTCATGTTGTTAAAGAAGAAATAGACCAAAAGAAAAGTAACTCATGAAAAACATAAAATGAAAAATTGTATGCTTCGATCTGCATTCAGACTCTATTAGTTCTTTCTCTACAGGTGGATAGCATTTTTCACCATAAGTCCTTCAGAATTGTCTTGAATCATTGTATTGCTGAGAATAGCTAAGTCATTCACAGTTCATCACACGATATTGCTGTTACTGTGTACAATGTTCTCCTGGTTCTGTTCACTTCAATATGCATCAGTTTGTGTAAGTCCAGGTTTTTCTGAAATCAGCCTGCTCTTAATTTCTTATAGCATAATAGTATTCCATTTTAATCGTATACTGTAACTTGTTCAGACATTCCTCAGTTGATAGACATCCCTTCAGTTTTCAGTTCTTTTCCACCACATAAAGAGCTGCTATAAATATTTTTGTACAAATAGGTTCCCCCCCGCTTTTTTAATCTCTTTGGTATATAGATCTAGTAGTGGTGTTGCTGGATCAAAGAGTATGCACAGTTGGATAGTCCTTGTGTAGAGTTCCAAATTACTCTTCAGAATGGTTGGATCACTTCATAACTCCACCAGTAGTGCATTAATGTCCCAATTTTCCCATATCTCTTCCAACATTTGTAATTTTCCTTTTCTGTCATACTAGTCAATCTGATAGGTGTGAAGTGGTACCTCAGAGTTGCTTTAATTTGCATTTCTCTAATCAATAGTGATTTAGAACATTTTTTCATATCACTATAGACAACTTTAATTTCTTCTTGTGAAAACTGCCTCTTTGTATCCTTTGACCATTTATCAATCTCATCATTTCTTACAGAACTATAATGTTCCTTCACTTTGTATACTATAACTTGTTTAGCTGTTTCCCAATTGATGGGCATCCCCTCAGTTTCCACTTCTTTGCTACTACAAAAAGTTGCTATAAACATTTTTGTGTATATATGAGTCCTTTTCCTTTTCCTTTGATCTCTTTGGGATACAGACCTAGTAGTGGTATTGCTGGATCAAGAGGAATGAAGTTTTATAGTCCTTTGGGCATAGTTCAAATTGCTCTCCAGAGTGGTTGAACCAGTAGACAAGTCCACCAACAATGCATTAGTGTTCCAGTTTTTCCACATCTTCTCCAATATTTATTATTTTCTTTTTTCTGTCATATTAGCCAATGTGATAGACGTGAGATGGTACCTAAGAGTTGTTTTAATTTGCATCTCTCTAATCAATAGTGATTTAGAGCATTTTTTCATATGATTATAGATAGCTTTAATTTCTTCATCTGAAAACTGCCTCTTTTTATCCTCTATCCATTTATCAGTTGGGGAATGACTTTTATTCTTATAAGTTTGACTCAGTTCTTATATATTTGAGATATAAGGCCTTTGTCAGAAACGTTGATGGTAAAGATTGTTTCCCAGCTTTTTCCTTTCCTTCTACTATTGGTTTTTGCCTAGGTTTTGTTTGTGCAAAAAATTTTTAATTTAATGTAATCAACATTATCTATTTTGCATTTCATAAAGTTCTCTGTCTAAATCATGTATCCATTTCGACCTTGTCTTCATATAGGGTGTGAGATATTGGTCTTTGTCTAGTTCTTCCCATACTATTTTCCATTTTTCCAGCAGTTTTTGTCAGATAGGGAGTTCTTATTCCAGAAGCTGGAATCTTTGGGTTTATCAAACAGTAGATTACTGTAGAAATTTACTGTTGTGTTTTGTATACCTAACCTATTCCACAGCTCCATCACTGTAATTCCTAGCCAGTACCAAATAATTTTGATGATTGCCATTTTATAATATAGTTTTAGATATGGTATGGCTAGGTTACCTTCCTTTGCATTTTTTTTTCATTAATTCCCTTGATATTCTTGAACTTTAGTTCTTTCAGATGAATTTTGTTATTTTTTCTAGCTCTTTAAAATAATTTTTGATAGTTTGGCATGGCACTGAATAAGTAAATGAATTTAGGTAGAATTGTCATTTTTTATTATATTATCTCAGCTTCCCCATGAGAAATTGATGTTTTTCCAGTTGCTTAGATCCGACTTTATTTGTTTGAAAAGTGTTTTGTAATTGTGTTCATTTAATTCCTGAGTTTGGCTTGGCAAGTAGACTCACAAATATTTTATATTGTCTACAGTTATTTTAAATGGAATTTCTAGTTTGACAACACCTACCTGCCAGAGATTGTGCTTTATTCTCATAACCTTAGGGAACACTGGGCAAACATTGGGCCAACTTTATACTACCACATGATGCTGAAATAGGGTGTAAGTGAAGGAGATAGAGTCATATTTTTGATTTTTAAAATGTTTGTACAAATAATCACTTGCCCACGGCACATTTCAAGTTTCAACCTAATTTCTTTCCGGTAAAGAATCTTAAAAGTTCCATGGCTGTTGTAGCCTCATCAAAAGTCTCTATTTTCAGAACCAGAACAAAAAGGGAGCATTCTGATATCCTGCTAAGAGCTGAATTTTTGCTGCATAAGCTAACATAGGTGTGGAAAGCTACAAGGAATTTAGTTCAGATTTACTTAAATGCTTCTTTTCTCCACCTGGAGGGATTGAATTGAGAATCCCAGTAGAATAAAATATATTGCCTAAAGAAATATATAGTTATTTAATTTAAATAACTATATGTATATATATAAGATTGCGTTTTCCTAATCTATTCCCTGTGAATGTGGAATGACATTGAAGAGGTAGAGAGTTGCATATGCACTGTACCCAATACAATAGTCTGAACCCCCAAATTAAAATAAGAATTGGTATTTATAGAACACCAACTATGACATTAAAAATTAACCAGCCCCACACTGTAAGGAAAGGAAGTAGATTTCTCTTCACTCCAGATACTAATTTTTTTTTTTTACATTTCTTTATTTTTTTTTATTTTTTTATTTTTTTTTATAAATTTATTTATTTAACTTTTTACATTCATTTTCACAAAATTTTGGGTCCCAAATTTTCTCCCCCTTTTATCCCCTCCCCCCACCCCAATACACAGAGCATTCTAATTTTCCCTATCACCAATCTGCCCTCTCTTCTATCATCCCTCCCTTCTCTTGCCCCCATCTTCCCTTTTGTCCTGTAGGGCCAGATGACTTTCTATTCCCCATTAACTGTATTTTTTATTTCCTAGTAGCAAGAAAAATATTCAACAGTTGTTCCTAAAACGTTGAGTTCCAAATTCTCCCCATCCCTCCCTCCCCACCCATTCCCTTTGGGAAGGCAGGCAATTCAATATAGGCCCTATCTGTGTAGTTTTGCAAATGACTTCAATAATAGTCATGTTGTGTAAGACTAACTGTATTTCCCTCCATCCTATCCTGCCCCCCCCGTTGTTTCTATTCTGTCTTTTGATCCTGTCCCTTCCCAAGTGTTGACTTCAAATTGCTCCCTCCTCCCATTGCCCTCCTTTCCATCATGCCCCCCCTTGCTTATCTCCTTCTCCCCCACTTTCCTGTATTGTAAGATAAGTTTTCATACTAAAATGAGTGTGCATTTTATTCCTTCCTTTAGTCGAATGTGATGAGGATAAACTTCATGTTTTTTTCTCAGCTCTCCTCTTTTTCCCTCCACTAAAAAGTCTCCTGCTTGCCTCTTGAATGACATATAATTTACCCCATTCCATTTCACCCTCTCTCCTCCCACTACATTTCTCTCTCACCATTTACCTTAATTTCTTTTAAGATATGGTCCCATCCTATTCAATTCACTCTGTGCTCTCTGTCTCTGTATGTGTGTGCATGTGTGTATGTGTGTGTGCATGCACGCATGTACATGTGTGTGTATGTCTGTGTGTGGTCCCACCAACTACCCAGATACTGAAACGTTTTAAGAGTTACAAATATTGTCTTTCCATGTAGGAATGTAAACAGTTCACCTTTGGTAAGTCCCTTATGACTTCTCTTTGCTGTTTACTTTTTCATGCTTCTTCTCATTCTTGTGTTTGAAAGTCAGATTTTCTTTTCAGCTCTGGTCTTTTCATCAAGAATGCTTGAAAGTCCTCTGTTTCATTGAAAGACCATATTTTCCCCTGAAGTATTATACTCAGTTTTGCTGGGTAGGTGATTTTTGGTTTGAGTCCTAGTTCCTTTGACTTCTGGAATATCCTATTCCACGCCCTTCGATCCCTTAATGTAGAAGCTGCTAGATCTTGTGTTATCCTGATTGTATTTCCAAAATCCTGGAATTGTTTCTAGCTGCTTGCAATATTTTCTCCTTGACCTGGGAACTCTGGAATTTGGCCACAATGTTCCTAGGAGTTTCTCTTTTTGGATCTTTTTCAGGCGGTGATCAATGGATTCCTTCAATACTTATTTTGCCCTTTGGTTCTAGAATCTCAGGGCAGTTTTCCTTGATAATTTCATGAAAGATGATGTCTAGGCTCTTTTTTTGATCATGGCTTTCAGGTAGTCCCATAATTTTTAAATTGTCTCTCCTGGATCTATTTTCCAGGTCAGTTGTTTTTCCCATGAGATATTTCACATTCTCTTCCATTTTTTCATTCTTTTGGTTTTGTTTGGTGATTTCTTGGTTTCTCGTAAAGTCATTAGACTCCATCTGTTCCATTCTAATTTTGAGAGAACTATTATCTTCAGTGAGCTTTTGAACTCTTTTTCCATTTGGCTAATTCTGCTTTTGAAAGCATTCTTCTCCTCATTGGCTTTTTGAACCTCTTTTGCCAATTGAGTGAGCCTATTTTTCAAGGTGTTATTTTCTTCAGCATTTTTTTAGGTCTCCGTTAGCAAGGTATTGACCCGTTTTTCATGCTTTTCTTGCATCTCTCTCATTTCTCTTCCCAGTTTTTCCTTCACCTGTCTAACTTGATTTTCAAAATCCTTTTTGAGCTCTTCCATGGCCTGAGCCCACTGGACATCCACCTCGGATGTCTGGGATAGAGAGGCCCCAACCTCCATGTCTTTCCCAGATGGCAAGCATTGTACTTCCTCATCAGAAGTGAAAGGAGGAAGGATCATCTCTTTCCCAAGAAAGTAGCTCTCTATGGTCTTATTTTTCTTCCTTTTTCTGGGCATTTTCCCAGCCAGTTACTTGACTTCTGAGATTCCTCTCCACCCCCTGCTAGATCCGCCCAGCTAGTGCTTGGGATCTGAGATTCAAATGCTGCTTCCCAACCTCAGGGCTTTCTGTGGTGGGAGCGGCTGCTATTCAATGTGAGCTTCAGTTTTGGTGCTTGGGTGGGAGCAGGGCCGCCTCCCAGGCTCAGTTCCCTCAGGGGGTTTATGCAGAGACCTTTGGTAGTGGAGCTCCTGTCTGCTTGGGGAGTTCCGGGCTGCCGCTGCCTCTGCCACTGCCTCCTGAGGGGGCCCAAGTCATGGAGACACCCCGCTCCCCTCTCGGCCAGCCCAGAAGTCTCTCTCACTGACCTGGAGCGCCTGTGGGTGGAGGGACCTTCATGGCCACTGGGGATTCCGTCCCTGAAGCCTGCTCGGATCTGCTCCTCTGGGACCGTGTGGCCAGGGCAGTGCAGGGGTGGGCTCCACTGTCCTGAGCGCGATGGACCCCTGGGGACGGTTTTCCAGGGCTCTCTGGAATGGAAATCTCTTCCACTGTGTTTCTGCATGGGTTCCACTGCTCCAGAATTTGTGGGGAGTTCTTTTTACAGGAAATTTATGGGCTGTGGATTCGCAGCTAGCATACGTGAGTCTTTCTACTCTGCCATCTTGGCCCCTCCTCCCAGATACTAATTTAAAGGACGTAAAATATAAATAGATTGCTGTTGTCTTGTTGCTAGTCAGTCAACCAACATAATGTGTCAGGTCCTGATCTAAGTCCTGGCATACAAAGAAAGGCAAACAAATTCCCTGCCCTTAAGGAGTTCACATTCTTATAGGGGTGACTGTGTACAACTGTGTGCAAATAAGATGTGCACAGAGTAGAGGGAAGGTAATTTCAGAGCAAAGGTACTAGTCGAATTGGGGTGAGAGGAGGTCAGGCCTTCTGTGGAAGGTGAAGTTAGAGCTGAGTCTTGAAGGCAGCCAGGGAAGGTAGGAGGTGGAGGTGAATAGGGAAAGCCTTCCATGCATGGGGAAGAGTCAAAAAAAAAAGGCAGAAAGAGCTGCGCGATGGAATGTCAGATGCTAGGAACAACGAGAGGATCAGTGTATTTGGATTATAGTGTACATAGAAAGGAGTGAAAAATAAGAGGACTAGAAAAGTTGGAAGGAGCCAAGTTATTAACAACCAAACAGAGGACTTTGTATTTGATTCTAGAGGCTATAGGGATCTCCTGGAGTTTATTGAATATGAAGGTGACAGGTCAGACATGTGCTTTAGAAAGATCACTTTGACATCTAAGTAGAGAACAGATTGGAGTGGGGAGAGATTTGAGGCAGGAAAACCAACTAGCAGGCTGGCTATTGCAGTAGTGGAGACATGAGGAGGTACTTAGTCCACCATTTTATTACCTGTTGTAAAATGACAGGGGATTGGAAATGGGCAGCAGGACATTCTGTGTTGCTCAGGATGGCAAAGTTATATAGATGGGAAGACTTTGCTCCCATATTGCCATCCTTTGAAAATGAAAACTGGTACATGGTGACTATTTTTTAAAACAAAAACTTCAGTTTTGATGCTAACTTTGTTCTCTTTGACAGTTCATTTTGCAGCCATGGAAGGTCACCTTTACTGTTTTAAGTTCCTACTCAGTAGAATGAGCAGCGGGAAGCAGGCCTTAAAAGTCTTCAATGATAATGGAGAAAACGCAATGGACCTAGCACAGAGATTCTTCAAAGATAACATTGTACAATTTATACAGGGGGCTGAATTTGAAGGAGATAATCAAAACAATCAGGAAAGTAAGTAATTAATAAGATTAGAATTTTCTAGCTTATTATCCTAGACTTGGTTGACTTAGGTGGATTTTTGGAACTTCGATTTATTCTTGTGGGAGTGTTTCCTTTATTAGCATAAGTTCTAAACCCTCTATACATTTTCAGTCTGCACATTTCAGTTTGAACATTACATAGAAAATCCATCTAATGTGCTGGAGATCTTCCTCTGAGTCATTCAGTCAATAAGCATTTTTAAGTGTTACTCACTAGAGACTAAAAAAAAAAGAGGCAAAATACAGTCCCTGCTCTCAAAGAACTCATAATCTCATGAGAGAGACAACATGCAAGCTTGTATGAACAGACAATCAATATACAAGATAAACAGGAAATAATCGACAGAGGGAAGTCTCTATAATTAAGAGGGTTGAGGAAGGCTTCCTGTAGAAGGTAACATTTGAACTGGGACTTGAAGAAAGCCAGGGAGGCCACTAGACAGAGATGAGGAGGGAAAGTATTCTAGGCATTGGGAATGGCTAGAGAAAATACCCTGAAGCAGAGATGGAGTATCTTTTCTGAGGAACACCTGGGAGGCCAGTGTCACTGAATGGAAGAAGTGGGGTGGAGGACAGGGTGTGGTGTAAGAAACCTGGAAAGGTGTGTAGGGGGTGGGTGGCTAGGTTATGAAGAACTTTGAATGCCAAATACAGCATTTTATATTTCATCTTGAAAGTATTATGGAGACACTGAAGTTTTTTGAATGGGATGTGGGTGACAATGTTGGGCCTGTGCTTTAGGAAATCACTTTGGTGACTCAATGGAGGATGGATTGCAGTGGAAAGAGACTTGAGGCAGGCAGAGCCACCAGCAGGCTATTGCAGTAATTATTAGTGATGAGAGCCTGCACCAAAGTGGTAGCAATGTCAGAGGAGAGAAGGAGCCATATATTGAGAGAGATTGCAAAGGTGAAATCAGACCTTAGCAACAGAGTGGATGTGGAGGGCAGGGAAGATGAGAGAATGAAGTTGAGATGACACTTTGGTTGGGGTGGCTATAGAAATTTACCACATCAATTGACTCTTCATTTCACTTGAATACTTAGAGGCCATTGTAGGGTTATTAATTGGCCTAATTTCAGTCATGTTGTATCTTAAGGAATAGGTAGGCCCAAGGAGAAGGGGAGAGACAGGGGAATGGCCTGTTAGTAGAGCTGTCAGAGCACTCATTACATTTATCATTTAAAAACAAAACTTAAAAGTTTAAAAACTTGAAAGTTCATTGTCTTATATGGGCATGATTCATAGTGACCCAAAACAATTAAAATAGTAACATCAAAGATCACTGATCACAGATCACCATAACAAATATGATAATAATAATGATAAAATTTGAAACATTGCAAGAATTACCAAAATGTGACACTTAGACATGATGTGACCACATGCTGTTGAAAAAATGGCACTGATAGACTCAGTTGATGCAGGGTTACCATAATTCTTCAATTTGTAAAAAATGCAGTATCTATAAAATGCCATAAAGTAAAGCACAATAAAACAAGATGTACTTGTAGATTTGAGAATCATCAGCATGGGGATGCTAGTTGAATCCATGGGACCTGATGAGATCACCAGGTGAAGTACAGTAGAGCCCATGCTTAGTGGGTGCCGATGGACCACTTGACTTTCTATATATTTCCTTTCATTCTCATCATGTGTGTGAATAGCTTAGAATACGTGATATTGAGGACGTCTTTTCTTCCAGTTTTTGTGTGTAATTATTGGTAATGTGGTACAGCCTGCTTAAGACATAGTATGTCTACTTCCATTGCCTTTTAGATCACTTGCAATTTTATTTTTTCAAGATCCTTGTGTTCTATGATTCACATCCTTCTAAGAATCCAAAATATTTGTGTTAATATGTTTTTGGCAGTTTTGACAGGGAGCACCTTGGGTCATTGAAAGTACTATGTAATTTTCCAAATGTGATCCGATTTCTTCTTCAAATGCTTTTTATAACTAGACAAACACCAACAAATGTGAACATTTCTATATGCAAAGAACAGAAAAAAAAGACTGTATATGTAACCAAAAATCTCATTACACGTGTCTTCCCAAAACAAGTATATAACATAGCACATTAGTTCCTTAGCCATCTCACTTGCCTGTGTTGTCTAGTGAATTCTCCTCATCTTTTCTGTGCTTTTCCTTAAATGCTTTTTTGACAAATTTTTCTTTCTTCATTTTTGACATTGCCCTCGCTAGGTATACATTTATGTAGTGTTGTGGGGAGGGGATAATCTACTTTTTCCCATTTCTCTCATTTCATATGACCACAGTACCCATGTTATTTTGAACACATATGACAGAAAGCTGTGCTGATACATGAATTATCTGAACATGATTGAAATCTTGGTTTTGAAGTCTTGGATGGATAATGGTTTGTGTATGATAAATAATAGTCTTGGAGGGATAATGGTTTGTGTATGATAAATAATATTCTCACTTTAGGATTCTGCCTTTATTGCTTTTGAGAGACAGAGTTTAGTTGGAAAACACTGAAACTTGGAGTCAGAAGACTTGTGTTTGGTCTCAGTTTTTTCGCTTTGACTTTGGATAAATAACAACCTCTCTGAAACTCAGTTTCCTCATCTGTAAAATAGGATTGATAATACTTATCATATCTATCTCACGTTGTTGAGAATCAAATAAGATGATGCATATAAAGCATTTTATAAAGTGCTATATAAATGTTGACCTTTTTCTCCTTGAAATTGAATTTACTGAACTAATTTCAAATATGAGAGTCTAATATGGTTGAGATAATATAAAAGGCTAAAATATGAAACTGCTCACAGAAAGGCAAAAAATAAGTGTGTATGTGTAGTTTTTGTGTTATGTGTAGTGACACATAGTTTTTGTAAATACATATGTAACCCATATATGTATACATATTTTATATATATATATATATATGTTCACACACACACACACACACACACATATATATATATATATATATAAACTTATTCTTTGCCTGTCTATGAACAGTTTCAAATATATGCAGACCACATATAAGTAATGAAATGTTGAACATTTTCAACATTTTCTTGACATCTTATGAATTTTTTTTTATAGATTTAGCATTTCCAGGTCACACAGCTGCTTATAAAGGAGATTTGGAGATGCTTAAGAAATTAGTGGAAAATGGAATAATCAATATTAATGAGCGTGATGATAATGAATCTACTCTTCTACACAGAGGTTGGTAATCATGTTTCTCATTTCTTTTTAAAAAATTATTTAATATTTTATTTTTTCTCCAGTTAGATGCAAAAACAGTTTTTAACATTCATTTTTAAAATTGAACCCCAAGTTCTCTCCCTTCCTCTTTTTCCCCCTCATTGTAACAACAGGTAATTTAATATAGGTTATACATGTGCAGTTGTGCAAAACATATTTCCATATTAGTCATGTTGTGAAAGAAAACAAACACAAAAAACCCTCACAAGAAACATAAAGTTTAAAAAAGAGTATACTTTGATCTGCATTCAGACTCCATCAGTTCTTTCTCTGGAGATGGATAGCATTTTTCAATGTAAGTCCTTCAGACTTGTCTTGGATCATTGTATTTCTGAGAATGGCTAAGTCATTCAGAGTTAATCATTGCACAGTATTGCTGTTACCCTGTATAGTGTTCTCCTGGTTCTCATTTCATGTAAGTCTTTCCAGGTTTTTCTGAGAGCATCGTGCTTGTTATTTCTTATAGCACAGTAGTATTCCTTCACAACTGTATTCCACAACTTGTTCAGCCATTCCCCATTTGGTGGGCATCCTTTCAATTTCAAATTCCTTGCCACCACAAAAACAGTTGCTATAAATATTTTTGTAAAATAGGTTCTTTCCCCCACCTTTTAAAAAAATTTCTTTGGGATACAGACCTACTAGTGTTCGCTGAGTCAAAAGATTTACACAATTTGATAGCCCTTTGAGCACAGTTCTAAATTGCTCCCCAGAATATTTTGATCAGCTCACAACTCCACCCATAATGCATTAATTTCCCCATTTTCCCATATTCCCTCTAATATTTTTCATTTTCTTTTTCTTTTATGTTAGCTAATCAGGCGTAAAGTGGTACCTCAGAGTTGTTTTAATTTGCATTTCTCTAATCAATAGTGACTTAGAGAATTTTATCATATTATTATAGATAACTTTGATTACTTTGTTTGAAAACTGCCTCTTCATATCCTTTGACCTTTTATCAGTTGGGGAATGACTCTTATTTTTACAAATTTGACTCAATTCTTTATATAGTTGAAAATAAGGCCTTCATCGGAGAAACTTGCCATAAAAATTTTTTTGCAGCTAAGATTACTATCTGTTATTTCCCTCTGTCTTATTTTTCCCACTGTTTATTCTATTCTCTCTCTCCTTCCATGCTCAGAAGTGTGTTGCTTCTGACTACTGCCTCCCCGAGTTTGCCCTCTCTTCTATCAGTACCAAAGATCTTTCTGCTGACCTTTTAAGTTGTCTTGGGCTGGAAAATTGTTTCACCCCATCTTTTTATGGGTTGTGCCATTCCAGAATTTGTTTTGAGGCATTATTTAAAGTTGTTTGGAGGGGAATTTGGTAATTCTTAGGTAAGTTCTTGCCTTTTTCTGCCTCTGGTTCTTCTCCTGTGGTTCTCATTTCATTTGCAGTTGTTAAAATTGTTGCTGACTTAGATATTCTTAAATAATTGCCCATTAAAAAGATTTAATGAAACTGAGAAATGATTTTTCTGAGACTTCTAGAAGGCAAGAATACATTTTACTGATTACAAAAGTGCTTCAATTTCAACTGAAGTATAATTCAGTTCAATTTCTATTATGAAGAATACCACAGTTGGAGTTAGAAGACCTTGTTTCCGATTCTGACTCTTCTTAAATTTTTGAATCATATTAGCTGTATCATCTTGGGCAAGTCTCCCAGCCTCTTTGAATCTCAGATTTCTCATCTGTAAAATGAGGACAATAATACTTTTACTATCTTCCTCAAAGTGTTATGTAAAGATTAAGTGGAAGAACTTTTTGGATTATAAAATAAAGCTATAGTTTGCATATAATTTACAATGAGGTTTATATCTGTAAATATATTTGATTTTTATACTTACTGAGCACCAACTATTAAAAAAGAAATGTTAGGCATTTGAGAGGGTGAAATAATGAGTAAGATACAATCCCTGCCCCTAAGGAATTCACATAGTTGTTGTGACAAAACACTTTGAAAATCTTGAAACGCTCTGTAAATGTGAGTTGTGACCAGAAAAGAAGATGTAATGTTAAGATATCCAGAGAAAAACTTCCAGGGTGTAAACTGTACCCCCATTAATGACCAATGAATGAACATGGACAAGAGTTACATGGAACTAGAAGGCATGATCTTCTGCATGAAAGGGTTGAAGTATTTTTATTATTATCATCTTGTTCTTGTCTTTTTTAGTAGGTTTCGGATAGAAACAGGGACAAGTCACACTATCCTGAGATATTCTTATATGTAATGTTTTATGAGATGGGACTTCTGGGTCACATGAGCAACAAGATAGAGGACTAGACGTTTTCTCTGATCCCCATGACCTCTCAGACCTCTCTAAAACATAAATTATGTGCTAAAGATAAAATTAATTCAGATGTCTTCATGGTCTGGGATATCTAGAATCCAAAAGAAGGTTAAAAAATACCCCTAAAACCCATGAACTAAGACTTATTGACCCTGAACTCACTCAGCATCCCTGGTCACCCACCTTGACCCATGCTACTAGTAGTGCAGTTGTACTAATAGACCCAAGGATGCAACATAGGCTTACAATAAAATTCACCCCTACTCTTCAGTCTCCCTTCCCTCTCTCCAGGGCCATGGAAATCTTGGCTTCATGCTGCTGAAGTTTGCTTGGGCTTTGACAGTCAGTTTGGCCACTGGCCTTTAGGAGCAAAAACCTGTCAGGCTGAAGCTACGAAGCACCGGTGCTTCAGAATTTTCAGGGCTGGACAAATGTATCAGCAAGCACCCTGACACTTCCAGGATGACCTGCTAGCACAGGTCCTTAAATCCACTTTTCTAAAAGGAAAGCAACTTTTGAGGGGTCAACAATTTTCTTTAATCACATATACCAAAAGAGAAAATACAAGCAGAGAAATAAAGACCAACAGGCCTTCTGTCTGACCATAAGCAATACATACAGATCAACAGACAGATCCAACTGTCTGACTGTTACATACATGTAAGAGAGAGAAGGACCAACATATGGGGTTTCAAAGCTGGAGTAGGGGGGTGGGTTCCTTAACAGCTATCCAGAATCTCATCAGGCACATGAACTTTCTTCCAAAGACTAAACCCCAAAGAAAAACCTTACCTCAGAGTAGATATACACTTTTCAGAGCTGGAGGATATCACGACCCTCATGACACTGGTGCCTCATTAACAATTAACAAAAGGTGTGGGCCTTCCTACAAAACAAGACTCCCTTAATCAAGCTTCCCTTACTGGGCTCCGCTTAAGGACTTTTAATGGGTGGGGAAGATCTTTCATTAAAATTACAGCAAAACAGCTCTTCAAAGCTCTGAATTTCTGGTGCTGGGCCAGAGAACTGAGTTGAAACATGGTGAATCACTCAGCAGGAGAGAAGACTCAACCTCCAAGGAAACTGCAGTTAGAGGAGAGGAAATAGGAAGTGAGTGATATGGAAAATGTGGGGGAGGGGGAGACTGAAATTACCAAAGATTTCAGAAAGAAGAAAACTTAAAGACCTTGAACATAAACAGATAAATCATCAGGAAAAACAGTTAACACAGAAGGAAATATGACTTCCAAAGCTAGTAAATGAGTTCAGGAATCTATGAATAAATACTGAAAAACAGAGGAAAATGATTTAATGCTTGATGAGGCGGAGGACCCTGTGGAATCTGTGAAGAACACGGAGCTACAACATGCTTTTCCTGAGTGGTTCAAAAGAGAAATGAGAATTATGAGAGCAGAATTTATGACCTGCACAGCAAAGATAGAGGGTAGAATAGAGAAACTGTAATATGCAATGGCGAGCCTTGCCAAAGAACAAAAAAGAGAACAGTAGATTGGGAATGCAAATAGCTAGAAATGACGAAGAATCTAGAAGAGAAGCAAAAGCAGACAAAACCCATGAGAAGAAAATCTGCTCACTATGCCAGCAAAACATACTCGTCTTTTTTAAAATTTATTTTTATTTAATTTTAGTTTTCAACATCCACTTTTATAAGATTTTGAGTCATAAAATTTCCCCCTTTCCTCCACTCCCTCCTCCTCCAGACAGCATGCGATTTGATATAGGCTATACATGTACAATCATATAAAGCATTAGTCACGTGTGAAAGAAGAATTAGAACAAAAGGGAAAACCACAAGAAAGAGAAAAACAAAAAATAAGAGAAAATAGTCTGCTTCAATCTTCATTTGGACTCCATAGTTTTTCTCTGGGTGTGGATGGCATTTTCCATTATGAATCTTTTGGAATTGTCTTAAATCCTTGCATTGCTGAGAAGAGTTCAGTCTATCAGAGGTGATCCTCATACAGTGTTGATGTTACTGTGTATTATGTTCTCCTAGTTCTGCTCACTTCACTCAACATCAGGTCATGTAGTCTTTCCAGGTTTTTCTGAAACCTGCCTGCTCTTTATTTCTTATAGACGATAGTATTCTCTTATATTCTTATACCAAAACTTGTTCAACTATTCTCCACTTGATGGGCATCTCCTTAATTTCTAATTCTTTGCTACCACAAAAAGAGCTGCTATAAGTATTTTTGTATATGTGGGTCCTTTCCCCATTTTTATAACCTCTTTGGGATACTGACATAGTAGTGGTATTGCTGGATCAAAGGGTATGCACAGTTTTATAGCCCTTTGGGTATAGTTCCAAATTGCTCTCTAGAATGGTTGGATAATTTCACAGCTCCATCAACAATCCATTAATGTTCCAGTTTTCCCACATGTCCAACATTTATAATTTTCCTTTTTTTGTATTAGCCAATCTGATAAATGTGAGGTGGTACTTCAGAGTAAAACATACTAATCTTGAAGACAGGATGTGTATAGACAACTTAAGGATCATAGGTCTTCCAAAAGAACACAATTGGACAGATTTAACATTGCAGTGAAGAAAATAATAGAAGAGAGCTGCCCAAGAACTTCTGAACATAAAAAATGAAATTATAATTGAAAAAATTAACAGATCTCTTCAGAAAAAAAGCCCCAACTGCAAACACGAAGACACGTGAAAAACACGAAGATAATTCATTCCACCAAGACAAAATTCTGCAAGCCATTAGGAGAAAGACCATTAAATACAAAGGATAGGCTCTTCTTCACCCACTGCAAAAGGAGAAGGGAATAGAAATGTTTTAAAGATCATTGGAGCCCAAGATGCAGCCCAGGGTGACCTCTTTTGAAAATTTGAGCTTAACTATTCAGGACAAAAGATGGACATTCAATAATAAAGAAGAGTTTGAAAGAGTTTTAGAAAGAAAAGCAGAACTGAAGAGATTATTTGTTGCAGTTAGAAGTGAATAAATGCAGCAAAGGACAGTAACAGCAACAGAGTGACAACAAAGAGACGAGTAAGAGATTTCTTTCTAAATGTACACAAGGATATAGGGGTGAAGGCAGAAATCTGGTAGAGGAACCTGGTGTCACCTTCCCTTCAGGTGAATGCTTCTTTTGTGGGATTATATTACAATATGGGAAAGTATATGAAAGGAGGGAGCGGAGTAGGGAGACAGGACTGTGTATGATGAACAATGAGGGAAAGGTAACAGAAAGAGAAAACCCTACAGGAGAGTTTGTGAGGAGGATAGAAGAAAAATTGAAAAGGTGGGGGGAAGGAAAGAAGCCTTACTTTGGAGGTGGGAGAGGGTTCCACTTGATTAATGATCCTATGGGTGAAGAAAGTTGAGGACCTTACACTGGATGAGGCCTGGGAGATTTGGTGCTTGCAAAGTCATACTTAACCTACATTAGGAGGAGAAGAGTTGGAACCCCTAGGGGCAACTGGCATATGGGGAGTGGGAGAACATGGACACAAAGGGGAGATTTCTAGGCAAATATAGAAGAAAGGGTCAACATAGACCAAAAAAAAAAAAAACCAAGAAAAATAAAGGAAAAATATAATACACTTTGATCTGTGTTCAGACTCTATCAGTTCTTTCTTTCCCTCATAAGTCCTTCAGAATTGTCTTGGATCTTTGTTTTGCTGATAATGGCTGTCATTCACAGTGGATCATTGTACAATATTGCTGTTACTGTGTATGGTGTTTTCTGATTCTGTTGTAGGTGTCTTATGACAAGCTGCATCAGGTATTGGGATTATCCTTCTGCTAGTGGTCACCTTTTCTAAGATGCTTTGTAATATCTTTGGTGATACCTGTCCTTGTCACCAGTGAACTTCCCCCAAAACACACAGAACCACTGACTTCTTGAACTCTGAAAGTGGCCACTACTCCTAGACATGCGCATCTTGGGGTCAATACTCATTCACCTGAGGTCAGGAAAGGGCAGCTAAGACCTCAGGATCAGGATCACCTAGGCAGGACAGTGGCAAGCTGCTATGTTCTCATGGCCACATAATGGTGGAAGTGGAAAATAGTGTGAACTTCCCTTCTCACTCTCTGTGGGAAGTCCTAGAGCTTCAAGATGCCACCTGGAGGATAGAAGGAAGAGAGTGCCAGGGCTTGAGTCACTTTTTTTTAAGACCCACTGAGTCATCAGCTCTTCCTGCTCATCAATTAATAAAAGTATTGTCAGAGATGGAGAAACTGTGACCTCAAGGCCACATATGACCCTCTAGGTCCTCAAGTGCAGCCCTTTGAATCCAAACTTCACAGAACAAATCCCCTTCATAAAAGGATTTGTTCTGTAAAGCTTTGGGACCCAGTCAAAAGGCTGCACCCGAGGACCTAGAAGGCCACATGTGGCCTCAAGTTCTCAGACTCCCCACCATGTCTTCTCATTTCAAAATGCCAAACCCCGCCTCAGTACTGAGTCCTGTAGCACATGTGATCAGCCACAAGTGGGAAGGGAAGCTCTGTGTATGGTTTATTCAAGCTTTATTTAGATTAGTTATTTATAGTATGGCACAAATAAAAAACATAGAAAAGCCCTTTATTAATGTTGTTTACATAAAAATTATTCCCATAATATACACACATATACATGCACACACATCTCCTCTTTTTTCTTTTTTTCCCTTGAAATCTTCCCTCCCCTCCCACAAAAACTCAAAACCTAACTAATATAGTAACCATGTTGGTTTTGTGATATGCATTCTTCAGTCATAGTCATCTGACCTTTGGATTCATGATTGGTTATATTTATCCAGAATTCATTTGTATTTTTGTGTTGTTTTATTTATATTATCATAATAATTGCATATATTTTCCTCCTAATTCGGTTGATTTTGCTTTCAGTTTGCAAAAACTTCCCATATTTATCTGTATTCTTCATATTTTGTTATTTTTTATGGCATACTATTATTCTTTTACATTCTTATGCTATCAGTTTTTTAACCTTTCCCAACTGAAGGACATACACTTTGTTTCTAATTTTTTTGCTACAGCAAAAGAAGGTGCTACATAGCTAAAGCTTATAGGTAGTTGGCTTTTTGGGAGTTCAGGTTGTGAGCTAACAGTGGAGGAAGAACCCTAGGTCTGGACTTTTCTGCAGCTCCCCTCTTTAATTGTCAGGAGATAATTGTTACATCCAAAGATGGTTCTCTTTTCTGCTGTCATAGGTCCTGCTTTTTGAATTGACTTCCTCTTTTTAGTGTCTGTGTCTAGAGACTTACATTTCTCCACTACTTTATGTGGTATTTCCTTCTGGCTGAGAAACTGTTCTTTAAATTGACATGGTGTATGGGGAAGGTGGGAGGAAAACAGATCCCTTTTTCCCCCCTTGTTGCCCTGTGGTATATGTGCAGGGGTCTCCTCCACAACCACTTGAAACTGACAAGCTGTCCATCTGCTGGAGAGAGGGTCTCCTGCAAGAGTGCGCCTCACTGTGAGATTCCATGGCTGATGAGAGGGGTGGGGGAGAGAAATCCCCTCCTCTCCTTTTTTTTGTTGTTCAGTCATTTCAGTTGTTTCTGACTCTTGTGACCCAATTTGGGGTTTTCTTGGCAAAGTTACTGGAGTGGTTTGCCCATTTCCTTCTCCAGCTCATTTTACAGGTGAGGAAACTGCGGCAGAGTTAAGTGACTTGCCCAGGTTCACACAGCTAATAAGACCAGATTTGAACTCATGAAGATGAGTCTTCCTGACTCCAGATCCAGCACTTTATCTACTGCAGCACCTAGATGCCCCTCCTCTACATACCCTGGAGCAGTGGATTCTTTCTCAGGGCCCAGGTTCTCCTGACCATCGACTCCTAATCTGCATTCCCAATCTGATTTCTCCTGCCTTCAAAACAGATTGTCTCTATGGATTAGCAGTATAGCCATGCAGGGATATGACTAATTTTTTCTCATCCAGTGACCTTGCTCCATTCCAACTGAATCAGATAGAAGCATTTATGTTTTGCAAAGGGACACTTGGGATGTTAACACAGTAATATCCTGTCATCTGTTATAATATCCACTGGATAGGGGGGAATCAAATGATCAAAGACCAGATTCACTGACCAGAGAGTGAGTCATTTTAGGTGTCAAAAATAGCATGAATGAAATTACAAAGGTGAAACTAAAGTTATGTGAGAGAATGAGGATACCAACCTGGCTGGTATGGAGCATGATTTTCCACACATTTGAATGGCCATGTTCAGTACTTCAGAAACAAAAATCCATGATTTTATCGTTATGGAAGCTGCTTCCATTAGTGAAAATTGCAAACTTTCCATGCCTTAGTAGGCATACTTTAATATATTTTGTGTCCAAAACTAATACTGTATGTCATCACCAAGTGGCCAACTTTGCAGTTATCAGCCTTTTCACACTTTTCACACTCTGTTGGTTTTTGGAGGACAGACTCACAATTGAGCCAGGCAGGACCTGCCTTTGAGATCTCCGGGTCATCTTCACAGCACCACGAGGCTTTGGAGGAGGTTCTTTCATTTTTATGAGAAAAGAAAGCGTAAAAACAAGAAAGCTTGTTTGACTCAGTAACCTGTAACTGCCTCTCTTTATGTTTGTTTTCTATTTTACTTTAGCTGCTGGTCAAGGTCACATAGAATGTTTGCAGTGGCTGATCGAAATGGGAGCTGATGTTAATATTACCAACAAAGATGGGGAGACTGCAGCTGATACAGCTAAGAAGTAGTCAAGCCTACCTGTTTTACAGAGATTGTTTTCCCCTCTAAATTTCATATTTGTTCTCTATACTCTTCAAAGCTAACAGATAATTTGTATTAATGAGAGACTGTTAAAGCTCTTTGCCAACCTTACAGCCCTACAACCTTTTTCTCCTCTTCCTCCTTTTCTTTCTTCATCTTTTCCTCTCCTTTTCCTCTTTGTCCTCCTCCTCCTCCTTCCCAACTCAGTTATTTTCTAATGTGAAAGGGTGTTGGTATGGATAAAGTCATATACACTTGTGTTTGAAGTATATTTTAATGCTTAGATTTGGATATAAGTACATTTGAAGTTTAGGGAATTAATGACACTTAACCAGTGAAGCGATACTTTGGATTGTCATATACCAGAGACATCTGGAAAGCTACCTAGATTTCTTCTTTTGCTCCCCTGCTTAACTACATCCTTCTTATCCCTTCTTGTTGGAATTGGCAGAAACATTGTACTAGTTTACACAGTTGTACTCTCCCACCAAACTCCCCCTCCTCTCCTTTCTGTCTAATATCGTCCCTCACGGAAAAAGAAGTAACTAAATGCTTTGTTATGGGAGGCCTTTCTTTCCATTTTTTATGGAGCTGAAGAAATGGTGATAACACAGGATTTAGAATACAAATGACATTACGGAATCTAAAATTCAAAGGTAAGATTTGCCTTCAACAAGTTGCAGTTGTACATAGTGACTGCTATAGCAGTTGGTCTCTTGTCCTGCTTCAAAAAACTTCAGATCAAAAAGGGTAAGATGATTAGCACTTGAGTAGATTCTTACTCCTTTGCACCTGTAATATATTTTTCTCTTTTTAAAAAAGATTTTTCAAAAATAATTTGAAAACTTACATCAGTCTTCTTTGGGTTAGGGGACTTAAAATCTGGAGGTAAAATATTAAAACATTTAAACTTGGAAGTGCCTCCCTTTCTGTACAATTTCTTTTCTGAAGTCAGCCATACCACATCCCCTTTCCAGGGTTGAGGTCAGTGCATATGAGTCATATAAGTCAAAATCGTAGACAGCAGATGATGGGTATTCCCAGTCCCAAGAAACCCTTGCCTATTGAATCTTCATTAAATAGATCCTGTGCTTTTGAACTAAGAGCAAAATTCTCTAAATGCAACTGAGTGAAAAATGAACATAACCACATGGCCCAAAAAAATCTTTTTAAACTTAGGTCCCAAAAACTTATAGAGGAAATTGAACTGTTAGGAAGAAGATCTAAATTGAACTGGGACAGTGGCTGTGTCCTTAGTTAGGACGCATACCTGAAGCTGAAGGCAGCTTGGTTGGTGACTTAGTAATTTTGATTACTCTTAAGAGTTTGCTTTCCTACAACTTTATCCTCTCAACTTTGCACAAGTGATGTTGATCTTTATAGCCATTGGCATAGAAGCTACTGGTTAGTCTCATCAGTGACTTATTTTGGCTGGTCTAACAAAAACAGGTCCCTTTAATGAAGCTAATTTTTATAATTGCCTTCATTTAGTTAAACAGCTGAAACTTAGCAACATTATAATGACTGATTTTCATTTATTAGTTATCTACAAATGGGAACCATACCTCCCCTCTCACCACCAACACCATTTTAGAGATATTACAAATAAAGAGCCACATCCTAAATTATTTTTTTCCCTATGTTCATCCTTGCATTCATTCAACAAACTACATATGTAACCAGAAACTCTGTAGGTAAGGGACTATGTTCTGAAGCCTTTTCTAGCCTAAACATATTTAAACTTGGCTAATCTTCATATGATATCGTTTCAAATCTATTTATTATTTTGGTCTTCCTCCTTTGGTAGCACTCCAGCTTGTTTGTATCAGTCACTAAATGTGGCTCCCAGAACTAAACAGCATTCTAGGATAAAATGGTAACAAGATGGGATGGTGTTAAGAGGAAGAGTAGAATGGAGAAAGACTGACCTACTTTCTACATGTTTGACCTTGGGTCAATCACTCCAGTTTTGGGGGGCTTAATGTCCTCCTATGTAAAATAAAGAGGTTGGACTAGATGACTTAGTTCATTATCTACAGCTTGGAAGATCCCTGCTAACTGTAAATACTATAATCCTGGAACATGGAAGTATATTATTCTGCTTCCTATAAGTTTTAAAGTTATGCAAGGGGTTTTGGACTGCATGGGGAAAGAAAACTTGAAGTTTGAAATAGAGGTCAGTTATAAAAGTGGGGCCAGAGCTACTTGAAGTATTTGGGTTTGGAACAAACCCAAATTTCAGACAGATCTGATATCTGGGAAGACAGAGGTAGGGAGTAAAAGAATTAATCATTGTCATTCTGGTTTTTTGCTGTGGTGTTCAGTTCCTTTTTTCGTTGTTGTTCTGCATGCTGAGTGAAGGCATTCTATGAGTTTATACTTCATATATTTATTTTGGGGGCAAACTAATATGAGCACTTATTTATATCTTGTGGTTAGAATGTTTTTTCCCAGTAATCATCGTGTCTATAAAACTATGGAAACGGTGTCTGACCTTAAGTATCCTGTAACTGTTTGTGCTTTCCATTATCTGATCTATCTCAAACTGTCATTGATTCTTAACTTTTTCTTTGTTATCACTTTCGGTTGGCTTACTGGTGGGTAGTCATGTGGAAAGCCTTAAATTTTGTTTAGTTAATTACATAGTGCAGTTACCAGGGCACTTTAGCAGCTCTTGCTATGATGAGGAAGATCTTGAATCACATCAGTTTATGACTTTTTTTTGTCTTTAGATTTGCCCATTTGTCAGCAGTGTCACTTTTAGAGGGGCTGCAGAAATATGAAGTTGAAGAAAGTACTGAAATTGATGACCAAGATGTGAAGTTTTTTGAAAGACATGGCGTTGAAGGAAGCACAGATGCAAAGGATGAGTTATCTCAGAGTGAAGCTGAAAAAACAGATTCACGAAGTGAGCCTGCTTTCTTTATGTCAATATACCTTTTATCATCATCAGTATTAATAGTCTTGAGGAAGTACTGTAATCAAGGGCTTTTTTTTCTTTTATATAATTGCTTTCTGCAAAGATTTGGATATGATTCTAAGGAAAATTACAGTTCAACCAAATAAAAAAGTATTTTATACCAATTGGGTGCAATGTATTGTGCTTGGTTCTCTGGGAGTAGTACAAAGATGATTAAAGGAGAGGGACCATCATCCAGGAAACCTGGAAATACATAAACATTCATTCGTCCATCTAGTCATTCAACAAACTATGAAAGACAGGGTCTATGCTTTCAAGTCTTTCCTCCTAAAAGACTTTAGAAAACCTAAATTATTGGTTCCAAATTTAACTAACAATGGAAGAATTGTTGCACAGTAGCATATGATTAAATGCCAAATGATTGTTACAGAAATTGAGAGGAGGGAAAAATCACTTGAGGCTGCATGGCTCAAATCAGGCTTTACAGAAGCAGTGGATTTTGGCTAGACCTAGAAGACTTGCAGGATTTGGATAGAGAGGGGAAAGTACATTTCAGAAGATATGTCATTGTAACAGCCAGCACTCCAACATACACAGGAGGGCCTGCTATCCACAGGTTCTTAGATCTGTATTCAAAAAGGAAAGCAACTTTCAACGAGTTAACAGTCACTTTAAACAAGCACTTATCATTCCTTTAACCAAGCACATATATTATTCACATAGTTCAGGGGAGTCAGCACCCTGAACTTCAACGAAAATACAGAGAAAGCAAAGATCAGCAGACATGGCTTCTTCTGCCTGAATTCAACAGACGGGTTCAACTGCCTGATCAGTTACCAGAGGAGGAAGTGGGGAGAGGCTCCTTTAACAACTTCCCAAGAGTCCTCGTCTGGCCAAACAAATTCGTGTAGTCCAAAATGCCCAAAGTAAAACCTCAGCTCAGAATATTTATACCCTTTTTTAGAGCCAAAGGGCATCACAACCCTTGAGAACGTGTGCCTCATTAACAAAAGGTGTGGGTCTTCCCACAAATCTTCCCTAATCAAACTCCCTGTAATGGGCAGGCCCATTAATGGGTGGGGAAGATCTTTAATTACATTAACAATTAACAATACAAATACATATACTGTTTCTAGTTAAAGAAACTCTTGCTTCTGCACTTTACTCCTCGTAAAGACTCTTGATTGATAAAGGCAAGATTCAACCAGAGGCACTTGATTACACTAAAACAAAAACAGCAAAAGATCCTACTTTGCTTGCCCTTATAGTCATTAATTTATTTCCTCAAATATTTGAGAATAAGATCAAGTCACACAGATTTAGAGCTGAAAGGAACTTCAGACAACACCTGTTCCAACATCCTCATTTTATGGATAAAGAAACCAAAGCCTGGGGAAAGGAAGTGATTTGCCCAAAGCCATACAGGTTCTAAGTGAAAAGGCCAGGATTTAAACCCAGGTTCTCTAATTCCAAATTCAGAGCTCATTTTCAGAGTATTGTGGGAGCATATTAAGAATAAAACTATCCAAATTGTAAGTACCTCTTTCAGCATACCTGTTGATGTTCCATTGCAAAATAGTATTTGAAGTTACAAAAATTATACTTTATCCATTCTTAATTTGGAAACCTTTTTTACATTATTAAAGCAATTTTAGTCTTCTGCTATTTGATTCACATAATAACAAACTTAATCATCTCTCTTAGGTCTATATAATAATTTCCCAAAATCTTTCTATATTTTTTATTTTTTATTCATTTCTTGATTTCCTATGTTTAAAAAAGTCAGAATTTTAACTTTTTGTAACTAAAAAAATTTAAGGTTTGAAAAATGTAAGTATTCAAAATTAGTATTTATAATACTAATAGTATTTGTATTTACAAATGATACCTGTATTACATTAAAAATAAGCAGGATAGTTACAGAAACTATATTATTATATATACTATATATACAGAAACTATATATATTACATATTGGGTGATGTTGCTGCAAATCTGTTTCCCTAAACCACTATCATCAGACCAATTTTTACAATCTCCATGAAATATTTTCTTCTTGTTCAACTAGCAAATTTTAATTCTCAAGGCAAGTACTTGTCAAATGGTTTAGTGGAGGATGATGGAGCTTATAAGGCAGGGAAATATGTCAATTCACTGGGCTCCAGCAAAAGAATCTTTCTAGAGAAAGATGGCAGCATCCAAATCACAGTTTGCTGAAGAAAACAGGTCAAGCCGGAGTTCTTAGGGTAACAAATCCAAGGGGTAAGCTAGAGGTAGGAAGAGTATTCATAGTTATTGATGAGAACTGGGGAAGTCCCATAGATGTTCAGGGAACATTAAGAGGAAAGGGATTGATAAATATTGAAGAAATAATACTTTATTTCACACAATTACCTGCTCAAGGAAAGAGATACAATATGATGGTGATATGTTAGCTATGGACTCTCTTTAACCTTAGTATATTGCGTAATAATAATACTGAAAGCCCACATTTATATGTTACTCTAAGGTTTTCAGAGCACTTTGACCACGGCAACCACATAATGTAAGATTTTTTTGTTTCTTTATTTGCTTTTTGTTTTATTGGTCTAGATATCCTAAGGAAGTGCATGTAGCCCTTACCTAATCAGGATTACAACACCACATTTGTTTTACAGAAAGAGCTTATGAAAAGGTTGTAGAATTGAGACGACTTCTAGAAATTGCTGAAAGTAACTATAAACAACTGGGAGGGATATCAGAAGGAGACATAAAACAGAAGAAAGAAGATCAAGATTCTGAAAGGTAATATTCTCAGGGATTAATCATTTAAAAAAGCTTTTGGATACCTCTCCAAATACTAGCTGAGAACTTGTTGACCAAGCACTTTTTCCCTATACCTACTAAAATGGTATTAGATTTAATCCTTTATATTTCCTCACATTTCTGATAAAGGATAAGAATCTGTTATTTTTCAAGAAGTCATCTAACTTTAAGCTGTAATATAGCAGGGCCTTACTAACACTTTGGATGACAAGAATATAAAGAACCCTCACATGGTTATAATGGGGTGATTACTTCATAACCAGAGATCTACCCCAGTAATGGTGGTAGTCTCCTTGGGCTGTTTCTCTTCTCTACCCCATATCCCTCACCAAGGGGGTACATGTTGACTATAAGGCAAGATGCCTGCAGTGGTTTATCTTTTACCTTTCCTCTTCTTTACCACCATGGTTTTCATTTCTCATTGTTCTGTCCTTACCTGGTTCTTTACCTTGTGGCTCTCTGCCTACCCTTCCTCCCCCATTGTGTTCATCCTTCCTTTTCAAAGAAGACCATGACATCAGAGAAATGAAGACATGACTTGCACTTGACTTTGTTTTGAGTGAGGGAGGGCTGTGCAAAGTCACTACCAGCTTCATTTCCTTCTCCTGAGCCATTTGGATCCAGTGACCAGATATTCATCAGGATGACTGGAGATGGCCCAGGATGTAATGGGAGACCTTGGCCTTTTCAGGTACTCACTTAGAGAGAGGTAATGCCCATTGAGTGAATAGGCTTCTTTTTATGACCCTTTTAATGAGCCAAAGGAAAAAAATAACTAAATCAAGCTGGGAGGGAAAGAGAAACTGTTACTGTTGATAATCACTCTAAGCCAGTCATTAGGTGGAACTTAGGCAGAAACCTATTGTTGTCCAAACTATTGCCTTCAGAGTCCACTGGGTTTAAGGTTTTGGGAGGAGGAAGGGAGAGAGGGAGGAAGGAAGGAAGGACATCCACCCAGTGTGCCTCAAGAAGGAGACAGAAGGGAGAGGATGAGCTACTAGCTGGGTCCCCATCAGGCAGCTCGTTCTACTCACAGGTTGTGTTTGTCCTTTGTTTTCAAAATGACCATGACATCAGAGAAATGATGACATGACTTGCACTTGACTTTGTTTTGAGTGAGGGAGGGCTGTGCATAGTCACCACCAGCCTCACTTTCTCCTCCTGAGCCATCTGGATCGCTAGGAATATAAAGAAAGGAAAACACACAGCCCCTGTCATCAAGGAACAAGAGCACAATCTGATGGAGGAGATGATGTGCAAGAAATTATATTTATATATTATGTACAGTGTAAATGGAAGATAATCTCAGAGGGAAAGCATTGGGAGGCAGGAGTGGGAGAGAAGCAAGACAGACTGGGAATGACCTCCTGTAGAAGGTGAGTACTGAAGGAAGCCAGGGGAAGCCTGGTAGGTCAGAAGAGAAGGGAGGGGAGTAGTACCATAGAAGCCAGGTAGGTAATGACAGTGTCAGGAACTCAAGAAAGTTCAAGCAGAGCGAAGACTGAGAAAAAGCCAGTGAGTTGATCAGTGAGCTGAGCACCTTGGAGAGAATAGCTTCAGTCACATTTCAAAATCGCCAATCTGCTCTGTTCACAGCCTCCTTGACTTTTTCTCCTTCACTTATGCTGTTGACCCTCCTCCCCTCCCATCCTGTGTCCTCTCCAGGTTTTCACAACACGGTTCTCTCTTGGCTCTCTTCCTTTCTGTCTGTTCTGCTGAGTCTTCATCCATGTCTGGATCCCTGACTAAAGGTCTTCCCCAAGGCTTTTTCTTGAACTCTTTTGGTGACTTCACAAATCTCATGAATTTAATTATCATCTCTAGGCAGATGTTTTGTGTAACCATATGTTTTCCCCAAACTCTCTTTTCCCCCCAATTTATTAATTTGTTTTCAGTTTTCAACAATCATTTCCATAAGTTCCAAATTTTCTCCCCTTCCCTATCCCCTTCCTCCCCAAGACAGTAGGAAATCTTATATGGGTTCTACACATAAATTCCTATTAAGCACATTTTCACATTAGTCATGTTGCATAGAAGAATTAAAATGAATGGGAGAAACCAAACTGTATTTTGAACTCCAGACTCACATCACCTTTAAGGGATTTCAAGCTTGATGTTCCGTAGACACCACACACTCAATATGTTCAAAACAGAACTCATTATTTTGCCCCCCCAAAACCCTCCCCTCTCCCCAAGTTTCCTCTTATTGTTGGGGGTGTTATGGAATCTCATTGTATTCCTTGACTTCTTCTTCCATCCCACACAGCCACTCTGTTGCCAGGACTTGTCTTCTCCTCTTCCCTCACACAACCACCTTATTAGTTCAGGTGTTCATCACCTCTCACCTAGATTATCATACTCCACTACCACCACCATTACTGGAGGACAGTAAACCATTTGATAAGTACTTGCCTTGAGAATTAAAATTTGCTAGTTGAACAAGAAGAAAATATTTCATGGAGATAGTAAAAATTGGTCTGATAGTACCAAAAATGGTGGTTTAGGGCAACAGATTTGCAGCAACATCACCAATATGGCAAGTTTCTGTAACTATCCTGCTTATTTTTAATGCAATATAGGTATCATTTGTAAATACACATACTATTAGTATTATAAATACTAATTTTGAATACTTACATTTTTCAAACTTAAAATTAAATTTTTTTAGTTTGTTACAAAAAGTTAAAATTCTCTTGACTTTCTTAATCAAGAAATGAATAAAATATAATAAAATAATACTAATATATGTAATATATAATATAAAAATATAAATAATAAAATAATGTAAAAAATATAATATATTAATAATTAATAATAAGAATGAATAAAAATTAAAAATACAAAAATATTGAAAGATTTTGGGAAATTATCATTATATAGACATAAGAGAGATGATTAAGTTTGTTATTATGTTGAATCAAATAGTGGAAGACTAAAATTGCTTTAATAATGTAAAAAAGGTTTCTAAATTAAGAATGAATAAAGTATTTTTATAACTTCAAATACTATTTTGCAATGGAACATCAACAGGTATGTTGAAAGAGGTACTTACAATTTAGATAGTTTTATTCTTAATATGCTCCCACAATACTCTGAAAATGAACTCTGAATTTGGAATTAGAGAACCTGGCAATCACCTCTTAATTATTCTCCCTAACTCAATCTCTCCCAACAGTAGTCAGTCTATCATCTACCTAGCTGTCAAAATGATTTTCCTGAAGTACCTCTCTGATTATGTCACTCTCCTACTCAATATAACCCAGTGGGGGCAACTAGGTGGTGCAGTGGATAGAGCACCAGTGCAGGAGTTAGGAGGACCTGGTTCAAATCTCACCTCAGACACTTGATAGTTACTAGCTGTGTGACCTTCAGCAGATCACTTAACCCCAATTGCTGCCTCATCCTGGGTCATCTCCAGTCATCCTGATGAATATCTGGTCACTGGATTCAGAGGGCTCCTGAGAAGTGAGGCTGGTGACCTGCACAGCTCTCCCTTACTCAAAACAAAGTCAAGTGCAAGTCATGTCATCATTTCTCGGATGGCATGGTCTTCTTTGGCAACAAAGGATGAACATACATAACCATGCTGATTCTCTGTTGTCCTTGGGACAAATCCTCTGGCTTTTAAAGCCCTTCACAACCTGGTCCCAAGATATCTTTTCAACTTTATCATTTATTATTCCCTTTTCCACATCTTATAACTCAGATAAACTGAGATGTCAAGAAGAACTTTGTAATAATAAGACCTAGCCAAAAGGGAAATGGACTGCTCAGGGAGGTAGTAAGTTACCTCTCATTGGAGGTCTTTCAAACCATCCTGGATGAAAATTTATTGAGTATGTTATAGTGGGGATTTCTCTTTTCTCACTCTAAAATTTTGTGACTCCTTCCTAGCTGAATTATAGTAAGTGAAGTCCTTTCACTCCTCATTGTACTCTGATCACACCTAGGTAATACCAGTTAGTTTGAAGTTTGGGTGATAAGCATCAAGGCAGGGGTTCTTAACCTGTAGGTCTGTAAACTTGTTTTTAAAAATATTTTGACAACTGTTTTTCAGTATAATTGTTTCCTTTGTAATCCTACATATTTTATTTCAATCATTTAAAAACATTCTCAGAAGTAATCCATGGACTTTGCCATGCCAAATGGGTATATAATACAAAAAAGATGAAGAAACATGCCTTAAGAAGACTGTCAATTGTGCTGGGGTAGAGTAGCAGTTGGCAACCATTGATCTGCCTTCCTGCTACCTTCATTAAAGGTCCCTATCTTTATCACACAAGTATAGTGTGTTGATTGTATTCATAATTTTTTTTTTGTTTGTGTTTTGGACAGGATGATTAAAGAGCTGCACGTCCAATTGGAAGATGAACGATTACGTAGAGAGAAACTGGAGTGTCAGCTGGATGAATTCCGAGCAGAGGCCAGTCGTCACAGAACCCCTATAGATCAAATTCACCTCAACAGTGTTGTTTCCATGGTGAGCTCATGTTGCATTCATTTATATTTCCCTTATCACATCAGGTAAAAATCACTGTCATGATATGATAAAGCTTTTGCGGTTTTGGTCCTTTTCATTTTTTTTTTGAGAAAATCTATTTGGGATACAGACCTACTAGTGATATTACTGGATCAAAGAGTATGCACAGTTTGATAGCCCTTTGGGCATGTTTCGAAATTACTCTCCACAATGGCTAGATTAGTTCACAGCTTCACTAAGAGTGCATTAGTGTCCCAATTTTTCCACAGCCCCTCCAACATTTATCATTTTCCTTTTCTGTTATGTTAGCCAGTCTGATAGGTATGAGGTGGTACCTCAGAGATGTTTTAATGTGCATTTCTCTAATCAATAGTGATTTAGAGCATTTTATTATATTACTATAGATAATTTTGATTTCTTCTTCTGAAAACTGCTTGTTCATATTCTTTGACCATTTATCAGTTGGTGAATGACTTCTGTTCTTATAAATTTGACTCAGCTTTGAGAAATGAGGCCTTTATCAGAAAAACTTGCTGGGTTTTTTTTTCCCATTTTCTGCTTTCCTTCCAATCTTGGCTGCGTTGGTTTTGTAATCAAAATCGTCCATCTTACTTCTCATAATGCTCTCTTATCTCTTGTTTGGTTATAAATTCTTCCCTTATCCATAGATCTGACAGGCAAACTATTCCATGCTCTCCTAATTTGCTTATGCTATTACCCTTTATGTCTAAATTATGTGCTCATTTTGACCTTATCTCAATATATGATGTGAAATGTTAGTCTGTATCTAGTTTCTGCGAAATTGCTTTCCAGTTTTCCCAGCAATTTTTGTCATATAATGAGTTCTTGCCCCCAAAGCTTGGATCTTTGCATTTATCAAACACTCGATTACTATGATCATTTACTATTGTGTATTGTGTATCAAATTTATTACACTGATCTACCACTGTACTTATTTTTAGCCACTACCAGATTATAATTACCACTTTGTGATGCAGTTTGAGATCCAGTATTGCTAGACTAGGTAGCTAGAAGACTCAGTGGATAAGAATGTTGGGTCTGTGGTCAGGAAGATTCCTCTTTTTGAGTTTAAATCTGGCCTTAGATACTAGCTGTATGAACCTGGGAAAAATCACGTATTTGCCGCCTTTTCCTCATGTGTAAAATAGCTGGTAAAGGAAATGGTAAAACACTTCAGTGTCTTTCCCAAGGAAACCCCAAATGGGATAATGAAGAGTCAGACACAACTGAACTTAGTTATTTAGTTACTAAGTTACTTCGTTACTCCTTCTAATTAACTATTAATGAGAAAGGTCTTAAGAATTACAAATATCATCTTCCCAAGTAGGAATGTAAACAGTTTAAACTTATTAAGTCCCTTATGATTTCCTTTTCATGTTTCCCTTCTTATGCTTCTCTTGAGTCTTGTATATGAAAATCTTATTTTCTATTCAGCTGTAGTCATTTCATCCAGAATGCTTGAAAGTCTTCTATCTCATTGCATGTCCATTTTTCCCCTGAAGAATTATACTCAGTTTTGCAGGCTAGGTGATTCTTGGTTGTAATCCTAGCTCCTTTGCCCTCCAGAATATTATATTCCAAGTCTTCTGACCCTTTAAAGTAGAAGCTGCTTCACCATACTTGAATTGCAATATTTTCTCCTTGCTCTGGGAACTCTGGAATTTGACTATGATATTCCTGGCAGTTTTCATTTTGGGATCTCTTTAAAGAGATGATTGGTGGGTTCTTTCAGTTTTTATTTTATTGTCTGGTTCTAGAATATCAGGACAGTTTTCCTTGATAATTTTTTGAAGGGTGATGTTGAGGCTCTTTTTTTGATCATGGTTTTTAGTTAGTCCAATAATTTTAAAATTATCTCTCCGGGATTAATTTTCCTGATCAGTTGTTTTTCCAATGAGATATTTCACATTGTCTTCCATTTTTTTCATTCTTTTGGTTTTGTTTTATGAGTTCTTGATTTCTCATAAAGTCATTAACTTCCACATCCTCAATTCTAATTTTTAAGGAATTATTTTCTTCATTGAGCCTTTGGACCTCCTTTTCTATTTGACCAATTATGCTTTTTAAGGCATTCTTCTTATCATTGACTTTTTGGACCTCTTTTACCATTTGGCCTAGTCTATTTTTTAAGGTGTTATTTTCTTCAGTATTTTTTGTGTCTCCTTTACCAAGTTTTTGATTTGCTTTTATGATTTTCTTGTGTAACTCTCATTTCTCTTCCCAATTTTTCTTCTACTTCCATTACTTGATTTTCAAAATCCTTTTTGAGCTCTTCCATGGCCTGAGATCAATTCATATTTTTCTTGGAGGCTTTGGATGTAGGAGCTTTGACTTTGTTGTCTTCTTCTGAGTGTGTGTTTTGATCTTCCTTGTCACCAAAGTAAGTTTTTATAGTCAAAAGTTTTTCTTTCCCCTACTGTTTGCTTATTTTCCTAGCCTATTACTTGACTTTTAACTGTTTGTTAAAGAAGGGGGTCTGCTTCCATTGTGAAGAGTGCACTCTCCCAAGCTTCAGGGGTTTTATGCAGCTGTTTGCAGGAATACTTCTATGGACCTTCAAGTTTTCAGTTCTTCCAAGAATGTATGATCTAAGGAAAGGTATTTACTACTCTCTTAACTTGTGCTCTTGTCTGTGAGTGACCACAAGCACTCTTTGCTACCCTGGCACTGTGAAGAGGGTCCCACTCTACTGTGCCCACAAGCTCTGCTATTCTAGTGTTCCTCCTCACCCCAGGCCTGTGACCCAGATCCAAATATGGGCGAAGCAAGAGAATCCTGCCTCAGTGCTAACAAAAGACCCTTGTTATCTTCATCTGATCAGTTGTTCAATCCCCTTACTGTCTGTGGGCTAAGAGTTCCAGAAGCAGTCTCTGCCACTGCTGATTGAGTCATTCCTAAGGCCTGCTTGTGGTTTGCTGGGGCCCAGTCTGTTCTAGCACAGTCACCACTTCCCTTTACCCTGGTGCAACAGACCTTCCCTGCCAACCTTCCAAGTTGTCTTGGGCTGGAAATTGTTTCACTCCATCTTTTTTGGGGGTTCTGCTGCTCTAGAGTTTGTTTAGAGTCATTTTTAAAGGTATGTGGAGGATTTGGACTCAGATGAGTCCCTGCCTTTACTCTGCCCTCCTGGCTTTACCCTCATAGTTACCTTAAACTTAACATGTTCAAAACAACCCAGTATCTTCCCCTCAGATCCTCCCCCATTCAGATCTTTACTATTACTTTTACCAGTTACACCATCATTCTTCCAAATCTCCCAGGCTCAAAAAGAGGCAAAAATTGGCTTGATGTCAAGAAGAGTGTTCTGATAATTCAGTTCTGATAATCCAGACGTGAAATGTGCTGTCTCAAGAAGTGGTGAGGTTCTCCTTTTTAGGTCTTCAAGAAGAGACTGAATGACTCTTTGATGGGATGGGTTGGATTCAGTGTCTGCCTGAGGTTACTTCCAATTCTCAAATTCTTTGAAGTTCCCCATGTTTGATGATAAGCTTCTTAAGGGCAGGGACCATGTCTTTGCTGTCTTTATATCTTTCACAGTGTAGTAGGTACTTATTAAATGTTTTGTTGAATAAATATTATATGCTAACAGAATATATAGTTTAAGTACTATGTGTTTTAATACTTAAAACTGATATTTTATTTTGGTTTGCACAACAGTTGAACATTTATTTAGAGACACCTGGGTGGCACAGTGGAGATAATTCTGTGCTTGGAGTCAGGAAGACCTGAGTTCAAATCCCACCTCAGATACTTACTAGCTGTGGGACCTGGGCAAATCGATTAACCCGTTTAATCTCATTTTCCTCACCTGTAAAATGGGATAATAATAGCACCTACTCCCTGGGATTGTTGTGAGGATCAAATGAGATAACAGCTTAAAGCACTTGGCATAGTACCTGGCACATAGCAAGTGCTATATAAATGTTATTATTATTAAAGATCCTATATATATTGGATGTTTCTTTGGTACAGAAGGAATATTTCCTTTGGGGGAAAAGGTGGGAGAGGGAAAGTCTATGGTAAAGTAGTAATTTTATTTAAAATCTTTTCCATTTTCCATAGGAGGATAACTCTTCTGACTCAAACAAAGATAAGAGAAAAGTGAAAAAAAAGATCACATCCACTGGAGGGATATTGATCAGAAGGTCGTAATCAGCGAGTGACACCACTTTCAATGAAAAGACCTGTTTGATTTTTCCCTTTCATGTTTATATTGACATATCTCCTTTTGCTCAATATTCCTCCATAAGGCAAAGGTCTATGTTGTTACCTGATTGTAGAAAGCAAAAATTTAAATGAACTATTGTAGAGAATTTTAAGTATTAGATTAGTATAGTGTCATTCTTCGCCCCCCGCATGCCCCCAAACACTTTTAACATATCTTCTTAGGCAGTGTCAAAGATTCAGAAACAGATTTATATATGTTAATAAAATTGGTTTTACAAAAATGTAAAATAAATGAGTTTTTGTGTTTGTTTCTTCTTTAAACAGAATTATTATAACCTTGCAATAGATGCTTCTCATTTAAGAAAAATATCTCTTCTTAATGAATTTTACCATGTAGGTAATTTCGTTAACAATGCCTTTATCATAATAACTCAAATTTATAAACTTCACCTCTGGGAATGATTAAATTCAGAGATGAATACTTGAGATACGATTTAAGGCCATGTCTCTGGACTCCAAATCAAGTGCCCTCTCCACTTTGCCAGTCTGATTCTCATATGTTGTTGATGCCAGTGGCTCACCATTCAGAGGACAGCTGTCCTTTACCTTTTTAAAAAGTAGCTTTTTAAAAATGTTAATAAAATAAGAATCTACTAAAACTGGGGCTAAGGTACCAAATGGAGAGCATTTTTACTTTGGAGAATTTTTAACTATCACATAGTTCATGAAATTAATGTTAACTTTCCAGAAAATTTAACAAGTAATCATATCTTCTAAAACAAAAAAATGCTAAGAGAATTGAAATAATCTGTTATAGTTAGCTTTTATATTTCCTTACAAATTTATTCAAGGTGCAATACTGTATTCTTCTGTTTCTTTGAGTTTCAAAATGAACTGCCACTTCATAGAACAAGAACCCTTGAAATTTCCTTTAGGAATTTTTTTTTTAAGTAAAGAAATCTTGGATTTTTACCTGCCGCCACTTGTTTTACTTGGTGCAGTGGAAAGAACACAGGCCTGGGAATTCCTGGGATCTGTGCTGAAGTTAGCTCTGCTGCTTACTACTTTCCTTACTGTAGGCAAATCATCTAGCCTTGGTTGAGGCTTTATTGTCTTACTTATAAAATAGTGTTATTGGAACAAAGTACTTCAAGGGGTTGTTGTGGAAGAAACTAACTAAATGTTTGTTTAATTGAATTGAATATTACAGGAGCCAGTTACTTCTAAAGGAAAATGATAGTAAATAGGATAATTGCATGAATAATGGGGTTTGTTTACAACTTACCATTGATGTTGTGATACAGTTCTGGTTGGGGCACCTTTAGATGTGTCATATCTACACGATGACAGATTTTTTTTTTTTGTGACCCATTCACACACTCACCTGGTCTCTCCAGATTTGCAAAGTGGTTGGTCAGAGTTAGGGATTCAGTGTGTGGCTTTGGAACTAAAGACAGATAAACCAATCTACTGAAAAGTGTTTATTAAAGACTTATTATGTGCTAAGACACTATGGGGAGCCTTCAGGATACAAAGACAAAAAATTAAATGGGCCTTGCCTTCAAGGAGTTTATATTCTATCCAGGATAATTGACTCTGATGGGCCAGCCACAGACAATTCTACTAACAATTACGATGAGTGTCAGGGGCTATAATAAATTTTTTCTACTCCAAGAAAAGGAAGCAGTTGGATTTAAGAACTTCTAAGGTGTATGTCTATAGGCACATATATACATTTACATATACATGTATATACATACATACATATACATATATATACACACATGTATATTATATGTGTTTGTGTGTGTGTAAGGGGGTGGATGTGTAAATGGTGAATTTCTGCTGAGTCTTGAAGGAGGTCTGGGAAGCCAGGAGGCAGAGATGAGGAGAAGGGAACGCATTCTGGTCACTGGGGACAGCTACTGAAAAGGCATGGAGTTGGGAGATGTGGATTGTCTTGTGTGAGGAGCAGCAAGGAGTCCAGTGACACTGGATCCTAGATTATGTGGAGAGGGGTAAATTCTTTTTTTTTTTTTTACTTCAAATTTGTTAACTTTTTTTTTTTTATTATTTTGTTTTCAGTGTTCTACAATCACTTCCATATATCTTAGATTTTTCCCCTCCCTCCCCCTCTTTCCTCCTACCTCCCCACTCCCTTCTTGAGACAGCATATAATTTTATATAGGTTCTACACATACATTCCTATTAAATACATTTTCACCTTAGTCATGTTGCATAGAAGAATTGATATGAATGGGAGAAATCATAAAACAAACCAAAACATAATATAAAAGAAAATGATTTGCTTCATTCTGCAATAGAATTCCATAGTTCTTTCTCTGGATGTGGAAGGCATTTTGCCTTAAAAGATCATTGGGAATTTTTTAAGTCCTTGCATTGCAATGAAGTACTAAGTCTACCAGAAAAATTCCTTGTATCCTGTGGTTATTGCTGTGTACAAAGTTCTCCTGGTTCTGCTTCTTTCATTCAGCATCAGTTCATATAAGTCTTTCCAGGCCTCTCTGAAGTCTTCCTGTTTATCATTTCTTATAGCACAATAGTATTCCATTACATTCATATGCCACAATTTCTTCAGCCATTCCCCAATTGATGGGCATCCAAGACGGGTAAATTCTTAAAGAATGGAAAAGTAGGAAGGGGCCAGATTGTGAAGGACTTTAAAAACCAAACATTTGGGAAGTTTGAAAAAGGGGAGGGCCAGGAAGCATGGAATGCAGCCCAATGTGGCAGGGACAGGACCCTGAACAAACTTCATGGAACCACCAGCAGCAACAGTTCCCAGACTATGCAACTCACAAATGCCACAGACAGCTTCAAAGATCAGTGAGCGGACTCAGTCACCCAAGAGAGGGGAACATGTTCCGGACCCCCGCATAAGTCCCTGCAGCTGCAGCTTCCATTTTTGGAGGAATTGAGCAACTGGTCAGAATCTTAGCCCTGAGCTCTGCCCTGACAAAGAATTCAAAAGTCAAGTAACTGGTTGGGAAAATGCCCCAAAAGGGAAAAAGAATAAGACAATAGAAGGTTACTTTCTTGATGAGCAGGTATTTTCTTCCATCCTTTTGGATAAGGAGGAACAATTTAGGTCTTCAGAGGAAGACCTAAAAGTTAAGGCTTCTGCATGTAAAACCTCCAAAATAAATATGCAGTGGTCTCAGGCCATGGAAAAGCTCAAAAAGGATTTTGAAAATCAAGTAAGAGAGGTGGAGGAAAAATTGGGAAGAGAAATGAGAGAGATGCAAGAAAATCATGAAAAGCAAGTCAACAGCTTGCTAAAGGAGACCCAACAAAATGCTGAAGAAATGAACACCTTTAAAAATAGTCTAACTCAATTGGTAAAAGAGGTCCAAAAAGCCAAGGAGGAGAAGAATGCTTTAAAAAGCAGAATTAGTTCCCCAGTTGATAAATGGTCAAAGGATATGAACAGGCAATTTTCAGAGGAAGAAATTAAAGGTATCTATAATCATATGAAAAAATGCTCTAAATCACTTTTGATTAGAGAAATGCAAATCAAAACAACTCTGAGTTACCACATCACACCTATAAGATTGGCAAACATGACAGAACAAGAAAATGATAAATGTTGGAGGGGATGTGGGAGAGTTGGAACACTAATTCATTGTTGGTGGAGCTGTGAGCTGATCCAACCATTCTGGAGAGCAATTTGGAACTATGCCCAAAGGGCTACAAAAATGTGCATATCCTTTGACCCAGCAATATAGCTTCTAGGACTGTATCCCCAAGAGATCATAAAAATGGGAAAAGGTCCCACATGTACAAAAATATTTATAGCAGCACTCTTTGTGGTGGCCAAAAACTGGAAATCAAGGGGCTGCCCATCAATTGGGGAATGACTGAATTATGGTATATGAATGTAATGGAGTACTATTGTGCCATAAGAAATGATGAACAAGAAGACTTCAGAGAGGCCTGGAAAGACTCATATAATCTGATGCTGAGCAAAAGGAGCAGAACCAGGAAAACTTTGTGCACAGCAACGACCACAGTGTGTGAGAGTTTTTTCTGGTAGACTTGAAACTTTGTAATAACGCAAGAACTTAAAAAAAAAAAAAAATTCCCAATGGTTTTCTAAGGCAAAATGCCTTCCACAATCAGAGAAAGAACTATGGAATTCATTCGCAGAATGTGGCAGATCATGTTTGCGAGTGTGTGTTTGTGTATTATATTTTGATTTGTTATATGATTTCTTCCATTTATTTTAGTTCGTCTACATAGCATGACTATAGTGCAAACATATTCAATAGGAAAGTATATGTAGATCCTGTATAGAATTGTATGCTGTCTTGGGGAGGGAGGGGGGAGGAGGGTAGGTGTGGGGGGGGTTGAAATACAAGTATTATGGTAGTGATTGTAGAACATTAAAAAAATAAATACAATTAAATTTAAAAAAATAAAAATAAAAAGCAGAATTAGCCAAATGGAAAAGGAAGTTCAAAAGCTCACTAGAGAAAATAGTTCTTTAAAAATTAGAACAGAGCAGATGGAAGATAATGACTTCATGAGAAACCAAGAAGTTACAAAACAAAAGCAAAAGAATGAAAAAATAGATGATAATGTGACATATCTCATTGGAAAAACTACTGACTTGGAAAATAGATCCAGGAGAGACAATTTAAAAATTATGGGACTACCTGAAAGCCATGATCAAAAAAAGATCCTAGACATCATCTTTCATGAAATTATCAAGGAAAACTGCCCTGAGATTCTAGAACCAGAGGGCAAAATAAATATTGAAGGAATCCATTGATCACTGCCTGAAAGAGATCCAAAAAGAGAAACTCCTAGGAATGTTGTGACCAAATTCCAGAATTCCCAGGTCAGGGAGAAAATATTGCAAGCAGCTAGAAAGAAACAATTCCAGTATTGTGGAAATACAATCAGGATAACACAAGATCTAGCAGCTTCTACATTAAGGGATTGTCGGGCGTGGAATAGGATATTCCAGAAGTCAAAGGAACTAGGACTCAAACCAAGAATCACCTACCCAGCAACACTGAGTATAATACTTCAGGGGAAAATATGGTCTTTCAATGAAACAGAGGACTTTCAAACATTCTTGATGAAAAGACCAGAGCTGAAAAAAAAATCTGATTTTCAAACACAGGAATCAAGAGAAGCATGAAAAGGTAAAAAGGAAAGAGAAATTATAAAGGACTTTCTAAAGTTGAACTGTTTACATTCCTATATGGAAAGATAATATTTATAACCCTTGAGACTTTTTTCAGTATTTGGAGTAGTTGGAGGGATTATACACACACACATACACACACACACATACATACATACATATATATGCACACACACACATATATACATACATACATACATATATATGCACACACACATACATATATAGACAGAGAGCAGAGGGTGAGTTGAATAAGAAGGGATGATATCTAAAAAAAAAAATTAAGGAGTGAGAGAAGAATATATTGGGAAGAGAAAGGGAGAAATGGAATGGGGCAAATTATCACCCATAAAAGAAGCAAGAATAAGCTTATTCAATGGAGGAGAAAAGGGAGGAGGTGAGAGGGAGAAAGTGAAGCTTAATCTCTTTACATTTGGCTAAATGTCCCGTCCACCGGGACTCAGTTATTTGGGGGGGTCGAGGGGAACCCAGCCTGAAAGAGAAATGGGCGAGAAGAGGAGGGAGACCAAGCAGATTTGTCAAGGTCTCAGTTTATCTAGCTCAGGGTACAGCTTATATAGTAATTGAAACAGGGAAGAGGAATGGAAAGGAATGGGGAGGGTCCAGGGCGAGGGTAGTATCTAATCATGCAATCTTTACGATTAGGTTATTTCCTGGGACTGGGGGGCCGAGCCCTTTTGTGGTTACAACATCCATTGACAAAGACGTCTTGTGATATTTGCTTATTGCAAAACAAGATGTTCAGGGCATGTTGACCTCAAGGGTGAGGGGCCCAGCACTAAGTGCTGGCTCCCAACAGCTAAAGGTGGGAATAACATGGTCACTCAGTAAAAATCTATTTTACACTGCAGGAAAGTAGGGGAGAAGGGGACAAGTGGGGTGAGGGGGTGATAGAAGGGAGGGCAAATGGGAGAAGGGAGTAATTAGAAGTAAACACCTATGGGGAGGGACAAGGTGAAAAGAAAGAATAGAATAAACAGGGAGCAGGATAGGATGGAGGGAAATATAGTCTTACACATGACCATTATGGAAGTCTTTTGAAAAACTTCATATACGTAGCCTATATTGAATTACTTGCCTTCTCTGGGGATGGGTGGGGAGGGAGGAAGGGAAGGAAGTTGGAATTCCAAGTATTAGGAACAAATGTTGAGAAACGTTTTTGCATACTACTAGGAAATAAGAAATACAGGTAATGGGGTATAGAAATCTATCTTGCCCTATAAGACAAGAGAGAAGATGGGGATAAGGGAAGGGAGAGGTGTGATAGAAGGCGGGGCATATTGAGGGGAAGGGTAATCAGAATGCATGGTGTGTAGGGGTGGAGGGAGTGAAGAGATGGGAGAAAATGTGGAAGTCAAAATTTGGGGAAAATGAATGTTGAAAACTAAAAATAAACATTTTAAAAAAAGGGGGGAGGGTTTGGGGGAAAAGATGATGAGTTCTGTTTTTAACACGTTGAGTTTGAAATGTCTGTAGCATATTCAGGTCAATATGTAGTTGAAAGTGTGAAACTGGAGCTCAGGAGAGAGACTAGATACAGAATCACCTGTATAAAAATAATCATTGAAACTGTTGGAGTTGTTGAAATCACCAAGTGAGATAGCATAAAGGGAGAAGAAAACATAGGAGTTATATACGTATGACACCCACAGTTATTAGGTCTGACTTAGATGGAGATCTGAGGAGTAGTTAGGCAGCTAAGAGGAGAACCAGGAGAGAGCAGTGTTATGAAAACCTAGATCAGCGAGAACATATAGGAGAAGAGAGTGACTACTAATAAATTAGAAAGATGAGGACTGAGAAAAGGCAACTAGGCTAACTTTGGAGATTTTCAGTCTGGCATCTCCATTTGATTGCCTACTGGACATCTAGAACTGGCTGTCCATAGATAGTTTACCACAGACAGCTTAAACTCACCGTGTCCAAGAGCACTCATTAACTTTCCCCCCAAGTCCTCCGCTCTGCCTATTACTGTCAAGGGCACCGCTATCTTCCCAGTAACCTAGGATCACAACCTAGGTGTCATCTTCAACTCCCCACTACATAGGCAAACTTTTAATAATTCCTGTTCTTTTTACTGTTGCAATGGTTTTGGTTTTTTATGTCCTCTTCTCACTCTGACACAATTTCCACATTGACTGAGGCTCTCATCACCTCACTCTTAGACTATTTTTATAGTCTTCTGTTTGGTCTCCCCACCTAAAATCTCTCCCTACTTGAGTCCATTCTCCACTCAGCTGTTAATCTTTCTAAAGCACAGGCCTGCCAAGGTCAACCACATAATAAATTCTAGTCGCTTTCTGTTATCTCCAGGATCAAATATAAAATCCTTTGTCATTGAAAGCCCTTGATAGCCTTGTCTCTACTTTCCATTCTTGTTGTACTTTATTCCCTTCCTCATATTCCAAGATCCAATGACACTGGCCTTCTCTTACACAAGAAACTGCATTTTCCATCTCTGCACTTCTTCACTGACTGTTGTGCCTCATGCCTAGTATGCTCTCCTTTATCGCTGCCTCTTTCAAGACAGCTCAGATCTTCTTTCTGAAAAGGGATTTTCAGGTTCTCATCCCATCTGACCCCCAAATGTCCATGTATCTATATCTATCTATCTATCTATCTATCTATCTATCTATCTATCTATCATCTGTCTGTCATCAATCTTCTGTGTGTGCATAGTTGTTTGCATAGTGTTTCCTTCATTAGAATGTGAACTCCTTGAGGGCAGGGTTTGTTTGCTGCCTTTCTGTCCCAAGTACTTAGCACAGTACCTGGCGCATGGTAAGCACTTAATAAAGGTTTGTTGACTCCTTGAATAATGAAGTCAAAAAGTCAGATTTCAAGGAGTTTGGAAGAAGGTGAAAGGAGAATTAGAGAAACTGAGTGCAGTTAGCTCTCTCAGAGGTTAGCAGAGAAAGGGCAGGGGCACTTAGATCAGGTGAGGGTTGTGTGTTTAAGCTGGAAGAGAACTGGATGTATTTATAGGAGGCAGGTTAGGGTTCAGTAGAAAGGATTGGTAAGAGAGTCGAGATGATAGAGAAGGGGCAATTTACCAAAGAAGATGGGATGGTTCATATAGAAGGGTTTGCTCTGGGGAGAAGGGTCCTTCTTCACAAGAGATGGGTGAAGGAGATGTTGGGGGAGCTCTTGACCAACAGTCTCCATTTTCTCACTGAATTATGAGTTGAGGTCTTCAGATGAGAGGTTTGGGGAGTGGGTCCTGTGAATGGCTTGAGAAGAGAGAATGTTTGGAAGAGACATTTACAATGGAATAACAAATTGATTAGGGAAGTGTAAAAGTATTGCCTTGAGGCAGGAGGGACAAGGTGAGAATATGTAACAAATTTGTTGGAGCCCCAGTCAGCAGGATTTTATGATTTTTTTTCCTACTCCATCCAGCAGCACTCAATAAATAGGAATGAAGGATATTGATGTTGGAAGTAATCCGAGGTTGGAACTTCGTAAGCTGTGATTGCAAGGGAATCTAGTCTAGAACTAATTAACCAAGGAGTGAAGATAGTGAAGGGAAGACAGTTTAGCCTTTTAAGTGGTGATGGCCTGGTAAAGAATAGAACACTGGAAGTCACTATGAAGACAAAGAACAGTGTTAGAGGTAGTAAGGCAATGGCAAGATAAAAGATTTCTAGAAATTCAAGCCACAAGGGAACTAGGGAATGAAGCTGGACAATAGGCTCTGCCATATAGCTAGCTAGAACACAAAGGTTTTTTGATTTAAGGATAGTATAACAGAAGGCTATATGTACCAGTGACCTAGTGCTTGGCAGTCACCCCAGCATATGAAGATGGCTCAGGCTCTCCTCACACTTGGCAGGTTCCTCGCCCTGACACTAAAAGACACTAGGAGAGCACATCTCAAAGGGCATTAGGGGAGCCACAGGAAACCTGGCGCTCACCACATCCAGAATTATCCTTGTATGTGACAATTGTATCCATTCTAAGAAAACCTACTTAAAACCCTTATGTTAGGTCAGTCATTTATGCCACTCTAATATCAGAATTTAGGACTTCTAATACAGCAAAGAAGAAAATGTATTTAATACATACCAAGCACTGGGTACAAATCTGAAAATAGCCTCAAGGGAGGAATTTACATTCTAACTGGAAAGGGACAACCCATGTAGGAAAGTAGAGGCCAAGGAAAGGTACCTCAAGGATGCAGACTGGACCTAGGGAAGTAAATTGACAGTCTTCATTTGTCACAGGAAAATACTATGTACAGAGGAAATGGACCAAGTGCTCTATTGATAGTGAAGTACTACACATCATGATTAGGCTACTCAATGGCTCTTTGATAAAGAAATTTAAACTATGTGTGTGTTTGTAAATATATACTGGCATCAGGAAATTAAAACAGGCAGTCATACATATGCAAAGTTCTTTCTTTGGTTCACTACCATTTCTTACCCTAAAACTGGCCTTAGGTTGGGAAACCGAGAACGTGGGGCCCAAGGGGCACCTGCCTCCTAAACCCTAGAGGATAGAAGAGGTAAAATAATGAACCACCATAATGATTTTCATTTTTTTCAGATACATTTAATGATATTCAGACAAGACCTACTTCAACTAAACAATATTTAGGGGTACAGCCCCTATTATTTTTAGTCAATGCCTCTGTTTTCCTGATGCCATTTTCACTGCAGGTACTCAAGAGTTCCTCCCTGGTCATACTTGCAATCTGCTCATTCCCAGCATGTATCTCTTCACTGCCCTCTGTGAAAATGATTTTCAGTTTTCCAATGCCTTCCAGCCACAAACAACTGCAGATTCCAGGGAGGGTTATAATAAAATGGAATTTAACTTGATTTTCAAAAAAATATCAGAGCAAGAAATTATCATGTCTTGTCATCATCTTATTTTACTAGCAATGTAACTGCAGCTGCTGTTCGGCAGCAAATAGGCTCTTTCATCAGATTTACCTGTGAAGCATCAGGTTGGGCTTGCTTTCACACCTTCATGTCCCAACATTTCCCACATCCTACTTCCTTCATGAATTTTGCTGTCAATTTGTAAGGGGGACAGGCACTTGGTAACTGGTAAGTGAATTTTTTTATGTGCCTGTGGGTTGTTGGAGACCAGCCATTCCCCTAGAGCAGTTCCTACTGTTTGAGGGCTCCCCAGTACTTGCATCATATAGGCGTTACATCAGTGCTCCAGTGTAGCCTTGTTCCTTGTCCTTCAGAGAGGGAGAGAACCACATGTGAGGTTAGCAGTGTCCATGTTATGAAGATGCCTGGTAGCAGCAGTCATGCTTTGTTCTCAGTTTCCATTTGGCTGTATTCCAATGGGCCTTTCTTGTCTGTGCTTGTGATGATTGTAGTAGCTTTGCTGGTGACCCAGGGTCTCCTTTGGCCTCCCCTATCTTCCATATGGTCTCCCTGAGAATTTTTGGCAGGTACTGAAGCCTATACAGCACTGGTCTTTTCTGGGTTTCCCTATCGCATTTCCTTTCATGTTTCCTGAGACAATAGCTCATCTTTTCCCTCCCTGTCACTGGCAGTCTCACTGTTGGGCTCCCTGCCCCATGTCAGGTCTGTAGGCAAGAGCACCAGTTACTATGATAATTCCTTCAGGTTTTTGCTGCTTACCTCAGTTTACCATATGAAGGCCATTTAGGTTTATTTTGGCTGCTCATGATTACTAGGTGAATTCATTTCCATAACTCGAATATTAGGGGATTATAGCTTTAGAGCTAGACTGACTTAGAGGTCAGTAAGTGCAAACTCATCATTTTCTGGTGAAGAATGGAGAGACAGAGAGGTTATGACTTGTCTGGAGTCATATAGCCTTTAAATGCTTGAGGCAAGATTTGAATCTAGGTCTTCCATTCTGGGCAGCTAGGTGGTACAGTGGATAGAGTGCTGGGCCTAGAGTCAGGAAGATTCATCTTCCTGAGTTCAAAAATATACTCAGATATGTATTAGCTATGTCACCCTGGGCAAGTCACTTCACCCTGTTGATCTCAGTTTCCTCATCTGTAAAATGAGCTGGAGAAGGAAATGGCAAACCCCTCCAGTATCTTTGCTATGAAAACCCCAAATGGGATAATTAAGAGCTGGATATGACTGAAACAACTGAGCAACAACTTCCTGACTCAAAATCCTGAATTCTATCCACTAGGCTATTATTATTTCTTTAATTTTCTTTATTGCTATCTTTTGTTTTCACATCACCTTCATTTCCCAGAATATCCCTCTCATTTCCCTCAAGGGAGCTATCCCTTATAACAGAATCAAGAGGAAATTTTAGAAGTTCTCAAATTCTAACAAGCCCATACTAAGTCTGACTGCTTTCAGCATCCATAGTTTCCATCTCTGCAAAGAAAGGCGAGAAGCTCATTGCTGTATTTCTTTTTCTGGACCAAGCTGGGTTATTCATAGTGTTCAGTTTGGATTTCTTTTGTCTGGATTTTCCATTTACATGGTTATTGCATATACTGTTTTCCTTATTCTGTTTATTTCACTTTGCATCATTTTATATTTTCTCATCCTCCTTTGAACACTTGTACTGTTTTTTATGTAATAGTCCACACATTAATTTATCATAATTTGTTTAGCAACTCCCTAATTGATGGGTATCTTTGGTTCTAGTTTTTTGCTATTACACAAAGGGCTACTAAAAATATTTTGGTGTATATTGAAACCTTTCTGTTTTGAACTCTTTGGAGTATATATGCCTAATAGTGGGATCACTGGTCAGAGGGCAACATGCAGGATTATACCTTCTCCAACTTTTTGTAGGAATTCTATTATTTTCATTTTCCTACTTAAGATAAAAGACAGAAAAAAGAAAAGTTTTAGTAGCCTTATTGCTATCTTGTGGTAACTTTTATGTTTACAAAGTACAGAGAAGTTACTATATTTATGTTTCTCTACAAAGCAAACTCTAATCTGGTAGTCTGTCATCAGAACTTTATTCCTTTTAGTAATTCAAAGTAGCATTCCTCAATATCTGCAAAAATGAAACCTGGAGGAAAACAGTAGAGAGTATTTCCTGATGTGGTAAATCTTCTAGACTTTAAAATGACGTTAATTCCTAAGTCTCCAATACATAGATACCATCTCTAAATAGCACAGGATTTAAAAATCTTTACAAAGCATTCTGAGGTAGGCAGGATAGGTGTTACTTCAGAAGAGAAGAAACCAAGCCATAGAGGTTAAGTGACTAGCCTGACTAAAGTAAGACAGTAAATAATAGCTGTGACTGGAATTGGTCTCCAGAGACTACATTTGTCTTCTTTTGTTTTATAAGTTAATTTATTTATTTTTAGTTTGCAACATTCACTTCCATAAGTTTTAAATTTTCTTCCCTTCCCTCTCCTCCCTAAGACAGCATTGCAACCTGATATAAGCTCTACCTATAAATTCCTATTCAACATATTTTCACATTAGTCATGTTGCATAAAAGAATTAGAAGGAACTGGAGGAACCATGAAAAAGAAAACAAAACAAAAAGAAAATAGTCTGCTTCGCTCTGCATTCCAACTTCATAGTTCCCTCTCTGGATGTGGATGGCATTTTGCATCATGAGTCTTGGAAATGTTTTAGGCCCTTGCATTCCTGAGAAGGACTAAGTTATAGCACATTATGGCTGTTACTGTGTACAGTGTTCTCCTTTTTCTGCTCACTTCACTCAGCATCAGTTCATATAAATCTTTCCAGATTTTTCTGAAGTCTGCCTGCTCATCATTTCTTATAGCACAATAGTATTCCATTACATTCATATACCATAACTTGTTCAGCCATTCCCCAATTGATGGGCATCCCCTCAATTTCCCATTCGTAGGCACTACCAAAAGAGCTCCTACAAACATTTTTATACATGTAGGTCCTTTCCCCATCTTTACGATCTCTTTGGGATACAGCCCTAGAAGAGGTATTGCTGAGTCAAAGGGTATGCACAGTTTTATAGCCCATTGGGCAGAGTGCCAAATTGCTCTCCAGAAGGGTTGGATCAGCTCACAGCTCCACTAACAATGAGTTAGTGTTCCAATTTTCCCACATCTTCTCCCCATTTATCATTTTCCTATTTTATCATGTTAGTCAATCTGATAAGTGTGATGTGGTACCTCAGAGTTGTTTTATTTGCATTTCTCTAATCAATAGTGATTTAGAGCATGTTTTCATATGACTATAGATAGCTTTAATTTCTTTCTCTGAAAACTGCCTGTTCATATCCTTTGACCATTTATCAACTGGGGAAGACCACACTTTTTAAAACTTTTTCTCCAGTTCTCCAACAGCAAATACCTTCCAATCTTCATATCTTCTACTTTCAAACACCCTAGATTTTCAAAGCTCACTAAAACAAAACCTTAAATAAAAGGAATCAAAAGTAGAAGTACAGAGGTGGTGATGAGAAATTATGGCACTTTCCTCCCATTATTGCTTCAAGTACTTTTTATCTGCTGAGTCTGAGCATAAATATGGGCTAATTTTAAATTACTTCAGCATGGAAATGATTTCTAATAATGAATTCATTTTTAGCAAAATTCTGTGATAAAATTAGGTGTCCATTTGTGTTTGTTACAATGCTTTACGTGAATGTACTAAATAGAGAAACAGGCTTTACAGGAGAAAACAAGGTTATATAACACCCCTCTCCCTCCTTTAAAACAGGGTTATATAACACAGTTAGTCTGACAAGCACAAATTTTCTATTTTCGACCTTTCGACTGATCAAGGGAGCAAGTTGCTTTGTCTTTCTCTTCTTGCTGTAGCAACATACCAAGTGACCATCAAGATTATTGGAAAGATTAATAAAAATTGTTCTACACTTAAAATAACACAGACTGCTACAGCAAAGTATATTAGTTTCCCAACCCCTACCCCAACATATAGCCTGCTACTTAATGGCAAATACATCTTAGTATTGAGGTAACATTGGGCTCTTAAGGCTAGTAGGTGCTACCAAGGTGGACAGGTTTGGGCTTGAGAACCAAAGTGACTAACTTCAGAGAAGCTCATGTCTAGAACGCTATGTGCCACCAGCTGATTAATTTTATCAGTGACAATTGATGGAGACAGGTTTCAATATACTTCTGTCAGGTGTGCCCACATCAATGAAATAATGAATCCTTAAAGTATTATTTTTTACTAAATATGAAAAGTTAAAAGAATTTTAAGATTTTTGAAATTTTTCTTATTTAGATCTTAAATCTGAAGTTCATGGGGTTGATCTGAGAATAAGTATTTGCAATCTGCTTAAAGTTAACATATGGTATTAAAGGAATAAAAAGTAATAATTGTAGAATTATTAAAAATTAATTTTCCATAAATACATAGCTATATATCTATCTTTGCAGGCCTATTAAGTTCACAAATATACCTTGCTTTTTCAGTATACTAGATATTAAGCTGACTTCTAAAAAGGCAAATATGGTTTATTACCCAAACATTTAAAAAATACCTGAGGGCCAGGCTAATAGTTAAAAAAAACCTGAACTTTTTTTATTAAAAAATGGTGCAGAGGGGATTTTGGGAAGATGGAAAATTCCAGGCTTTCCAAACTTCATCCACAAAATGACAGAACATCACCTCAAAGTGAAAGTAGAGCTGCAGAAATAAACAAAAATCAAAAGCAATTATCCTCCAAAGATAACTGGAGAGGACCTCAGGAAAGACCCTAAGGAGGTTTGGCCTGAATGAAGTACAAACACCTCCAAACACCTCCAAGCAACTCTGCTGAAGCAACAAACAAGCCCTGAGGGCAGTTGGGTCTGGCTAGCCTGGGCCTAAGGAACTTTGACCTCATGGAGTGTGGTGGCTGGAGCACAGCAGGGGGGAAATCAAAGGATCCTCTACAGGGTTGGACGCGGAGCCAGCTGTGCTTACTAGACACAGTCCTGAGCTGTGGCTGTGGGTGAGAAGGAGCAGGAATAAGCCCAGTGAGTGCAACAGCAGAGGCAGAGACCTTGCTGGCTGTGGGTACTTGTAGGATAGTGGAGTCCCTGGTTTGGGTTCCAGGGCAGAGAGGACCCATCCTTTGTGGGTCAGTGTGGCTGGGAGCCCTGGCTTAGGGGGAAGAGGAGTGCCTGAGGTTGGGCCCCTTGGCCAGAGCTCAGAAAATAACAGTAAGGAGAACCTGGGGCATTATTCCCACCTCAGAACTAGAATCAGATGATAAAACAAAATTAAAATGTGTAAGCAAAGGGGAAAGAACCCAATCACAGACATCTATGGAGACAGAGAAGATCTGGGTTTCAAATTCAGCAGAAGATAGTGAAATTTAAAAAGCCACTCCTTTTTCAAAGAGAAAGGTCAAGTAGTCACAAGCCCAAAAAGAGTTCTTGGAAGAAGTTGAAAAAGACTTCAAAAAATCAAATAAGAGAGATCAAGGAAAAGTTAGGAAAAAAATAAGAGCAGTCCAAGAAAATTATAAAAAGTCACCCAACTTGAGATAGAGATCCAAAAACTTAAGGAAGAGAATAACTCCTTGCAAACTAGAACTGGGCAAGAGAAAACTAAAGTCACCATAAGACACCAGGACATAAACAAACAAAACCAAAAGAATGAGAAAATTCAAGAGAATGTGAAACATTTTATTAGAACAACAATTAATATGGAAAATAGATTGAGGAGAGACAAATAAGAATTGTTGGACTATCTAAAAGTTATGATCAAAAAAATAATCTTTACCACAATATAAGAAATTATTAAGGAAAATTGCTTGGAAGTTCTAGAACAAACATGCACAACATACAGCCCTCAGTGGGTTCACAAAAGGATTTCAAGTGGCTGTCACCTGACCTTCAGCAACCAGACACTGTCAGTCTGTCTCTAGTCTAAACTATCTGTGGCCTGAAGAAATTTAGCCTATTTTAATTTTGGCCCTTACCTACTAAGTTGTGGAGGGCTGTTCTAGAACCAGAAGGTAAAGCAGAAAGAGAAAAAATCCACTTAAGAGAGATCCCAGGAGGAAAATTTAAGAGGAATATCATAGTCAAGTTTCAAAGCTCCCAGGGTAAGGAGAAAATATAGCAACAATAATAAAAACAAATCCTGCAGAAGTACAATCAGGATCATACAAGATCTATCATCTTCTACATTAAAAGACTGCAGGTCTTGGTACACTGCATTTTGAAGAGCAAAACAGTTGGGGTTGTAACTAAAAATAACTTACTCAGCAAGGTTACAAAAAAAAGACACTTAATGAACTGAAAGACTTTCAGGTATTTGTGACAAAAAGACTAGAACTTATTGGAAAATCTGACATATATGATCCAGGAAAAATACAGGATCTGTGAAAATGTCACCAGTACCCTTATGGCTATGTCATTACTTGGGTAGTTTGAAAGGAAGGCCTGGGCTAAGCTGATTATCATGGGATGATTCCAAAAAATAACACTGGGTATGGAGAGGTTAAAAAAAGAGCAAGGCATAAAAGGAAGAACTGATACAGAAGAAGCAAATAGGGGTGGAAGACTGGCTGGAGACTTACTCTCAACAGAAAGGGTTAAGGAGGGAACATCATCTACGTCTAGAAGGGTATAAAAGTCTTCTAAATTTATAAAGAAATGAGGGTTAGGGGACAGGATAAGAGAGGGACTCTTAGGAAGATATACAAATTAAGAATTAGGGGGTGGATAAGAGGATAAGGGAGGGACTTGTACAGGGGTGACTACATTAATTAAAGACTTAGGAGGGCAAGGTAATGGTTAGAAGTGAATTAGCTGTGTGAGGAGAGATAGGGTAATAAGGAGGATAAATAGTGAGAAAAACAGGATGGAGGGAAATACAAAACTAGTAATTATAACAATGTCAATGGGATGAATTTACCCATAAAACAAATGGATTGCAGAATGGATTGAAATTCTGAGTTACAAAAAAACATAATAAAATATGAGATACACAGAGTTAAAATAAAGGTCTAAGGTAGAATTTATTATGCTTCAACTTATGTAAAAAAAAAGCAGGGGTAGCAATCATGATCTCAGACAAAGTTAAAGCTAAAAACTACACTATGTGCCAACAATATTATTCAATATTGTTTTAGACTATTTAAAATAACTTTAAAATACCTGTGAGTGTAATATAACTGCCAAAACAGATCCAGGAACAACAAAACATAGTTATAAAACACTCTTTATACAAATAAATAGATTTAAATAATTGGATAAATATTAATTGTTCATGGGTAGGCAACGCCAGTAAATAAAAATGCAATTTTACCTAATCTATTCAATGCAATCCCAATTAAATTGTTAAAATATTATTAGAATTAGAAAAAAATAATAAAATTTATTTAGAACAAAAGGTGAAGAATTTCAAAGAAACTAATGAAACAAAGTAAAAAAAAGCATTTCAGCAGTATGAGACCTCAAACTATATAATGAGGCAGTAATCAAGCCTTATAAAAGTAGATCAGTGGAACAGAGTATAGACACAACAAACAGAAGTTATAATAATCTTGTGCTTAACAAATGTAAACATTTAAGTTTGAGGGATAAAAATTCATTATTTGGTTATAAAACAAAGGCTGTTGGAAAATCTAGAAAGCAGTCTGGCAAAAACTGGGCATAGACCAATATCTTAATCCATTTATCAAAATGGATATATGACCTAGATATAAAGAGAGATTCGGCAAGAAAATTAGAACATGGAACATATTACCTATCAGATTCGGGGGTAGGAGAACAAGCTAAAGAAACAAGAGAGTACTACAAAGTGTAAAATGGGTAATTTTGATTACATTAAATTAATAAATTCTTTTACAAATAAAACCAATGTAGTCAAGATTAGAAGTAAAGGAGACAATTGGAAAAAAAAAACCAAAACAACAGTTTCTCAGATAAAGATCTCATTTCTCAAATATATAAGGAACTTGGTCAAATTTATAAGCATACAAGTAATTCTCCAACTGATAAAAGGTCAAACGTGATCAGGCAGTTTTTTGATGAAGAACTCAAAACTGTAGTTATAATCATATTTACAATTTATGTTTAGTTATATTAAAAATGCTCTAAATCATTATTGATTAGAGAAATGCAAATTAAAATAATTTTGAGATATCACCTTACAGCTATCATCAGATTGGCTAAAATGATAGATGCTCTTCAATTTGGAATAGCTAGACAAATTGTGCTGATTGTGATGGAATACTACTGTGATGTAAGAAACATTGACCTGGTTGATTTTAGAAAAACATGGAAAGACTTGGACCCATAAAAGAAAATGTTATCCACCTCCAGAAAAAGAACTGACAAAGAGAAATACGTATATTGTGGTCTTACATACATGTATGTGTCCCTATAGTATATAAATATGCATGTATATAGATATATGTGTATGTATATAGATATGTGCATATGAGCTGTAGCCTTCTCTAAGGTGGGGAAGGAAGGAAAATTTTTTTTAAAGTAAATATTAGAACATACATTAAAAATCACTGTCACAGAGTAAATTTTAGACTCAAGTGTTAAGGCTTAAAATTCAATAATTTATTTTACTTAAATATGTAACCAAGAAAACAGGAATTTTTCTTACTACTTAGTAAAAAAAACAAAAACAAGAACCTGACAAATAGGATGCACGAAGTACTTCAGTTTATGACATAGTTCACTCCAATGTAGCCAAAGCTGAGCAGTCCGAGAGGAAGCCATGCCCAGGCTGTGTAAGTGCACAATTTGTGCAAGGACACAATGAGCAAACTATATGATTCCAATTCTGTAAACTTTACCTGCAAGTATAAACTGTAAAATACCTTTCCAGTGTACTTCCATTAAGTTCTGAATGACAGCTTTTTGGCATCAGGGAATAAAGGCAAATAGATTTTATTTAGGAACTGAGACAGGCCAAACTGGATCTGTCCCCAGAGTGTTCTACAAAAGCAAAATCTTCAAAGGTACCAAAAAGTAGCCTTGCTCCCTACTGGTGGTGATACTGAAGAGCTGCTATTATTTCCAGAAGCGGTAAAATCCCAGTGCTATTGCCAGGCAAGTAAAAACAGATGCTGTAGAAAAGAACAAATTATTACTGTAGTACATAAAGCAATCAAGGCCATTTTTCCAGGGGTGCGGCAAAAGCAATTTTGTCCTATATCTAAATGGGAAGCAAAACCCCAAGAAGTCAACAAAACTAACCTTCTAATCCATATTCCACATACTTATCTGAACAGCAGGAAGGACCATATGGGTGATGTGCAGGCCTGACAACAGTCCCTGTCATTACGTTGTTGAAAGATCTGGTTTGAGTACAGATTGGATAAGATGACCTCTGAGGTGCTTTTCAACAATAAGATTCTTTATAGAAAGCACTTTGAAACATATAACATGTTTTGCAAATGTAAGGTATGTTAACAAGGGTAATAGTTTTTTATAGATATCCGAAATGTACTCTTTGTACCAAATGTACAGCTTCCTTTTCTTCTTAAATAGAGGTTATAAAATCTAACTTGGCTTCTTGGTAATGCACTACCATTATACTACACAGTAGTTAGTGTTATCTGAATTTTCCATCTTCACCATCACCTTCACATCAAAGGGGCATCAAGAATGCCTGCTCTAAATAGTCCTCCCATCTCCCTTTTTAACTGACCATTTCCCAACTTCCAGGAGCTAGAAAATGAGCCTTTTAGGAGACCATTGTAAAATAAACACAAAATGGCTGAATGAGAGTCTAAGAACTCTTCTTCAGAATTAAGCAGATGAGCTTTAGAGTTCATGCTTTTAAAAAGATAATTTAGGACTATGTTCAGAAAGAATGCAGTTGCTAAATAATGCCCTCCAAATACTTATTTAAGTAAGTAAGAGTAAACAGAAATACTGTTTAGTCATTGACATCAATCTTAGGAACTCCTGATCTGACCTCTCTGAGCCTCAGTTTCCTCCTGTATTAAAGAAAAGGGCATAATAATATACCCACTACCTATTTAAAGGGTTATTGTGATAAAAGCACACTATAAATCTTAAAAGTAGTATTTACCTGCAAGATAACGAATTGTCTCAAGTTTGTCTGACTCAATCAGTGTTTTTAAGGAAGCAATTTCAATGCCAATCTTATTATTAGTCTCAGAGATAATGCTTTTTATATAGGTATCCTGAAAAAGAAAACACAATTTTTATTAGTCTCTTTGTGCTATTTTAAAATAAATTATGTCATAATCCACAATGAGCTTTGACACAGAAAAAAATTTTTTTAAGGCTAACATACATTAACAGCATAGCCTAGAGAAAGCTAAGTATTGGAAAAATTAGAGTCATACTGCAAAAAGAATGTTTGGTAAATAATGCAGAACAAGAAACATATTTAGGAAGTGCCTGCTTTATACAGTTTACCATGCTAAATGCCAGGGGAAATGCAAAGATTAGGTAATAAAGTCCTTCCCCTGACTCCCCTGAATCAGCAGATATAATGATACAAATCCTCCAAGGAAAATCATGCTATCTGGGCCCTTTCCCACTAAGCAGTTGTGTGTCTTCTAATGCCAATGAATAAGTGTCTCCTAAATGCAAAGCAATGTGATAGGAGAGATTAAAAAGATTAAATAAGACATAGTACCTACTCTCAGGGATCACAAAACCAAGTACATTTGGACAAACCTTTTTCTAGAATCACAGAGTTTAAAAATTCAAGTCATACCTGACTAAGAATCTGCTCTACGACATGGCTAACAAGGTCATCCAGCCTTCTCTTGAAAGCCTCTAGTGAGGGAAAATTTACTCCTCCTGAAGCAGCCATTCCAGTTTGGAGAGAGTTCTGAACTGTGAAGAACTTCCTGCTTAAACAGATGCTAACTCTGCCTTCTCATCACTTCTGCCTATTTAAGACTATTCCTGCCCTTTGAGGCTACACAGAAAAATCTAATCCTTCACGTAGCTGAAGACTGCAATCAAGTCTCCTCTCATTCTTTCACCTTAAGTCTGTTCTTTTCTAGGTTAAAAATCCTTCTTTGAACCCATTTTCTGGGGGGGCATGTTCTCCAGTCCCCTTGTCAGTCTTATTCAACACTCCTGGATGTGCTGCAGGTTGTCAATGTCCTCCTAAAAACGTGGCACCAAGAACAATGCAGCATTCCAGATGTAGTCTGAGCAGGACAGAATAGAACAGGAGCAACACCTCACTCAGCCTTGCACTCTAGCTTTTCAGGAGATGGTCAGCAGACAGCTGATAAGCAATAGCTGGTATTCAGGGAAGAGATTAGGGTTAAATGCTGATTTCTATTAGAGATGACACTTGAACCCTGGGGAGGGGAAGAGATCCTCACAGAATACTCCAAGGCAAGAGACAGATGATGATTCAGCAGAGGAGAATGAGAAGGAATGATCAGACAAATGAAAAGAGAATCTGAAGAGGTCAGTGGTATTAAATGTTACAGAGAAGTCAAGGAAGATGAAGAGTGAGAAAAGGACCAAGGACAAGTAGTAGCCATTTCCTTATTGAAGTAGGAGGCTCAGCCACCTACTGCAAGGGTGTATAGACTTTGGAGCTGAAGAAAAGAGAAAATTTTTTGCAGACCACTAGCAACTCTTTGTCATTAAATGTATCAAGAAACTGAGTGATAAAAAGAGAACTCAGAAGGGCAAATGAGCCCCTTCTCCTGAGAAGTCACAAGGAAGAGGCAGTCAGGTCTTTCTTGCTGCAGTGAAAATGAAAAGGCAAAAAAAAAAGTGTAAAAATACCCTAAAAATGGCCTAAAAGCGTAAAAAGTGAAAATGAAAAGGTAAAAAGAAAAAAGTATAAAAATACTCTAAAAATAGCCTTTAAAAGTGTAATAATACCCAGTACTGGAGGCACAAATACTGTGAAAGTCTTTTGTTTCTTAAGGTTCAGGGTGAATGCAAATGTACTCAGATCAAAGGAAGAGGAAAAAGACCTGTATGTACAAAACTATTCATGGCAGCTCTCTCAGTGGAGGTAAGGAACTGGAAAGTGAAGGAGGTCCGTCGACTGAGGAATGGCTAAATCAACCAACAAACCAATCAATAAAAATTTATTAAGCACCTACTGTGTGCCAGGTACTGTGCTAAGTACTTGTGATACAAAATGAGGCAAAAGAGAGTCCCTGCCCTCAATGAACTTACCATCCAATGGGCCAGACAACATACACAAATATACACAAAGCAAGCTATATAAAAGATAAATAGGAAATAATAATGGGAAGACACTGGAATTAAGAGAAGCTGTAGATAGCGGGATTTTAGTTAGGACTTAAAGGAAGCCACGGAGGTGAACAATCAGAACAGAGGAGGGAGCATGTTCTAGATATGAAGGACAGCCAGTGAAAATGCCTGCAACTGAGAGATGGATGGTCTTGTTTGTAGAACAGCCAGGAGGCCGGTGTCACTGGATGGAAGAGTACTTGCTGGGTGTAAGGTGTATGAAGATTGGAAAAGTAGAAGGGGGCTAGGTTATAAAGGGCTCTGAATGCTCAACAGAGCACTTTGTATTTTTCCCTGGAGGCAACAGGAAGTCAATGGAGTTTGTTGAGTAGGAGGTAACATTATCCAGCTTGTGTTCTTGCAAAATTACTATAATGGCTGAATGGAGGGTAGATTGGAGTGGGGAAAGACTTGAGGCAGGCAGACTCACCAGTGAGTTACAGGAATAGTCCAGGCACAAGGTGATGAGGGCCTGCACCAGAATGGTGGCAGTGTCAGAGAAGAGAAAGGGGTGTATTGGAGAGATGCTGCAACAGTGAAATCAACAGACCTTGGTGACAGTTTGGATATGAGAGGTTGAGAGACAGTGAAAAATCCAGGATGACTCCTAGGTTGTAAGCCTGAGGAACAGGGAGGATGGTGTTGCCCTCTACAGTAATAAGGAATACAGAAGGGGGAAATGGTTTAGAGGGAAAGGTAATTAGCCCCATTTTGGATACAGAATTTTTTACATAATTAAGTTTAAATTTAAGAAATCCTGACCCCAGAAAGGAGTAACAAATAGCTAAAGGATACAAGAAAGCGATATTCATAATTAATAAGGAAACACACCCTAACTTACCCTTTTGCTCAATTCAGTGGTTGCTTCCATAAGTTTCTTTTCTTGATCTGTAAACTGAAAATTTTAAGGCAGAAAGTGACTAAAAACTGAAGAAATGAAAAAGAACAAGTAACTAAGAAAGAAACCTCAAATGAATATTACCAGATCTGTCACTCTGCTCCTCTCTAGGTTTATATCCAATTTATTATTTGCTCTGATTCGAACAGTTTCATTCTGTAAAGAAAATGAAAAATGTACTTTAAAAAGATATCTTGCTCCTTTTGGAATTTAGCATTTGTTTATATATGGCAAAAAGAAAATGCTTTACTTACTATTAGCTGTTGCTTAAGTTGGTCCAACTCAATTTTCATTTTCTAGGTATAAAAGGGACCAGTGAGCATTAGTAATAATCAAAAGGCCATCTTCCAACTAACCTAGAAGTTCTGAACCATAAGATTACTAAAAATCTGTGCAGTCTGTGGATTTCCGCAATAGATTTGTCTCATGATTAAAACAGAAACCACAGACACTCTCCGAAGACGGTAGTTGTGGTTTGTCCTTCATTCTCAGAGGACTATGACCTCAGAAAGATGATGCCATGACTTGCAGTTGACTTTGATTTGAGTGAGAGAGGGCTGTACAAAGTGACCAACCTCACTTTCTCCTCCTGAGCCATCTAGGTACAGTGGCCAGATATAGATCAGGAAAACTGGAGATGGCCCAGCTCTCTGAAGATAGCTCATTCTTAGAACCCCAAATTAGATTTACCTCAAAAGCTAGATTTACATCTCAACACTTGCCCCTTTAAATTAATGTGTTCTTCTTTTAAATGAGAATTTGTACCATCTTTTATTTGAAATGAAATTCTCAAACTGGTAAGCAAAAGAAATCCTTCTTCTCTTTCACGGAACAGAGAAAAGTAATGGAAAACTAAAACATCTCAGGCACAAAATTCAAATGAATTTGAAATAGGATCTTGACAAGATTTTTTGGTATTGGTTTAGAAAGAAATGTACACAGGGCAGGAGAAAGTTAATTAATTGCAACGACAGACATATGTATATGTGTGTGTGTGTGTGTATGTATGTGTGTGTATCTCCCAACAACTATGAATTAAACATAAAGGTTCAAGTGTTCTCCTAAAATATTCTTGTGAATTTTTTTTAATAATTGAGAAGCATCAAATATAATTTTGCCATCTCTCTTGTTAAAACATTTTAAAACAGAAAATTTTGTGATAATGAATTCAGTATATTATTTAAAAGCTTCTGTTACCTCATTCTCTGCTTTCAGATATGCAAATTCACTTTTCTCTAGGATGACCATATCTTTCCGGATTGAGTCCAAATGTGTCATTACTTGCTGGACAGTAATTTCCTAAGAAATAATACAGTATTTAGATACTGAATTAAGAAATTCTAGGCTCTATGGCATTCATGGAAATTAAGATAATATATCAACATATATTAAAGTCATAATGTTGTTTTGCTATTCGGAAGAAGAGTAACAAATATGAAAACTGTTCTGCGTTTTGAGAACAAATGTCAAAGGTAAGAATATTTTCCCAGAAACTGAGAAAAATGGCTAGGTTTTAACAGAATATAAGAGAAAAATTTTGAAACTCCTTTCTTTAGCTTTAAGTACCATCCTATCAGAGGCGAGAAAGGCAATAAAGGTAAAAAGCAATGAGCCTGGATTCAGAAGCCCTGGGTTTGAATCCTTACTCAGATCCTTACTAGCTGTCCATGCACGAGTCACAAACTCTCTGAACCCTACTCTCCTTATCTATAAAATAATAGTAATGCTTGTACTGCCTACTTCTCATAGGGTTGTGAAGTCAAGCACTATGTCAAGCTTAAAGTACTACAGAAACATTAGTTATTATGTAATTAAGTAACATTATTATGTTAAGGGGCCTCATGAACTTGTCTTCTTGACGTATTTTCCAGGCACATTGGACTCTGAGAATTCAGGAGGCTCTAGAATTTCAAGATTAAAGACACCCCTGAACTCACATATTTTGTTGTTTGCATGCCAAAGTGGACTCCCTGTGTGTCCTTGGGAGTCAGGACAGGTGCCAGTCAGGTGACATTAGACTGAGAAACTGTTTGGGCAGCTGGGATCCTTGAAGATATGCAGACCATCATATTAGAAGTTCTCAAGAGAAAAGAATGTGGCTTTTTCCATACAACTTTGTTAAATTCCTCCTCCCTTTCTTTGCTCTTTCTCCTCCCTTTCAGGAAGGGATTAATCCTTTTCCCCACCACTACCGCTGGATTCTTCCTCCCATGTTCCTCCTATTTGGGAGGTGATTGCTGTCCACTGTTCACTCTTTGTTGCAATTTCATTACTATGCAAGCTTCTGTTTGGATTATGAACTCCCTGCATTTATATAGGAGTTCCATATGCAAGTTCATTTCTCTTGTAATAAATCAAGTTGCAACATGTCTGGTGGACTTGTGATATTTTTTCAGTTAACATAATAGGCAATCCCAAGTTACTCTATGGGCTTTAGAAGCTGGTAATTAAACAAAATTGGTTGGAATGTGTTTGCCTAATCACCCTAGGCATCATTTCAGCAGGACAGTTTGTGGATCATTCATTAAGCATCCTTATACTATGCTTTGTATTGGAGAGAACATATTTTAAAGGGGGTTCCAAATCCAACTTCAAGGAAGTCATATGGCATTTATAAGGTTTCACCCAGCTAGAAATATCTCTTACAAAGAGTAGTGAAGATAATAGTTTAAAACATAAAACTGGTTTTTTTTTTGTTTTTTTACAACAATTTGTCTTTTTATTGAGCACCTTAATAAATTATGCCTTAACAGCAAATTTCTGGAGAGGGTACAGGCATTTCTTCCTCTGCTGTTTTTTGGTCTTCAGACTTTCCTCATGCTTATTAAGCCTGTGGCGCATGGCATGGGTCTTCTTGGGCCACAGGTCCAGAGGCTTGTATTTCTTGCCCTTATAGAATTTCCTGAGGTTCTCTTTCTGTGTCCGGTTGATGACAATCAGGATGCAGGCAACAGATTTTCAGACTACTTGGATCTTAGATAACTTGGATGCTGCTCCTCCAGTGACCTTGGCCACTCTCAACTGGGGAAGCTTCACCTTTAAATCATCTGTCTGAGTAGCTAATCCTTCTTCTTCCCACGAAGATCCCTGGCCTTGATTCTTGCCATGATCACGGATTAGACGCACAGCCACTGGCTCGAAGGAGCATAAAACTGGTTTAAAGAAATCTTGCTAATAAAACATTACCATTCTACTATTCAACTTCCTTAAAATTCAGCAGTCCTTTGGCCTATTACAAGAATTCACTCATTTTTCTCAATCAAAGGAAAAGCAGGTGGTGACAAAATTTATTTTCAGTGTTCTACAATCACTATTATATAACTTAGATTAATATTTTTCACTCCCTTCCCCCTATTTGTCCCTTCCTTCCCTGAGACAGCATACCATTTTGTATAGGTTCTTTACATACATTCCTATTAAATACATTTCCACTACAGTCACGCTGCGTTGAAGAATTAAAATGAATGGGAGAAATCATCTAACAAAACCAAAACGCAAAACACACAAAAACAAACAAAAAAAAATGATCTGCTACACTGTGATTGAATTCCATAGTTCTTCTGGATGTGGAAAGCATTTTGCCTTAGAAGACCATTGGGAATTTTTTTAAGTCCTTGTATTACAACGAAGTTCCAAGTCTACCAGAAAAAACTCTCGCACACTGTGATCACTGCTGTGCACAAAGTTCTCCTGGTTCTGTTCCTTTTGCTCAGCATCAGATCATATAAGTTTTTCCAGGCCTCTCTGAAGTCTTCCTGTTCATCATTTCTTATAGCGCAATACTATTCCATTACATACATACACATTCATCCATTCCCCAACTGATGAGCATCCCCTTGATTTCCAGTTTTTGGCCACCACAAAGAGTGCTGCTATAAATATTTTTTTTTTAATAAAAATTTATTTATTTAACTTTTTACATTCATTTTCACAAAATTTTGGGTTCCAAATTATCTCCCCTTTTATGCCCTCCCCCCACCCCAATACACCGAGCAATCTAATTTTCCCTATCATCAATCTGCCCTCTCTTCTATCATCCCTCCCTTCTCTTGTCCCCATCTTCTCTTTTGTCCTGTAGGGCCAGATGACTTTCTATTCCCCATTAACTGTATTTCTTATTTCCTAGTAGCAACAATACTCAACAGTTGTTCCTAAAACTTTGAGTTCCAAATTCTCCCCATCCCTCCCTCCCCACCCATTCCCTTTGGGAAGGCAGGCAATTCAATATAGGCCATATCTGTGTAGTTTTGCAAATGACTTCGATAATAGTCGTGTTGTGTAAGACTAACTGTATTTCCCTCCATCCTATCCTGCCCCCCATTGTTTCTATTCTGTCTTTTGATCCTGTCCCTCCCTGAGTGTTGACTTCAAATTGCTCCCTCCTCCCATTGCCCTCCCTTCCATCATCCTTCCCCCTTGCTTATCTCCTTCTCCCCCACTTTTCTGTATTGTAAGATAGGTTTTCATACCAAAAATGAGTGTGCATTTTATTCCTTCCTTTAGTCGAATGTCATGAGGGTAAACTTCATGTTTTTTTCTCAGCTCTCCTCTTTGTCCTTCCACTAAAAAGTCTCCTGCTTGCCTCTTAAATGAGAGATAATTTACCCCATTCCATTTCACCCTCTCTCCTCCCACTACATTTCTCTCTCACCATTTACCTTAATTTCTTTTAAGATATGGTCCCATCCTATTCAATTCACTCTGTGCTCTCTGTCTGTGTGCGTGAATGTGTGTATGTGTGTGCGCGCGTGCATGCGTGTACAAGTGTGTGTGTGTGTGTATGTGTGTGTGTGTGTGTGTATGTATGTGTGTGTGTGGTCCCACCAACTACCCAGATACTGAAAAGTTTTAAGAGTTACAAATATTGTCTTTCCATATAGGAATGTAAATAGTTCACTTTCAGTAAGTCCCTTATGACTTCTCTTTGCTGTTTACTTTTTCATGCTTCTTCTCATTCTTGTGTTTGAAAGTCAAATTTTCTTTTCAGCTCTGGTCTTTTCATCAAGAATGCTTGAAAGTCCTCTGTTTCATTGAAAGACCATATTTTCCCCTGAAGTATTATTATACTCAGTTTTTCTGGGTAGGTGATTCTTGGTTTGAGTCCTAGTTCCTTTGACTTCTGGAATATCCTATTCCACGCCCTTCGTCCCTTAATGTAGAAGCTGCTAGATCTTGAGTTATCCTGATTTTATTTCCATAATACTGGAATTGTTTCTTTCTAGCTGCTTGCAATATTTTCTCTTTGACCTGGGAACTCTGGAATTTGGCCACAATGTTCCTAGGAGTTTCTCTTTTTGGATCTCTTTCAGGCGGTGATCAATGGATTCCTTCAATACTTATTTTGCCCTCTGGTTCTAGAATCTCAGGGCTGTTTTCCTTGATAATTTCATGGAAGATGATGTCTAGGCTCTTTTTTTGATCATGACTTTCAGGTAGTCCCATAATTTTTAAATTGTCTCTCCTGGATCTATTTTCCAGGTCAGTTGTTTTTCCAATGAGATATTTCACATTCTCTTCCATTTTTTCATTCTTTTGGTTTTCTTTGGTGATTTCTTGGTGTCTCAGAAAGTCATTAGACTCTATCTGTTCCATTCTAATTTTGAGAGAACTATTATCTTCAGTGAGCTTTTGAACCTCTTTTTCCATTTGGCTAATTCTGCTTTTGAAAGCATTCTTCTCCTCATTGGCTTTTTGAACCTCTTTTGCCAATTGAGTGAGCCTATTTTTCAAGGTGTTATTTTCTTCAGCATTTTTTTGGGTCTCCTTCACCAAGGTATTGACCCGTTTTTCATGCTTTTCTTGCATCTCTCTCATTTCTCTTCCCAGTTTTTCCTCCACCTGTCTAACTTGATTTTCAAAATCCTTTTTGAGCTCTTCCATGGCCTGAGCCCACCGGACATCCACCTGGGATGTCTGGGATACAGAGGCCCTGACCTCCACGTCTTTCCCTGATGATAAGAATAGTTCCTGCTCATCAGAATTGAAAGGTGGGAACATCTGTACTCCATCAAAGTAGCTTTCTATAGTCCTATTTTTCTTCCCTTTTCTGGGCATTTTCCCAGCCAGTTACTTGACTTCTGAGATTCCTCTGCACCCCCGCCTAGATCCGCCCAGCTAGTGCTTGGGGTCTGAGATTCAAATGAGCTTTCTGCGGCAGGTGCGGCTGCTACTCAATGTGAGCTTAAGTTCTGGTGCTGGGGTGGGGGCAGGGCTGTCTCCCAGGCTCAGTTCCCTCAGGCAGTTTATGGAGAGACCTTCGGTAATGGAGCTCCTGCCTGCTCAGGGAGTCCCGGGGCGCCTCCGCTGCCTCTGCCGCTCCCTCCGCTGCTTTCTTCCGAGGGGGCCCAAGCCATGGAGACACCCCGCTCCCCTCTCGGCCAGCCCAGACATCTCTTTCACCTGTAGCGTCTGTGGGTGGAGGGACTTCCTGCTATAAATTTTTTTGTACATGTGGGACCTGTTCCCATTTTTATGATCTCTTGGGGATACAGTCCTAGAAGCGGTATTGCTGGGTCAAAGGGTATGCACATTTTTGTAGCCCTTTGGGCATAGTTCCAAGTTGCTCTCCAGAATGGCTGCATCAGCTCACAGCTCCACCAGCAGTGCTTTAGTGTTCCAACTCTCCCACATCCTCTCCAACATTTGTTATCTTCTTGTTCTCTCGTGTTTGCCAGTCTGATCGTGCGATGTGGTATCTCCAGAGTTGTTTTGGTTTGCATCTCTCTAATCAAAAGTGGTTTAGAGCATTTTTTCATGACTATAGATATCTTTAATTTCTTCCTCTGAAAATTGCCTGTTCATATCCTTTGACCATTTATCAAGTGGGGAATGACTTGTATTTTTGTACATTTGACTCAGTTCTCTATATATTCTAGAAATGAGGCCTTTATCACCAACCTTAGCTGTAAAATGTTTTTCCCAGTTTTCTACATTCTTCCGAATTTTGGTTGCGTTGGGTTTGGTTGTGCAAAAACTTTTCAGTTTAATGTAGTCAAAATTATCCATCTTGCACTTCATAATGCTTTCTAGCTCTTCTTCAGTCAAAAATTCTTCCCTTCTTCATAAATCTGATAAATACACTATTCCTGGCTCCACCAATTTGTCCATAGTGTCAATCTTTATACCTAGATCATGTACTTGAATACCTAGACTATTCCACTCGTCTACCCCTCTGTTCCTAGACAAGTGGCTTTGAGAATTGCTGCTTTATAACACGATTTGAGATCTAGTAAGCTAGGCCACCTTCCCTAGCATTTCTTTTCATTAGTACTCTTAATATTCTGGATCTTTGTTCTTCCAGATGAATTTTGATACTATTTTTTCTAGCTCTTGAAAATAATTATCTGATAGTTTAATTGGTATGGCACTAAATAAGTAAATTAATTTAGGGAGAAATGTCATTTTTATTATAATGGCTTGGCCTACCCATAAACAACTGATGTTTTTCCACTTACTTAGATCTGACTTTATTTGTGTGAAAAGTGTCTTGTAGTTGTGTTCATATATTCCCTGGGTTTGTTTTGGCAGGTAAACTTCCAAATATTTTATAGCTTTAAATGGAATTTCTCTATCTCTTGCTATTGGGCTTTGTTACTAATATATAGAAATGCAGAAGGTTTGTGTGGGTTTCTTTTGTAACCTGCAACTTTGCCAAAGCTGTTTATTATGTCAAGTAGTTTTTTACTTGAATCTCTGGGATTTTCTAAGTATATCATCATATCATCTGTAAAGAGTGATAACTTAGTTTCTTCTTTGGCTATTCTAATTCCTTCAATTTCTTTATATTGTCTAAGTGACATAACTTTTTGAAAAGAAACAGCTAGAGGGCAATTCTGTTAGTATGGTTAAGGAATGTTAAGGGTATTCTTACATATTCCCAGTATAAAGGAACTGTCTATGTTATTCACTCAACAAGGAGAGAGGAAAGCAACTACCAGCAGCCCTAATCCTCTAGGAAAAGGCTGTGGTCACTGTTTAAAGTCAGGAAAGTCCTATATGATGGCTGCTTTGTCAGGCACAGGGCTAAGCAGCCCTAACTCTACGACCTCCAACCTGACACAACTCATGAGATCTAGGAATATGCAACAGTTCCAGGGAGGAATCCTAAAATGTCTCTGACAATTCTGGATTAGGACTGTTCACCTTAACCCTTCCTCTACCTCTGATCTAACATGCTTATGGGGGAGAGAGACAAGGGGAAAAGACTGTGACTTGTTTGAACCAAACCACTTTAAAGATTCAAATCATGCCTACACAGCAACACAACTGTTACTAAATCCCAGAAACTGCAGCCTCTTAGTGTAGGACAGTCTCTTGCACATACAAGGTTAAGGGAATTTTCATTTATTTAACCACCATTCGAGTGGCACCTGTGCATGAGCTCTGTATGAAGCTGTTTTAAGTCCCTGCTGATGTTGAAAGGAAGTTTCTAGAAGACAATTCCTCCCAAACTTCTCAGCACTGTAGGGATCTAAGTTTCCTCTATAATGACTATTATTGATGATGATAATGAAGATGATGATGATGATGAGGTTCTCATTTGATTTCAGACTCTCACAGTTAGAAGGCCCCTCAGAGGCTGACTAGTCCAACCCATAGTTGAACAAGAATCTCCTCAACAATATGAGACAAATGGCCACACATTCTCTGCCTGAAGAAAGCTCTGCAGTGGGGGAGAGTCCACTTCCCACAGAGGCAGCCAGCACATTCTGCTTCTGGGGGCCTCTGTTAGGAAGTATTCATCATATCAGACGTCAGTCTGCCTTTCTGCAGCTTCTACCCATTATTCCTCCCACTTCTAGTATCTGAGCCAAGCATAACCACTCTAACCTCTTTCCCATTTAATTTTTGAAACTGGATCTCATAACTCCCCAGGAGAGCCACCTTCTCCTCTCCCAGGCAAACTACCTCAGTTCCTTATTCATCCTCGTGACATTTCTGTGAGACAGGTACTATCAGTGTTACCTTCATTCTACAGATGAGTAAACTGAGGTTGAGAAGTGAGGATATGCCCAGAATCACAGGTCCTGTCTGAGGGAGGATTCAGACCTTCATGCCTTCTTTATACTAAGGTCAATACTATTCTCTTATCACATTTCTTCACTCAGTGGAAAATGGTGGGGAAAGAATCTGCTAAATTAAAATAACATATTTATATATTCAAAAGCAACTTAAATCCAGGGTGTGAATGCTTTGAATTTTGAGTCTACTTAGCCAGAAAAGTAATATGAAAATTTCCCAAAGCAGGGTACTCTTATGGTCCATTAAAGCACTGAAATGTCACTTAGTTTGATCACAAACTGCATGCTATAGGGACAGCTAAGGCGTGTGGATGGAACATCAGCCCTGGAGTCAGAAGGACCTGAGTTCAAATCCAGCCTCAGACACTTGACACTTATTAACTGTGTGATCCTGACCAAATCACTTAACCCTGACTGCCTGATGTGCTGCCTCCTCCCCTCACCCCCAAAAAACCAGAAAAACAAAAACAAAACAAAAAAACTAATTGCATGATATAGCTTAAGAATAAAATTTCCCTATTTCTGCTATAGATTGCTGCTCTGAGGAGGGAAGAATTCATGTAAAATGATTTTGAAATATAACTCTAAGTGAAGATAGATTCTATTCTTAAGAAAATTCTGCATAGTACTGAGTCAGAACAAATTAACTCATGGCTAAATAAACAGATCATGCCATAGATGACATCATCAGTTAGTTTGGTGATTAGCTCAGCTAATCAACCTGTTTAAGATTCACTACTACTAGGTCAGATGCCCATTTTAATCTGGATATATCAATGGGCATTTTGTTAGGATGAGTACTTATATTAATTAATTAAATCAGATGTGTATGCCATTTACATACATTTAGCCTCTAGATATTTGAACTAGATGATCTCTAAATTTCCTTTCAGCTCTAAAGTCCTATGAAAAGCAGGTAGAAAGATTCCAGTGATGGGAAACATGTACTAGGAAAGATCTCTTGAAATATGAAGGCCTTGCTGAGTAGAAAGATTAGCTGTGTGATCTTTAAAACAACAAAAAAGTGATCCCTTATTAAGTGCCTTCCCCTATTCAATAAGCCATTCCTTTAAACAAAGAATCAAGAGAGAAAAAAAGGCATTTGAACAAAATCAACTAAAATATTAACTATTTCCAACCCACAGCCTACTTTATTACAATAACTGGAAGGAAAAAGATTTTCTCACCCCTTTTAGGGGGCTAGACTTGGTCATTATAATTACAGCAGCTATGTGATATTAAGCAAGCCTTTTAACCTCTTGGCCTTTAGTGCTGACATAAATAAAATAGAGTGTGGTAGAGAGTAGCTATTATATTATTTAAAAAATCTCTTTCAATTAAAAATACAATTTTGTCCCCAGACAAATTTCTATGTTATCTGAACCATCTCTGAAATTGAAGAAACATGGTACTAATCATTATATACATTACTTTCTAAACACTGAATAACTACAGGTCTGTGTTACTTCCTTAATCATCTATCTGGACATGAATGATTTGAGTTTTCTAAGAGTAGGAACTTTTTGATCTTAGGTTTTATGTGAAACAGATTCAAAAATAAGGTAAAAGGCAGCAGATGTGATCTAGTTTTTTTGGCTTAATATATTATAAACAATACATAACCAATTACCTGTTGAGCTCCAGTGACCATCTCCTTATAGATTGTGTCTAGGCTGACATTTGCCAGAATTGTTAATGCAAATACAATGGTTTCTGCTTGTGATTTTTCAAATCCTGTAGGCAGGGAATAGGCATTAATATTTTTAAATTTGTATATCTTCATTAGAACAGAACTCTATGCCACACTATAACTTTTTACAGTTATAACTGACACCCTAAATCGTAATCAATGTGATGAGATAATGGATTATTGTACGACTATAATATTATTTTACCTTTGAAGTATGTATTCAATAATTAGTTTCTCACCATGACTTTCGAAGTCCTGAATCAGTGCCCCAGTATCAAAAGTTAACTTCCTTTGATCTAAAGAAGTTATGTCTACCCTCCTCATGTCATAACTTTTCTTGGAGCCAGTGGTCAGCAAACCTGAAAAGAGAAGGTAAGGGTCAGGTTTTTCTTATGAAACTTATTTACCAAATGTCAAAAAACTTCATTTAGAGGCTATAAAAGGAGGAAAGGGCAGGTAGGTGGCATAGTGGATAGACTGCCCAGTCTGGAGTCAGGAAAACTCATCCTTCTGAGTCTACATCTGGCCTTAGACATTTACTGTGTGACCCTAGGCAAGTAAGTAACTTAACCTTGTCTGCCTCAGGTTCCTCATCTGTAAAATGAACTGGAGAAAATCACAAACCACTCCAGTATCTTTTCCAAGCAAAACCCAAATGGGATCATGAAGGGACAAACACAACTGAAGAACTATTGAACAACCACCAAAGGAGGGGAGTTTTAGGGATGTTTGTAAACTGCTTCCATGTAGCAGGTATTTCAAGCAACAGACATTTAAGTGACTATTATGTGCAGTGCAGTTCTTTCTTACAGTTCCTTTGCAAAACCTTTACCCAAGGAGTCAGTCTAAAATGGAAAAACATGATAACCTATGCCTGGCTAGGAACATTTCATCAGTAATAAAAGGAGGAGAAAAGTCTGTTAAAAGATGAGTATTTTTTATTTTGAAACCATGCCTTGATTATACTAGACCCTGAATAAATCTACCTTGAATAAATTTCCTTATATTTCCTGCAATAGCTTTTTGTCTTTCACCTCTTAACCTCATAATTTTTTTGCTGAAATCAAAAAGTTTGTTATTATTACCTATGCTGTCACCTTATATCTAATCAACAGTGAAAGACTGTGAGAGGCATAAAGTAGATAGAACTGGCTTCAGAACCAGGCAGACCAAGATTCAAATGCCATCTCTGACACAGAATGGCTGTTGAAGCTTGGCCAAATCAGTGCTCTAGGTCTCTAAGGCTCTTATGTTGAGGAGCAGGCCACAATTCTGTGATGGTGGAGAGAATTCCCTCATCTGAGAGTACCCTGTACTAAAGAAATCAAGAGGTCCAGTCTATTTTACCATCCCTATTCAATTAAATCAAATCTATTTTGATTTAGTAAACCAAATTACTGATGCCAAAAAATGACATATGGATAGAAGTGCAGATATCAACTAAAATCATTTTATCCATAAGTTTAATGTAAATCACTTGCCCTAACAAGGACGAAAAGAAGTTAGTGCCTTGCTGAACAAAAACTTAACTTGCCAATAGGAGAGTTATGGAAGCTAAAGTCAATATCACTTTAGAATAGAAACTTGTTTGTAAAATGTTGGAAAATTTGGATAATTATAAGCACTATCATCTTCCAAAACAAAGAGAGGCAGTAGAGAGTGAAGTCAGTTTAAAGAAAGACTGGAGAGAGGTAGTAACTAAGCAATGTCAACCTGGGGACACTGAAGCATGAAAATGGAAGGGTGGTGAAAAACAGAAGAAAAAATGGAGAAAATAAAAGATTTTTAACAACTTATTTCCCCTGAAAGAAAGCAGAGTTGCGACACTAAGGATCCAAACATTACTGTCCTAAATATGCTTAGATTGGAGATAGAAACTAAAGAGAACATTGACAGGAAAATCAGCTAGTTTAGCCCACATCTTTATTATCACACAACTGACTAAAGAATATAAAACCTTACTGCACTTATTATATGTGGATCATTTTCAAAAATTTGAATTTAGAAGGCAAAAAATATAAATGAACTTCCCATATATTCATCAAAATTATTTGGGACTGGGAAAACTGGATAAAAGTGTGGCAGACACTAGGCATAGACCAACGCCTGATACCGTACACAAGAATAAAATCCAAATGGGTACATGATCTAGGTATAAAGATTGACACTATGGACAAATTGGTGGAGCCAGGAATAGTGTATTTATCAGATTTATGAAGAAGGGAAGAATTTTTGACTGAAGAAGAGCTAGAAAGCATTATGAAGTGCAAGATGGATAATTTTGACTACATTAAACTGAAAAGTTTTTGCACAACCAAACCCAATGCAACCAAAATCTGGAAGAATGTAGAAAACTGGGAAAAACATTTTACAGCTAAGGTTGGTGATAAAGGCCTCATTTCTAGAATATATAGAGAACTGAGTCAAATGTACAAAAATACAAGTCATTCCCCACTTGATAAATGGTCAAAGGATATGAACAGGCAATTTTCAGAGGAAGAAATTAAAGATACCTATAGTCATATGAAAAAATGCTCTAAACCACTTTTGATTAGAGAGATGCAAACCAAAACAACTCTGGAGATACCACATCACACCTATCAGATTGGCAAACATGAGAGAACAAGATGACAAATGCTGGAGAGGATGTGGGAGAGTTGGAACACTAATGCACTGTTGGTGGAGCTGTGAGCTGATCCAGCCATTCTGGAGAGCAGTTTGGAGCTATGCCCAAAGGGCTACAAAAATGTGCATACCCTTTGACCCAGCAATATAGCTTCTAGGACTGTATCCCCAAGAGATCATAAAAATGGGAACAGGTCCCACATGTACAAAAATATTTATAGTAGCACTCTTTGTGGTGGCCAAAAACTGGAAATCAAGGGGATGCTCATCAGTTGGGGAATGGATGAATGTATATGTATGTAATGGAATAGTATTGCGCTATAAGAAATGATGAACAGGAAGACTTCAGAGAGGCCTGGAAAGACTTACATGATCTGATGCTGAGCAAAAGGAACAGAACCAGACCTTTGTGCACAGCAGTGATCACAGTGTGCGAGAGTTTCTTCTGGTAGACTTGGAACTTCATTGCAATGCAAGGACTTAAAAAAAATTCTCAATGGTCTTGCAAGGCAAAATGCCTTCCACATCCAAAGAACTATGAAATTCAACCACAGAATGTAGATCATTTTTTGTGTATGTATTAGGTTTTGGTTTGATAAATTTCTCCCATTCATTTTAATTCTTCTACACAGCATGACTATAGTGAAAGTGTAGTTAATAGGAATGTATGTGTAGAACCAATATAGGATTTTATGCCCTCTCAGGGAGGGAGGGGGAAGGTAGCGGGGACAGAGAGAAAAATAATAATAATAATCTAAGTTGTATGATAGTGATTGTGGAACACGGAAAATAAATAAATTTTAAAAAAACCAAAAACTTTATAACTGGCATATCCAGGAAAAGAACTATGGAGTCTAAATGCTCTTTTTTTGTTTCTTCTTTCTTGTGGTTTCTCCCATTGGTTCTAATTCTTTTTACAATACGACTAATATATATTTAGAGCTTATATATATATTAGACTACTATATGACTAATATACAACTTATATATATATATATATATCTATATCAGATTGCATACTGTCCTGGGGTTAGGGAAGGATGGGGAGAAAATCTGGAACTCAAAATCTTATGGAAGTGAATAGTGAAAACTAAAAATAAATTAACTAATTAAAATTTTTTTTTTTTAAAAAGTAAAAAAAATTATTTGGGATTTTTAAAAAAAAAAACAACTTATTTGTTCCATTTAAAATTCTGAACTATTTCCTTCCCTTTCCATCCCACACCCTTTAACGCTCACATATGTATGTATGTTTACATAGATATAGATGTAAAACCATACTATGCACACTTTTGTATATCTGTTCTTTTTCTGGAGGTGCACTGTATTTTCTTTCATAGGTCCTTTACAGTTGATTTCAATATTTATACTACTCAGAATCACTCCGTTGTTCTTAGAACAATATTGCTATTATGGTATAAAATGTTCCCTCAGGTCTGCTCCTCTCATCACTTCACTATTTCAGGCAAGTCTTTCCATTTCCAACTCTTTCCAAAATCAACGCGCTGATAATTTCTCACAGCACAGTTGTACATCCCAATCATATACCATACCTGTTTAACAGCCTATTTCCCTGTTGATGGGCATCTCCTTAATTTTCAGTTCTTTGCCATCACAAAGAGTTGCTAAAAATATTTTAGGTCATGTAGGTTCTTTTTCCTTTGTCCTTGATCACCTTGGAAAACGGACCTAATAGTGATATCGCTCAATTAAAAGGTATAAAGTTTTGTAACTTTTGGGGTATAATTCCAGATTGCTCTCTAAAATGGTTGGTTGGATCACTTCATAGTTCTACCAACAATGTATTATTGTCCCAATTTTTCCATATCCCCTCCACTGTCTGTCATTTCTTCCTTCTACCATTTTAGCCCATCTGATAGGTAAGGTGACGTATCAAAACTGTTTTCATTTGCTTTTTTCTAATTAATGATTTTTTCATGACTTTACATAGCTTTGATTTCTTCAGTGAAAAACTTCCTGTTCATTTCCTTTGAACACTTATCAAATGGGGTATGTCTCATATTCTTATAAATTTGACGTATTTGTTATATATATTTGAGATGAGATCCCTATCCAAGGAACTGTCTACAATACTTTTTCTCCAATTTTCTGCTTTTCTCCAAATCTTGGCTATAATGGTTTTATTTTTACAGTGTATATTGTAGACATAATTTACATAGACAATGAGTTGGGCCAGAATTAAATAGGAGTGGTCTGTATTGCCTGTGAAATTGTGAAGCTCCTTTAACACATCTCCAAGTTCTCCCAGAATGTTTTTAATATCATTACTATTCTGGCTGTTATATAGCTTTTGAGTAATAAAACATTATAGTCTCAGATGCATTAAAAATGTGTTACAAAGAACAATGGCTCTGCTCTTCACGACAGAAGGAGAGTAAAGGATGCTATCTAGAAATGTATAAGCAAAGTGGAAGACAGAGGACGGGGGAGGCGGGCACATGGAGAGAGCGTGAGATAACTAATGGACAACCTGTATGTTAACACTGGTATCCTGGCGATATCGGCCAAAGTAAGGAAGGCTCTCAGCACGCTGGAAGGATGAAGGATGGGCAGGCACACACAGCTGTGATCCGTATCACTGGAGGGAACATTCACTTTCTTGAGATCACAGTTCCATTAGATTATTTAAGTGTGGTTCTGAGAACATAGTCATTAGTAATACAGAGAAAGCAGTGGTTGGCGTATTAAGGGAAAGTCATGAGAGACCCAAGGACTGACCGCATTAGGACAGGTGGAAAGCAGGCTTTCTGGGGCTGCTGGGATCAGATTCCATTTTTCTATCATGCGGTCAAATACCCACGTGACACAAAGAGAAACAGGTCACACGTTGGATGACAGGATTCAAAAAGGGATCAAAGCTGATGTTCTAGACTCAAGAACATGACATGTAACAGGGATAACCGTACTTGCATTCAAATCGCCTTCACTACTACGGGATCAAGGAAGTGTTGCTAAAGAACAGTCCATGTAAAAGAGGTCTGGGGGTCCTGTCACCAAACAGAAACCCCCAGGAACAGTCACCCAGCACTGACTCAGCGCCGCGGGGGTGCCAGGCAGGACGGGAAGCTCTCCAGGGCTCTTGGGGGGATGGACCCCCCGGGGGGCAGGCTCCCTACACTGAGCAGAAGGAAACCCCGGTAAGCCCCCACCCTGGGCGGGCGGACCCCCACACCTACAAAGCCTGAGAAGCTCCTTCCGCGGGAGCAACAAGCCCAGCGAGGGCAGTGCCCGGGCCCGCGGTCACCGGACCTCCCCCGGCCTCATCTTCTCATCTACAGCACGGGTACACCGGGCACGACGATACCCCATCCCCAGGCCTTCTCTCGTCCATCCCCGATGGGTGCCCTCCTCAGCCCCGGCTGGGCCGAGGTGACCGAGCCGACGGAGCCGGCGCCAACGGGGCAGGGCGGGGGCGGCGCCTGAGGGGGGACGGCGGCCGACGAGGTTCAAGAAGGGGGGCGCTCCAGGGAGGGGCGAGGAGGGCGCCCCCGCACGCCCGGGCCTGGCTTCCCCTCACCCTTAACGGGCTCAGCAGCCCCGGGCCGGTCTGCCCAAATGAGGAGAGCCAGCAGGGAGCGGAAGGCTCCTCTCACCTCTCCACGGGGCCAGTGGGCCACCTGCTACGCCGACGGGGCTCCCGTGAGGGGAGAGAGGCCCCGAGAGGATCCTGCTGCGGCCGGGCCGAAGAAACCGCAAAGCGCAACAGCCCCACATGTTTTTCGGAGTTTAGAGCTTGGCGGGGCGGGCCGGCAGGGGGCGGGCCGGCAGGGGGCGGGCCCGGAAGGGTAGTTCGGGTACGCAAGGGTTTTTGGGAAGAGTAAGCTCGTGGTTCGCATAGCTTCCTGGGAAATGTAGTCTTGGATGTCTCATAGCCAACCCCGGAACCGTCATTTGGCCGCTACCTCAGGGTACGGGGAATGTATAACGGTGAAATTTGCTTGCTTTACGCGAAGTCCGTTCATAGATTCCCCTCCAGCCTTTCCATTCTCGCTTTCCCGATCTTGCGCGCTAACCTAGCCGGGATCTTCCAGGAGGAAAGATTTGACCCTCCAGGCAGTTTTTTGCTGATGTTTTTTCCGGTTGATACTAGTTCTCCTTCGCGACGTCTATGGGCCTCTCGGATTGCGGTCCTTCCTTGGACCCGGTGCATCTCGGGAGGTGTGGAAACCCTGTAAACCTCGAGCCCTATGGGAAATGTAGTCTTCTGGGAGCTGTTCATTGTCGTACCCCCTGGATCTTTATAATTTTGTTAGATTTACTTTCGATTTTAGGTTGTGTTGTTCTTTCCGTTTCCTTTGTTACTGTGTATGTTTTTTCTTGGTCCTACTTCATTCTGCATAAATTTATATAGATCTTTTCATGCTTCTTTATATTTATCTCATGAGTCATTTCTTATAGCACAGTAACTTTCTATTATATCAATATACCCCTATTTGTTTAGATATTGCCCGACTGATAGGCATGTACTTCGTTTCCAATTCTTAGCGCATCACCAAAAAAAAAAACAATGCTCCTATAAATATTTTGGAGTATGTGAGGAATTTTTTCTTATAGATGATTTCCTTGTGTATAATCCCACTAATAGGTATGGCTATTTTAACCACTTTATTGGCATAATTTCAAATTGCTTTCCAAAATGTTCATGCCATTTCACCAACTCCAACAGTGTATATTAGTGTGCCAATCTTCAAGTGACCTCTCTGACGGTGACTTTCCATTTTTTTAGGTCATTTTTTGCCAATTTAAAAGATGTGAGGTAAAACCTCAGGGTTGTTTTGATTTTCATCTGTTATGGGAGCATTTTTTTCTGGTGGTTGTGAATACTTTGCAATTTTTTTTGAGGATTGTTTCATCTTAGCCATTGGCCATTTATCTGTGAGAGAAGGTCTGTTGGTCTTATATTTGTCCAGAGATTTTTATCCTTTTTGGTGTCAAGGACCATTTGTGATGGGGTTCAGACTCTGGGAACCTCCTTGAACTCCCCTTGAATCTTCCTACTTAATCTGGCCTTTCATACTCAAATCTGTTACCCTTAACCTAGACTGGCCCTCCATTGTCTGTAGGTGCTGGATGGGCCCACCTGCTTCCTACCCAAACCCTCCTTTGTCTGATACCTCCCAATTGCCTCTAGCTGGTTCCCATTCTGGATTACATCACTGGTTACCTGAGTCCCATCAAGATCCTCCTTACACCCTCTTCCCAGACTACTGGACCACCTGTAGATCTTTCCCATGGTCTTTCTGTATATAAATTTCATCTCACCTTCATGAAGACACTCAAGATTCAATCTAGCTCTCACTCTGTCTAGCTGAGATTCTGTCTGGCCTGCTTGTCAATACAAGCATCACAAATTGTTAGACTCGTTGAAAGTCAACCCAATATGGCGAACCTTTAATAAACTTTGTTTCACTTTGGCTGAAAGAAGTCTTGAGTGGAATTCATTTGGCAGGACCTGACGTCGATATTTGGGGTCCCCAGCACTCCAAACCTAATATTATTATGGTTCCTAAACCTCAACATATGGACAGTCAGGGAAAGGCTCTAGTCCCCTTCTCAGCCTCCTGGTTTTTTGTTTGTTTGTTTTTTTTCCCTTCACAAATTCCTAATTAAAGAAATGCTAGAATAGTTTATCTGTCAGATTTATGGAGAATTGACTAATTTATGACAAAACAAGAGATAGAGAACATTATGAAATGCAAAATAGATAATTTTGATTACATTAAGTTGAAAGGTTTTTGCACAAACAAAGCCAATGCAGCCAAGATTAGGAAGGAAGCAGAAAACTGGGGGAAAATTTTTGCAACTAGTGTTTCTGATAAACACCTCATTTCTAAAATATTTAGAGAACTGAGTCAAATTTACAAGCATATAAGTTATTCCCCAATTGATAAATGGTCAAAGGATATGAACAGACAGTTTTCAGAGAAAGAAATTTAAAAAGCTATCTATAGTCATATGAAAAATGTTCTAAATAACTTGATTAGAGAAATGCAAATAAAACACCTCTGAGGTACCACATCACACCTATCAGATTGGCTAACATGATAAAGCAGGAAAATGATGCATGGTGGAGAAGATGTGGGAAAATTGGAACACTAACTCATTTTTGGTGGAGCTGTGAACTGATCCAGCCATTCTGGAGAGCAATTTGGCACTCTGCCCAATGAGCTATAAAACTGTGCATACCCTTTGGCCCAGCAATACCTCTTCTAGGGCTGTATCCCAAAGAGATCATAAAAATGGGGAAAGGACCTACATGTACAAAAATGTTTGTAGCAGCTCTTTTGGTAGGGCCTACAAATGGGAAATTGAGGAGATGCCCATCAATTGGGAAATGGCTGAACAAGCATATGAATGTAATGGAATACTACTGTGTTATAAGAAATGATGAACAAGCAGACTTCAGAAAAACCTGGAAAGACTTATATGAACTGATGCTGAGTGAAGTGAGCAGAACCAGGAGAACATTTATACACAGTAACAGCCACAGTGTGCTATGTCTGACTTGGATAGACTTAGCCCTTGTCATCATTGCAAGGTCCTAAAACAATTCCAAAGGACTCATGATGGAAAATGTTGGGCTTTGCATATGGGTATGCCCTTCATTCCTTGATACTCCATAATCCCTTTTAACTGCCCTTTCAATTGTGCTCTCCGACCACCTGACTCCTTTCATTGTCTATACCTGGACCATCCAGACTGTTTATCAGTCCTAAATCCCATGCAGATCTTCTCACTGTCTTTTCTTGTGTGTAAGTAGCAACCTTACCCTCATTAAATTTCAAAGATTATTACAAGTTCTGCCCACTCCTATTGGCATTATAATACTGAAGATTTACTAGGAATCTCCACCATACTGGTGTTACAATAAACTGCCCCTTGACTGAAGGAAAGTTTGAATGGTCTAATTCTTTTGAGGCAGACACCCAGTACCTTTACATTTTGGGGTTTCCGGTGCCCCAAACCACAATAAAAAGGAGTGTTAAGTAGTCTAGGGTGGGCCAGGTGAAGTAGTGAAAGGAATATTATGTAGTCTGGTGTAGGCCAAGAGTTATTGTGAAATAACTGTCAAGTAAGTGGGCTGGGATGGGCTAGTTGCCTTGAGCAGAGACCAGTGATCTGGGTTGCTGAAATGTATGTGAAAATTCAGGAACTGGATTGCTTTTGAAGATGTGGTCTCTTCCGTTTAGAGGTCCGGGTCCCATCACTAAACAGTTTGAATTTTTATTTTTCTTCTTTGATGTTTTAGATTAGGAAAAAAAGCATCAAATATAACTGGTTTTCTTGCTGGTAAACTGTATGCAATAGTTTGTTGATCGTACTGCAATGAGACCATTATGTCACTACAAGACTCAGAATATGGGTTGGTTCAAAGCATTATGTTATCCTTTTTTCAATGTGTTGAGGCATGTTTTCCTTTGATGGTGTAGACCCTGAGGTTATCTTTTTTAAAACAAATTCCATTTGCCCTTCTCTCCAAGGCCAAGATATAGGCATTTTTAGAGCCTCCCTTTATTCTTTTGATAAGTAAGATTTCTTTACTTTGGATCTATCCCTTTTGGCTTCTGGCTGTCTCTTTAATTATCAGTCTCTTCCCTCCCTAATTTGGTTCCCTTTTAGCTCTGCCCTTGGAAAAAGGGCTGTTTGTTAGTCAACTGTGTCCCAAGTTCCTGCACCTTGGACCATTTCATCCAGGATATTCTGCGTTCCTCTTCACTCAGTGCAGTTATCTTTAAAAGTCATGATTATAATGACAAGTCACATTTTTATAATACTTTAAGATTCACAAATCACTTTATTCAACAATAACATTATTGTTGAAGACAGAGATATGGGAGAGCTGGTTCAGATTTGAAATAATTCACTTAGACTTTCTCTTTAGTCAAAGAGAGCTTTATTGATGCAAAAGCAGCAGGCTAGCCCTGGAAGAAGGACGAGCAATTTACAGAGGCGGCTTGTTTTCATAAGGACCAGATAAGGGAGATAAGGGAATCTTATGACCTAGAATGGGGGAGGGGAGTCAAGGAATTCCATGGTCCAGGATAAGGGGGAAGTTTTATGGTGTTTCAAGATAAGGGGGATAGACTTTAGGGTACCTTCAGGTTAGAAAATAAACCAGGGGCTTCACAAAGTACTGGAAAACCAACCCTAACTATTAGTTTTAACCCTTAGGTCACTGTTTCTATCCACATCATTTTGAGTTAGGTAATATAAGTATTAGATTAAAACTCTGAGTCTCCATGAGACTGACTTGTCTTTGGTCACGATAGGGACGGGAATTGAGGTGGACCTCTAAAAGGTCACCAAAGCCCCTGAATCAAGTCTCTTGCTTTTGTCTGAAGTACCTGACCCATCCCAGTATAATCTTTTTAACTGCCCTTTCATTGTGGCCCCCATAGTCTGCACCTGGCCCCTGCTTGGGCTACTTGGGCATTCTTTGATTCCATCCAAATCGTTTCACTTTCAGTCTTTCTGTGTAAAAGGTCCATCCTGCCTCCATTCAATTGCCCAGATCCCTTAGGAATCTGGCTTGCTGGTCAATAAAAGTGACACAAATGCTCAGATTCTTAAAATCTGGCCAGTGGTGCAGACTCAATATTAAACTCACCTACCCCGGCCAGTGTTTTAGTAAGCCTTGTCTCTGACTAAAAGAAGGCTTGAATCGAATTCTTTTGAGGCAGAACCTAAGTTAAGCCTTTTGCCCTTGAATTTCAAGGTTTCCAGCACCCCTAGACCCTAATGTGGGATGCCAGTCCAGTTCTTCCGATTGCAAGCCCAGCACTGTGTACCCTGAACCATCAGAAGGACTTGAGCCTCTTAAGTCTGAGGTTATTGCCATTATTATTTTCCTTTTAAAGTCCCCCCATTTAGAAACTAATAATCCTCTTTTGGCATGTAGGAGTGGTGGTGGGTGGTTGCTCCATTGTCTCTCATGACAAAATACCCTTTATTTACATAGGAAATTTCCTTCCTTTTTCCCCCTTTTTGTTTTTGAACGTGGATTTTCCTGTCTCATCTAGGCTATAAGTGCCTGTGCTACTGTGGTCTGATCACATTGGCATGGGAGCTTTGACCTGTTTAATTTATGATCTGTGCTGTATTTACCTTCCCTAGGCAGCCTGCTGCCTCTCCACTCGAGCACCGCGCGCCCCTCTTCCCCCACTCCCCAGGGCCGTACCATATTAGTGCTGAACTTAGTTTGGGTGCTTGATTAACTTAGCCCACAGTAGCTCAGACTGAAGTGATCCATTAGCTCCAGCCTGTGGGGCATCAGCGATCATGAATGTTTACAACTTCTCCTTTTGTGCCACTCCCCGCCTCTTCCCTCAAAGATTCCCTTCCTAAATAGAATGGCTGTATAGGAAATGTAGTTTCTCTCATAACACAGCAGGGATAGGAATGAGGTTCTTAATAAGTCAAGGCTTTATTTTGGTGTCCAAGTAAATAGTTTCAAATTAATGTAAAGTGTTATCAATTATACACACATACTCTGGTCTCCCGACCCTGTGTCTGTAAAATGGCACCAGCAGAGTATATATATATATATATATATATATATGTATGTATGTATATGTATACGTATATGTATGTGTATGTATATACGTGTGTATATATGTATATGTATATATGTGTGGGTGTAGAGTATGTTCAGGGAGGACCATTACCTTTGGTGTGATGGCTACTGAGCCCTTTTTGGAACTCTTTCCACCTTTTGGCCTACCTGTTCCACCCAACTCTCACCTGTGGCTCCAAGAAGCAGCAGCACGTGCAGCTTCCATACCCCAGTAAACCATTTTGGCAGATGGGCCAAACTAGGTTGAGGGTAACCAAGGATTCTCGAACCCATTGGTGAGTTGGGAGGTGTCTATCCCAAGCATGTGAAGACTTCATATGGTGGAATGGGTGGATGAGAATAATTGTTCCAACGGCCATGAAGGCAGCTGAGGCAAGTGATGTGGAGCGCACCGAAGATACCAGCCTCATCCACTGCATCCTGAGCCATTGCCACGCATCTTGACTCTATCCTGCCACTGGACTGTGATGACTCTGGAGGAGAGAGTGAGGTTGACGACTTCATGCAACTCTGCCTCACTTAAATCCAATTTAAGCACGAATCAAACACATCACCTCCTGTGGTAGAGCATTTTGAGCTTGTGTTGATCTGATCAGCCATTTTCACTGATAAAGTGAAATTTTACTTCATCACGGTGATGTCATTTTGGTCCTTTTTGAGAACAACCAACCAATATATATGTATGTGTATATACATACATGTTTCTGTCTCTCTTTCTCCCTTCCCTCTACCCCTCCCAACCTCCGCCTCTCTCTTACCCTCTCTCCCCCTCCAGTGGCTCCATGTATAGAGCACTCACTGGGCCTGGAATGAGACATTTATGTAATGCATAGTACAGTGCTTGGCATAGATCTTTTCATTAAATGCTTTTTTCCTTCTTTCCTTCCTTCCTACCTTCCTATTATAGCAACTGGTTTCCCTTTCAGAGGCATTTTGTTTTGCACCTCTTATATTTCTGTTTTGAACTATGAGCTTCATGAGAGCTGGAAACTAGACTGTATTTACCTCATTGTCTAATGCTGTTCCTCATAAGTGGCTTACTAAATGTTTGTAGAATGAATATGTTAGGATTTAAGGCTGTGAAGTTGTTGGTCCTCTTACTGCCACCTTCTGGCCAGGACTGAAGAACGGCATGTACTAAAGGCCTCAAGACTCATACCCTTTCCCCCTTAAAAAAAATAGGCACCATTAATATAAAATTCAAAAAGACAGAAATTAAGAACTTCATATATACATGCACGCATGGATGTATACATAAATACACACATATACACATACATATATACATGCACGTGTGCACACACATGCACATGTGTACACACACACGGAGATTGGATTGAGAAAGAGACAGACAGAGAGAATATTTGTGAGAATGTTTTAACGGATCCCCCTGGTCCCACCCTCCCCATATCATAGCCAACTAGAAGGCACAGCATATAGAGCTATGGGGCCTGGCATCAGGAAGGCCTGAGTTCAAATGCAGTCTTTGACACTTACTAGCTGTGTGACCTGGGGCAAGTTATCTAAGCTGTCTGCTTCAGTTTCTTTATCTGTAAAATGGGGATAGTAATAGCACATACCTTTGAGGATCCAATGAGATGGTCATTATAAATGCTTGGCATAGAGCCTGGCACGTAGGGAGCAATAATAAATGTCTGTTCCTTTCCTTTCTCCTTTCCAGCCAATCTGAATTCTTAAGATTTAAACTCATTTCCTGTTCTCTACTGCCTGAGCCTTTATTCTCATTCCCTTCCCCACTCTAAAGCTACCTATCGCTTCCACGGTGCTCTCTAGAATGTCTGCTCCACAGGCAAAATACTTGTTTCATCTTAAATTCCTTCCTTTCCCACGCTTTCCATCTTTTGCTTCTCACTGAGACTTGCCTTGATGATGCAGATTCTATGGTCACCCTTTCCAGAACTGGTTGCATTTCCCTCATTTCACTTTACTTCTTGCTGGTTAAAATTGGGGAGTTGGAATACTCTTTGCTCCCCATTGACACTTTCAAAGTTTCTTTCTACCATCATTCTCCTCCTTTGAGGTTCTTTTAATTCCTATCTACCACCCAATCAAAATTCTGGTAACTATTGTCCACCAACCTCCAAGACACTCTCCTTTCCTCAATGAGTTCAGTGCTTGGCTTGTTTTTCCCTCACAACTGCTGTCCTTCATCCTAGGGTACTTCAGTATATATATTGATACTCCCTCAAATACTCTTACCTCCCAGTTCCTCAATCTAATAATTTCCTGTGGCCTACTCTTCCATCACAGTCCTCAGCTATTGTAAATGGTCATATCCTTGATCTTACCATTATTAATATTTATTTCCATGTTTACGAGCATGGAAATTCCCTCTCATTGTTCTCTTGAGCCCTTCCCTCACTAATCATATCATCGATCTTGTCTTGCCATGGCTCTGCTCCAGATTTCTTCCACTACCCGCACACGTACTGCTGAATGAAGGTGGAACAAATCATGATGCTGTGCTGATGGGGTCCGCTACATGTGTATGGTCAATAAGCTGAAATGGGTTTCTATTTAACTCCCACCCATCTCAGCGACTCTTCTAAACCTTGTCTGTCCTCATGCTTCTCCTTTCCCTCACACTTTCAGCTGAGAGCTTTCCCTCATATTAGGCCATTTGGTGAAAACTCTCCTCCTCATCTCATTGGCCTCCTTATCACCCTCCTTATCCCCATCTCAGATGAAGAAGAGGCCCTTCTTCTTGTCAAGAAAAGCTTTCCCACCTGTCCAAGTGATCCCGTTCAGTCAGTCTTCTTGAGAGGTTTCCCTTTCACCCCCACTTACTTATCTGGCTGCTCCTTGTTTACGGGCTGCTTTCCTAATGCCTACAGATGTGTCTTTGTCTACTCCATCCTCAAAAAACCCTCACTTGGTCCGCTCATCCCTGCTAACTATTCTCTCATATTTCTGCTGTCTTTCATGGCTGAATTCCTTGAGATGACAATCTCTAAAAGGTGTCTCTTCCACTTCCTCCCCTCTCACTCTCTTTTTACTTCTCTGGTGTCTGGCTTCTCATCTTCCTCATCCAATCAAAACTGACCTATCCCAAGTTACTAACAATTTCTTAATTGCCAAATCTGACTGGCCTTTTCTCAATCTTCATCCCTTTTGACCTCTCGGCTACCTTTGATATTGTTAATGATTCCTTCTCCTTGATAACTCTCTCTCTCTCTCTCTCTCTCTCTCTCTCTCTCTCTCTCTCTCCTCCTCCTCCCTCCCTCTCTCTCTTTCTCTCTCTCTCCCTCTATCTGACTGTTCTTTTTCAATCTCCTTTACTCTATTTTCATCAGGTTATTGCCACTAAGGGAAGCTGGGAAGAGGGAAACTGGGGGATGGGGGCTGCGAGATGCACAGAGATATATCAATATAAACATGAAAGAGAAAGGGCACCATCATCTTCCCAATAAGCCAGGATCACAACCTGGGTGTCATCTGCAACTCCCCACTCACTCCACATATCTAATATAATCAATTCCTGTCCTATTTACCTTTGAAATATTTTTTGTATGTTGTCTTCTCACCTCTGACATAACTTCTGCCTTGGTGCAGACTCTCATCACCTCATTCTTAGATTATTGTAATTGTAATATGTAATTTGATTGGTCCCCTTGCCGCAGGTCTCTGCCTACTCCAGTCCGTTCTCCACTTAGCTATAAGTTAATCTTTCTAAAGCACAGGTCTAACCATATCATTCTCCTACTCAATAACTTTTAGTGACTTTTTATCACCTCCATGATCAAATATAAAGTTCTTTGGCATTTAAAGCCTTTTATAGCCTAGTACCTATCTACTTTCCATTCTTCTTATATTCCCTTCCTCATGTTCTATGTTATACACACAAGAAACTGCATTTCCCACCTCCACACCTTTTCACTGGCTGTTGTCCCTCATGCCTAGAATGCTCTCCTTTCTTATCTCTGCCTCTTTCAAAACTCAACTCAAATCCTCTCTTCTGAAAAGGGATTTCCTGGTTCTCATCTCACTGTACCCCCAAATTTCCATATATCAGTATGTGCGTATATATGTATCTATTTATCTTTTATGTGTGCACAGTTGTTTGCATAGTGTCTCCTCCGTTAGAATGCCTGCCCCTTGAAGGCAGCCTCTATTTTCTGCCTTTCTATCTTGCGCTCAGCACAAGTGCCTGCACATGATAAGCACTTAAAGGTTTATTGACTTCTTGAATGATAAAATCAAAAAGCCAGATTGCAAGACATTTGAAGGAGAATTGGAGAAACTGAGTGCAGTTAGCTTTCTCAGAGTCTGGCAAAGAAAGAGAGGAAAGATTTAAGCCTATAAGTGGCAGGAATAGTTAGATAATTGAAACCCAACAAAGCGTATCCCAGAGGGGAGATATTTGAACCCTCAAATGGAGTGTAATCTTATTCATTTAGTTGTCTCCACCAATAAAGCATATTGCAACCTCTCCATGCTTGCCCATTCTGTATCCCGGTTGGCTTTGGCCTCCCAGACTCCCATAAGTTTGCTGGAATCCTTTCTCATTCTCTCTTGACAGCACAGAGATAGCTGGGGGACCTTGGGCTGTTATCCTTCACCACAACTAGAAAATCAGCTGTGATGATAGCCTGTGGCTAGACCCTACTTTACGGGTAGGTAGAACACAGACATTTCTTAGATTTAAGATGGATGTACCAGTGACCTAGCACTTAGCAGTTACCCCAGCATCTGAAAGTGACTAGTGTGGGACTCTCCGGCCCTTCTCAAACCTGGCAGGTTCCTCACCCTGTATAAAAACCACTACCAGATCACATCCCAAAGGGGAAAATGGGAGTCATAGGAGACCTGGTGCTTGTCACAACCAGAATTATCCTTGTGTCTGACAACTGTATCCTTGCATACTAAGGAAACCTACTTGATAGTCATTATGTTAGGTAATTCATTTGTGCCAGGCTGTAGGTTCTTGGAAACCATCTGTGTGGGCAAGGTCCTCAGCCCTGGGAAAGAGTTTTTTGGGTTATAAAGTTCCTAAACAATGAAACTGGTTTACTGATAATTTACCAGTGTGTGTATGATATAGAAATGACTTCTAAATAATTTCTTTACAGCAGGAAAAATTTAGTCTTGAGAAGAAAAGGAAAACAAATGAAAGATGTTAAGTGAAATCTCTTGTATATGTTTGAGTCCTGGTAAACTTTGTTTGCTTATTTTAACTCCATGAAGGGAAAAATAACTGTATCTATCCCTATATTGTGATTAGTGAAACTTGCTGTTTGAGGTAAAAGCTCTTGAGACTGTAACTGATTTTGTTTTGAGGTTTAATCTGATGGGTGTTTAAATCAGTAATTCACCATTCAAGAGAAATGTCACAAGTTGCTCAGAGGGAATATAATACTGAGCTGTTACAAATGGAGGTTTGTATGTAGGAGAAAGATGAAAGGACAACATTAGCATTAGCCTAAGGGGGGATCCTCCTGACTTAGTTCCTTCTTGTATTCCTTTGAACAGGAAGGTTTCCCCCTCTGCCTTTTCCTCAGTCTAGCTATGAGGTGAAATTATTACTTGCATGACTGGTTGTCAAACTGTGACTCCTAACTGAAGTCAAACAGAGCTAAAGATGCTTTATCCAGACATTTATATGTTGAGTTGTCAAGGACCACTTTGATGGTGTTATAATAATATCCTGCTTTTTCCTTTTAAAGTAAATTTCTATAATCTGATCAAGTGGTCAGTACAAAACATGGAAATAATGTAAGTATGTAAAATCTTGCTGTTTTCAGTTTAAATATGTAGTCATTCCATATTCCAAACAACTAGGTAAATTGGTACTTGCGCTTCTCATCTGCCTGTTAATGTTTATGCATGTAAAATTAAATCCCTGAAGTAGCTCATCCTTTCTGAATAAAAAGGGAATAATTAGGCAAAGAGAATGTTTGTGAAACAAAGATGCAAGCATGGTGTTATATCATGATCCCATGGACTATACCTGGGATACATCTGAGCTACTATAATAAAATGGAGGTGTGTAAGATCTGAGCTATTCACTACAGAATTATAGACCGTCTGTATCCCAAACAGCTTAGTAAATGAGCATCTGGCTTAGTCATTTGCCTGTTACTCTGTGTGTGTGTATGTGCATACATGTATATATGTATATGTATACACACAGGTATATATCTGTGTGTGTGTGTGTGCGTGTGTGTGTGTAGGAAAATAAGGTCCTTAAATGTTTCAAAATGATATAAGAATAATTGGGTATTGAATCAACTGGTTGTGGGACCTAGCTGTTATTCTATTAATTATTGAAACTAAATTAGAAACATCTTAGTGTAGTCAGTTTCTTAGAGTGATGCAACTCATGGAATATTTTGTGTTACATTAATGAAAAAGTCGGTTTCATTTAAGTGTATTACTAATGTGGAAATAACATCTGTTTGTACTGTGTCCTGTAGTACAAACATGTTTTATTATAAACAACTTATTTCATATGCACCGTTTTGGAATTAATTATGTGAGTATCCTCCCTCCCAAGTCCTTTTATTATAAATGGAGTAAAGTCAGCTTTTTATAAATAAATTCATTTGTGTAACCGTTGAGCCTAGGGGTAGAAAGCCTCTACCCAAGAGTGTTGTTACTTATGTTTTCGTCTATAGGACTGAATTCTTAATAGCATCTGATCCTCCTAAAAGAATTGGAATTAGAGAAGAAAAATTTGAAAGGCTGTGCCAACTTGTATTGAGATCTGTTTTGTAAGAGATTTTTAGCAGAAACATCTGAGGAGTCTCTCCAAGTAATTTGGAGCCAGAAAAACAAGTCTCCTGAAGAGTAGCCTCCGAGAAGATATTTTCCAGATTGCCCTAAGAAAAGACACTCCAGAGACCAGACAACTACAGGATGTCTGAATTCCAAGATGAAATTTGCTGATTAAGCGGATATTGGGAAGGAGTTGATGGTCATTATTGTACTACTTGTGGTTGCTGTAGTTTTTGAATACTGAGTTCACTCAGTTGGCTTGATGTGATGTAAACTTTGACTCTAAAATTAGTCCGCGACTTTAAACATTCTTGCTTATGGATTATGCTGTCATTGGCCAAGCTCATTGTTCTTACGTTAACTTGTCAGGAAAAATTATGACGTCTCCCACTGACAAAAAGGGAGAAATTCAAATTGTTTTGATCCCATTTTGTAATTGATGGTATTCTTTATCACCTCCATATGTTGTAAAATTGCCCACATCTTGTTTATTTGTCTCTCAGCCTAGTTCAGAAACTCAGCATGGCATGCCTACACCAACAAAGTGTCTGTACTCTATGAGCAAAGCTCAAAAGAAGTATGAGATGTGCGCATTTGGAGACATCTCCAAGATGTTCATATGGACTATTTGTGTATGACCTGTGGTAGAGTATTCCGTTTGTACTGGTCTGATCAGCCGGTCAGACTGCACCTTGACTTCAACAGTGATGTCATTTTGGTCCTCTTTGAGAAAGAAGTACAACCGTAACATACCATTTGTGCCAATCTGATATCTGAGTTTAGGACTTCTAATACAGCAAAGAATGGATGAAAAAAAGTATTTAGTAAGCATTTAATATGTGCCAAGCACTGGAGATATACCTCTGCAAAGTCTCTCCCCTCAAGGGAAGAATTTATATTCCAACTGGAGAGGGACAATCCTTGTAGGGAAGTGGAGGCCAAGGAAAGATACCTCAAGGGTGCTGACTGGACACAGGGAAGTAAACTGATATAGCCTTCATTGTCGCAGGAAAATATTAGGTACAGAGGAAATGAACCAGGTGCTACTGATTGCTCTGTTGACAGTCAATGATACATCACAATTAGGCTAAACAGTGGCTCTTAGATAAAAGACATTTAAATTATGTGTATGTTTGTAAATATATACTGTTTTGTCATCATCTTATTTTACTAGCAATGTAACTGCAGCTGCCATTCAGCAGCAAATAGGATCGCTCATCAGGTTTGCCTGTGAAGCATCAGGTTGGGCTTGCTTTCATACCTCCATGTCCCAACATCCCCCACATCCTACTTCCTTCATGGATTTTGCTGTCAATATGTAAGAGGGAAAGGCACTTGGCAACTGGTGAGTTTTTTTTTTTTTATGTGCCTGTGAATTGTGGATGGAGACCAGCCATTCCCCTAGAGATGTTCCTACTGTCTGAGGGCTCCCCAGTACTTGCATCATATGGGTGTTGTTACATCAGTGCTCCAGTTTAGCCTTGTTCCTTGTCCTTCAAAGACAGAGGTGAAGGGTTAAGGGAATCTAAGATCTTCCCTGTACATTTATAGGCACTCTTAAGTTTTCCATATGAAGGCCATCTAGGTTTATTTTGACTGCTCATGATTACTAGGTGACCTCATTTCTATAACTCGAACATTAGGAGATTACAGCTTTAGAGCTAGAAGGGACCTTAGAAGTCAGTAAATGCAAACTCATCATTTTCTGATGAAGAATGAAAAGACACAGAGGTTGCGACTTGTCCAGAGTCAGAGACTTCAAATGCCTGAGGCAAGATTTGAATCCAGATCTTACACTCTGGGCAGCTGGGCTGCACAGTGGATAGAGTCCTGGGCCTGCAGTCAGGAAGTCATCTGGGTTCAAAAACAGCCTCTGACACATATCAGTTATGGTGACCCTGGGCAAGTCATTTCACCCTGTTGGCCTCAGTTTCCTCATCTGTAAAACGAGCTGGAGAAGGAAATGGGAAACTATTCCAGCATTTTTGCCAAGAAAACCCCAAATGGGGTCATGAAGAGCTGGATAAGACTGAAATTGTGCCTTCTCCAACTTCTTGTAGGAATTCTATTATTTTCATTTTCCTACTTAAGATAAAAGGCAAAAAAAAGAAAAGTACTAGCAGTCTTATCGCTATCCTGTGGTAACTTTAGGGTTACAAAGTATCAAAAACGTGTATTTATGTTTCTCTGCAAAACGAACTCTAATGTGGCAGTCTGCCATCAGAACTCTATTATTCTTAGTAATTCAAAGTAGCGTTCCTCAGTATCTGCAAAAATGAAACCTGGAGGAAAAGAGCAGAGGTCTCCAGATCTCCCCTGCTGTTTCCCTGAGACCACGTTTAACCTTTTTCTTCTGCCTCCAAATAGCAAATACTTTCTAATTTTCCTGTCTTCTGACTACAGATATCCTGGTTCTTCAAAGTCCATTAAAACTCAAACCAGTTCTGAAATAAATCAAAAAGTAGAAGTACAGAGGTAGTGATGGGAAATTATGGCATCTCCCTCCATTTAATGTTTCAAGGCATATTTCATTTGTTGAGTCTTCAGAATCTAAGCATAAATATGGGCTAATTTTGAATTACTTCAAGCTAGAAATGTGATTTCCAATAATGAATTAATTTTTAGCAAAATTCCATGACGACAAAATTTAGATGTACCTTAGTGTTTGTTATAATGGTTTACATGCATATACTAAATGGAGAAAGAGGTTTTCCAGTAGAAAGAAGGGTTATATAACACAGAAAGCCTGAAGAAACACAAGTTTTCTATTATGGCCCTGCTGGCTGTTCAAAGGGGCCAAGCTGCTTGGCTTTTCTCTGCTTAATTTCCTTAGCTGTAGTAACTTATACCAGATGACACATATCAATTAGAACATGCGTTAAAAATCACTGGTTTTGGTCACAAAGTGAGTAAATTTCAGATAATAAAACTTAAGATTCAATGAGTGAAGTTATAATAGTCTTTTATTCTCCTTAAATATGTAAATACAAATATAAGAATTTTTCTTACTACTTAGTAAAAAACACACAAAAATCCCACAAATAGGATGAAGTTATAATAGTCTTTTATTCTCCTTAAATATGTAAACATGAATATAAGAATTTTTCTTACTACTTAATAAAAAACACACAAAAACCCTACAAATAGGATCAAGTCATGTTGAAAAACGAATATTGATACACTGAGTACTTAAGTTTGGGCAAAAGCTTACTCATATGTACACAAAACTGTCCAAGATGAATCCATGCCCAAACTGCGGAGGTTAGGATTTATATGCATAGCTTTTATAGTTTTATGTGCATATGCAAGGACACAATAAGCAAACGATGTTTTCAACTGTAAAATACATTTTTATCACACTTTAATTAGCAGTTTTTTGGCATCAGGGAATAAAGGCAAACAGATTTATTCAGGAAATGAGACAGGCCAAAATGGATCTGTCCCCAGAGTGTTCTACAAAAGCAAAATCTTCAAAGGTAACAAAAAGTAGCCTTGCTCTTGCTGGTGGTGATACTGAAGAGCTGCTATTATTTCCAGAAGCGGTAAAATCCCAGTGCTATTGCCAGGCATGTAAAAACAGATGCTGTAGAAAAGAATAAATTATTACTACAATATGTAGAGCAGTCATGGCCACTTTTCCAAGGGTGCAGCAAAAGCAATTTTATCCTATATATCTAAACAGGAAGCAAAACCCCAAGAAGTCAACAAACTAGCCTTCTAGTTCATAGTCTACATACTTGTTCGAGTATTACTAAGGACCACGTGAGTGAAGTGCAGGCCTGACACTAGCCCTCATATGACAATTTTCAGCTTTAGTCATTTAGATTGTAGATATATTACAAATAATCTCTAATTGACAGGGAAACAACATTTTAAAGAACAAGATTTTACAATTATAAAGTGTGGCAGATGAAAAGAAAACTGTTGTATGGCTAATATAAGTTGAGAGGAGAAATTCTGATTTGCCTTTAAAATGGATTTTACAGATGAAATTTATTTCATTTTAATGGATAGGAAATATCTATTTACTGATGTGAGAGTCACTGCTGAACCAATCAGCTACCTATATAACCAGACCACTGACTTGTTAGGAAAAAGATCAAAGGTAACAGAAAACTAGAAGCGCAAAAAATGAGACAAAGATCTGGCATACAATTAAAATAACTTAAACCTGACCTATTTAGATAAGTTATTACTGCCGAAACATGGTATATGGATGGAAGAAAGGTCATCAGCACAATTAAAGTAATTCCTAACTGATGTAAACCAATTGCTAGACCCAAGAGACCAAAAAGGCCTAGAAGTACCTTTGTCAGCAATACCTGACTTCCTTGTCAAATGAAGAGAGATGGTAAGCAAGATCAATCCTGCTTAATTATATAAACTTATTTGTAAAATCTTATGGGGAATGACAGCAAAAGATTGGGAGCATTAATGTTTCATAAAACAGTGAGGCAGTGGAGGAAAAACACAATCTTAAGGAAACTTAGTTAAGAGACCTACATAAATAGTCATTCCAAGGTCACTTAAAGACAAATCTGATAGTATAGGACTGGACTGATTTTATGACAAATTCTTTTCCTCATAAATCAATCTATTATAAAATTTTCAATGGAAAAGTACACAATGAGTGTAAGCTAGCTGCAATACATTAAAAACAATAATTATATCGAAAATTACATGTGAAGAATTCCATATAAAAAATCTAGGAGTAAAATGTGTGGGTCACATTGCAAAACGTGTGGGATGACCAATGGGTCCCAAAGCACAATGGGAGGAACCTCTATAGTGAACTTAAAGAAGAAAATGGCAAAGTAATGTATCAGATGGAAGGCCTGGATGGCTTGTGAGCTCTGCCGGCAGGAGTCCTTAGATCAATGAGATCACAGATCTATTCTGAGTATCCTGTGTTATGCAAGTGAAGAAGGCTGTGAACAACCAAATAAGATGAAGTGCAATAAATAATGTTGGCTCCAGATGTCAGAACTTTGAGACCTGGGGGAAAAGTTGTAGAGTCCTGTTTAGGCTGGATGTAACAAAAACCTCCAAAAATGGAATTGGCTACTTCAGGGGGTCGTGTGATTCCCCATCATCAGAAGCTGCCAAGCAGTGGATGAATCCTGTCATCAAGTTGTTGAAAAGATAACTTCTGACATGCTTTTTAACAATAAGATTCTTTATGGGAAAGCACTTTGAAACAAATAAAATGTTATACACACTTAAGGCATATTAATATCTCACTTGGGGTAGTTGTTTTTGATAGTTATTTCTGCAGTGTACTATTTGTACCAAAATATACAGTTCCTCTCCTTCTTAAACAGAGGACATAAAAATCTAACTTGGCTTTTTTGGTAATGCATGGTCACCATTATTATAATACACAGCAGTTAAGTGTTATTTGAATTTTCCATCTCCTTCACCATTACTTCTCACATCTGAGGGTTGTCAAGAATGCCTACTTTGAATATTCCTCCTACCTCCCCTTTTTAATTTGCTAGTTCTCATTTTCTAGGATCAATGAGATTCTAAGAACTCTTCAGAATTAAGCAGATGAGCTATACTTTAAAAAAGATAATTTTTAGAGCTGTATTCAGAAGGAATGAAGTGGCTAAGTGATGCCCTCCAAATAAGTAAGTAGAAAGAATTACTATTTAATTACTGATACCAATCTTAGGAACTCCTGGTCTCACTAAATTAAAAAACTCATCCTTAACAATTCTCCTTCTGAGTACCTGAGGAAAGGGAAACTAAAGGGATTATATTACCCTTTAACTGTAAAAGTCTTTTAAAAAAGCCTGTCAATCTGAGGGATGAGAACATTTGGATGGTCAGGAAAGAGAAAAGTTCTTGGTACTGCTTCAAACAAATGTATCTAAATAAAATGAAAGCAGAAAATAGCAAAAGGTACCCAAAGAAAATATGTGAAGTGTGGAAGAATTATCTACACATAGTTCACAAATGTTTATCAATAATTCAAGTTTCTCCATTTTTAACAAGTAAATCATTTCAGAGGCAATGCCAAGGAGTAATCTTCTGAAGCAAAGCTGCCACTTTTGGTCCACACATAGAAATTTAACTAAAAGAAAAATGTACCTAACTCTACAATCCAAGGGCTAAAGCCTGGATGGCGGGCTGAGGGAAAACAGATCACTCCTACAAGGGACTGTCATATAGTCCAAACATCAAATCACCCTAAAACATCAAGAGCTTATGCTACACTAGAGATGTAGAGTTCTGTTCTTATACAAAAATATTCTGGTTCAGCACTCAAAACACGGTCCCCTAACATGCAAGTTCTAATGGCATTTTTCATTGGTATATCAGTACAAGCATTAGTACCTATCTTTCCTTTGCTTTAAGATGCCATTTATTTCTAGAGGAATGTTACCTCCCAACTCAGAGAACTTTTTAACTCCTAGCATTTATGACTCTAATTCTCAGATGAGCCCCATACAATACCCTTGGGGTGGAGCAACTAAAAAATCCTCTTGGAGGAGAGAACAAACCTGAGAGAGTTTTGATTTTACAAGCAGGAATTCTTCTGATAAAGGAAAAGGAGTCACATTACATAGCAAAATTTAAAGAATCCATCTTTGCCCTCTCTGCCAAATGTGTTGTTAAAAATCACATGTCCCCCTCTACTAACATCTCTCTTTGCTTCTACCCTGTTACCTTCACCAATTCTTATCAGAATGTTATGGGGAGCCTCTCAATGGAAGAAACTCATTTGTTCAAGGAAAAAACCTAGCCAGGAAAAAAAACAAAAAGCCCCTAAAAAACCTAAACCTCTTCTGTCCAGGCTGGCAGTCTTTTTACATTAGTGAAAAATGCAGTCACTCTATCTTCCACATTACCAGTTATATGGTTGGCAATGTGTAATGTAAGAACTACAGAAGCTGCTGGAAAAGGGAAATGTATGGAGTCTGTAGCTCCAGTCTGTACTTTGTTTCTCTGAACATGGGCTATAATGGCTGGTGTGAATCTATCAGCTGCATTAAGCATGAATGTGCCAGAGGAGCTACAAGAAAGTGTCAGATTGTGGCATGTTAGGGCCACATGCACATCACTGGTGATCTTTTCTGGATTGGAAAGCTGCCCCATCACGTGCCACATCTGGACCTTTATGTGTTTTGTACAGAGGAAGCACTGGATGGAGAAAGTTAGGTTTGGCATCAGAAGATATGAAGTTGAATCCTTGTTCCACTCCTTATGAGCTAAAATGCCCTGAACAAGTCATCTGACTTCTCTGAGCCTCAGATTCCTCCTCTGTTTAAAAAAGGGTATAATAATATATCCACTACCTTTTTAAAGAGTTCCTGTGATAAAAAACTTTAAAAGTATTTTAGAAATATAACCTAAACATGTCAGTTCTTACATCCTATCATGAACTGATACATTGTAGCAGTTCTTACATTAAGTATTAAATTGTACAAATCTGAACAAACACTATCAAATTCCTTTCCTCCAGGAGTACTTACCTGCAAGATAACGAATTGTCTCAAGTTTGTTTGATTCCATCAGTGTTTTTAGTGAAGCAATTTCAATGTCAATTTTATTACTGGTCTGTGAAATAACATTTTTGATATGGGTATCCTGAAATACATAACACAATTTTTATTAATTCAGTCTCTTTATGCTATTTTAAAATAATGTTATAATGCACAATTCTTTTACCTCTTTCAGAACTCTCAAAGGCAGTTGGATACGTGAGAGTAGAAATCAGCAAGGAGATTGTGGCAGGACAGGTGGATTTGAGAATCATTAGTATAAGAGATGGTAGTTAAATCCATGGGAACTGGTGAGATTACTAAGTGAAATAGTCTGGAGGGAGAAAAGAAGGTCCACGACAGAACCCTGAGGACACCTCTGGTTGGGGGAATGATCTTGAGAAGGATCCAGTAAAAGAGACAGAGGAGGAGAGGTCTGATAGGTAGGATGAAAAACAGGAGAGAATGGTGTTCATAAAACCTATAGAAAAGTGAGTGTTCAAGGTATGCAGAGAGGCCATGGAGAATGAGGACTGAGGAAAGGTCCCTGAATTTGGCAACTAAGAGATCTTTAGCAGCTTTGGAGAGAGTAATTTTCAGTTTAATGGTAAAGTCAGAAGAAGCAATAAGTTGGAAGGTAAGGAGCAAGAAAGAAAAAGCAGTTTCTAGAGTATTAAGCTTTATAAATCTCAACAAGAAATAGTTAATGGATCCAAGAAAGGTATGCTGACAATTAATAACTTACTCTTTTGTTAAATTCAGTGGTTGCTTCCATAAGTTTCTTTTCTTGATCTGTAAACTGAAAATTTTAAGGCAGAAAGTGATTAAAAACTGAAGAAATGAAAAAGAATAAATAACTAAGAAGGAAATCTTAAATGAATACTACCAGATCTGTCACTCTGCTCCTCTCTAGGTTTATATCCAGTTTATTATTTGCTCTGCTTCGAGCAGTTTCAAGCTGTAAAAAAATTTGAAAAGTATATTTTAAATGCCATCTTGCTCTTTCTGGAATTTAGAATTTATTCTTACAGACAAAAAAGAAAATGCTTTACTTACCATTAGCTGCTGTTTAATTTGGTCTAATTCAATTTTCATTTTCTAGGTATAAAAGGGACCAGTGAGCATTAGTAATAATCACAAGACCATCGTCCAACTGACCTAGGAATTCTGAAACACAAGATTACTAAAAATTTGTGCAGTCTGTGGATTTCTACAACAGATTTTCCCCCTGATTAAAACAGAAACCACAGAAATTTTGTGAAGATAGCTCATTCTCAGACCCCCAAATCAGATTTCCCTGAAAAGCTAGACTTATATACAATGTTATATCTTTAAATTACTGTGATTTTCTTTTAAATGAGAAACAATTTGTATTAAGTAAAATGTCTCATTATACATAAAATCAAATGAAATTTGAAATAGGATTTTGATGGGTTTTAATTCTAACTATGGGTGTGTGTATATATGTGTGTGTGTGTGTGTGTGTTTTAATTCCAACTATGGGTGTGTGTATGGGTGTGTATGGGTATGTGTGTGTGGGTTTTAATTCCAACTATGGGTGTGTGTATGGGTGTGTATGGGGTGTGTGTGTGCGCGTGCGTGTGCATGTGTGTGTCTATCTCCCAACAACTATGATTTCAACATAAAGGTCCAGGTGTTGTTATGGAATGTTCTTTTAAAAATTTTTTACTAACTGTGAAGCATCAAATACAATTTTACCATCTGTTTTGTTAAAATACTTTCAAAAAGCAAAATAATGTGTTCACTATTTAAAAGTTAATATTACCGCATTCTCTGCTCTCAGATTTGCAAATTCACTTTTCTCTAGGATGACCATATCTTTCCGGATTGAATCCAAATGTGCCATTAATTGCTGGACTGTAATTTCCTAAGATATAATACAGTATTTAGACATTGAATTAAGAAATGCGAGGCCCTTTAGTATTCATTAAAATTAAGAGAGTGTATAATTAAGACAACATATGATAATAAAGTCATAATGGTTTTTGGCATTCTGAAGAATAGTAATAAATATGAAAACTGTTGTATATTTGGGGAATAAATGTCAAAGTGGGTTAGACTATTTCCTGGAGAGGAACATGGCTAGGTTTTTACCACAGTATAACAGAAAAAATTTGAAATTTACTTCTTTAGCTTTAAAAGCAATGCTATCATAGGAGAGAAAAGCAATAAAAGTAAAGATCACTGGACTTGGATTCAGAAGTCCTGAATATGAATCCTGACTCAGATACTTACTAGCTGACCATACACAAGTCACAAATTCTCAGAGCCTCCTTACCTGTAAAATAAGGATAGGGATGCTTGTACTACTTACTTTTCACAGGGTTGTGAAGCACTTTGTGTCAAGCTTAAAGCAATACAAAAATATGAGCTATTATGTAAAAGGAAATCCCAAGGTACTCTATGGGCTTTAGAAGTTGGTAATTAAACAAAACTGGTTGGAATGTGTTTGTCTAATCACCATAGGCATCACTTCAGCAGGATAGTTTATGGGTCATTCATTAAGCTTCCTTATACTATGCTTTGCATTGGAGAGAACATATTTTAAAAGAGGGTTCCGAATCTACCTTCAAGGAAGTCACATGGCATTTATAAGGTATCACCCAGCTAGAAATATCACTTACAAAGAGTAGTAAAGATAGTAGTTTAAAACATAAAACTGGTTTAAAGAAACCTTGCTAATAAAACACTACCATTCTACTATTCAACTTCCTTAAAACTCAGCAGGCTGGTGGCCTATTACAGGAATTCACTCATTTTTCTCAATCAAAGGAAAAGCAGGTGGTGTCATAACTTTGAAAAGAGACAGCTAGAGAAGGATTCTGTTAGTATGGTTAAGGAATGTTAAGGGTATTCTTACATATTCCCAGTATAAAGGAACTGTCTATGTTATTCACTCAACAAGGAGAGAGGAAAGCAACTACCAGCAGCCCTAAACCTCTAGGAAAAGACTGTGGTCACTGTTTAAAGTCAGGAAAGTCCTATATGATGGCTGCTTTGTCAGGCACAGGGCTAAGCAGCCCTAACTCTACGACCTCCAACCTGACACAACTCATGAGATCTAGGAATATGCAATAGTTCCAGGGAGGAATCCTAAAATGTCTCTGACAATTCTGGATTAGGACTGTTCACCTTAACCCTTCCTCCACCTCTGACCTAAGATGCTTATGGGGGAGAGAGACAAGGGGAAAAGAGTGTGATTTGTTTGAACTAAACCACTTTAAAGATTCAAATCATGCCTACACAGCAACACAACTGTTACTAAATCCCAGAAACTGCAGCCTCTTAGTGTAGGACAGTCTCTTGCACATACAAGGTTAAGGGAATTTTCATTCATTTAACCACCGTTCAAGTGGCACCTGTGCATGAGCTCTTTATGAAGCTGTTTTAAGTCCCTGCTGATGTTGAAAGGAAGTTTCTAGAAGATACCAATAGCTCCTCACAATTCCTCCCAAACTTCTCAGCACTGTAGGGATCTAAGTTTCCTCTATAATGACTATTATTGATGATGATGATGAAGATGATGATGAGGATGATGAGGATGATGAGGTTCTCATTTGATTTCAGACTCTCACAGTTAGAAGGCCCCTCAGAGGCTGACTAGTCCAACCCATAGTTGAACAAGAACCTCCTCAACAATATGAGACAAATGGCCACACATTCTTTGCCTGAAGAAAGCTCTGTAGTGGGGGAGAGTCCATTTCCCACAGAGGCAGCCAGCACATTCTGCTTCTGGGGGCCTCTGTTAGGAAGTATTCATCATATCACACGTCAGTCTGCCTTTCTGCAGCTTCTATCCATTATTCCTCCCACTTCTAGTATCTGAGCCAAGCATAACCACTCTAACCTCTTTCCCATTTAATTCTTGAAACTGGATCTCATGACTCCCCAGGAGAGCCACCTTCTCCTCTCCCAGGCAAACTACCTCAGTTCCTTATTCATCCTCATGACATCTCTGTGAGATAGGTACTATCAGTGTTACCTTCATTCTACAGATTAGTAAACTGAGGCTGAGAGGTGAGGATATGCCCATAATCACAGGTCCTGTCTGAGGGAGGATTCAGACCTTCATGCCTTCTTTATACTAAGGTCAATACTATTCTCTTACCACATTTCTTCACTCAGTGGAAAATGGTGGGGAAAGAATCTGCTAAATTAAAATAACATATTTATATATTCAAAAGCAACTTAAATCCAGGGTGTGAATGCTCTGAATTTTGAGTCTACTTAGCCAGAAAAGTAATATGAAAATTTCCCAAAGCAGGGTACTCTTATGGTCCATGAAAGCACTGAAATGTCACTTAGTTTGATGAGAAACTGCATGCTATAGGGACAGCTAAGGGGTGTGGATGGAACATCAGCCCTGCAGTCAGAAGGACCTGAGTTCAAATCCAGCCTCAGACACTTGACACTTATTAACTGTGTGACCCTGGCCAAATCACTTAACCCTGACTGCCTGATGTGCTGCCTCCTCCCCTCACCCCCAAAAAACCAGAAAAACAAAAACAAACAAACAAAAACAATTGCATGGTAAAGCTTAAGAATAAAATTTCCCTATTTCTGCTATGGATTGCTGCTCTGAGGAGGGAAGAATTCATGTAAAATGATTTTGAAATATAACTCTAAGTGAAGATAGATTCTATTCTTAAGAAAATTCTGCAGAGCACTGAGTCAGAACAAATTAACTCATGGCTAAATAAACAGATCATGCTATAGATGACATCATCAGTTAGTTTGGTGATTAGCTCTGCTAATCAACCTGTTTAAGATTCACTACTACTGGGTCAGATGCCCATTTTAATCTGGATATATCAATGGCCATTTGTTAGGATGAGTACTTATGAAATAATTAAATCAGATGTGTATGCCATTTACATACATTTAGCCTCTAGACATTTGAACTAGATGATCTCTAAATTTCCTTTCAGCTCTAAAGTCCTATGAAAAGCAGGTAGAAAGATTCCAGTGATGGGAAACATGTACTGGGAAAGATCTCTTGAAATATGAAGGCCTTACTGAGTAGAAAGATTAGCTGTGTGATCTTTAAAACAAAAAAGTGATCCCTTATTAAGTGCCCTCCTCTATTCAACAAGCCATTCCTTTTAACAAAGAAAAGAAAAAACTAAACCAACTAAAATATTAACCACGTCCAAACCAGAGTCCACTCTTTTACAATAACTGGAAATAGATTTTCTCACCCCTTTTTGGGGGCTAGACTTGGTCATAATTACAACAACTATGTGACATTAAGCAAGCATTTAACCTATTTGGCCTTTACTATTGACATGTATAAAATGGGAGTGTGGTAGGAACTGGCTATTATATGATTTAAAAAATCTTTTTCTGTTCAAAATATAACATTTCTCTATGTCATCTGAACCACTTCTGAAACTGAAGAACCACTGAATATCTATAGGTCTGTTTTATTGCCTTAACTATCTGGATATGAATGACTTGCTTTTTCCAGAAAGAGGAAGTACCTTAGGTCTTATAGGAAAGACCCAAATATAAGCTAAAGGACAGAAGATGTGGTCCAGTTTTTTTTGGCTAAACACATTATAAATAACACATAATCAATTACCTGTTGAGCTCGAGTGACCATCTCCTTATAGACTGTGTCTAGACTGACATTTGACAGAATTATTAATGCTAACACAATAGTTTCTGCTTGCGCTTTTTCAAATCCTGCAGGCAAAGAATAAGTATTAGTATTTTTTAAAGTTATAAATCCTTATGAGAAAAGAACTTTGTAAAAAAATTAAAAAAAGAACTTTATGCCATATTATAACTTTTTGCAGCTTATAACTGCCACTCTAAATTGTAACCAATGTGATGAGATAAATAAAGTAATAATACCATTTCACCTTTGAAGTATGTATTCAATAATTGGTTTCTCACCATGATTTTCCAAGTCCTGAACCACTGAATGGGTATCAAAAGTTAATTTCCTTTGCTCTAAAGGAGTTATGTTCACCCTCCTCATGTCATAATTTTTCTTGGAGCTGGTAGTCAGCAAACCTGAAAAGAGAGAGTAAGGGTCAGGCTTTTCTCAGTAAACTGATTTATCAAATGTCAAAAAATCATTATGAGGCGTGTCTTTCACCTTTTAATTTCCTAATTTTTTGTTGAAAGCAAGAAGCTTGTTATTACCTGTGCTGTCACCTTATATCTAATCAACAGTGAAACACAGTAACAGACATAAAGTACACAGAACTGGCCTCAAAACCAGGCCGACCAAGGTTCAAATGCCATCTCTGACACAGAATGGCTGTTGGAGCCTGGCCAAGTCAGTGCTCTAGGCCTCTAAGGCTCTTCTGCTGAGGAGCAGGCCATGATCTTATTGGTGGAGAGAATTCCCTCATCTGAGAGTACCCTTTATTAAAGAAATCAAGAGGTCCAGTATATTTTACCATCCCTATTCAATTAAATCAAATCTGTTTTGATCCATGAAACCAAATTACTGATGACAAAAAAATGACATATGGATAGAAATGCAGATATCAACTAAAATCATTTTATCCACAAGTTTAATGCAAATCACTTGCCCTAACAAGGAAGAAAAGAAGTTAAACAGTGCCTTGCTGAACAAAAACTTAACTTGCCAATAAGAGAGCTATGGAAGCTAAAGTCAATATCACTTTAGAATAGAAACTTGTTTGTAAAATGTTGGAAAATTTGGATAATTATAAGCAGGATCATCTTCCAAAGCAAAGCGAGGCAGTAGAGAGTGAAGTCAGTTTAAAGAAAGACTGGAGAGAGGTAATTAAGTAATGTCAACTTGAGGACACTGAAGGATGAAAATGGAAGGGTGGTGAAAAACAGAAGAAAAAAATGGAGAAAATAAAAGATTTTTTAACAACTTATTTCTCCTGAAAGAAAGCAGAGCTGCGACACTGAAAACTCGAACATTACTGTCCTAAACATGCTTAGATTGGAGATAGAAACTAAAGAGAACATTGACAGGGAAATAAAACTTACTGCACTTATTACTTGTGGATTATTTTTTAAAAATTGGATTCAGAGAGCAAAACATTGCCTTAAGGAAACTTTCCATGTATACATCAAAGTTATTCAAGATTCCTTTATTCAAAAAATTATTAATTTGTTCCATTTTAAGTTCTGAATTGTCTCCCTCTCTCCCCATGCTACACCAGGCATCATTTAATGCATGCACACACACTCACACACATATGAATAAATATATGTAATACCATCCTATGCATACTATTTATCCGTTCTTTCTCTGGAAGTGAACAGCATTTTCCTTCAGAATAGCTTTAGAGTATTTACAGAGAGGTTATAATGCTTAGAATAACTTGTTTTTCAGTTATTCTTAAAACAATATTGCTGTTATCATATACAATGTTTCCTTAGGTCTGCTCTTTTCATTCAAATCTTTCCATGTTTTTCTAAAATCCATCTACTGATCATTTCTTGCAGCACAGTGGTATTCTATCACAATCGTATACCACAATTGTTGAGCCACCGATGGGCATCCCCTCAACTTCCAGTTCTTTGCCACCACAAAGAGAACTGCTATAAATACCTTATAGATTCTTTTTCTTTTTCCCTGATCACGTTGGGAAACAGGCCAAATAGTGGTATGCTCAAAGGGTATAATAACGGTTTTATAACTTTTGGGTTTAAGTCCCGATTGCTCGCCATCAAGGTTCGATTCGGACAGGTGGAAAGCAGGCTTTCTGGAGCTACTGGGATCAGATTCCGTTTTTCTATCATGCGGTCAAATACCCACGTGACACAAAGAGAAACAGGTCACACGTTGGATGACAGGATTCAAAAAGGGATCAAAGCTGATGTTCTAGACTCAAGAACATGACATGTAACAGGGATAACCGTACTTGCATTCAAATCGCCTTCACTACTACGGGATCAAGGAAGTGTTGCTAAAGAACAGTCCATGTAAAAGAGGTCTGGGGGTCCTGTCACCAAACAGAAACCCCCAGGAACAGTCACCCAGCACTGACTCAGCGCCGCGGGGGTGCCAGGCAGGACGGGAAGCTCTCCAGGGCTCTTGGGGGGATGGACCCCCCGGGGGGCAGGCTCCCTACAATGAGCAGAAGGAAACCCCGGTAAGCCCCCACCCTGGGCGGGCGGACCCCCGCACCTACAAAGCCTGAGAAGCTCCTTCCGCGGGAGCAACAAGCCCAGCGAGGGCAGTGCCCGGGCCCGCGGTCACCGGACCTCCCCCGGCCTCATCTTCTCATCTACAGCACGGGTACACCGGGCACGACAATACTCCATCCCCAGGCCTTCTCTCGTCCATCCCCGATGGGTGCCCTCCTCAGCCCCGGCTGGGCCGAGGTGACCGAGCCGACGGAGCCGGCTCCAACGGGGCAGGGCGGGGGCGGCGCCTGAGGGGGGACGGCGGCCGGCGAGGTTCAAGAAGGGGGGCGCTCCAGGGAGGGGCGAGGAGGGCGCCCCCGCACGCCCGGGCCTGGCTTCCCCTCACCCTTAACGGGCTCAGCAGCCCCGGGCCGGTCTGCCCAAATGAGGAGAGCCAGCAGGGAGCGGAAGGCTCCTCTCACCTCTCCACGGGGCCAGTGGGCCACCTGCTACGCCGACGGGGCTCCCGTGAGGGGAGAGAGGCCCCGAGAGGATCCTGCTGCGGCCGGGCCGAAGAAACCGCAAAGTCCAAAGACCCCTCATGTTTTCCAAAGTATCGAGTTTCAAGCAGAAGTGGTGCGGGCCGGGAAGAATAGTTCGGTCCCGCAGGGATTTCTGGGAAGAGTAGGCTCATTGCCGCATGGCCTTCTGGGAAATGTAGTCTCCGCTCTGTCATAGCCCATCCCTGCAAACGTCTTTTGGCCGCTACCTTAGGTACAGCGGATGCACACCTGAGCCCCAGCGAAATCCGCCCGCTTTATGCGAGGTCCGTTCATATATTGGCACACTTACCCCTATCCTCCCTTCCTCCCTTGCCATTCCTTCTTTCCGGACATGTTGGCACTGGCAGCCGCCCCTAAAGCAACAGCAATCTCCATGGAAGAAAGACTCCGGGCAGTCTCTTGCCGTGGTCTTTTGCGTAGATTTTCTTCATCTTCACGACACCAAAGGGCTTCTGGGAAACGTAGTTCTTGCTTGGTCGTGGTGCATCTCGGGAGCTAGAGGTCCTCTACGAAATGTAGTCTAGGCGAACTGTAGGTTATTTCCGCCTGGGGGCCGTTTTGTTCCTGCCGCCCCCTGCCGTCGTGGAGGCCAAGGTCTAGGAATTTCCCCCCTCCTAGAAATGTTCGCTGGTGCTAACGGAGACCTGTGCCTGCAGTCAGTCCGGCTTTGGTTGTGTGACCCTGAAGAAGTCACTTACCCTTTGTTTGCTTCAGTTTCCTCCTCTGGCAGATGGGGATGATATTAACAGCACTTCCCTCTAGTGGTTGTAAAGATCCAATGAGGTAGTGCCTGACGTAGACAAATATGTCAGGTGAGATACCTGGGTTTAACGAATGCTCATTTCATCGGGAGTTTTGGGAGAGCTTGGTTTCATGGAATGGAAGACGCTTCTCCGACCTAGGACAGACCAGAAATCCCCCCTAATGCCTGTACCAAGGGGCCATCCAGGCTTTGGGTGAAGACCTCCAGGACACTGCTCAGGACCAAGACTTCTTTTCTTCCATGCCTCAGTTGGCCTTTTTTGCCCTTCCCACCGTTGTTCCTTGTAAGCAAGGGGGATTTTGGTATTCTGTTTAGGTTGTAGGTTCAGGGACCTGGGTATAATTTCTCAGGATTTTGGCTGCTGAGCAGTGAGATATGGAGATGACATCATATAGTATTTGCTACTATTGTGCTAAGCGACACTATTGCTAAGTTAGCCTATGAGTTTAATGTTGGCAAAATGCCTTCATTGTCTGTTGCCCTATAAATCAAGTGGGCATGGTTCAGTGAGTGGGGAACCTGAGTGCCCAAGCCGGAGTGCCCCCATCAAGGCTTGGGCGGGATTAGTCTGTGTGCTCTTGCCTGAACCACCCCTGTTGAGGCTTAGGGGACCTGTAGGAGTTGTAGCTCCTACTATATTCTCACCTGCCCCCTGTGAGGAGAGTTGTAGGGAAGCTGTAGGAGTTGGTGTTCCCATTGTCAGCAATACTTATGAGAAGACCAGACTAGAATAAAGTAAGCTTATTTAAGTCCTCATTAGGCCTATATCTGTATCTTCTCGTTTGCCTGGATCAAGAGTGAGCCTGTGCTAGAATGCCTGCTAGCAGCTCTCCGGTGTCTCCAGCGGTCTTACATTCCTCCTTATGCCTCAAGGCTAACCTGTCTTCTAGGTGCTTGGATTTCATAGGCTTACCATCCTCAGTTCCTTGGACTGACCTTGACGTGGCATCATCTTGAGATCCTTCACCATCCTGGTGGTCCTACTTTGGACACCCTCCATTTAGTTTCTGTTTGGTTCCTTAAATGTGATGCCCAGTGTGAAAAAATTCTTGGTAATGAAGAGGGTTGTTATTCTAGGTGGGCAGTCATGATAATCACCAGCTTTTATATGGTTCTTTAAAGTTTGTAAAGCACTCTACACATTGTGCCTTCTATTGTATAACAACCCGGGGTGCTAATATTATGCCCTCTTTATAGATGTGGAAATTGAGGCAGACAAAAATTAAGTGATGTATCTAGGGTCAGACAGGTAGTAAGTGTCTGAGGCCAAATTTGAATGCAGCACTTCCCTTAGTAGTGCTGTAGATAGAGGGCCAGGCCTGGCGTTAGAAAGATCTGAGTTTAAATGTGACCTCAGACACTTACTAGCTGTGACTTTGAGCATGTTGCATAACCCTGTTTGCCTCAGTTTGCTCATTTGTAAAATGACCTGGAGAAGACAATGGCAAACCACTCCAGTATCTTTGCCAAGAAATCCCCAGCTGGGATCATAAAGAGTCATACAGGACTAAACAACAATAACTTCCTAATTCTATGTTCTGAGCTTCGCCATCTAGATGCCTTTTGACCTAAGGATCCAAACAATTAGGCTTTGCACGGGATTTGATATCTGAAAACAGATGTAGCATGTTTGCTGCCTTTTTAAATACACAGAGTATTTTATTAAAACAGCTAGATGTGAACATTAACCAACATTGCTGCTAACCAGTGCATCTAAATAGAATAGGAAATTCATAGATAATTTGAATGTAGTAATTGCTTATCTTTACCTAGGGCTTCATGGCCACGAGGCTCTTTTTACATATTTTTGTTTGATTCTCCTGGCAGTGCCATGACATTGGCAGCCCAAATATTTTTTTCCACCTACTGACTGAACTGATAACTGAACTGAGGCCTGTACAGTCTGTGACTTGTCCCAGATCATACACTAAGCAAGGTGTTAACAGGACAGTGGGGCAGAAAGGTACAGAAAGCAGAGAAGGCAAATGGGAGTGACTCATGATTGGCAGGTAACTGAAAGGTCAATGACATAGTCCCAGTGTCAGACCAATATGTGTATCCCTTCTGTAATATGAGAGGCCAAGGCAATCCATTCCATGTTTGGACAGTCTTCATTGTTAGGAAGCTGCTCCTTTTATTGAGCTGAAATAGATTTCTTTATAATTTTCTGTCCAGCCAGTTCCTAATTCTACCCCCGGGACTGCATACAACAATTCTAGTTCTTCCGCCATAGGACAGTCCTTTCCCACACTATCCAGACATCCTCCCTGGGCATCTTGCCATCTGTCATGTTAACCCTATTCTCCCCATTTGGAAGAAGTACCTTGTGGACCAAAACCCTGGAGATCATGCCCTGCTTCCTGGGGAGTGTGTGTGTGTGTGTGTGTGTGCCTGTGTCTGTGTCTGTGTGTGTGTGAGAGTGCTTGGACAGTGACCGAACCTTCCCCCTAATAAACAATACCTCCTGACTATAGACCAGTAAGAAATGTAAGAAGTAAAGAGCCAGTTTGGAAATGGCTTTAAATGTCAAAGAGCATTTTATATTTGATTTTGCAGCTAATAAGGAATCAATGGACATAATAGAGTAGGAGGTTAGACCTGAACTTTTAGGAAGAGCGCTGTGACAGCTCATTGGAGGCAGAGAAACCAATTAGAAGACTCATTAATAGTGTAGGAATGAGTCGAGGCGGGGGCCAGAGAGAGACTGTGTGGAATGACAGAAATGGAGGTACACAGGGGATGTTGGGAAGGTAGAAAGGGTAAGACTTGACAACAGATTGGGGCAAGAGTGAGCCAGGAGCAGAGGATGGTACCAGCTTCCTGGCTGGGAGACTGTGCTGTACATAGTAGGCATTGAGTAAATGCCTTTTTATTTTCTTTCATTTTTTCATGCATCTACCATGTTTCTGTTCCTAAAGAACAATTCTGACCATATCACTTCCCTCCTAAATAAAATACAATCTCTTTTGTTTGACATTTAAAGCCTTTCACAGTTTGGTTCCAATTTGCCTTTCCAGGCTGGTTTCATTTTATACCCTCAGCCTCCAGCTCTATATTCCATACATCCTGGTCTATCTGCTCCCCTAGCTGGATGTGACATTCCATCTCACCTCCATGTCTTTGGGTAGACTGTTCCCCTGGCTCAGGATGTTCTTTTACCCCACCTGGGCCTCTTGGAATCATCCCTAATTAATTTACAATTTAATTGACTTCTCTATGATCTTGTTAATTTCACTTTAGTAGAAGGTAAGTTTCATGAGGGCAGGTGTTTCATAGTTGTCTTTGTTTCACCAGCACGTAGCACATTGCCTGGCACACATTTGATTAAGTACATTAAATTTGATATATCATCCTGTACTTTCAAAGTCATTTTTTTCTTTTTAGTTTTTAAAAAATATTTTTTTCCAATTACATGTAAAAATCTTTAACATTTGTTTCTAAAATTTTAAGTTCCAAATTATCTCCCTCCCTCCTTCTAAAGTCTTCTCTTCTGCAGGATTGGTATCTATTTCTTGGAAATAATCCTCAAATTACATTGTTTCAAGCCCTCTCATAGTCCTGGTCACTTTTCTTTGAACTTACTTCAGTTTATTTTTGTTCTTCCCCTACCACGTAGAACAGTTTCAAAAGATGCTAACTCTGGAAGTGACTACATAGTGACCTACACCAACTTCTTCTTTTTACCAAAGGGAAACAATCCCAGAGAGGGAAAGTGATTTATTTGCCTGAGGATACCAAGTATGGAGCCAGTGATAGAGCCAAGTCTCAGAAACTTGTCTCCTGATTCTTAACTCAATGGGTTGGGTATTCTGTCCTCCTCCCCTGACTATAATATTTCTTTTTGAGGAGGCCTGTGTGCTAAACATTAAGTCATGTGCTAAAGAAAGATATAACAAGAATAATAGTACAAAATAGTGGAAAGAGAACTGTCCTGGGGGTCAAAATACTTGGCTTCGAGTTCTTGATCCAAAAATTATTAGTTGTGTAACCCTGAGCAAGTGATTTAGCATCTTTGAACCTCAGTTTCTTCATCTGCAAAATAGGACAATAACACTTATACTCCCCACCTCACAAGATTGTTAAGAAGGCATGATATAAACTTTAAGGTGCTAGAAAAATGTGAATTATTATTATTGTAGCTAGTATGAATTTAGAATTATAAGAAGAGACAGCTTCATAGAGGGAACAGTAGACCTGGAGTCAGAAAGACATGAATACAAATCCTATTTCTGATACCAGCTGGGTCACTGTGGGTGTCCCTTAAACTCTCTGAGCCTCAGGCAGTTCTCCTAAGACTTACTTGCCTAAGTTATAGATGGCCTGGGATATGTTAGTTGTTCACAAAGTTTATGCCAAGGGTTCTTAACCTGTTTTGTGTCATGGAACCCTTTGGCAGACAGTTTGGTGAATACTATGGGCCCTGTCTCAGAATCACATTTTTTATTTTTTTATTCTTTATTTATTATTTTAAGTTTTCAACATTCATTTTCACAAAATTTTGAGTTCCAAATTTTCTTCCCATCTCTCCCCTCCCCCACCCCAAAATTACCCCTACTACCAATCTGCCCTCCCTTCTAACACCCCTCCCTTCTCTTATCCCCATCTTCTCTCTTGTCTTGTAGGGCAAGATAAATTTTTATACCCCATTACCTGTATTTCTTATTTCCCAGTTGTACGCAAAAACAATTCTCAACATTTGTTCCTAAAACTTGGAGTTCCAACTTCTCTTTCTTCCTCCCTTCCCACCCATCCCCACTGAGAAGGCAAGCAATTCAATATAGGCTATATATGTATAGTTTTACAAATGACTTCCATAATGGTCATGTTGTGTAAGACTGTATTTCCCTCCATCTTATCCTTCCCCCCATTTCTTCTATTCTCTTTTGACCTCATCCCTCCCCAAGAGGGTTTACTTCTAATTACTCCCTCCTCCCATTTACCCTCCCTTCCATCATGCCCCCACCCTGCTTATCCCCTTCTCCCCAGCTTTCCTGTAGTGTGAGATAGGTTTTCATACCAAATTGAGTGTGCATGTCATTCATTCCTTGGGCCAAATGTGATGAGAGTAAGTTTCACTTTTTCCCTCTCACCTCCCCCCTTTCCCCTTCATTGAAAAAGTTTTTTCTTGCCTCTTTTATGAGAGATACTTTGCCCCATTCCATTTCTCCCTTTCTCCTCCCAATATACAGAATCGTATTTTTAAATGTATAAAACAAAATGATGTTTATGGTATTAAAAGAGAAAATATGTTGACATTATACAATATTATACAGATATTTTATGCACTTCTGAGTTTCTAAACTTTTTCTGTGTTGTCTGCAGCTTCTATAAAACTTTCCCCAAATTCTGATTTCATTTTTATGGAGACCCACAATATATCGAAACCACAATGAGGAAAGTTGCAATGTAGAAAAGATAACTATTTTGAAATATAGTTATTATAATATTAAGAAGAATACTTTTACTGACCCCAAGAAGCCCTGATTTAAGTAGAGGGAGAAGATAGGTCAAACCTGGGTCATATGAGTACTTTTGTTGTCATTTAGTCGTTTTCGTTCAGGTCTTACTGATGGAATCCTAATAAAGCTGTCCCCAGCCCCAATATTCTAACTTCCTTATGGGCCCCGCTGAACAGCAGGCACCTCCTGATTTAACCAAATCAGGCCCCCCAGATCAATATAGCCACTGCCCCTAGCTAACTACTGCCCTCAGATCTAATTCACATATTTGAACAGGTATGTTGTTGTACTCAACCACAATCATCACATCACCCATTTAGCCCAAGACAGGGCCACAATACCTAACTATCCATCTTGACCACGCAAGACTACAACAAGCAATTGGAGACCAGCATGACCAGAATGTAACCACCGAACCATAGAAGAGACCTCTCCCCTGTTACCTAATGCCATAACAACCCCCTCCTGCCTTTTTAATATTCATAATTTCTGTTATGTAATTGCATCTTTACCCTATAAATAAAAATCTTGCTTTCTCTGAAGTCGCTGGTTCTTCTTGGAACTTACTTAGCCAGCTTTATGAGAGGTGTCAGTCTCAATAAATGCCTCTACTTGGATTAGCGCTGGTCTGACTAGGAATTCTTTGAGGCAGTTCCACCACAACACATCATGAAACCCCAACAGTACTCTTCACAACCCATTTTGGGGTTTTCTTGTCAAGAATACTGGGGTGGTCTGCCATTTCTTTCTCCTGCTTATTTTATAGATGAGGAAGCTGAGGAAAACAGGAGAAAGTGAATCACCAGGGTAACATAGCTCTTGTGTATCTGAGGTTGGATTTGAACCCAGGTCTTCTTTGACTCCAGGCCTGGGGCTCTATCCACTTCACCACCTAGCTGCTATCCCTTAACCCCTTCCCTGCCCAGATCTCTATCAATACAAGGATCACAAGCTTTGCCAGTCTCAGAGAGCATTTCCTTGTATGAACATACCATCGACTTGGCTCTAGACCCTAGCCAGTGCTTTGCTTATGATGAGCATTCTTTTCCAAACCATCTGCACAGGAGGGTTGTGATTTACACACTTGTTGCTGGGTGATGAGAACGTGGGAAGGCAAAATTTCTTGGAGGTGGCAGCCTTGCAAATTGAAATCAGGAATAACTGAGTAAAAGGAATTGGTTTTCTTGATCAAGAGAAAGCAATGGATGTTTTATTCACCTGTAGAGGGCAGCTGGATAATTTGAGAAAATAATGTATCTCAGTATTCTTTTTGAGCAGATGCTAGTACCATAGGGACTATTGCAACCTGTGCTTTCCCTCTAAAACTGGCCCTCCTGGGGGTCCTTTATTGGTTTCTCACTGACTAAGGGTATCTAGGTGGTGCAGTGGATAGAGCTCTGGGTCTGAAATTGGAAAGATCTAAGTTCAAACCCAGTCTCAGACACTTACTAGCTATGTGACTTTGGGCAAGTTACTTAATGCATGTTTGCCTCAGTTTCCTCTACTATAAAATGGGGATAAGAATAGTACATGCTTCCTGGAGAGATAATATTTGTGAAGCACTTAGCATAGTGCCTGGCACATAGTAGGTTCTTTATAAAATGTTAGGCTATTATTATCATGTCAATTCTCTTTTGGGCTCAAATTTCTCAGTACCCAACTTTGCCCCTAGGAGTGGACAGAGGCTTTTTCTTTTTCTTCCTACTTGATGGGAAACACACACACACACACACACACACACACACACACACACATACACATACATATATTTATATATGTATGTGTATGTGTGTATATATATACATATATTTTTTCTTTAGGGTTTTGTTTTGTTTTTCTGCTTCCTTCTGTTTAACTGTTGTATTACTGAGCTAGAGGGGAACATGCTGGGGATTAAAATAAAAACAAATAGGAAAGTTTACACATTTTTAAAGGAGTTTGTTAATTCACATTAGTCCTACAAACAAAATTTTAAGGTAATAGGTTTTAATGTTTCTTAATTCCATTTTCCTGCTTGACTGAAGAGTCTCTGACTTGGGATCCTGTTTCTGGAGGCAGCCAGCCCCATGCTATCTGGCTGGAGACTGGATCAGGCTGTTTGTTTGAAGCAGAGATTGGCGATGCTTCTAAGGAAATGTCCCAGTCTCTTTGAATCTGTTTTCCTGCCTCAGGTCTGATTGTGGGGATCGCTAGACTTGTGGCAGTTTTCTTCCTCATATGACCACCCGATATAGTCTATATCAGATTGGTAGCTGTCCCCCTGCGATTCAGATTTAAAAGCTACTTGCAAATGCCTCCCTTGTACTTGGTCTTTATGGTTCTGGACTTGGGGTCCTGTCCTTATCTTTTGGTTCACTGGAGAAGAAAGACTCTTGTCTCTCTGCTTTCACAAATTGCTGTCCTTGGGCTTAAGTGTTCTGTCCAGATATGAAAATCCTCCTCACTTCACTGAAGATCTTGATGGCTCCTGGCTATAGAAGTTATTTCCCAACTTTGGCTGGTCTTCCATCCCAGCTGATTTACCTAAAACAAATTATCTAGCAAGATATTATAATTGTCCAAAGAAATCATAAAAAATGGATAAAGGACCTACATGTACAAAAAATGTTTATAGCAGTTCTTTTTGTGGTGGAAAAGAATTGGAAATTGAGGGACTGCCCATCATTTGGGGAATGACTGAACATGTGATATATGATTATAATGAAATTCTATTGTGCTATAAGAAATGACGAGCGGGTGTTTTTCAGAAAAACCTGGAAAGATTTATGTGAACTGATCCTGAATGAAAGTGAACACCAGGAAAACATTGCACACAGTAACAGCTGCATGATATGATGATCATCTTTGATAGACTTAGCTCTTCTGAGTAATACAATGATCCAAGACAATTCCAAAAGACTCATGATGGAAAATGCTAACCACACGTTGAGAAAGAGCTATGAAGACTGAATGCAGATTTATTATTTTAATTAATTCATTATTATTTTCTCTTTCTTTTTATGGTTTTTCCCTTTTGTTCTACTTCTTTTTCACAACATGACTGCAGTGGAAATATGTTTAACATGTATAGCCTATATCAAATTGCTTACTGTTTTGGGGAGGAGGGAGGAATGGGAGAGAGGGAGAAAAAAAATTGGAACTCAAAATCCTATAAAAGTGAATATTGAAAACTATCTTTATATGTAATTGGAAAAAAAATACTATTCAGTGGGGGAATAAAGATATTACACTTGTTTGTACCCTTTGTGGTACAATTAGCTTCTTTGTTAAAATACCTTGGTTGGTATCTCGATCCCCTCCTCTCTGGAAGTTGTGAGGGAAAAGCCATGTGACTCCCTACAGATTTTCTTGACATGAGTGATTCCTTCTTTGAAACTATCTTCCATTGCATTCTAAAAATGGGAAGACATGCGAATGTTTTGACATGTACATGAAATGAAAAGACATTTCTTTTTCTTTGTTCTTTTCCCCTCATCTTTGCTTCTAGGCTAATATAACAGACAATCTTTGTTTTAATCTATATAATGATAAAATTCTGCAACAAGACTGAAATGCAGAATGAGCTCATTTGAAAGGCCAATGAAAATACAGATTAGCTATTGTTTCTTAGAAGTATAAATTCTTCAAGCCCAGTTAAAGGGAGGCTGCTTTCATAAGGGAATCACCTTGAGGTCATGTGTTTGTATTTTCTGTGTTAAAAAAATAAAGAAGACTTCTGTTGCCCTGTCTTTGATAGTGCAAACTATGATTCTTTTAACCATAAGAAAGTCACATGGACCTTGACCACATGCCTTTTGCTGCTTTGATCCCTTTTCCTGATTTTGTCACCCCTAGATGAAATTAAGTAATACCCCCTCTTGACTTTCAGTTTTGGGGTTCAAGTGGGCATCCTACGAAGTTCTTTCTGAGACTTCCCTGATTCATTGGCAGAATTTGGAAAAGAAGCACACCCTGGGGCCCAGGAAATAACTGGCAACTTTGCCCATCTCTTTGTAGCACCCATTTCTCCTATTCAGGTTAGTGAGTGTCTCTTTCCTTTCTTAGGGGAATGGCCCTCTAAGAATCCCCTTGAGTAAAGGCTTTACTTAAAGGTTTTTAGTAATTGGAATAGGAAGAGCCCTTGCAGATCTTTTGATCCAATTCCCTTGTTTTATAGATGAGCAAAATGAAGTCCGGAAAGTAAAAATGACTTGCCAGGCCACAAAGTTAGGACTAAAGCCCATGTTTCCTGACTTCCAGTCCAGATCTGGTACTCTTCCCATGAAACCATGCAGGACGAATCAGAGTGTCAAGGGGGTTTAGAACCAAAAGGAAACAAAAATAGACAATTCCCTCTAGCGATGAGGGTAGTATCATGGGGTCACTGAAGACAGAGATGGAAGTAGTTTTGCCTGATCCCCTCCATATAAAGACCAGAAAGGAATGAGCTTTTTCCTGAATTTATGTTGCCTTGTTGAGGCAATGATTTTGAAAATCAGAGACTCATGGAACTGGAAAGAACCTCTGAAGGTTATCTCATGCAACCCATAACTGAATATACTGTTTCCTCTACAGCATGCCCACTATGCTGGTAAGAAGAGGCCTATTCTTGCCCAAAGTAACTCATTTCACTCTGGGATAGCCCTACTCAGAAATTTTTTCTCTCCATTGAGCCCGTCTCCATTTCTGCAACTCTTCCTTTTGTACCTGGGATTTTAGGGGAGGGGAGGACAAAGGGAGTAAGTTTCTCATCAGTGAAGGTCTTTAGGTGGAAGTTAGAAGATTCCTTGTTAGCAGTTTTGTAGGAGGGATACATGATTTGGGGAAGAGTTGGATTTAGTGATTTCTATGGTCCCATTCTGTGATGGAATTTTATGGTTCTTTCATTCTAAGGGAATGTCAATGGCTGTATTCCTACTTAGTTTCAGAGCATATTAACTCTGCATATACTTCCTTAGGTCAGTGTCCAAACTCTAGCTAGAACTGAGACATGACCGTTTGTGGAGTTAATGTGACTTCAATCCATTTGACTCCATTAATGGGGAAAGGAGGTGGCTCTATTACTAGATGATAATAAAACCCCAAAATTCATATAGAAATCCTTCAGTCCCTGAAACAGACCTTCTTCCCCTGGTCCTAAAATACAGGGTCTAGGACTGTTCTTCCTGTATTCCTCATATAGTCCTCAGACTTTTGTCATTTATTTTCCTGGTCAAGGTAGCCCATTGTATACCTATGAACCTGATTTTAACTGTGTAATAATGGTGTGTGTGTGTGTGTGTGTGTGTGTGTGTGTGTGTGTTCAGGACACCCACAGTGACAATTAGCTGATAGAAGTACTCTAGATGTTCCTGATTGTAGGTCAGGTCTATTATAAATCTTCTTCAGGGAAATCCATGGCCACTCTGAAGAGATCTACCCAGAAGAAAGACAAGTAGATGAAGAATGTGTATTGTTCAAATTATGATTAAGTTTCTTGAGCGTAGAAGATGGCAAAGAGGAACTGTAGAGCCAGAAATCACCAATGTTCCATATAGACCAGGGGTTTTCCTTAACCCCTGGGGTCCATGAATTTGTTGTTATTGTTTTTAAATGTTGATAACTGTATTTGAATATATTTGGTTTCTTCTGTAACCATATGCATCATATTTTGTGCATTTCAAAAATTATTCTGAAGTCAGACTGCCAAAGGGGTCTGTGATGGAAAAATGATTAAGAATTCTTTCAGAGTCTATCATCCAAGTTGTTTAACCTCTTAGTGCTATAAGCAGCTTTCTAGGAATAGACATTGTGGAGAAGATGCTGATCAGCAATTGTAAAGGGTGATTCCTTACCAGGAGTTCACTGTACCGATGAAAACACAACAAATAGAAACCCCCTCCTCCAAACCTCATTTTACTTATTTAACCTATTGTTCTAGTCATTCAGGACCCTGATTTAGTCATTTAATATGTTATCACTCCAAGCTTAATGTCATCTGCAAATTGGATTAGCATGCTAATGGTGCCTTTATTGAGATCGATGAGAAAAAATACAAAGTGTATCCAACTTTTTGGTACAGTTTTTTATGCTAGTAGTATTTTATTTTTTCCAATTACATATAATTTTCAACATTCATTTTTTTATAAAATTTTGAGTTCCAAATTTTTCTCCTTCTGTCTTCCCTTCCTCCTTCCCATGACAGCAAGCAATTTGACAGAGATTATCCATGTGCAACATGTTAAGCATATTTCCACATTAGTCATTTTGTGAAAGAAGCAGAACAAAAGAAAAACAAAATGTGAAAAAACCCAAAGAAAGTAAAAAGAGTATGCTTTGATCTGCATCCAGACTCCACTGGTTCTTTGTCTGGATGTGGATAGCATTTTTCATCATGAGTCTTTTGGAATTGTCCTGGATCATTATAGTGCTGAGAAGAGCTCAGTCAATCATAGTTTATCATCACACAATGTTGCTGTTACTACATACAACGTTTTCCAGGTTCTGTTCGCTTCACTTAGTATCAGTTCATGTAAGTTCAAGTTTTTCTGAAATCTGCCTGCTCATCATTTCTTATAGAACAATAGTATTCTGTTGCATTTATATACCACAACTGTTTCAGCTACTCTTTAGTTGATGGGCATTCTCTCAGTTTCGAATTTTCTGCCACCAGAAAAAAAAAGCTGCTATACTATTTTTGTACATGTAGGTCCTTTCCCCCCCTTTTTAAGATCTCTTTGGGATATAGTTGGTGCAGTTCTAAGTAAGCAAAGCTTAAAACTACATCAAGACTTTGGGGATATCCCATATTAAACCACATAGAGCCTTGTATGGAGTATTAAAGCTTAAGTGAGCTCTAATGGCAGTTAGGTACTCTTTTGCTATCTCTACTTTTCTATTAGATATTTTTGTTCTGTAGTTTTTATCCTAAAGGTCATTTTCATTGACAAAGAGAACAGAAGTGAAATAAAATCTGCTTTCCTTCTGTTGTTAGTTACCATTTTTTCATCTGCATTAAGCAGCAGTCCTTTCCCTTCTTTGATCTTTCTCTTTCTGCTTATAAAAGCAAAAATGAAAACATTTTGCTATCCTTACCTTCCTTGCCAAACTCAGCTCATTCTAAGTGTTAGCACACTTCTGACACTAATTTTATAAGACTGCAACACGTTATATCCACCCTCTCTTACCTACCCCCAATTTCATCTTCTGTTTATATCTTTTAACAAACATAAGGCAGTTGGTGAGCTCCCTGTATATCTTCTCTGCTTTCTTTAGATTACTCGTATTTTCCTCCTCAATGGAATTGTTATGTATCTTCAGAATTTTACTCTTGGCAGCTACTCATTCTTTCTGGACTGACTTCCCCTGTAGAATTTTAGTCCTTTGGACTTTATTTCTTTTTCCTCTGAATCCATTAAAACCAGATCTCTCAAAATCTAAGGTACATGTCAGTCTCTAACTGATTTTCCTGTACTTCTGTATTACTAATTCAAGTCTTGGTGATACATATGAGGTCAAATTTTCCTCCTTCCTTTAGTTTTACTTGCTTGTTGCCTAAACTTTGGACATTTACATATGGACTTCAAGTTTGTGTAGTTTACTACTGGCTTTTTTTTAGTCTTCTATAAACCTCTTAGTTTCTTGGCTGTTATTTTTTTCTTCCTTCTTTTTCCTATTCTTTATAGTGTCTAAGTTGGTTGAAAATACCTAAACAATTTTTTCCCTCTCCCCACCTCCTTTTTATTTTAAAGCCCTTTTGATTAGATTTAGAAGATGCCAGATATATATTTCTTGCCAGCCTTTGGTAGGTACTCTTCTTCCCTGGTCAGGAGACTGTCATTTCTATATTTTAACGTTCAAATCCTGATTCTGCCATTTATTACCTAAGTGACTTAGATTAAGTTCCTTAACCTCTTGAGGTGTCAGTTTTCTTACTTGTATAGTGAGAAGATTGGAATAGATAACCTTCTAATATCCTTCTCAGCTCTTAAGTCTACAATCCTATGATTATTTGCTATCCCCCAGATATCCCCTTTGCTCATGCTTAGCTCATTCATAACACTATATCAGTTTAAAATTGAAAGTGGTACTAGAAAATATCTGATCCAATCTTCATTTTATAGAAATTAAAGGTCCTTCTCTGAGGCCCAGAGAAGCTCAATGATTTTCTTTTTACTGCTGATAATTCCTCTTGTCTGGGATGCTTTAATCACACTCAGACCTGGGTATATTGGCTGCATTTTTTTGGTGCAATTTCACTGTTGAAGCTAACTCCCTATGTAGAAGTTATCTTTTCCAATATAGATCAGCAGCTAGGTTGTGTGATAAAGTGCTCTTCCTGAAGTCAGGAATAGTTGAAGCTAACTCCCTATGTAGAAGTTATCTTTTCCAATATAGATCAGCAGCTAGGTTGTGTGATAAAGTGCTCTTCCTGAAGTCAGGAATACTTGAGTTCAAATCCTGATTCAGACACTTAGCCGTGTGACCCTGGGTAACTCACTGAACTTTACTCAGCTTCAGTTTCCTCATGTGTGAAATGGGGATAATAAAGTACCAACCTTACAGGGTTGATATAGAGATCAAATGAGATAACTTATGTAAAGTACTTTGCAAACCCACCTAACTAGGGAAGCTAGGAGGTGATACATAAATACTATCTATTGTTGTTCTGGTTATCAATAGTTTGTCCCAACTTAGAATCTAAGAAAGGCACAGGGAAGCTGAGAGCACAAGGGCTTCCTTGCCCATGGTCATACAGCTTGTAGACATCAGAAGCAAGAGCAGAAGACAGGTCTTTCAGATGCCAAGGTCAGTCCTTGACCGGATACCCCATGCTGCTTCTCCATGCTTGCTATAGACATTCTGGACATTTTAAAAACTTTACACTGAGGGAGACTGTACATGGCCAAATGAATTTAGTTTCTTCCTTAGACTGGGTAAAGATCTTAACGCCAGAGGGAGCAGGATGAAAGATGCTGTGTAACCTGCAGCATCCATTTCCACCACTGATTTTGTATCTTGTAATTCAGTCACACTTCATTAAGCCAGCAACTCTTCCTTCCAGCTAGTTTGGAAGAGAGTGTTCTCAATAAGCAAACCATTAGATAGGATCTGGAGTCAGGCTGACAGTACCTTCACAGAGGGTGGCATTCCCTGGGAGTGGCAAAACTCATGAATCTTGACACAGCAGTATCAGAGGCAGAGAGCTGTACTGGAAAGAGAACTGAGTTTGATATTCCAATCTGCAATTGACTTTGGGTACTTTACTTCTCTGAGTCTCAGTTTTCCCATCTGTAAAATGACAATTGTGATCCTTGCCCTATTTACTTTATAAGTTTGTTGTCAATCAATCATTCAGTTAGCTAGCATCTATTAAATGCCTCTGTGTCAGGCACTGTGCTAAGTGCTGGGGATACAATAAAGGCAAAAAATTGTCCCTGCCCTTAAGGAAGTTCCTCTAATGGAGGAAACAGCTTATGGGTAGCTGTGTATAGGCCCCAAGATGAAAGAGGGCAGAGAAAGTCTTATTTACAGAAGGTGAAATGTTAGCTGAGATTTGAAGGAAGCCAAGTAAGGGGGATGTGTGGATGAGGGAGGAGCGAGAGCCTTCAAGGTATGAAGATCGGCCAGTGAGAATGCTTGAGTTGGCAGAGGGAGAGTCGCATTCCAGGAACAGCAGGGAGCCCATTGTCTCTGGATTGCAGTGAAGTGTAAGATATGAGAAGATTGGAAAGGTAGGAAAGGGCTAGGTTATGAAGGACTTTAAAGACCAAAGAAAGGATCTTATATTTGATCCTGGGGGTAATAGGGAGCCAATGAAGTTTATTGAATGAGGGAGTGATATGTCATACTTGTGCTTTGGGAAAATCAATTTGACAGGTGAATGGAGGACAAACTGGAGTGGGGAGAGATTGTAGAGAGAGGGAGATCAATTAATAGGCTATTTTAATAGTCAAGGCATGAGTTGATAACAGCCTGAACCAGGGGGATGGTAATGACAGATTAGAGAAGGGACCATATATAAGAGATGTTGTAAAAGTAGAAATTTTAGGACTTTACCACTGATTGGATATGGGGGGGGTGTGTGTGAAACAAGGAGGGGGTATACTAGTATGACACCTAGGTTGTGAGCCTGGGTGACTGGAAGGATGGTGGTATCCTCCACAGTAATACAGAAGTTAGAAATAGGGTAGAGACGTTTTTGGGGGTGGGGAAATAACAAATTCAATTTTGGACATGTTAATTGAAGATGTTTATGGAATATTTGGTTTAAGATGCTCAATAGGCAGTTGGAGACATGAAGCTGGAGATCAGGAGAGAGGGTAGATTTTAAGAGTCATCTGCATTTAAATTATTTTAATCATGGGACCAGATGAGATCACCGAGTGAAATAGTAGACAGCAAGTAGAGAAGAAGCCCAGGATAGAGTCTTGGGGACTTCTGACGTTATCAGGCATGACCTAATTGAAGATTCAGCAAAGTGAAAAGGCATTAGCCATCAGATAGAGAGAGAAAGTGAACCAGAAGAGAGTAGTGTACTAAAAACCTATGGAGAAGTGAGAGGAAGGAAAAGAGGGTGACCAAAATGTCTGTGTACAGAGATCAAGAAGGATGACAACCGAGAACAGGCCATTACATCAGGTTTAGCAATTAAGAAACCATCAGGGACTTTAGAGAAACAGTTTGGGTTGAATTTTGAGGTCAGGAGACAGACTGAAAAAAGTTGAGAAGAATAAAAGTGGAGACTGCTTTCTCAAGGAGCTTGGCCACAAAAGGGAAAGATATTGGTTGACAGCCAGTAGGGTTAGACAGATCAAGTGAGGCTTTCTTGAGGATGGAGGAGAGAGACACGAGTGTGTTTGTAAGCAGTAGGGAAGCAGCCAGTAGGCATGGAGCAAATGAAGATTTAATGAGAGAATGGGGAGAGAAGATTGGATGGAATGGGATCCCAGGCAATGTTGAGTTCAGTTCAATTAAAAAACGAGTATTAGGCACCTACTACTTGTTTTTAATAAATGTGCCAGCCACCTGTGTCAGATATTGGGGGTACAAGACAAAAAATAGTCATTGTCTTCATGGAGTTTACATTCTATCAGAAAATGGTTTGTAAAATTAAAGTCCCTAGGAAACAAGAATGTAATATTATTTTTTTCTTCTGGTTTGCCAGCAGCCTCTTGTGCTAGCCTTGCCTCACTCTGCTGCCTTAGTCCTGAAATTTCCCCCTTCCAGATGCCTTTATCTTCCCTATCATGACTGATCTGGGCATGGCTCAGGGAGTACAATAAATCTTCGAGGACTCTTCTAGAATTTAGGGCATTCACTTTACATTAACATAGCTTACTTGTTAGAGTGTTTCCACCTTGATTCTCTCATCACAGCCTCAAAATAAACCTGGGAAGGAAGGCAAACGTTATTGTCTCCATTTTAAAGGGGAGGACTAGCAGATTAAATGCCAGTCCAACAACTTGTCCAAGGTAGTTAGTGAGAAAATTAGAACTGATAAATGTTTAATCTGCATTAGTTTGTAAGTCTGTACAATCAAGAAAACAAAACAAACCCTGATTTGTAACAATTTGGGGTTTTTTAGGTGTAAAGTGGTTTGAAAGGTACACTTCACACTAGAACCCAAGTCTCCAAACTCTTCTTAGCCCAGGAGTCATTGAACTACTGCATTGAACAACTGAAAATTAGCATTTCCCTCAGTTATTTAAAAACATTATTCTGCAACATAAAATGTATTGTTGAGAGCCCCTGGTTTATATCTTGATCTCCTGTGGCTGGGTCTCAAGATGCACATTCCTCATAAACCATCCTCAGCAACTCATTTTTGGTAATTGTTTTTCTATTGAGATACATGTCATGTCTGCTCTAATCTCAACACCCTTATCTTGTTTTTGGTGAGGAAGTTACTAATGTCTAACCTAATTCACCTGTATTTTAAGTTCCCTCTGGTTGGCACTTTAGTGGAGGTGAGAATATTACAAACTTAATGAGGATGCACCTGTGATTTCATTGGTGTAAGGACCTCCATCTACTAATACAAGACAGCACCTCAGCAACATTGAGAGTGATCTGGGGTACTGAGAGGCTCAGGGTTTTACATCCAGTGTGTGTCTGGAGCAAGATTTGAAATGAAGTCTTCCTGTCTCCCCAAGGCTGGTTCTCTACCCACCATGCAATACTGGTTTTATTGACGCTGATGGGAATGGCTCACATTTATGTAGAACTTTAAGATTTACAAAGTACTTTACATCTCTGATTCTTACAACTCTGTTAGGTAGGTGTTATTATTATCCTTATTTTACAGATGAGGAAACTGAGGCAAATAGGGGTAAGTAACTTGCCCAGGGTTATACAACTAGTAAATATATGAGGTCATATTTGAACTCAAGCCTTTCTGACCTTAGGCCTAGAACTCTATCTGCCATCTAGCTGCCCTTGCTCATGATTATATAATTCCAATTTATTTAACTTTTAAAATTCTTATTTGTCACTCTTTACATTAAAATTACACATTGCCTAGTCTTCCCTTTGGTAACAGGGGGTATGTGCAGAAGACTAGATTTGGAGGCAGAAGGTTCCAAAGTCTGCTTCGACTCTGTACCTCTCAGTTTTCAGGATGGGGAGAGGTGGTGCATTGGATAAGTAAACAACAAAATCACTTGGATCATATATTATAGCAGGGAGTAGTCTAGACCAGGGGTGAGGAACCTGTGGGCTTGGGGCCATATGTATGTCCTTGGGTGGGTCTTTTGACTGAGTCCAAGTTTCTCAGAACACACTCTTTTATTAAGCGGATTTGTTCTGTGAAGATTGGATTCAGTCAAACGGTTACACCTGAGGACCTACAGAGCCACATGTGGCCTCGAGGACGCAGGTCCCTCACCTCTGCTCTAGTGCAAAGGCTGGACTAGATGCTCATTGAAGTTCCTTCCAGCTCTCAGATTCTGTGAGTCTATGGTGACATTTCTTGAATCAATTATCTCCAAGGGCTGTTGTGAGAAAAGATGTTTATGAACTTTTCCTTACCTCCTGGGGGTTACTGTGAGTTCAGTTCAATATGCACTTACTATGTCATGTATCATCTCTAGCAGCATGTGATGCTTAAAATACTATTGAAATGGGAAGTAGTGATGTTATTACTATGTTATGAGCTCCTTGAGGACAGGGGCTGTTTTTGCTTTTCTTTATATCCCTAGCACCAGCACAGTACCTGGCACATAGTAGGTGCTTAAGAAGTGCTTCTTGACTTGACAATTCATTGCCATTAGCCCCTGGGAGTCCAAATTATAAGGCTTTAATGAGCAGTGTTTGCAACTAAAATGCTAGCATGCTAGCATTCCTGCCATCTTAGTTAAGCAAGTATCCCACTTGATAGTTTTACAGAATCCTATTCCTGACAAGACCAAAATGTCCAGTCAACTCTTGGGTTGTGTCTACATGTACAAATCATATTGACAATTGAGGAAAAGGTGTCTGTTGGACAAAATCACCCAGATAATTGCTTTGATCATTTAGCTGAATTAGGATATAAGTACATAGCATTGGAGGGGAACCCAAATATTTTTGGAAGAAAAATTGACAGAAAGTCTTTTCCGAGCTCTGGCGTTCCTTCTCAGAGAGGTTCAGTGGGGGAGGAGTCAATCCAGCCAAAGGATCACCGTGGTTTTGTGGTTCGGTCATTTTTCAGTCATGTCCAACTCTGTGACCCCCGTGTACTTTTACTCATTTGAAGAGTGCTCTAGCTATAATAGGGTAAGGGACTGGGCATCCCTTCCTTCTGCTGACCCAAATAAATCTCTTTGATTGTAGAATGAGGGATTCTGTTACTCGTCTATTCTTTTAATAGCAAATTTAGGCCTGGGGAAAGGAGGCTCCATGGTACAAACCCTGGCTGCCCTTTTCCATTGTCTTGTTTCTGGAAAGGTGACCTCCTGAGACACTACAGCCTCATTTTCTTGAAACTTTCATAACCTCTGTGGTCAGCAGACACCAGTGAGATGGGTGTGGGATGTGGCCTGAGTAGTTACCATAAATGTAAGTCATTAGTCTCAGGTAGGTGAGAGTATATGAAGAAATAAAAGCTAAGGTATTAAGTACATGTATTTTCCTTTCACATTAATAACATCCCCTCCTATAGAGCACCTTCTAGAGCCTGCCTCATTTGAGACTGGGCAAGTCATTTTCTTTACCTGCTGTTTACCTCAGTATCCTCAGCTGTAAAATAGGAATGATACTAGCACTTCCTTCACAGGATTGTTGCAAGAATCAAATGAGATAATATTTGTAATGTTCTTAGTGGGGTACCTAGCACATAGTACGTGCTTGATAAATGCTTGCTTCTTTCCATGATGCTCTAAATGCAGCCCACAATTATATCATCTTTTTTTTTTTTTTGGCTACAGTATCACTCTACTGATTCATATTGAGCTCGCAGTCCACTAAAATCCCCAGATCTTTTCAGAACAACTATTGCCTATACCTCTCTCTCCTGTCTTAACTGATTTTTTTTGTTTCCAAGAATAAGACTTTACATTTATTCCTATTGAATTTCATTTATTAGCAGTCCACGCTCTAACTTGTCAACATTTTTTTTTTTTTGGATATTGCCTCTGTTATCAAGTGTGTTAGCTGTCCCTCTCAGCTTTGTGTCCTCTTTGAATTTGATGGGCACACCATCAGTGCCTTTATCCAAGTCATTGATAAAAATGCTACCCAGCACAAGGCCAAGGATAGATCTCTGGTATCTTCCATTGGAGAGGTCCTACCATGTTGACACTAAACCATGAAGTATTACATTCAGCCAGTTCGGAATCCATTTGAATCCATGTTCATTAGCCGTTGCAACCTTGAGCAAAGCGTGGGCCATAGTTTCTCCATTTGTAAGATACAGAGGTTGGTGTATTAGTGCTAATGATGACCTCTATGGTTCCCTCTAGCTCCAAGTCTTAGGTTTCTATTATTCCAGTATGCATGTTCTTTTACTGCCTTTCTTTTTAAAAAAACTTATTTTATTTTTAATTTATGAAATAAAACAAACATTTCCATAACATAGTATAATCCAAAAGATTGTTGTACATGAAAACTACAAATCTATGATATGCCACTTGCTATTCATTTCAAATTTATAATAAAGTTATCATGTAAATTTATTTTTTTCTTCCCTCCCCTCCCCTAGAAACGGCTACCATTAGACATATACACACATGCACACACATGTGTATGTATACACATGTACATATAATTATTCTATTTATCAGTTCTTTCTCTGGATGCAGATAATATCTTTTTTCATATATCCTTTATAGTTAATCTGGGTATTTATAATCATCAAAATGACTTATTTGATCAAAGTTGTTCTTCAAATCAATACTGCTATTACAGTATTCAATATTTCTCATTTCACTCATTATTTCGTGCAAGTGTTTCTGTATTTTTCTAAGATCATTGAGCTCATCATTTCCTATAGCATAGTAGTATCCCATCATTTATTGCCTTTCCAACATTTAGAGGATATAGTGTTAAGAAAATTGCTCTTGATACAGTTGCTTTTGAAACAAATACTGAATTTCAGAGAGTGGAGGTTGGGAAGAAATTCACCTTGTTAAAATACCTGTGTCAAAAACTTAACTGCATCTCCATTGTAGGCTGCAGGAGAGGTTCAAGAAGCATCTGCTTGCACAGCCATCCTGTGCCCCCCAATCAGTCTATTTATCTACTAACGGCCCTAGGAAAGGAGTTCATCTGCCATGAAACAAAATTTGCCATCTTTCAAGGAGGGAGGCATCTCTGTAACTCTTAGACCTTGGCTTCCTTATAATCACAGAGGTATTGTCTAGGCATCACCTAAATTTAACATAGTTTCCCACTTGATTAGATAATTCAAGATTTTTCAATTCAAATCTGAAAGTCACAGCTGGAAGTGACATACCATCTGGTCTACCACTTCAATTCACTGAGAGGTAAAGTAAGAGTTGGACAAGGGAAATGACCTGACTAAGAACACAGAGTTAGCAAGTGGCAGAGTTGATATTTAATAATAATAATTCTTATTTACATAGGTACTTTAAGGCTTGTAAATGTACCATTTTCTCATTTTAATCCTCCAACAGCCCCATGAAGCAGGTGTGAGGATCATAGAACCATCAAGTTAGAACTAGAATGAACCTTTGAGGTCATCTACTCCAACCCCCTCATTTTACTGATGAGGAAACTGAGGCAGAGAGAAGGAAAGTGATTTACCTAAGAGTATACAAAGAATAAGTGGAAGAATTGGGATTCCAACCCAGTTTGAATCCATCATTCTTTCCAATGCACTGTACTACTTAAGTGATAGGTATTATTACCCCAAATTTAGTCAATCAACAGGCATTTATGAAGCATTTTCCATGTGCCAGGCTTTACACTAAATGCTGATGATACAAAGAAGGGCAAACACACAGTCCCTGCTCTGAAGGAGCTCCCATTCCAATGGGAGAGGCAATATATAAATAACTACATAATATATATGTATATATGACAGGTGTAAATTGACTATTTTACTATTAAAACTTTGAGAGGTTATAGGACTTTCTCATGGTTATCCAGGTAGTCTTTGTCAGAGGCAAGAGTTGAACCCAGCACCCCAAATCTTTATACTGTAATATTTCCACTGATGGCTGAACTTTTGTCCCTGGAGTAGATTTTAAAGCAGACTCTGTTGGGGTGACTGGTAGGAGGTGTGTGAGTTCATCCTTTGTTGCTGAAGAAGACCATGCCATCAGAGAAATGATGACATGACTCGCACTTGACTTTGTTTTGAGTGAAGGAGGCCTGTGTAGGTCAACAGCCTCACTTCTCCTCCAGAGTCATCTGAATCCAGTGACCAGATGTTCATCAGGATGACTGGAGATGACCCAGGCTGAGGCAATTGGGGTTAAGTGACTTGCCCAAGGTCACACAGCTAGTGAATGTCAAGTGTCTGAGGTGAGAATTGAACTCAGGTCCTCCTGACTCCTGCACTGGTGCTCTATCTACTGTGCCACCTAGTTGGGGTGACTATCATTTAGGGGCAAGACTAATAGTCATTATGCTTGATCTGGACTCAACTAGTTTCCTGATTTCTAGAGGAAATGTAAATGAAAGCTAACAATAAGAAAAATAGGTCACATTTTCCTAGTACTGTATGGTTAATAATGGATTTCCCTCCATGACAACATGGAGGGAATGGGTAGTATAAATATTATTACTTCCATTTTCACAGAGGGGAAACAAATTCAGAGAGGTTGTAATTTATACTCAAGCTAACAAATGGTCTCTTTAGATTATTTATATTCCCATGAATAAAACATGTCCTAGGGCATGTTGAATTAGGGAACCCTTTAGGAATTGCTACTTCAGTGGGATGGTTCTGAGGTCCCGCTGAAGAAGCACATGTACTTACATACACACAGTCCTCCCATTCCTGATCTCTCCCAACATCATCAAGGCAGTGGGTGGACCCTTGTTCTCCAGGCTACACATTTCCTCATTGTGAAACCTCCTACCCTGAAGCTAACTTTGAGGTTCATTTTAAATTGGTTTCATCTGGATAACATTTTGGGCTCATTACCCACACAGTGTGATTTTGGCTCAGGTCTGTCCTGTCCACTGAAGCAAATTATTCTTTGGAAGAACACTTCCTGAATTTGAGATAATTCAGGGCTGCATCCCCAGTGGGAGTCAGAACAAGGGAGATTAGGGATGTCAGAGAAGATTTTGTGGGAAATTTCACAAATGCTGTCTTCAAATATTAGAAGGGTCATTTTATGAAATAAGATTAGACTCATTTTGCTTAACTCCAGAGACTAGAATGAGAAACAAAGGGCATAAGGTGAAGAGGGGCAGATTTTGGCATGGTTTAAGAAGTTGCTGACAGAGCTATCCAGCAATGCAGGGTTTGCATGCGTGTGTACGCATATGCGTGTGTGTGTTCATCCTTCGTTGCTGAAGAAGACCATGCCATCAGAGAAATAATGACATGACTTACACTTGACTTTGTTTTGAGTGAAGCCTGACTGTGTAGGTCACCAACCTCACTTCTCCTCCAGAGTCGTCTGAATCCAGTGACCAGATGTTCATCAGGATGACTGGACATGACCCAGGCTGAGGCAATTGGGGTTAAGTGACTTGCCCAAGGTCACATAGCTAGTGAATGTCAAGTATCTGAGGTGAGATTTGAATTCATATCCTCCTGACTCCTGCACTGGTGCTCTATCCACTGCATCATCTAACTGCCCCCCCAGCAATAGAGTAGGTTACCACTGGAGGCAGAGATTTCCCTAATCACTGGTGGCTTTAAGCCCCAGTGGCTACTTATTTAGTGGATATGTAGTAGAAGATAAATGCCATTTCAATTAGGGGTTGGACTGGATTGTTTCTGACATCTTCCTTTTCAGTTCAAGATAGTTCAGTGGGTACAGCAGTGGACCAAGAAGAGTCAGGAAGGTCTGAGTTTAAATCCAGCCACAGACACTAGCTGCATGACCCTAGGCAAGCTGCTTATACTCCATTTGCCTTAGTTTTTTCAACTGTAAAATGGGAGTGATAATAGCACCTACTTGCCAATGTTGTTATGAGGATTCAGTGAGATGAAATTTTTAAAGCACAGCATAGAACCTGGAACATAGTAGGTACTTAAAAATGCTTGTTTCTTTCCTTTTGTGATTTTATACCCTTCAGAGCTGAGATTGGTGTGGAGGAACATGCTGATTTAGAATATTTCTGCCTCAAATTTCTTTTCTGGGATTTCAAATCTACCAGGTCAACTACAAGGAAATTATTATTCTCTATGCCTAAGGCAATTTACACAATCACTGCTTTCCCCTGGAGGAACATAAACCAAGTTACCTGGAAATGTTTTTCCTCTTTAGAGTGACTTGCATTCTGGTCAGGGGGAAAGGATGGGGTAACTGGCTACCAAGTAGATAGGCCTTCTTTATCTTAACGATCTGAGGCATTGAGGAGGTATATTGAGTTACAGTAACTAGAGGGCTAGGTTTGAAGACAGAGAACCTGGGTTTGAATCCTATGTTCTTCTACTTGTGTGACAATGGGTAAGTTACTTAATCTTACTCTGCCTCAGTTTCCTCATCTGCAAAAATGAGGGGTTGCACTTAATGTTTCCTAAATCTATGATCTGATGGGCCTTACTCTAGGTGGCCCCAAATATTTCTCTTGGGGATCAGTTGTGGGCTACTGGCTACTGTCATCGTGGCTTATTCCCTTGGGAGCACAGTATTATGAAATTCACAGATTTGGAGTTAGGAGTCTTAGAGGTGATCTAGTCCAACTCTCCTTGATTTTGTGGATGAGGAGAACGAAGTCCAGAGAAAAGAGGTCACTTTTCCATGGTCATACAACTGTGAGTGACAGTGTGAGATCTGCTGATTTCTATTTATTCCTGTGCTCTCTTCCTAGTGTCTTGGGAGATATAAAAACTGGATTATATCATATCTAAGTGGATTGGGGATTAGCTGAATGATATGACGCAGAGCAGAGTCATTAATGGATGGATATAAACTTAGAAGAAAGTTGTTAATGGAGTGAGTCAGGCATTTGTCTTGGGCTTTTTGGCATATTTATCAATCCATGGACTAGGGTACAGGGGACAAAAGCTAAAAGGAATAGTATTGTCCTTTGTACTTGAAGAGGACCAAAATGACATCTTGATGCTGGGGTCAATGTACAGCTGTGACTCATCAGACTAATATGAGCTCAGAAGGCCACCACAAGTAGGGCACAAATAGTTCATCTGAATATTTTGGATGGAGGTGTCTTTAAATTTGTATAACTCATGTTTCTTTGGAGCTACCACAATTCTGCTTTGATGTGGGCACACTATGCTGAGTGGGCCTGTGCCAGTGCCTCCCATGTCTCATAATCCAAAATTCTTCAGAGAGACCTTGAGAGTGTCCTTGTACTGCTTCTTCTGACCACCAGGAGAGGAATAGCTATAGTTTGGGTGACAAAATTCTAAAAGGTCATAATGATAGAAATCTATTAGAGAGAAATGTAAAATCCATACTAAGGTTAAAAAATCCATTGTAGGATGGGACCTGAGAGATCACTTCCAACTGTCAGAGGGCTCAATGGTATGGTATGTCAATGGCAACACCAGGTTTTCAAGTTGGGAGATGGGTAAGTGGTTCTGTAAATGATAGAAGAAACAGGGAAATCATAAAGAGATTTCCCCAAATCATAAAGTTTTGGGGAAAGGATAGTCAGAATAGATTTGGTTATATGGAATTTAAGGTGCTAGTAATTAGACATCCATGCAGAAATCCCCTAGCCGTTGGAATTACCTATTATTAATATTGTCTATGAAAAAGCAAGGCATTAAACCTAGGTTATATCCATGACATTTTTCTCCCCGTCACATTCTTCTCATTGCCTCTGTGGCTTCTGGGTTAGGTTTATCTTTCAATTATCTTCCCTTTCCCATTCCAGTATCCTTAGACCAGCCAGTTAAGACTCCAGTGAGGCCATTATGTTATGAAGTTGTTTTCAGAATCAAGATTGCCTATTTGGGAGATCTTAACTGGCTCAAAAGGGACTATGTTAACTTTGCTTTTTAATAGAGAAGCCAGCTGGCTCTGGGAACTAACTCAGGGAATTAAAGGCATTAAAAACAAATAAATAACAATAATACCTATTAAAGGACCACATAACTCCAAGGATTGAGAGGGGTTGCAGACATACTCAGGGGTTGTGACTTTTTGTCTGAACTCATCCCCCAGCTGAGCTATTTCAATCAACCTAGTCTGGAACAGGTCTTCTTGACCTCTTCTGTGTCATGGGCTCTTTTGGCAATCTGGTGAAGTCCAGGAATCACTTCTCAAACTCCTGTTTTAAAGCACAGAAAATGAAATGCAAAGAATCACAAAGGAAACCAATTATATTGAAATAGTTATCAAAATATTAAGAAAAAGCAAGTTCACAGACCTTTAGAATGTGCCTGGAGTACTGTATTCAGTTCTGGGCCCTGATTTTATGTGGGATGTTGATCAACCGTAGACTAGAGAAAGACAACAAGAAATGTGAAGTGAATCCATACGACACTGGAGGAGGTAGGGGTGTGTGTGTGTGTGTGTGTGTGTGTGTGTGTACCACCTGTCAGGCAAATTATAGATCTATGCTTCTGGTAGAAGTTACACTATGTATGATGTCTGATTTTTTTTCAACTCTAAGATTCTATGATGCTATTATAGGCCCCTTGCTATTGTAGGCACTGTGGCCAGGGACCATTGCCAGTCTTCCTGATCTATGCCTTGCTATTGTACCCAAATGGCACCAGAAGAGAAAATGAGGCTGGTGACCTTGCACAGCCCTCCCTCACTTAAATCCAATTCACATGCAAATCATGGCATCACCTTACTGATGTCATGGTCCCCTTTGAGAATGAAGGACAAACAGGTACTGTGAGATGGTGTTTCTGCCTGCCAGTTTTAGCTGGTTAGGTTTTAGGTAGAGTGAGAAAAACTAACATACATGCTATAATTTGAAACAGTAAAGGAAATAAAAAATGATAAATGGACCTGTCTTTACAGAATGATCCCAAAGGAATGATGACTATGAAATACACAAGAGTGTAAGCCTAAGCATTATCGTGTGGTGTTGGTGATTTATATTCCAATCAGAACTGGGGTGATAGTATACAAAGATGAAAAATAGACAGATCCTCACTTAAGGAACTTAATTTTTTTAAAATGAAAAATTTTTTATTTTCTTGATGAGTTTGAGGGCTAATGAGATATTAAAGTGGACACATGGGTTGGGAGCATCTGGAGGCAGGAATAAAATAGATGCATATATGGCTGTTGTAATGCTTGCCCCAGGTGTGAAAATTCCTAATTATGATCCTGTGTAGAGCATTATGAGACCTGTTAAAGACCTTAGCTTAAAAAGGCCAAGGTCTCCCACTGTATCCAGTCATCCTGATCTATATCTGGTCACTGAATCCAGATGGCTCCAGAGGAGAAGGTGAGGCTGATGACCTCACACAGCACTCCCTCACTTAAATCTAATTCACTTGCAAGTCATGGCATCCCCTCCCTGATGACATGGCCCAGAGGAAGGAACAATTTATTTCAACTAAGTAGGGGATATTCAAAGTTGATGGAAATGGTGGCAATTGGGGTAATCCTTATCAAAGGAAGATGATGGCTTTTCCTGAGCTTCCTAATGAACCCTAGATTCATTGTCTCTGGGTTATATTTCTTTTTTCCCTACGGGATTGAAAAAGAAACACCCAGAGTCGAAATGTTCTGAATTTCCTCAGTTGACAGATCCTCCTGCTCCCTTGGTAATGACGAGCAAGACAGGGTGAATAGAAGCGTTCCAATTTTTAGTTTAAATGAACAGCATCTTTCTTAAAGCTTGGAAATGTGAACTCTGACTATACATAGGCATCCTATAACTAAAGACTGTACCTCTAAAACAAATTCTGAAGAGGAGAAATTATCTATCCATATTTATATTTAGATACACACTGAAAAATTACATAGAATTTTCTGACATTTTAACTATTTAAATTTTAATTAAATTTAAATAAGCATTTAACTTTTATATATTTCTTTTAAGTAGAATAAAAATACCCTATTTGCATTCCATTCAATCATCACTTTTCTCTTTCTCTTCATCACTTTTGTTGCCCTCTCTCTTTCCTGATCCTTTCACAAGTGGGTAATCTCTGAGGAGTCTACAATCTAGATGTCAAGGGAATTCTAAAACAAATGAAAAAAATAAGAGAATACAAGAAGAGCAGAAGGCAAGCTGACTTGTCATTGTAGGTTTTGTATGTACTCAAGCCAGAATTTGTAAAAGAAAATACATATATAAGCTAGATTCAGCCCAGTATGGTAATACATTTTTCTTTTTTGTGGCTAGTTTACCATTTAGCTTTAATTTCTACCTAAATTAAGAATTATTATACATATCATATATTCCAGATTATCTTTGTGGTAAGGTTTATTTAATTACAACACTCTGCTCTCCTTATGCATGTTAAATCTTTATAGTTTATTACCCATGTGGGTTGTCTGCCAACAACTTAAAAAAAAATTAGAGGAGTGTTGGTTTCAAGGTTAAGGTCCAGGTCATAAGAGGTTAAACCCAAAGGAAAAGTTCAGAGTAAGGTGTCTCCAAGACAACATCAGAGATTTCAATCAATGAACTAATGCTTCAAACCTTTCCTGAGGCTATGCTTTTTAGGCACTAGCTAGGAAGGCAGGAATCTTAAGTCCTTAATCAGCTTGGGGACATCGTCTTGCTTTCCAGCTAGAGTTTCTCAGGCTTACCTTCTCAGACTTATCTTTTCTGACTACTTCCACTGAATTTAAGGGAACTCACTACCTCTGACAAAGCTTCCTCATCTTCCACTCCCTCTGACAGAAGCACTTTTCTTTTTTGAAGTCCTGGGTACACAAGTCACTTCCAGACTCTGAGTCATTATTTTTATCCTCTGAGAATTGAGTGGGGGCCCAATTGCAAGTATCTCAGTACTTTGGCTTCTGGTGGTACAGTAGATAGAACTGGACTCAAATACCATCTCCAAAACTTACTAGCTGTGTGAGCTTGGATAAGTCATTTAATCTCTGTCTGCCTCAGTTTCCTCATCTATAAAATGAAGATTATATTAATACCTCCCTCCCTGGGTTGTTATGAGGATAAAATGAGATATTTTAAAAGTACTTTATAAGCCTTTAAGTACCATATACATGCTAATTATTATTGCTATTTTCCCCCATCAACCTTATGGTGCTGTCATTATTAATCTCTCCGATTCCACTTATTTCAATATTTCCAAGCTCTGTGATATCATAACTGTGGGAACTTTTTCCATCAATGAGCATCATAAGACTGTTCTTCATCATGAAACCATTTTCATGAGTCTGTGGCTGAAAAGAATAGTCATACTTGGTAGTCAAACTTCTAGTGATGAGCTGCTCTGTGCTTACATAGACTTGTCTATGGACCAGTCCATTATAGAACCCCTACTTAAAGTCTTTTGAGCTTTGTGGGACTGGCCAGAGTTTCTGCTCTGCAAGCAGAATCTTCTTCAAGGACTCAAGACTACTTCCATGTTCTGGTGAGACTAAACAGAATTTTTAGCAGGGTAGTCTTAACATTTTTGTGTCATGGACCTCTTTGAGAGTCCATTGAAGCCTATAGAGTCCTTCTCAGAATAATGTTTTTAAATGCACAAAATAGAGAGGATAAAGGAAATCAATTATATTAAAACACTTTTCAAAATAGAAAACAAACAAATGAATTTATGGACTCTAGGTTAAGAATTCCTGTTGAAGGGAACTCAGAGAATCTAGTCCAATCCCCTCATCTTAGGACTCCAGTGGAAACCTGATTCTAAACTCTGGCAAAATAACTGAGCATCAATTCTTTGCACATACAGGACACAAGAATGGAGCTGATTCTTCCTGCCTTTGCTCCTCCTAAGGGCTCTCTCCTCTACAGTCTTTTTCTAATTTAAGCACACTCCTTTGAGGTCTCTGTTCTGTTCCTTGCTGCCCCTAAGTGAAATATGAAGCCTGGCTGAGAAAGATCATCCTCTTGCTCTCTGACTTCCTCTGGGATGAACAAATGAAAGTGAATGCTGTAATGTTGAGGATGTAGTCAGGAACTGTTGCTTCATTCATGTGGCAGGCTACTGGAATGTGAAATATGGCATGTTGACTCTTCATCAGATGAACCATATTTCCCTTAAATGTAAAGGCAAATGACAGAGATTCTTCTTTGTTTGTGGGGACATTTGCTATTCTTTTTTTTTTTTTTTTTAATTTTATTTTTTTTAATGTTTTACAATCATTTCCTTAAAGTTAAGATTTTATTCCCCCCACCCTTCCCTCAATACCCCCCTCCCTCCCCATGACAGCATACAATTCTGTTTAGGTTCTACATATACTTTCCTATTGAGCACATTTTCACTATATTCATGCTATGTAGTCGAACTAAAATAAATGGAAGAAATCATATAACAAATCAACACATATTACACTGAAACCCACCCACACACAAACATGATCTGCTACATTCTGCAAGTGGCTTCCACATTTCTTTCTCTGAGTGTGGAAGGCATTTTGCCTTTAAAGACCGACATTAGGATTTTTTTTTTTTTTCCTCAGTAAGTTCTTGTGTTATTACAAAGTTCCAAGTCTACCAGAAGAAACTCTCGCACACTGTGGTCGTTGCTGTGCACAAAGTTCTCCTGGTTCTGCTCCTTTCGCTCAGCATCAGATCATATAAGTCCTTCCAGGCCTCCCTGAAGTCTTCTTGTTCCTCATTTCTTATGGCGCAATAGTACTCCATTACATTCATATACCATAATTTATTCAGCCATTCCCCAATTGATGGGCATCCCCTTGACTTCCAGTTTTTGGCTACCACAAAGAGTGCTGCTATAAATATTTTTGTACACGTGGGACCCTTTCCCGTTTTTATAATCTCTTGGGGATACAGTCCTAGTAGTGATATTTTTGGGTCAAAGGGTATGCACATTTTAGTAGCCCTTTGGGCATAGTTCCAAACCGTTCTCCAGAAGGGTTGGATGATCTCACAGCTCCACCAACAATGAATTAGTGTTCCAACTCTCCCACATCCTCTCCAGCATTTATCATTTTCTTGTTCTGTCATGTTTGCCAATCTTACAGGTGTGATGTGGTACCGCAGAGTTGTTTTGATTTGCATCTCTCTAATCAATAGTGATTTAGAGCACTTTTTCATATGATTATAGATATTTTTGATTTCTTCCCCTGAAAATTGCTTGTTCATATCCTTTGACCATTTATCAATTGGGGAATGACTTGGATGGTTATATATTTGAGTCAGTTCTCTATATATTCTAGAAATGAGGCCTTTATCCCCGAGCTTAGCTGTAAAAATTTTTTCCCAATTTACTACATCCCTCTGAATTTTGGTTGCATTGGGTTTGGTTGTGCAAAAACTTTTCAGTTTAAAGTAATCAAAATTATCCATCTTGCATTTCATAATGCTTTCTATCGTTTCTTTAGAAAAAAATTCTTCCCCTCTCCATAAATCTGATAAATACACTATACCTTGCTTCTCCAGTTTATTCATGGTATCAATCTTTATACCTAAATCATGTACCCATTTGGACTTTATTCTTGTGTACGGTGTCAGGCATGGGTCTATGCCTAATTTCCGCCACACAGTTAACCAGTTTTCCCAGCAATTTTTGTCGAACAATGAGTTCTTATCCCAGAAGCTGGGATCTTTGGGTTTGTCAAACAGGAGGTTGCTATATTCCTTGCCAACTGTGTCTTGAGTGCCAAGCCTATTCCATTTGTCAACCCCTCTGTTTCTTAGCCAATACCAAGTGGTTTTGATAATTGCTGCTTTATAATACAATTTGAGGTCTGGTAGCGCTAGGCCACCTTCCCAAGCATTTCTTTTCATTAGTCCCTTTGATATTCTGGACCTTTTGTTTTTCCAAATGAATTTTGATATTATTTTATCCAGCTCTAGAAAATAATTATCTGATAGTTTAATTGGTATGGCACTAAATAAGTAGATTAATTTAGGTAGAATTGTCATTTTTATTATATTAGCTCGGCCTACCCATGAACAACTGATGTTTTTCCACTTACTTAAATCTGACTTTATTTGTGCAAAAAGTGTCTTGTAATTGTGTTCATATAATCCCTGGGTTTGTTTTGGCAGGTAAACTCCTAAGTATTTTATAGTGTCTACTCTAGGTTTGAATGGGATTTCTCTTTCTATCTCTTGGAGTTGGACTTTGTTGCTAATATATAGGAATGCAGAAGATTTGTGTGGGTTTATTTTGTAACCTGCAACTTTGCCAAAGTTGTTTATTATTTCAAGTAGCTTTTTACTTGAATCTCTGGGATTCTCTAAATATATCATCATATCATCTGCAAAGAGTGATAACTTAGTTTCTTCTTTGGCTATTTTTATTCCTTCAATTTCTTTATCTTGTCTAATTGCTACCGCTAACATTTCTAGTACCATATTGAATAATAATGGTGATAATGGGCATCCTTGTTTCACCCCTGACCTTATTGGAAATGCCTCTAGCTTATCTCCATTGCATATAATGCTTGCTGAAGGTTTTAGGTAGATACTGCTTATTATTTTATGGAAGGTTCCCTTTATTCCTATGTTCTCCAGTGTTTTTAATAGGAATAGGTGTTGTATTTTGTCAAAAGCTTTTTCTGCATCAATTGAGATAATCATGTGGTTTTTGTTGGTTTTCTTGTTGATATGATTGATAATGCTAATAGTTTTCCTAATATTGAACCAGCCCTGCATTCCTGGTATGAAACCTACCTGATCATAATGTATTATTCTCTTGATAAGATGCTGTATTCGTTTTGCTAAAATCTTGTTGAAAATTTTTGCATCTATATTCATTAGAGAAATTGGTCTGTAATTTTCTTTTTCTGTTTTATCTCTTCCTGGCTTGGGTATCAAAACCATATTTGTATCATAGAAGGAATTTGGGAGTACTCCTTCTTCCCCAATTTTCCCAAATAGTCTATATAGTATTGGAATTAACTGTTCTTTAAAGGTTTGATAAAATTCACTTGTGAATCCATCTGGTCCTGGAGATTTTTTCCTAGGGAGTTCATTGATGGCTTGTTCAATTTCTTTTTCTGAGATGGGGTTGTTTAAGTATTCTATTTCCTCTTCTGTTAATCTGGGCAATTTGTATTTTTTAAAATATTCATCCATCTCATTTAGATTATCGAATTTGTGGGCATAAAGTTCGGCAAAATAATTTCTAATTATTGTTTTAATTTCCTCCTCATTGGAGGTGAGTTCACCCCTTTCATTTTTAATATTAGTAATATGATTTTCTTCTTTCTTTTTTTTAATCAAATTGACCAAAGGTTTATCAATTTTATTAGTTTTTTCATAAAACCAACTATTGGTTTTATTTATTAATTCAATAGTTTTCTTAATTTCAATTTTATTAATCTCTCCTTTGGTTTTCAGTATTTCTAATTTGGTATTTTCTTGGGGATTTTCAATTTGTTCTTTTTCTAGCTTTTTCAGCTGCATACCCAAGTCATTGATCTCCTCTTTCTCTATTTTATTTATGTAGGCATTCAAAGATATAAAACTTCCCCTAAGAACTGCTTTTGCAGTATCCCATAAGATTTGGTAGGTTGTCTCATTATTGTCATTCTCTTGAATGAAGTTATTGATTGTTTCTATGATTTCTTCTTTAACCCATTCCTTCTTTAGGATTAAATTATTTAGTTTCCAACTGATTTTTGCTTTATCTTTCCATGGCCTTTTATTACATATAATTTTTATTGCATTATGATCTGAGAAGGATGCACTGATTATCTCTGCCTTTCTGCACTGGATTTTGAGATTTTTATGTCCTAGTACATGGTCAATTTTTGTAAATGTTCCATGTACTGCTGAGAAAAAGGTATATTCCTTTCTATTCCCATTCAATTTTCTCCAAAGATCTATCATATCTACCTTATCTAGAGTTTTATTTACCTCCTTAACCTCTTTCTTGTTTATTTTGAGGTTAGATTTATCAAGTTCAGAAAGAGGGAGGTTGAGGTCCCCCACTAGTATAGTTTTGCTGTCAATTTCTTCCTTCAACTCCCTCAATCTCTCCTCTAAGAATCTGGATGCTATACCACTTGGAGCATACATGTTTAGTAATGATATTGCTTCATTGTCTATGGTGCCTTTTAGCAGGATATAGTTTCCATCCTTATCCCTTTTGATTAGATCTATTTCTGCTTTTGCTTTGTCTGAGATTAGGATTGCTACTCCTGCCTTTTTTACATCAGCTGAAGCACAATATATTCTGTTCCATCCTTTAACCTTTAACCTATGTGTATCCCCCCCGTTTCAAATGTGTTTCTTGTAAGCAGCATATTGTTGGATTATGGCTTTTAATCCATTCTGCTATCCGTCTCCGTTTTATGGGAGAATTCATTCCATTCACATTCACAGTTATGATTACAATCTGTGTATTTCCCTCCATCTTCTTTCCCACCATTTGTGCTTTTAGCTCTGCTGTCTCCCTTCCCCTCCTCACTAGTATTTACTTTTCACCACCTCCTCTTGCCACCTTCCCCTCTTTCTTTTAGCCCCCCTCCCTTTTACTCCCTTTTACTCTTATTGCTTCTTCCCTCCCTTTTGCCTCCCTCCCCTTTCTTCCCTCTTCCCCTCCCACTGCTTATAGAGCTAGTTAGGATTTTCTACTTAAGTTTATTGTTCCGTCCTTTAAACAAATCCGATGAGAGTACCTCTCACATAATGCTCATCTCCCTCCCCTCTTTCCCTCTACTATGATTTTGTACTTCTTCTTGTGATGTAATTTGCCATTTCCTGCTTCCTCCTTTTCACACCTCCTATTACACTCCCTTCTCATACTTAAATCACATTTTTTATCATGATATCATTTACTTTATATCCGTTCCCCTTATGCTTATCCCTTTTATATTTCTTAATAGACGCACAGTTCTTGAGATAAACAGATAACATCTTCCCTTATAGGGAGGTGAACAACTTGCCCTCATTGAGTAGCAAGTTGTTCCCCCTCCCCCCCCACTGTTTACCTTCTTATGATTCTCTTGAGACCTGCATTTGAAGATCGAATTGTCTATTAAGTTCTGGTGTTTTGGTCAGGAAACTCTGGAAATCCCTTACTTCGTTGAATGACTTTCTCCTTGCCTGAAATGTTATGCTGAACTTTGCTGGGTAGTTGATCCTTGGTTGCAGTCCCAGCTCCTTTGCCTTACGGAATATTGGGTTCCAATTCTTTCGATCTTTTAATGTAGAAGCTGCAAGGTCCTGTGTAATCCTGATTGTATCCCCTTGATATTTAAATTGTTTCTTTCTGGCTGCTTGTAATATTTTTTCCTTCACTTGATAGCTCTGGAATTTGGCAACTATATTTCTTGGGGTTTTGAGTTTGGGGTCCCTTTCAGGAGGGGAACGGTGGATTCTTTCGATGACTATTTTGCCCTCTGAATCTAGTACTTCTGGGCAGTTTTCCTTGATGATTTCCTGGAAGATATTGTCCAGGCTCTTTTCTCCATCCTGGGTTTCTGGCAGGCCAATAATTCTTAAGTTTTCCCTTCTGGATCTATTTTCCAGGTCAGTTGTTTTTCCAATTAGATATTTTACATTTTCTTCTATCTTTTCATTCTTTAGATTTTGTTTGACTGATTCTTGCTGTCTCATTGAGTCGTTAGTTTCTACTTGCCCAATTCTAATCTTCATCACATTGTTTTCTTCTGTTAACTTTTGTATCTCTTTTTCCATCTGCCCAATTTTTCCTTTTAATAAGCTATTTTCTCCAGTTAATTTTTGTACTTCCTTTTCCATTTGGCCTTTCAGGAATTTATTTTCTCCAGCTAATTTTTGTACTTCCTTTTCCATTTGGCCTTTCAGGAATTTATTTTCTCCAGTTAATTTTTGAACTTCTTTTTCCATTTGTTCAATTTTCCTTTTCAGGGAGATGTTCTCATCAGTGAATTCTTTCTTAATAATTTTAAAATCATTGGCCAGTTTATCTTCTATTTCCTTCTTCAGCTGTTCCAGGAGAGCTGCTTGTACTTGCGAGTAGTTCATAGTCCCTTCTGAAGTTTCAGATGAAAGTACAGTCTCAGCTGTGACCTCTTTGGGGCTTGTGTTTTGGTCCTTATCCCCATAGAAAGATTCTATGGTTCTTTCGGCCCTCTTCTTTTTCCTATTCATGATTTTGATTGAGTGTTGTGGCTTCTGGTTCTTTCAGTCAGAAGCTGGAGAACTTTTTGCTGAGCTGATGTGTGAAAAAGCTAAAAGCAGGTATTTGTTTGGTGTTTCCCTGATCAGCCCTGGGTTTAGCTTGTTAAGTGTGGGGGAGTGGTCTGGTCCCAGGAGATCTCAGCTGAATTGAGGCAAAGGCAAGCTCAGGGGCTGGTAATCCCAACTGCCCTATTGTCTTTCTGATTCCTCTGGACAGCTGAGGCACGCCTAGATGTTAATGCGTGTTCCCACCCCTCCTGGGGCTCCTCTCCTGGTGCTGAGGCTTGCCTGGGTCCTAGTGCGAATTTTCCCTGCCCTGGGTCCTCTGTCCTTCCGGTTTGCCTCTGCCACCGTATGAGGAATCCCCCTTAGCTATTTTCCTCGTCTCAGGTGTTATGAGACTATTGGTCTCCTTCTTCTAATTCTACTGATCTGGGATTTTTCTGGGGAGATATTTTATGGTTCTTTCATGGTCATCAAGGGGGAAGGAGAGAGCATTAGTTGATTACACCGCCATCCTGGCTCCCGGAAGTTCAAGTAAGTGACTCACCGGAGTTTGATCTTCGGGCTGAAGGTCCCAGGAGCTGCTGCGCTGATATCCGGCGCTCAGAGGCTCTCACTGACTCGGTTGGGCTTGTCTCCCGCCCCGGTGCCGCTCCTCTGGTTCCACCCGCCACTCAGGTTTCTCGGATCTCCTCCGCTCCGCTGCATTGGCCGTGCTGCGCTGGCCACGCTGCGCTGTGCGCTGTGGGCTCACCCCTGCGGATCAGATCCTTCCCGTGGACCTTCCAGTCCCACCTGAGCTCCGAATCTGTCACCGTCTGTCTCCCACTCGATTCCGCACCTCCAAAATTTGGTCAGATTCTCCTTTCAGAGGTACCTGGAGAAATTTGTCTCAGAGCTCAGGTGAGTAGCTGCTCTCACTCCTCCATCTTGGCCTGCTATTCTTTTTGACAGCTTTCTTCTCTTCTTCAGACCAATGGAAAAATAGGATTCAAGAAGGGATCTTCTCCTTCAGTGCAGATCTGACTACGTGAATGAATCCCCTACTCAACCAACCTTGGTGGCTTCCTGTTGCCTCTAGGATAGTATAAACACCTCTTGTTTAGTGTTTAAAGTCCTACTGAACCTGCCACTGACATATATTTTAGTCTCATTGAACATTCCTCCCTCTCTGACACTCTACAATCCATGCAAACTGACCTTCCCTCTAGTCCTAGCTCAGGAGCTCCAGCTCTATGCTTACCTCCAGTGTCTGGAATACACTTGCTTCTCACCTCTTCCTTAGGAAGAGAATCTCTCTTCCTTAAAGTGCAGTTCAAGAACCATCTTCTACTTTGGCTTTCCTCATCCCCCAAACTAGACGTGCCTTTCTCACCAAACTAGCTTGCATCTATTTTATATATATGTGTATTTTTTTATGATTTAATATTTTCCACCAATTACATGTAAAAACAATTCTTAACATTTAAAAAAAAATTAGAGTCCCAGATTCTCTCTCTCCTTCTTCTCCCACCTCATTTGAGAAGGCAAGCAACTTAATATAGGTTATACATGCGCAGTCATATATGTGTACCTCTGTGTCTTTTGACTTCATATTGGTGCCGCATGTTTTTACATGTACTTGTTGCTTCCTTCATTAGAATGTAAAGTCCTTGCAAGTCGGGATTTTTCATTCTTTGGATTTTCATCCCCAGTGCTTAGCGCAGTGCCTGGTACATAGTAAGTAGGTGCTTAATAAACACGTGTTGATTGATTGACATGTAAGCTCTTAAGGGTAGAGATTATTTCATTCTTTGGATTTGCATCCTCAGTACCTGGCACAGTGCCTGACACTTAGTAGGTGCTTAAAAGGTGCAATCGGTGCATTATCTATGTATTCTGAAAGGGAAATGAGCTGTCCAAGGTCACACAGATAGCTCAAGGCAGAATTCAGATGAAGCACTTGAGCTCTTCTGTCATCTCATATAAAAGCTAGCATTTTATATAGTACTTTTCAACTTTGCAAAGCACTTAAAGTATGTTATCTCCTTTGATCCTCACAGTACCCCAATGGGGTAGGTGTATAATTATTCCCATTTTGTAGATGTGTTAAGCATTTAAGTACTTGTTTCCTTGCTTCCCTCAGTTTCCTTACCTGTAAACTTGGGCTTTCTTTCCTTATTCCCATAAGGTAGGAAAATACTTTGCAAGTCATAAGGCATCATAGAAACTGGAATAATTATCATTGATGTAAAACTTTTGGGTTGCATCATATAATTAAAACCTGGGGTGTGAATCATTGTGGTGTAGATTCCCCCAAACAACATACAAGTGCTTTTCTCCAAAGAGGGAAAAAAATAATTTAGGTCTTCCTAAAATTTGTTGAAATCCATTTATGGTTTTTATTTCTTTCCTTTTCCCTCCCCCAAAATGAAGTTAAAAAACAACTTCCTCCTCATTTTCTGCAAGACAGTGCTCAGACAGGTCAGCTGGTTAGTCTGGAGAGCTCTGCTCCTGGGGCCAAGCCTCCCCATATGTGGCATCTGGCAATCCCAAGTGGGAAAAGATCTAGTTCCAGGAACAAATTAGGGCTTAGGGTTGATTTGCTATCATGGTCTGACAAGGTAACCTTAAAGGAGAAGAAAAGCAGGTGCAGCTGAGGTGATGGCAGCACATCCTCCCCCACCTAGACCTACCTGTCACTGACAAGGCGGAGGAGGTAGGGTGATGAGCAGCTGGAACTGGGAGAAATTGCTAACTAAGCTTCCCTTCCTTCTGAAGGCAAAGGGGAAAAATCAGGTTAGAACAGTGTGCCAGGCCTTCTCTTCCAAAGGGGACAGAATCTCAGATTGTTGCAATGCTAGGGGACCTTAGGCATCCTTGAGTCAATTCAACTTGGTTTGGGGCAAAGACCTGGAGAATGAAAGGACCTGGGTTCAAATCCCACTTTTTCTCCCTAGCCACATAATCTTGAGCAAATCAGTTCATTGCTTGGGGCAGAGAGGATGAAATTTCCCTGGACAGTGGTACAGAGACATCATCACCCCAATCTTTGATGTACTTTGTGCCAAGACAACAACCTAGGGAAACACAGAAGCACCTAGGAATAAGAAAAAGGACAACCCAACCCATCCTCGAAGAGGCCTCATCTGACTCCTACCCCTTCTCACCCTGCCTCAAGGGCAATTGATTCTGTAATCACAGTAGGGTGGCTGACTCTAGCAATCCCAGCAAATCTGGAGGTTTCCTAGAAAGGTGTGAAGTCCTCAGCCACAAACATGTTATGCCTCATTTTCTCCCTCCTATAAAGACACTGACTTTGGCAGGCCCAGGCTACAGAGCAGCTTACGGACCACCAGCCCCAAGGCCAGCTTTCATTTGCTGACTGAGGACAGCCTGAGAGTGGGAGAAAGGCTGGTACCCTCATCAGGGCTGTTGGTGGCAGCTGGTGCCTTTCTGCCCACACAGCTCCACTATCTCGCCTTCCTGGCTGTGGGAAGAGCTGGTCAGACTTGTCTTGTGGGAATCAACTGGGTTAATTTTATTTCAATTTAAGGACTAATGAAATACTGTATTATTATATTTAAGACCCTTTCTCCCAGTGGAGGGATTCTTTACTAAAGCAAAATGTCTTTGGGGAGAGGAAAAATAATCGTTTGACTTGGCAAGACTTCAAACTTCTGTCTCAGGAGTCATGAGTTCAAAAGGCTTCTGTATTTTGAATCGTTTCTTCTCTGTCTCTTACCTTTTCCTCCCTAATACCCATCCTACCCACACACTTCCCCCAGCTGGGACTTGAAAGATGCATAGCAGCTCCAACACTTGTACAATATAAAGTACCTATTTGCCACATCTTTATTTTCACTCTGGGTGATGGGGAGAGGGTCAGGGCATGTTCCCAAAATCAGTTCCATCCTGTGCTTGATTGGAGAAACATTATACACTGTGAGAAAGCTCCTCAAACCTTTTATAGACACCCTTTCCCTTTCTCTGCTTTCTGTCCTCTTCTGTAGCTTGGATAGAAACCATTCTCCAGCCAGGTTTGTAGCATCACAGTTCTCTGTAGATATCTGGCTTCCAGGCAACTCTGTGATGTGTCTACTGTACTCTGGGCTTCTCTTTTGGAGGGTAGCCTTCAAATTGAGACTTCCTGATAGCAGGGAAGACTGGGCCAGGTAATAGAAAGTGATTATTACTGCCTTGGTTTCCACATGCCTTCTTTGAAAATACAAAAATACACAGATCTGAACCTACGAAGACTTACCATATATATTCTATCCTAATACCAAAATCTGTATAAATCAAGATGTCCCTAGCCTATTCCAACATTCTAAGCTATGGAAAAGCTTTTAGTGGAATTGATTATATTTTTTTCCCTATTGCAGTGAGATCAGTCCGTTACCATTTATTAAGCACCTGCTATGTACAGGGCACTGGGCTAAACAGGCCTTCTCTTCCAAAGGGGACAGAATCTCAGATTGTTGGAATGCTTGGGGACCTTAGGTATCCTCGAGTCAATTCAACTTGGTTCGGGGCAAAGAGCTGGAGAATGAAAAGACCTGGGTTCAAATCCCACTTTTTTCCCTCTAGCCACATAATCTTGAGCAAATCAGTTCATTGCTTGGGGCAGAGAGGATGAAATTTCCCTGGACAGTGGCACAGAGACATCATCACCGCCCCCGCCGCCAAAAAAGGGCAAAAAGCAATCCCAGCTCCCCTACACAGTTCTCCAGGTAAAGAATTCTTTATCAGAGATTCCTAACTTTTTTTGTATAAAACACCTCTTTAGCAGTCGAGTAAACCCTGTGGATCCCTTTTGAGAGTAATGTTTTTAACTGCATAAAATGAACTACATGGGATTGCATAGGAAACCAATTATATTGAAATATAATTATTAAAATACTTTAAAAATAAGTTCACGGACCCTAGGTTAAGAGTTTCTTAGAGTCAGAGGCCTTGGACCATTTCTATAAACAGGTGTAAGGAGTACAAAGCTCATTCAAAGAAATTTGTCAGTCATGATTTCATGACCCACACCAATTTTCTATTGCCTGACCTTTGCCTTTTGCCACATTGGTTTTTTGTGACTTGTCTGTTCTTTACTTTGTCTTGGACTTCCTAAATGAGGAACTTGGACCTATGCTACATTGCTATCCCTCTCAGCTGTTTTTCTGTGAATTTTGCTTCTTTCTGCTACATTATGACTTTGGATTTCATAAGCTGGATCCTAATTTGAACTCCTCTACTTTAAAGGAAACTTCTCAGGTGTCCTCTATCCTGACAACAGGCTCCATATCACCATTCAACCGTTTCTACCCTTCAGAAACCTTTCACTGAATCTTCGCAGCACAATTTTACCTGTAACTCAGGGAACTGCTTTGTGTGTTGGAAAAGGTCCTGAATAAAAAGGTTAGCTTTACCACTATTAGGAAGGCAGCATTCATCAGTTTGTGAGAATAGAAAGACACTAACCAAGGCATTTGCTGACCCTCCTTTCTGAGGCTGCCTGTATACAGGATATAAAAGCAGGGAGAGCTTAGGCTTCTGGATTGCCATATCTAAACTGGCCCTTATGCTGTGGTTATATGAGGCAGTGCAAGAAGCAAGTGAGACCTCCATAGATTTTGGTCCCTTAGATGACTCTCCCTGTATGCGTATGTTTGTGTTCTGTTTTGTGTTTTTCCAGGAAAAAGTCGTCTGCATTGTACTGTGCTGTGTACTGTATAAAGTCTCAGGCAAAGGATGCCTCAGAGGACTGGGTGATAATGACTCTTGTGTCATGAGGTCATTGACAATATTGGAATTCTTCATTCTGTGAAGGGGGCTTCACAGATATGATATGATCCCTTTCAGGAGCATTTACATTTGAAAATATGTGAGGAAAGGGCTTGCTACCCTTTCTGCTTCTGGGACCTCAGCTGATGGGATAGCCTTGATACATTATGTTCCAAATTTTCTTGGTGGTAGCAACCTGAGGGTGGTTGCTGTCCCATGCCTTCATTTGGCAACTGTCTCTGGTGGCTTGCTGACCTCTGGTCTGAAAGGAGTCTAATTTCAAGTGGTATTTTTATAGCCTCTAGAGATTTTGGGAAGCCTTTACACCTATAATTTCAAATTTCTACAGTAACTCTCCATGGAAAATTTCATTTCACAAACAGAGATTTTTGCCAAAAGTTACATAGCTTTTAAATGATAGTGCCAGGATCTGGACCACAGGTCCCCTGCCTATTCCAGGGCATTTCCCATGATACCACAGTTGCCTCTGTAAATATCATGTAGAAGGGCAGTGTGTAGACAAGGATGAAATGGGACCGTCAGTTCTCTGTACTTTCTGAATACAGGAAAACAGGGTTGGTTGTAGATTATAACAGAGAGGATTTAGTTTAGACATTAAGAAGAACTTCCTGATGATTCACTTGTTTAATAAACATCTGGAGAGGTAGGTGATAGAACACCATATTTGGAGTGTTGAAGAGCTGAGTTCGAATCTCATCTTGGACATTTTCTAGCTGTGTGGTCCTGGGCAAATCATTTAACCTTTTTTAGAATCATTCTTTATTTATTCATAAAATGGGAATAATAGCAGCTATCTCATAAAGTTTTTTTGTGTGTGACAATATGTATAAAGTTGTTGTTGTGCAACTAGGTGGATCAATGGATGGAGTGCTGGGCCTGGAGACAGGAAGACTCATCTTCCTGAGTTCAGATCTTGTCTCACACACACCTACCAGCTACGTGACCTCGGGTGAGTCATTTTACCCTGTTTGCCTCAGTTTGCTCATCTGTAAAATGAGCTGGGGAGGGACATGGCAAACCACTCCAGTATCTTTGCCAAGGAAACCACACGAAGAGTTGGACATAACTGAAATGACTGAAAAACAACAAAATATATAAAGTGCTTTGTAAACTTTTAAGCATTATAAATATATTGGTTATTATTAACTCTTTTAAAAATAGTTACCTTGTGCTTACAAAACATGTTAGATATATCTACACTACAGCAGGCATTGTTTATAGAAGGTAAATAAGACTTTGTTCTTGCTCTCAAGGAACTTATATGAGAGAAAAGACCTACATGCATGAGTACAACACAAAGTAGAACCTGATAAAAGTTTAAGAGAGCTACAAAAAAAAGACTAGGAGAGGCAGTGTGGTATAATGGATAGAGCACTTGAAGTCAGGATGACCTGGGTTCAAACTATGATTTAAACATTCATTAGCTGTGTGACTCTGAAGTAAGTCACTTGACCTCTTTGTGCCTTGATTGCTTTATTTTTATTTTGAGGAGGGAAAGGCAAGGCAATCAAGGTTAAGTGACACAGCTCATAAGTGTCAAGTGTCTGAGGTTGGATTTGAATTCAGGGTCCTTCTGACTCCAGGGCTGGTGCTTAATTCACTTTGTCACCTAGCTGTCCCTGCCTTGGTTTTTAAAAGGAGAGGCTTGGCCTCTCTGGCCTCTAAGGCCTCTTTCAGCTTTCAATGTTTGATCTTATAAATTCACAGTAGAGATAAATCATTGATTATAAAGTTTAGCTGGTAAAGGGACATTTTTCTTTGTTTCTTTTCTGAACATTTTAAGTAAATGGTGAAAGAGTTGTTTTTTGGGAAAAATTGTTAAGTGGAGTTGGGTTTGGAGGTGAGAGATGGGCTGGATGGCCTTTTGAGATTTCTGAGTTACTAGGAGTAGTTTATGTATGCTCATTTGAGGCATCTTATATAAATTCCACTTTTGTAGATGAGTTGGTTTCTGAGAACTAGGCTGGATACATCTCTTCCTCATGGCTCTAGAGATACCCTCGTGAGGTAATGTCACTGTTTTCTCTGATGTAACTTGCTTATCCCCCAGAAGATTATTGGGAATCATCATAGCTGGTCAGATTTGACTAATGATATCATGGGTGATGTCTTGACTCTTGCATGGATTGAATTTAAGTGAGCAGAGTTGCACAAAGTCCTCCACCTCACTTTCTCTTCCAGAGGCATCGAAGTGCAGTGGCAGGACAAAAGTCTAGATGGTGATGATGCAGTGGCTGACCTCGGCGTCTTTGATGTCTGAGGAAGCCGTAGTTGTCTTCATGGCCCTTGGAACAAATTGTTCTCATCTTCCCATTTGGCTATAGGGAGACATCTTCAGCTGGGAGACCTTGGGTGAGGCTGGTCTGACTTCCCTCTCAGGGTCCTTCTAACTCTAGCATTCTTTGATACTATGATAAATAAATAAAGAATGAGGACTGGTCCTGTATCTTGGGTGAAAGTGAGGAGAAGTTTCCATGAAATCAGAATTCATCTGAGAATCAAGATTACATCTGAGAGCAGCCTCCAGCCTTGTCTCTGCAAAGGAAATGTTTCATTCCTGCAGAGAGAAGTGATTACCGCCTCTCAGGGTGTTGATTTTTCCAAAGGACTGTGATTTTACTGCAGAAAAGGAGGGAGCTGCCATGTGGTGCTTTTCAAGGCTATCACTTGAGCAGTGGGGAGGGAGCAGCAGCTGAATTTTGGTTCATCCCTGCCTGGTGTTCAGGCTTGTCCTTTCTCAAGCTGTGTTGGCTCAAGGAAAATAGGACTTTTCATCTATTCTTGCCAGGGGCGGGGCAGGAGACTGCAGCCATTAGTCTGCATCACTTGGAGAAAAGGACAAACTTTGAGCTAAGAGAAAGGGAAGAAACAGTCACCCTCTCAGCTGTTATTTCACTTTGTGCATTGGTAGATGGGCTTTAAGGGGCAGGGGTAGGGAGAAAAGAAACAGGAGACCGTGGATAACTAGAAAGGATGAGGAAAGTAGAAGAATATTGTGTCATGGAAAGATCTCTGTATTTAGCAACAAAACCCCCGAAATCAGATCTTGGCTTCTGACAGTCACCAAGTAGGTGAGCGCGTGTGACTCATGTAAACTCCGAGGCTCCTCTGTAGAATGTGGAAGATAAAACTTGCACAACCAATCTTATAGTATTGTGGAGTACGTGCTTTATATGCCTTAAATGTTATATAAATGGGAATTATTGTTATGATGTGATGGGTGAAATCTGAGCTAACTGAAGAAACAAAGGCTCTAGCTCCTGAGCATGTTAATTCATTAAGCAATGCATGCCAATTGCGTAATGACCAGGCCTCCTCAACTTGGCACTGGACCACAAATGACAGATTTTTATACGTTATAAAAAACAAGTAACAGGATATAAAGCAGGATACAAGGTTAGGTCGTCTGAATTTCAATTATAGGAAAGATGAGAGGCTTTCTGAGTTGAAAAAGAGCAAAAAGGTACAATTCCCTGAAATCAAGAAAAGAGGTGTCCCACTCTCCTCCCCCCAAGTGTCTTTATTCAGTCAGAGGACCAAGGGAACAGTAACTGATTGACCAGTATGGGGCCAGTTTTTGAATAAGACATATACATTGGCATTGATCATACATAAGACAATTATCCATTGAGATGTATAATTGTGAGAAAACTCCTTGCATCATTCTTTGGATCTGACTAGGTTTCTGGTCAGCATAACTTAGATCTTTAATTAAGTGTCTTTAAACAACAGGTAGAGATGATCCAGCTCCCCAGACCTACAGGGCTAGGTCCAAAGAGTGTAATAAAGTTTTCTCACAATTCCCATAACTGAATAAAGTTTCCTTACAAGATGAAATTGGACTAGAGCCAGGGGCTGCACTTGAGGACCTGGAGGGCCACGAGACTGCAGGTTACCCACACCTGCATATGTAATTCGATAGGGAGGGAAATGAGCTAGATCCAGAATTAAGCCACAAGATGGAGTCAGTGTGGTTCACTCAATAGCCATAATTCCTTCAATTTGAACAGTTATTCTACCTTTCTCAGGATTGTTCTACAGACAAATTGATATATAAATGTGAGTTTTTCTTCTTGAAAGGTAGGGACATAATACCAAATCCATTCTTTCATTTGAGCCTCTAAGTAACCTATGAGGTGGGCAACAATCTTTTTTTTTAAAAATTATTTACTTATTATTAGTTTACAACATTCATGTCCACAAGTTTTTGAGTTTTAAATTTTCTCCCTGTCCCTTCCTGCCTGCTCCATCCCCGAGAAAGTGTACAATCTGACATAGGCTCTACATAAGCATATTTTTACACTAGCCATGTTACAAACCAACGGAATGAACACTAGAAAGAAGAAACAAAACAAAACAAAAAAGAGAGCAAATGGTATGCTTTGATCTGCATTCAGACTCTGTAATTCTATGTATGCATTTTCTATCATGAGCCTTTTGGAGTTGTCTTAGACCCTTGCATTGCTGAGAAGAGTCAAGTTTATCAAAGTTAGTCGTCACACAATGTGGCTGTGACTGTTTACAATGTTCCCCTGGTCCTGCTTCTCTTGCTCAGCATCAGTTTTTATAAATCTTTCCAACTTTTTCTGAAATCTGCCTGTTCAACATTTCTTATAGCTCAATGGTATTCCATTACATTCATATGCCACAACTTGTTCAGCCATCCCCCAATTGATGGGCACACCCTCAATTTCAAAGTCTTGCCACTGCAAAATTGCTGCTATAACTATTTTTGTACATGTGGGGCAAGAACCTTTTACCTCCATTTTACAGATCAGCTGTAGTGATTAAGTCACTTGCTCAAGTTTATGCAGCTAGTTAGTGATCGTGGTAGGATTTGAACACAGATTTTCTGATACCAAGTTCAGTCTTTTTTCCCTTCTCCACACCAGACTTTATCTCTTAAAAAGAAAGAAGGAGGAGACACCCAGAGCACTTTGGTGCCAGAAGTGGCAGATCACAATAAAAGTCAGTGAAAAATGTGCTCAAGTGCCCTTCCCATTGTCTTTCAGCCTCAAGTACTTAATTCTAGTCACTTTTAAGTGGCCTTTCTTTAATTTGCTCTGTTATGGAATCTTTTTTTTCCTTCCCATAGCTTCATGGACTGCTAGAAAGGAAATTTAGAATGCAGACTGTCAGAGCTGGAAGGGATTGCAGACTCTAGAGTGTTAAGATATACACTATTGGAGCTTGGAGATTCTTTAAGACAACACGTTAGAGCAGAGGATTTCAGTGCTCAGCAGTACACAGTTGCTTTAGAAGAGCTGGGACAAGGCTTCAGGCCCAGTGCCCCCCGCTTTCGAAGAAGGGAGGGACACTGTCACTACTCTGTCATCCCTCTGGGCCACTTTTGTGATGTTTCCTCATATTATCATCTGCTTCTTCCTTTCTGACAGGTGGTCTGAAGCATTTTTTTAGTCTATCTCTTCTATTGCTCTCCTCCTCCTCACCCCAGACCTCCACCCTGATTCCCCACTCTGGTGCAAGTTATTTTCCCATATAGGTATATTTTCTTAATGTTCAGAATTATTGTTTTGTCCATATTGTGCTATTCTGATCCTATTTAATAAATTATGCCCTGTTTTAACCATATTCCAGCCTGAAACTTAGACGGGGAGACATTTGCCAAAGGTCATAGAGGGAGAAGACAAAAGTAACAGAACCATGCTTCAAAACCAGGCTGTCTTACTCCAAGCACAGGACTTTTTCCATTATTGTGGTATTTTGAATTTTTATATATACATGTATCAATGTACATACAACATACACAATATATATGTACACACATGCATAGATACGATATACATATTCACAGACACATGTATATATATAGTGTATATGTATATATGTACACATACATATGTTTTTTCTTTCTAAACAAAGAGAAAACCTTGGTTCCCAAAACAACCTTACCTTGTATTTGTATATTGCAATTTCACTTGAGATCATTCTCAAGCAATATGAATGAAAACAGTGCAAATATAATTCACAATTCTGTAGCCCTTTAAGATTCACCAAGTACATTCTTCATAACAACCCCATGAGGCAGGCTGTGGAAGCATTATAATCATCTGTGGTTTGCAAATAAGGAAACTGAGGCTCAGAGACCTTCTTTAGAATTTTAAAATTCTGAAATTAACTAACATTAAATAAAATGACATATAGTAGAACATAAAAGTGGATTGTACACAAAACTGCAAATTTTTTGTGCATACATCTTGCTTTTCCTTGAAAATATATCACTCAACATCTAACTTTCAAAGCTATCCTGCTTGGCACTAAGAGACATCAAATAATTTTCCCAGTAAGCGTTTGAACTAGGGTTTGTACTCAGATAACCCCAGCTTTCTTTTGGCCACACCATGCTGCCTTCTTATTAATCTTCGTTTCTAGAGTTGCCATGAAAAATCCTAGAGTGGGGGGCAGCTAGGTGAATACAGCACTGGCCCTGGAGTCAGCAGGACCTGAGTTCAAATGTGATCTCAGACACTTATTATCTGTGTGACCTTGGGCAAGTCATTTAACCCCAATTGCTTCCCCCCAAAATCCTAGAGTGATGTGGCAATTGGGGTTAGGCAATGCGGTATCTTTGCCAAGAAAATCCCAAATGGGGTCATGAAGAGTCAGACATGACTTAAAACAACTGAATAACAAAAAAACTTGGGTGTTCATCTTTAAGGGCAAGATGCCTGTATTTTACCTTTTTTTGGAAGGTATCTCCTGCAGTGCTCAGCACAGTCATCCAAAGTTAAGAAGGTCCTGCCATTACTGTAAAGTGTACAATCTGGCCTCAGAAGCACTAGAGAAATTGCTGATGGTTTGGAATCCTCACAAGACTGGCTGCTCTGTGACTCCCTAGCCACATTGAGGAGGGAGAGGGAAGGGTGACTGCCAGCTGGGGCTGGTGTTTCCAAATGGGGAAGCTGCCTCAAATACCCCAGTGTGCTTCTAGCCCCAGTTAAGTTGATATTGCTGATGTGGCCATCTTGAATACAAGTTGGCAATGCTCAGTCAATTACAGATAGGCAGTTTTCAATTTTCTTTCCATTAAAAGTCACAGTCAGAGCTAATCAGGAATCAAGTAGTTCCAAGTTCTGTTGGAAAGTCTGTGCTTTTCTGTTGTAATTCTAACACATCCCTCTGGTGCCTCATTCCTCACTCCTTGAGAACGTCTAGTTACCTGCACCTCTCATTTTTACTATTGATTATATTTTGGCTAGAATGTTAAAGGAACCTGGGCTATTATATTTTAGGATTCTGTCCCTAGTCCTTTTCTCTTTTCTCTCTGCACTTTCTTGTCAGTTTCTATGGGTTAAATGATCACTTCTATGTTAATTCCCAAATCTATATATCTAGCCCTAGTCTCTCCCATGAACTCTGGTTTTATATCACTGACTGCCTGTTAGATATCAGTCCATAGATATCTCAGATTCAACAGTCCCAAAACAGAACTTCATTGTCCTCTCCTCACCTACCATAAGATGAAGTTCTCTTTCTGTAGAGGGGACTACCATCCTTCTATTCATCCAAGGTCATGTGTTTAGACTCTTCTAATGCTCCCCCATTCAATCAGTTGCATAGTCTTTTAAATTCTATCTCCATAACATCTCTTTCATCTCTTCCCTTCTCTTCACTCACATGGTCTGTCCTAGTTCAGGTTCTTATGGCCTCTTGCATAGAGGATTGTGATAGTCTCTTAATTGGTTCTCCCAGTCTCAAGTTTTTCCCCTCTCCAATTTAATCTTCCACTCAGTGGGATATTCTTAAAGCAGAAAAATGGCTATGTAGCTTACCTGCTCAACAAACTCTTGTGTCTCCCTGTTACCTCTTTGATCAACTAAAAATTCTTTTGTTGGCATTTAAAACCCTTCACAATCTGATTCCAATCTCCCTTTCCAGGCTTATTATACATTATTTCCCTAGGTCCTCAAGTGCAGCCCTTTTACTGAATCCAAACTTCACAGAAACAATCCCCTTACTAAAAGGATTTGTTCGGTAAAACTTGGGCTCTGTCAAAAGACCACACCCAAGGACCTAGAAGGCCACATGTGGCCTCAGGGCCACAGATTCCTCACCCATGGAGCCATATTGGCCTGTTTTCTGTCCCTCACCTATGACATTCCTTTCCGATCACTGAGTATTGCACTGGTTGTCTCTCATGCCTACAATGTACTCCTTCCTTCATCTTCTCGTTTTGCAATCCCTGGTTTCCTTAAAAACTCAGGTCAAGCATCATCAAGGCAGCAAGCAGGCATGGCCTCCTTACCCCAAGGCTAGCCACCAGAACCCTTTGGGAGTGATGGAGACCTGGTAAAGCAGATATTGAGGGGAGTACTTCTCCCCCTAACCATCCTGCTAATGGCTGCCTTCTCCTTCCACATCCCTTATGGCTACACATTGAATCTACTCCTCCCTGCTCAATTGTGGTGAGCAGGGTACATCTAGGACCTCCATCTATGGACTACTGGTTATGGCTTCTCCCACCATTTGGATCAACAGAAAGTCATATACTCTAGTCCTACCAGTAAGATCAATTAAGATGGAGGACCTTTAAACCCTATTATCCCCTCTACCACAGGACACAAAGTCCTTCTAGGCTTTCACATCTGCCCTGATGTGCCAGATCTGCCCTGCCTTCCACATACCTGGGCTTCTCTTGGACTTTCCTATTTGTCCCAATGATTCACTCTTAGAACTTGTGGGCTTTTTCATTTGCACCGAAGCTGAATTTTCTTATATGTATTGTTTCCCCCAATTAATGTATGAACTCCTTGAGAGCAAGGACTCTCCATTTTCTATTTTTATCCACAGCACTTAGATGGATGCTTGGCATGTTGTAAATACTAAATAAATACTTTTTATTCACTATCTTTAAGACCTTTTCTGGGTGCTAGTGCCTTGCCTCACCAAGGCTATTCTCTATGAGTTTGTAGCATGGGCATGGACCCCTTTTATGGGTAGTGTAGCTCAAGGTTCTGGCATCTAATGTGTCACCTGAATCCCCCACCCCACTGTTAGATTACCCTTAACTTGTCTTCACATTGGCAGGTCTGCTGCCAACCCTAGCCAAAATTTCATAGCTTTTACTTACACTCTTTCAGTTGTGACTAGAACCTGAGCCTCCCAAGTCAAAGTCCAGGGACCTTCCACCTTCCCTACATGTTATAAAGGTGTGGTTGACCAATGTTGTTGGAAGTTTTGGTTCCACTTACTCATTTTTCCTCTCATCCTCTAATCAAATGATCTTGACTTCTTCCTAATCTCTTTTTCTCTCCCACTTAAAAAAATCATTTTATTCAGAATCTAACAAACACCAAATAAAATTAGCATTTCCATATATGTTGTAGAACAGGAGGGAATTGTACACAAAACTGTAAATCTCCTTTTCTTAGAGTTTGCTTTTCTTTAAAGTAGATGCTAAATTAAAACATGTAACTTTAAAAACTCCCTTGCTTATCTATAATTCCTTCTGATCTTTCTTCTGTTGTCTTTTTTTGAGTGGGGGGGCTGGACCTTATCCTCTAACCTCCCCCTCTCTTTCACCTCTCTCCTTCCATTGGAAAAAAAATGAAAAACAAAAGTCTTGCAACAAATATTGATCTATTCTATTCCAGAGGAGGGCTTGAAGGGATCACAGAACCTCAGAGTTGGAAAAGACCCCCCAGTAAGCCATACTTCAATAAGAATCATTTCTACCATGCAGATGACAAGTGATCATTCAGTCTTTGCTTAAAGATCTCCTGGGGAATGGGGGGTTGGGAGTAAGGGTAGTGTGGGTGGGAGGAACAGATAGTACATTTCTGCTTTTGGATAATTAGCAAATAGTATAGGCTGATCCTTCGACTGGAAGATGATCATATACCTGAGAGCCACTGTGGCTTCAGAAAGGGCTTCAGAAAGGAACAGTTGATATGGTGTTTGCTGCCCAACAACTCCAGGAGAAATGCCAGGAGCAGAACAGAGGTCTGTCCACGTTTGTGGATCTGACCAAGGTCTTTGACACTGTTAGTTGTGAGGGCTTATGGAAAATTAAGTCAAAATTTGGTTGCCCAGAGAAGTTCATCAGCATTGTATATCAATTTCATGATGACATGTTTGCCTGAGTTCTGGATGGTGGATGGTGCCCTTGTGCCTTCCCAGTCAATAATGGAGTGAAACAAGGCTGTGTGCTTGCTGCCATGATTTTTAGCATGATGTTTTCAGCCATGTTGAAATGATTTCACTGAGGATCAACTACTGTACTGATGCTAAAGTTCTTCAATTTGAAAAGGCTACAAACCAAGATCAAAGTGGAGGAAGTGTTAGTGTATGATTTTCTGTTTGCAGATGATTGTGCATTCAATGCAGCCTCTGAAGCTGAGATGCAACAAAGTATGGATCAATTCTCTGCTGCCTGGGTTTTGGCCTAATAATTAACACCAAAAAAACACAGGTACTCCATCAGCCACCACCACACCATCATAGGTGGAACCATCAGTTACAACAAATGGAGAAGTTTTGAATGCTGTGGATAAGTTCACTTACCTTGGCAGTGTGCTTTCCAGGGATGTACACATTGACAATGAGGTTGATGCACACATTGCAAGAGCTAGCTCAATGTTTGGGAGGCTCTGAAGAAAAGTATAGGAGAGAAGAGGTATTAGACTGACTACCAAACTGTAGGTCTACAGAACCGTTGTACTGATTTCACTGTTATTTGCTTGTGAAACATGGACAGTCTACCAGTGCCATGCCAGGAAACAGAATCACTTCCTCTTGAACTGTCTTAGGAAGATTCTGAGGATCACTGGGCAGGATAAGGTACAAGACACTGAAGTCCTTGCTTGAGCTGAACTGCCAAGTATTCAAACCATGCTTCAGAGAGTGCAACTCTGATGGGCTGGCCACATTGTTCCAATGCAAAATGTGTGCTTGCCAAAAAGACTATTTTATGGAGAACTTGCATGGGGCAGGTGATCACATGGTGGCCAGAAGAAATGATACAAGGACACTCTCAAAATCTCTGTCAAGAACTTTGGATTTGACTGTGCAACATGGGAGACACTGGCACAGGACCGCTCAGCATGGCATGCCCACATAAGAAAAGGTGCTGTGCTCTTTGAGCAAAGCAGAATTGAGACAGCACAAAGTAAACACAGGATGCACAAATTTGATACATCCACCCCAAATATTCAAATGGACAATCTGTGCCCTACCTGTGGTAGAGCATTTCGAGTTTATATTGGTCTGATCAGCCACAGTTGGACACACTGAAACTTCACTTTATTATGGAGATGTCATTTTGGTCCTCTTCGAAGACGAAGGACAACAACCAACCAAATACTATCAAGCTTTAAAAAAAGACTACATCAAGCCCCAGTCTACCTTTGCAGTTTCCACCCATCACTCCTAACTCCCTCCTCTTTGTACCAAACATAACCAGCCTGATCCCTCTTCCATAGACCAGCCCTTCAAATACTCAAGAGGGAAACTTGGGACAAGGTAGGACAAGATACTTTCAGCTGTTACATATCCAGGGCACTACTAGGCCCTTAGAGGTTATTTGAGTCATGAAATGGAATGATCTGTAACCCCACCCCTCCTTGGAGAAAACCCAATTTTTATCAGTGGTTCCAAAACATAGTTCTCATGCCAGTTGGAGGACTTGATCCTAATTTTTTTTTAAGAAGTCAGCATTCGTACCCTTTTCTTACTGCTGTTTCCCTCTCAACACACAAATTTTGCCACATTTTGATGTGCACATAAACAGATCCCACCTACACAAATCTGTATTATGAGAACAGCTTGTAGGCCTCTGTTCCTCATATCTTCTGGACTTGAACAGATGATTACCCAGTTTAAGAATTTTTTTTCCTTGTTGATAAGCTTTCTAGACAACTTCTAGCAAAAGAAGGGATAGTTAACTAATCATTTAGCCCTTAAGGAATGGGACCTGAGACTGAGAAGCTGTAGTAGGGACCGAGAAGTGTGAGTAGGTTGGGAGAAGCCAGAATAAAATCATTAACTTAGGAGAAGGGTATGACTGGGGTGGAATAGAGGTGGACAGTATGGTGGCATTGAGGAACCTCTATGTAGATTACTTCTAATGTCTCCCAAGAGCTCCAATCTCATAGTTACAATGAATGGTCTGCTGGATACCTTCATCAGAACCTTAAACTCAAAATAGTCAAAATTGAAGTCATCTTTCCATCTAAAAAATATACCTTCTATTTTTTTTTGATGGGGCTGCCATAGTCTGAGGCTCTTAGACATTGGGTGCCCAAGCATGGAACTTAGGACTACAGACTATTCAGGCTCATAATGTCAACATCATCTTTGACTCTTTCTCCCTCATCTCCCACTCCCCCTGACTTAGCACAGTACCTGGAGCATTTTGTTTAGTCATTTTTCAGGCATGTCTGACTCTTTGTGACCCCATTCAAGGTTTTCTTGGCAAAGATACTAGAGTGACTTGCCATTTCCTTCTCCAGCTCATTTTACAGGTGAGGAAACTGAGGCAAACAGAGTTAAATGACTTGCCTAGGGTCACATAGTAAGTGTCTGAGGCCAGATTTGAACTTATGAAGATGAGTCTTTGGGAATACAGGCAAGGCACTCTATCTACTTTGACACCTCGCTGGCCTGGCACATAGTAGGTGTTTAATAAATGTTGATTGGATTGGACATCCAATCAGGTGCAAGCTCTATCATTGCTGCCACTAACATGTGTCCCCTACTCTCCCTTCACCAGGCATCTTTCCATCCTTATTGTAGATTGCTCCCTTGCCTATATTCTGTGATCTAGCCCAACTGGCTTCTCTGTTCTCCACATGTGGTATTCCATTGGTCTAGACTTCATGCCTTTGCATTGGCCATTCTTCAGGCTTGGAATATACATACTACCTCCTCATTCCATCAATCCCTTCCATCTACACCTCTACTTAGTTTGGGCTCCACTGGATGTGATGCCCCACTCAGGATAAAGTGATTACCTGAAACTTTATCATCATGCTGATTAACTCAGCTTTGGATACTTAATAGCTATTCAACTCCTCTGATTGGAGGGCAGGTTGGGTGGAGCACTAAACTCTTCCCAGTTTTCCTTTATAGAGGACTGGGAGCTGGACTTTACAACTAATTTTCCATTTTCCATCTGTAGCTCTACTTGGTTTGAATTTCACTGAAAATACTGCTCCTGCTCCTCTTCCCTTCTTTCCGGTTTCCTATTATGCATTGTCTTTCCCTATTAGATTTGTAAGCTCCTTGAGGGCAGGGATGGTTTTTATTTTACTTATTTGTATTCTTAGTACTTAGCACAGTGCCTGGAACTTGGTAGGCCTCTGAGTTGAAGCAAAGCTCAGCTACTACCCCAACTTACTGCCTCTGCAACTAAGTGTTCTTCTTCCCTAATTACATGGTCTTTAACTGTCTTGTGTTGATTCTTTCCATGTTTATGCTTAGTATATTTGTTCTTTGAGAACAGTGATTTTTTTCTTTCTCTGTACTTGTATCTTCAGGATGTATGTAGCACAGAGCGTGGCCTACAGTGTGCACTTAATGCATGTTGGTTGGTTGATTGAAATGAGGGGATTGGACTTGATGATTTTTAGGTCCTTTGTATTCTAGATCCCATTATTATAAGGATGAATAGCTCTTAAGTTCTGCCTTTGACACATTAGCCATGTGACCCTGTGTAAGTCACTTAACTTAGAAGTGTTCCACAGCAACTCATGAAAAGTATGAGTAGGATCTTTTTTCTGATAAGTGAAAGGAGGTAGAGAGCACGAAGGGACTGGGCCAAAGAAAGATTTAATGGCACTCAAGCCCACCTTCACCAAACTAATGGGTTTTCCTTAGGGCCTGACTTTCTATGCCAAGAGTATCACTCTTATTTCCCCCTCAAACTAAGCTCTGTCTTCTCCTGCTGACCACATGGTACCCTTATCAAGGAAGGATGGAGCTATACTGAGTAAATCTGACTCAGTTTGCTTTTTTCAAATCAGGGTTGTGGTATGGAAATGACCCTGGAATATTGATTCCACATTTCCAACCTTTTCTTGTCTTATTTTCCTCTGATTACTGCCTAGAGAATCACATCAGGCAGTGTGTCGGCAAATACTGATATGCTAGAATGTCTTTGAACTTAGAAGCCCTTCTCTTGGATCTCTTTGTCTTATGTAGGTCCTGGATTTTACACCTTTTAGTCTGATTGATGCCTTTACAATTAGTTTTTAATCATGCATAAATGAGCTTAGAATTGTGGACAACTTAGGACCTTGGAGAGAGTGGATAAACAGCTGGCCCTGGAGCCAGGAGGACCAAGATTTGAGTTCTGCCTTTGGCATGTTAGCTACGTGACCCTGTGCAAGTCTCTTAACTTCTGAGTGTTCCACAGCAACTCATTAACAGTATGGGTACGTGCCTGTCTGCCTTGGTAAGCAAAGCTTTTCCTAAGGGACTCCCTATACAAATTAAATAACACTTCCAAGAAAAAAAGTATGTTAATTAGATTTTTTGTAAAATCTATTATTTTTATGCATTTGAAAAGCCTGATTTTTAAGGACCTGCACAGTGAGTTATTTTGAAAAGAAAAAGCTTCTTTTGCAATGTACACCACACCTCAGTAAACATTTATTAAGCATTTTCTGTGTGGTTAGCATGAGATGGGGATGGAATGAAATACAAAGCTTAGATAAGACATGGCCCCTGCTGTCTTGAGCTTACACACTTACCAGAATAAGACACAAACATATAACAATTATACACAATATTGTATAAGTGCATCAGCAATGTGCTGAGCAACGTTCCGTGTGAAGGTCACTTGGGTGGCAATGATCATTACTGAAAAGGGGAAGACCTTATGGAAAAGTTGACATGGAAGTTAGGCTTTAAAGGATGCATAGGATGATGTCAAGCAAATGGTGGGGGAGAGAGAAGGCATTCTAGGCACTGGAAACAACGTGAGCAAAGGAGCAAGTTTGAAAGCACAGAGCATGTTGGTCAATTGGTCAGGAAGCATTTATTAAGCAAATGTTATGTACCAGTCACTCTGCTAAGTACTGGAGATGCAAAGAAAGACAAAACAGTCCCTTTGAAAGTTCTTATTCTAGTAGGGTTTGGGGTGGGGAAGGGGAGAGAGAAGACAGCATACACATAAGTCATTATATACAAGAAATACACAGAATAAATGGAAGGGGTGGGGTGTGTGTGTGGAGTAGAGAGGAACTGGGAAGGAGTTCTTGTAGAAGGTGGGACTCAAGCTGAGTCCTGAAGAAAGCTGGGGAAAGCAAGAGATGGAAGTGAAGAGGAAAGAGAGCTATAGGCATGTGTGAAGCCAACCAGCGCACAGGCATGAAGATGGGAGATGGAGTATTGCATTCAGACTTGTTGAGGGGGCAGATTATAGTCCCATTTGGCTACAAACTGGAGTTGGGGGCTCATGGAGGGAAGTGATTGAGGCTCAGATGAAAAGATAGGGTGGTATTAAATTGTGGCGGGCTTTGAAGGCCATGAAAAGAAATGTTAGCTTTACTTGACAGACAATAGAGATCTACAGAAAAACTTGGAAATCCTCCCCCCTGCCCAAAATTGCTTGATAGCTAATGACTGTATATATCAAACACCCTTTTCAGCTCCTCTTCTCCACAGGCGTCACCTTCAAGAATCGATCATCACCTCCAGACCATGCTGGGATATCAGAGGAGGACAGGCAGAAGTTACCTCATCACTCTTATACACAGTGTTAGGTTTATCTGTGTATTTCTCTCTCTGACCTCATAAGAAGAATATAAAGTGTATTCATTTTTTTTATGGTTGCCCTCAGCTCTGAAAACAATGACTTTATAGTTCATAGACACTCAGTAGATCTGTTAGAGTGGAAAGAACACTGGTTTTGGCATCAGAAGATTTCAATTTTGATATGTTTGTGGCACTAACTTACAGGGTGACCTCAGGCAAGTCAATTCTCTCTGAGCCTCAGTTTCCTTATCTCTAGAATTAGATGGTTAGAGCAGGTGAACTTCAAACTCTTTGGCCCTCATAACAGGGTGGCTAAACTGAATTGGATGTAAGATATGTTAACCAATTCTTCTGACTCTTTCAGTTTGGAAGGGACCAGGGGAATATTTGGTGTGTGTGTGTTGTGTGAGGGAACTTTACCTTGCCTAGAAAATGGGGTCAGATGTTGCCTCCAGGTAAATGTGGTTGCTTTTCTGGTTTGTCCCTTCTTTGGGTCATTGTGACATTTCTCTTTAGACCAGCAAGGTGGCACAGTAGCTTGACCTGGAATTCAGAAGAGGTAACTGAATTCAAATCCTGCCTCAGAAACATTACTAGTTGTGTGACCCTGGACAAGTCCCTTAACTGTCCTCAGCTTCAGTTTCCCTATCTGTAAAGTGGAACAAAAATACTACTTACCTCAAAGGGTTGTTGGGGTGATCAAATGAGAAGATACATGTAAAGTATTTTGAAAACCTTAGAGCAACACAAATATTACCATTATTATTATTTATAGCTATATTATTGAAATGTTTTGCAAGTCTTAAAGTGCCATATAAATACTGGCTTATTATCAGTAACTATATTATTAAAGCACTTTGTAAATCTTAAAATGCAATATAATTATTATGTTATTTTACTATAATTAATTGATATTCATTCTTATTAGTAGTAGTTAGCATTTATATAGTGCTTTAAGCTTTGCAAAGTGCTTTTACAAATCTCATTTTATCCTCTGACAACCCTCAGAGGTACTATTATTCATCCCCATTTTACAAAATGAGGAAGTTGAGGCAGGTGAAGAATTGGTGATTTAGTGACTTGCTCAGTTACAATTAGTAAGTGTCTGAAGTAGGATTTAAACTTCAGTCTTTCTGAATTCAGGTTCAGTACTCCGTCAACTGTGACATCTAGCTATTTAATTATTAGTCTATTAGCTATTTAATTACCTAGCAAAGTTTTGCTTTGAACTTATTGCCATTTAGGTTAAAGGAAAAAAAGGTGTATTTTTTTTATTGCTGTTCCTAACATAGGCTTTGAGAGTTGCGGAAATGTGGATATTTGGGAGGCCATACTAGACTGATGACCTCAGAAGACAGGACACACTGGAACTGCCCATTGCGGCTCATAGGTGAAGCTCTCAATTCAACTTTCATTGTTGTAGGAATGGTTTCTAGTATCATAGCAGTAGAGTTAGGAGAGATTTTAGAAGTTATTCAATCCAATTCACCCATTTCAGAGGCAAGGAAATTGACAAAGGGACCAGCAAAATAGACTAGTATATCTATAGAGGTATTTAAAACTGATTTCACAAATATGGGATAGTGTGAGTCTAAACAGCAGTATATATGGAGAAAAAAAAAAACAACCTAAGCATTTTAGAAATTCAATATGGGTCATAAGTGTGGCAACCAAAAAAAAAAAAATATGAGGTAAAATCTTGACCTGTGTGAATTAGTGTAAGTGTAGCATCTAGAAGAAAGGAGGTAGTATGATTCATGCTGTTGTAGAGATAGAAATTCTGAGGGACAAAGTTCTGAGCATCATCTATTTATTAGCAAGGATAACAATTACCAATAAATGGAGTCAATGGACTCTTGTGTTGCCTAAAGACTCCAAAAAAGGGCTGACAGGGTCTTTTGTAGAGATGAACAAGATGACAGAACAAAAACATGAGTTATGTAGATGTGTCTTCTTCTGATTGGTAGACATTAGATATTTCAATGAGGAGGTGTCTTCTTAAGTGTCATCTTAGCTCCTCCCCATTACATCACTGGAAGATGAGATCAGTCCTTAAGTGAAGAGTAGTCTGTAGGCACGGGAGTTACTAAAATAGGTTTAAATTGATGAGACTGACCTTTAGGTTAATCAAATTTCTCTGGAAAGTGGGTGATGGGTGAAGTTACAAGGTTAAGGTTCAAGTCACAAAAAAAAAAAAAGAGTGGAGATTAAAGTCACAAGAATAGAATTGAATGACCTGAGGCTACCTGGGTGAATCTACAATGGGAAGGTATTTTAGAATTACACAGAAGGGCAGAATTAAATCTATGCTAGTTTGATTACATCTTAAAAATAGAATTAAAATCAATTTTCAATCTCACACTGTCCTCTGCCTTAGTCAGACTTCATGTGGAGCATTGTGTTTATTTGAATACTACCTTTTGAAAAGGACCTTGACAAATTGGAGAACATCCAGATGAGGGTGACCAGGATGATGATGAGATCATGACTTGTGAGAACTTACTGAAATAACTTTAGATGTTTAATCTGGAGAGAAGATTGAGGAAAGGAAGGAAGGAAGGCAACAAATATTTATTGTGTTTAGTATTGTTAGGCACTGTGCTAAGTTGGTTGGTTGTTGTCCTTTGTGTTTGAAGAGGACCAAAATGACATCTCCATAATAAAGTGAAGTTTCAGTGTGTCCGACTGTGGCTGATCAGACCAATACAAATTCGAAATGCTCTACCACAGGTAGGGCACAGATTGTCCATTTGAATATTTGGGGTGGATATCCCAAATTTCTGCATCCTGTGTTTACTTTGTGCTGTCTCAATTCTGCTTTGCTCAAAGAGCACAGCACCTTTTCTTATGTGGGCATGCCATGCCATGCCAAGCAGTCCTGCGCCAGTGTCTCCCATATTGCACAGTCAAATCCAAAGTTCTTGACAGAGACCTTGAGAGTGTCCTTGTATCATTTCTTCTAGCCACCATGTGATCACTTGCCCCATGCAAGTTCTCCATAAAATAGTCTTTTTGGCAAGCACACATTTTGCATTGGAACAATGTGGCCAGCCCATCAGAGTTGCACTCTCTGAAGCATGGTTTGAATACTTGGCAGTTCAGCTCAATCAAGGACTTCATTGTCTGGTACCTTATCCTGCCCAGTGATCCTCAGAATCTTCCTAAGACGGTTCAAGAGGAAGTGATTCAGTTTCCTGGCATGGTGCTGGTAAACTTCATGTTTTGCAGTCATACAACGAGGTCAACACAACAGTTTTGTAGACCTTCAGTTTGGTAGTCAGTCTAATTATCTCTTCTCTCCTATACTTTTCTTCAGAGCCTCCCAAACATTGAGCTAGCTCTGGCAATGTGTGCATCAACCTCATTGTCAATGTGTACATCCCTGGAAAGTACACTGCCAAGGTAAGTGAACTTACCCACAGCATTCAAAAGTTCTCCATTTATTGTAACTGATGGTTCCACCTATGATGGTGTGGTGGTGGCTGATGAAGTACCTGTGTTTTTTTTGGTGTTAATTATTAGGCCAAAATTAGCACAGGCAGCAGAGAATTGATCCATACTTTGTTGATCCATCCATCTCAGCTTCAGAGGCTGCATTGAATGCACAATCATCTGCAAACAGAAAACCATACACTAACACTTTCTCCACTTTGATCTTGGCTTGTAGCCTTTTCAAATTGAAGAACTTACCATCAGTGTGGTAGTTGATCTTGATGCCGTGTTCATTCTCATTGAAAGCATTTGACAACATGGCTGAAAATGTCATGCTAAAAATCATGGCAGCAAGCACACAGCTTTGTTTCACTCCATTAGTGATTGGGAAGGCACTAGAGCATTGTCCATTATTCAGAACTGGGACAAATGCCATCATGAAATTGACATAGAATATTGATGAACTTCTCTGGGCGACCAAATTTTGACATATTTTTCCATAAGCCCTCATGACTAACAGTATCAAAGGCCTTGGTCAGATCTGTTCTGTTCCTGGAATTTCTCCTGGAGTTGTTGGGCAGCAAACACCATATCAACTGTTCTTTGGTCCTTTCTGAAACCACACTGGCTCTCAGGTATATGCCCATCTTCCAGGTGAAGGATCAGCCTATAGAAGGATCCTAGCAAGAATTTTGCCAGCGATGACTAAGAAAGAGATTCCCCTGTGATTGTTGCAGGACAATCTTTATAGAGATTGTCACAGATAGTCCATTTGAACATTTGGAGTGGATATCTCAAATTTGAACTCCTGGGCGATAACCTCCTTTTGTCATATAACCTGGAAAATTTCAGTCAGCTTTTGTATGAGTAATGGTCCCCCTACCTTGTAAATCTCAGCTGGAATAGAATCAGCACCAGGTGCTTTGCCACATGAAAGGAGCCTAATGACCCTCAAAACCTCTTCTTCAGTTGGAAGTTCAGCTAAGGAGGGATTGACTTCAACCTGAGGTAGACGGTCAATGACCTCAGCATTGATTGATGATGGTCTGTTGAGAACATTATGGAAGTGTTCAGCCCATCTCTCTAGGATCATGTCCTTATCACTAATCAATGTGACTCCATCAACACTGAATAGTTGTGATGCACCATAAGTTTTGGTCCCCTATAAGTCAGGGAATCATAAAAGTTCTTTGGATTGTTACTATCAGCATAAAATTGAATTTTATCTGCCTTCTTACTGAACCAGGAATCCTACATCTTTCTAAGCTTTGTTTGTTGTGTGCTTGTGATGGAATTAAATGCTGCCTTCTTAGAGGTGGATGAAGTATCCTGCTGGCAAATCCTGTGGAGTTCACATGTTTCATTTAGTCACTTCTGAATTTCCCCATCATTTTCATCAAACCAGTCTTGGTGTTTGTGAGTGTTCTGACCCAGATGAGCAAATGCAGTGCTGTACACCAGATCTCTGAGAGCTGCCTACTCCTTTTATGCTTCACTGTTGCCAACTGTATGTTGGCTCAACTTTCCCTCCAAGTCAGCAGCAAACTGTTCATGCTCAGAGAAGAAATCTAATTTGTTGACATTAATTCTTCTGGTAGTCATTTTGCCTTGGTGGTAGTGCTTTTAATGGATGTGAATATTTAGCTTGGAAAGGATAAGTCTATGATCAGTCCAGCACTGCACCACACTTTGCCTTTGTCACTCTCACATCTTGTCTGTCTCTTCTCCTTACAATCACATAATCTATTAGATGCCAGTGTTTGCTGCAAGGGTGCATCCATGAAGTTTCATTGCATTTAGGTAAATGGAAGACAGTGTTGGTAACAGCAACAGCAATGGTCATTTACTGCTGAAGACTTGTGCATCGCATGACCTTCTCATCACCAACTTCATTCCTCCCTAGGACTCCCTGCCAAGTCTGGTAGTCTGAGCCTACTCTAGCATTAAAGCACCCAGTATTATAAGCTTGTCCTCTTTTGGCACATTGGTGATAAGGGTCTCTAGGTTTTCATAAAATTTTTCTTTGACTTCTTCAGGGTTTGTCATGGTGGGAGAAAAGGCACTGATGATGGTGGCATGGCGTTTTCCTGTGAGTGGCAATTGCATTGTCATGAGCTTGTCATTCATTTCTTTTGGCAGGCATACCAGCTTGCTGATTAGATTAGTTTTGATTGCAAAATCCACACCAGCTTCACAGGTTCCCCTTCACTGAGCCCACTCCAGAAAAAGGTGTATCCAGCTCCAACTTCAGTAAGCTGGCCTTCATTTGCCAACCTTGTTTCACTCAGGGTTGCTATTTAGATGTGATACCTATTCAGTTCTCTTGCAATAAGAGCAGTTCTTCTTTCAGGTCTACTGGATTTTGTGTGGTCTATTAGTGTGCACATGTTCCATGTGCCAATGGTGAATGGAATCATCTTTGCAGATGTTTTTGTACATTTTTTTGTGTTTCGACCACACAGTGGGATTTCCTACCTCTTGCGGTAATCAGGCCAGGGTTGGGTAAGCAGGCAATGTTTAGGGCACCTTTTCTAGCCCCCTTCCTCACACCAGGAGGTGAGCAGTGCGATCCTTAAAGGCTGCTCAGATACCCAGGGGGCTGCTGAGTCCCACTGCTGCTTCCAGTGAGAAAAAAACCTATGGCCTGGGCCACCTGTGTTCAGGGTTGTGACTACAGCTACCAGTGTATCCACACCTGCTGTTTCATCACTTGCCTGTCACTACAGGACTTTGAGACATAATAGTGAAATGGTATGGGTGATACCTTTTGATTTGTGCGTAAATTGGATTTAAGTGAGGCAGAGTTGCACAAAGTCATCAACCTCACTCTCCTCCCCTGAGTCATCAGTCCAGTGGCAGGACAGAGTCAAGATGGTTGGTGATGGTTCAGGATGCAGTGGATGACCTTGATGTCTTCAGTGTCTAACTAAGCTCTAAGTACTCCATATCACCTTCTTCTGCCTTCATCTGCCTTCATGGCCGTTGGGACAAATTGTTCTCGTCCACCCATTCCACCAGATGAAATCTTCACATGCTTAGGGCAGACACCCCCCCTAACTCACCAGTGGGTTTCAGAACCCTTGGTTACCCTCAAACTGGTTTGACCAATCTGCCAAAATGGTTTACCAGGATGTGGACGCTGCACATGCTGATGCTTCTTGGAGCCACAGGTGAGAGTTAGGTGGAACAGGTGAACACCAAAGGTGGAAAGAGCCCAGAAAAGGGCTCAGCAACCATCACACCAAAGGTATTGGTCCTCCCTGAACACAGCCTAGACCCCACTGTGCTAAGTAGTGAGTATACAAATGTTGCTGTTCTTTGTCCTTCCTTTATGAAGAGGACCAATGACATCATGGGTGTTGTCTTGACTTGTATGAGTTGGATTTAAGGGATGAAGACTGGCATACAGCCTACAGCCTCTCTCTGTCTTCCAGAGTCATCAAAGTCCATTGGCAAGATAAAAGTCAGGATGACTGGGGATGGTCTGGGATATAGTGGATGACCTTGGCATCTTCAGTGTTGACTAAGCTCTAAGCACTCCATGAAACCTGCTTCAGCTGCTGTCATGACTACTGGAATAAATTGTTCTCATCTACCCATTCCACTAGGGAAAGTCTTCACATGCTTGGGGCAGACACCCCCCTAACTCACTGATGATTTTGAGGCCTATTGATTACCTTCAGCCTGGTGAGTCTACCTGCTGAGTTGATTTTACCGTGTCATGGTCACTGCACAAACTACAGCTTCTTGGAGCCACGAGTGAGAGTTGGGGGACAGGTGGACACTAACGGTGGTTGAGCAGCTCTGAAGAGGGCTCTAAAGCCCTCATATCAGAAGTGCTATTCCTCCCTGAATACCCAATACATGCCTGGTATACAAATACAAGTAAAAACAAAGATAATTCCTGCCTTCAAGGAGGGCATATTCTAATGGGGAAAAGAAAAACCACACAAGGGAGCTAAACAGAGAAGAGGGACTTAAAGTGGGAGGGAATCACGGTTTTGAAGTTAGGAAGCCAGGAACAGGTCCAAGAGAGGGAATGAAGGCTGACCTAGACCCCTTCACAAAATGGAGGCACTGAAAGGAATGCATCAGTAGGAGAAGAAGGCAGCCTTACAGAGGGATAGTGTAGTTTGAGAAAGTGGCAAGGATGATTGGATGCTAGAGAAAAAAGAGACCCCAGCTACTGAGGGAAGTTCTAGAATGAAACACATGATTTTGAAGTGGGAAAACCTAGAACGGGGCCAGGAGTGAATGTGATAGCTCTCTTTTACAAGTATTTGAAGGACTGTTATGGGGAAGGGAAATTAAATTTATTTTTCTTTGTTCAAGAGGGAAGAACTAGAGTCAGTGTTGAAAATGACAGACAAGCAGATTTAGTCTTCACATAAGGAAAAACTTCTAATAACTAGAGATATCCAGTATTAAAATGAGTCATACTGGGAGGTCATGGCTTCCATTTCATGGGAAGCCTTCACGGAAAGCCTTGTTGGACATATTGTAGAAAGGATGCTTGTCCAGGAATGGATCGGCCTCTGTACTCTCTGGTTGAAGGGGAGCATAGGGAGTGTGGTGACTGCTGACATGTGAGGGATAGTTCAAGGCTGGTAGAGAGAATTTCTTTACCTAGAAGTTCCCTATGCTGGTGCAATCATAGTCTCAAGTCTCAATACATCAGTTTCAGGGAAAAACTTCCCTGATTGATATTTCTGGTTCATTTTTATCCTGTAGGACCCCTACAGGCTCATACTACTTAGGAGAAGGGCCTTGGAATTTTTAGAAAAGCCTGGGTTGCTGCTGAAATAAGATTATTTCAAGTTTCTAAGTCCATCATTGAAATATGATTCCCTTTGGTTATATAGAGCTTTGTGGTGAAAATTCACACATTTTCTAGCCCAGACCTCTTTGCCAATATCTTTGTCTGGAAGATGTTTGTAAATAATCTGATTCATGCTCAATATTCTGCCTTTGATGCCACCATTGGCTTTCAGTTTGGATGGCAATCATAGTAATGTAGCATACCAAGCAGTGGTTACACAATAAATAGCATCTGGCTCCCTGGGGAGAGTGGCTGGAACGTCTACAAGCAGCCTGCCATTTGGAGTTGAGATAGCAGGACTAAATCTGTCACATCACATCAAACATTCTAACACCCTTGACATCTGAAGTCATTGTGTCTGTCTGACTCCCCAGTGCATGTTGGATTTATAGTCAGTTTCAATCATCTACCTGTCAATGATGCTTTCTGTAAAGAGTCTGGGCACTCAGTCTGGAAGGTGAGAAGTTAACTTGGCTGGCAGTTAAACCACGCCAGCTGAATTCACCCAGAGCTGCTAATACATCTGTTAGGAGAAGTAGCCAGGTTAGTAGGGGTAGTGTTGATACCACAGAAAACAGAACACAAGTGTAAAACGTGAGGTGGCAGACAACATACACAGTCCATTAATGACATATGAGTTCATGTCACTAAAAGCTTATAGCTAGGAAGATGGGACTGACCACAGTGGTGTGAACTTGACAAAAAGACAAACCTTGGAGTCTAAAGCTAGCCAGGATTAGACAAGAGCTACAAGAAAAGACACTGAAGGGACAAGTTGATGAGCAACATTGTTAAGGATTTGGTGGTCTCCTTTTCAGTGAATTCCAGAATTCCAGAGTCAGAAGGGACTTCAGAGGCTTTCTAATCCAATCCTTACCTAAAAAAAAAAATCCCTTATACAACAGAGCTAACAAATGATTCCCCAGTTTTTATGTGAAAACCTCTAGTGGAAGAGGGGTCTTCCTGAGGCTGCCCTTTCTGCTTTTGGGTAGTTGTCAGGTCGTTTTTCCTTAGATTGGGCCTTGATTTACCTCTTGGCATCTTCTATCCATTGCTTCTAGTTTTTCCTTCTGAGCCAGAAAACACTCAGCCTGATTCCATGACCACATGACATTTCCTCAGATATTTGGAACCCACTATCCTGTCCCATCTCAGTCTTCTGTTTTTCAGACTAGCTATCCCTGGCTCTTTCAAATGAATCTCATATTACTCAATCTCATAGACCTTCACCTTGCTGATTTCCTTTTTAAGTATCCAGTCTACCAATGTCCTTCCTAAAATGCACTTCCTTCCTATGTATTTAGTACATAGCACTGAATACAATATTTCAGCTGCCATCTGATCAGGTCAGCATATAGTCGGTAAATAAATTTGATTGTTCAATTGTTTTTAGTAGTGTCTGACTCTTTGTGACCCTAGTTGGAGTTTGCTTGACCAAGATACTAGAATAGCTTTGTATTTCTTTCTCCAGCTCATTTTCCAGATGAAGAACTGGGGCAAACAGGGTAAAGTGATTTGCCCAGGGTCACACTGTAGGTCTTTGAGGCCAGATTTGAACTCAGGAAGATGAGTTTTTGGGACTTCAGGCCCAGTACCTAGCATTTATTAAATGCCTACTATGTGCCAGATACCACACAAAGCAATAAGGATTCAAAGAAAGGAAAAAAAATCCTTGCTCTCAAGGACCCTATGGTCTAATGACAACAAGCTAAGAATAACTAGTGCTTTAAGATTTGCAGAGTGCTTTATGAATAATATCTCATTTTATCCTCACAACAGCCCTGGGAGAGTAGATAGTATTATTCCCATTTTATAGTTGAGAAACTGAGGCAAACAGGTTTAGTAACTTGGCCAAGGTCACAAAGAGTGTCTGAGGATGAATTTGAACTTGGATCTCCCTGACTCCAGAATCAGCCCTCTATCCACTGTGCCACCTAAGTACCACAAAAATAACTACGTACAACCCTGCCCCCCACAATGTACAGGATAAACTGCAAATAATCAGCAGGGGGAAGGCACTCACAGGAACAGGGTGGGACTTTAGCTAAAGCTTGGAGGAAGCCAGGGAAGTCAGGCAGTAGAGATGAGGAGCGAGAGCTTTCTGGGTGTGGAGGACAGCTAGAGAAAATGCTTGAGCTGAGGTGAGGCGTGGAACGTGTTTGAGGGGTATCAGGGAAGCCAGCAGACTGGGAAGGTAGTAAGGGTCAGATTGCGGAGGGCTTTGTAAGCCAAACTGAAGATTTCATATTTCATCCTGGAGTCATTGAAATTTATTGAATTGGGGAGGTGATGTGGTTAGACTTGTGCTTTAGGATCATCAATTTGAATGAGGATGAATTGGAGTGGGGAGAGCTTGAGACAGCAGCTATTGCCATAGTCAAGACATGAGGTGATAAGGGCCTGGACCAGGGTGGTAGTCATTTTAGAGGAGAGAAGGGGATATATACTGGAGATGTTATGAAGATAGAAATGCCAGGACTTGACCATTGATTGATTATGGGGATGAGAGGGAGGTAGGAGTTGAAAATGGCACCTATATTGCAACTCTAAGTGACCAGGAGAATAAAGATACCCTTCATAGTAATAAAGAAGTTAGGTAGAGAGGAATATTGGGTGGGTGAAGATACTAGTTTCAGTGTGGGTATATGGTGAGCTTAAAATGTCTATAAGACATCCTGTTCAAGATCTCCAATGGGCAATCAGAGTTGTGAGCCTGGAGAAAGGTTCGGGCTGGACAAATAGAGGATATTTACGTCCTTGGGAGCTGATGTGATCACCAAATGAAACAGTGTAGAGAGAGAAGAAAACAGGGAACAGGATGAAAACGAGTGTAATCAGCAGTATCAAAGACTGCAGAGGATGTCAAAAAAGATGAAGTTTGAGAAAAGGCAACTAGATTTGGTAATGAAGAATCACTGACAACTTTGGATAGAGTAGTTCCAGTTGAATGATGAGGTCAGAAGCAAGACTGCATAGTTGAGTTACTCTACTTTATAGCAGCTCTTTTTATGGTGGGAAAAAATTGGATATTGAAGGGATGCCAATCAACCGGGGAATGACTAAACAAGTTGTGGTATATGAATGTAATGGAGTACTATTGTTCCATAAGAAATAGTAGGTGGATTTCAGAAAAACCTGGAAAGACTTGCATGAATTGATGCTGAGTGAAGTGAGCAGAACCAGGAGAACGTAGTACATAGTAACAGCCACAGTGTGCAAAGATCAACTTTGATAGACTTAGCTCTTCTCATCAATGCAACGATAGAAGACAATTTCAAAAAACTCATGTTGGAAAATGCTACATATCCAGAAAAAGAACTTACGGAGTTTGAATGCAGATCGAAGCATACCATCCTCTCTCGCTCTAGCTCTCACTCTGTCTGTCTGTCTCTTCTTCTCATGATTTTTCCCTTTTGCTCTAATTCTACTTTGACAACATGACTAATGTGGAAACGTTTGATATGATTGTCCATATATAGCCAATATATCAGATCGTATGCTGTCTTGGGAAGGAGGGAAAATTTAGAGCTCAAAATCTAATAGAAGTGAATCTTGAAAACTAAAAATAAATAAATTTTTTCAAAAAGGAGTTAACTCATCTATTTAAAGAAGAGAGTGAGAGAAAGGGAAGTGGAGACACTTGTTTAGACAGCCTTCTCAAGGTATTTACCCACAAAAGGGAGGAGAGCTATGGAACCATTGCTTGTAGGGGTTGAGCAAATGAGGGTTTTTTGAAGGTGGAGTCATGGGCATGCCTGTAGACTAGGTTAGCAGTCAGTAGATAGAGGGAGATTGAAGATAAGTGAGAGGGTGGGGATAGGGCCAATCTTCTGAGAAGACAGAATGGAAAGGAGTTTAGACTTGTTATTTCTTTTCTGAAATCCTGATATATTCCTGCTTTCTGTCTAGGGGTCTTCTAGTAAACCCTGATGATTAAATCACTTTTATTTCTTCCTCCACTGATCTTTACCCAAAAGCTCTCCATCACATTTCCTGGTTTTCTACATCTAACTTAGTGTGAAGTTTCCTGTTTCCTCAACTGTAAAATGAGGGGATTGCAATGGATGCTCTCTTAGGACTCTTCTAGCCTTAGAACTATAATCCTGTGGTGCCTTTAACTGATTCACGTATATTCTTAGAAGTTTTTGGTAGTTACCTTCTGCTCCTTTCTAGGAGTCTGTTATTCCGATATTTTATGCTATTGCAGAAATTCAAATTTAATTCTCAGATACCACCTTTTAAACTAGATTTGGAAGAGAAATGCAGTGTTTGGGGCACATGGAACACATTTGAATTTAACTATTCCGTAGCTCTGGAATCCTGGGTATTGACACTCAGCTGTGGCAAATTTGGAATCCCAGGCTAGCTTCCTTCCATAATTCAGCAGATATTGGAGTTGCCATCCTGTTGGCAGGTTATACACATTATAAAATTCGCAGAGGGTTGTAAGGAGAATTGTTTGTAAACTTTGGATCATGGCTCTGGAGCTTAAAAGATGACCTAGGAGTAATCTACTGCTAGGTGGTACAGTGGATAGAGTGCTGGGCTTTAAATCAGGAAGACTCATCTTCCTGAGTTCAAATGTGGCCTCAGATATTTACTAGTTGTGTGTGTGACCTGTCACTTAACCCTGTTTGCTTCAATTTCCTCATTTGTAAAATGAGCTGGAGAAGGAAATGGCAAAACACTCCAGTATCTTTGCCAAGAAAACTCCAAATGAGGTTACAAAAAGTTGAATATAACCAAACCACAAACGAGGTCATCTAGTCCAAACCTTTCATTTTGCAGATAAGGAGACTGAAGTCCCAAGAAGGGAAAAGACTTGCCCAAGGTCATAAAGGCAATAATGTGCAGAGGCAGTATTTGAATTTAGATCTTCTGACTCCAAATCTAGAATTCTTTCGATTGGAACACATTGTCACTTTTTGAAATGTGAAGTGTGCTCAAGGCATTTAGACTCATTTCAGTACTAGCCTGAGAAAAATCAAGGCAACTCTGATGCATGTATAAACACCTGTATGTCCATTCTAAGAGTAAATATCAATGGTTGTAAAATGATCTATAACTCTGAGTAGTCCAAGGATTTGTTTCCCTCCAGTAGTATATAGATTGATGTTAGTAGCAAATACAAATGTGAATTCAACAAGGACATGATGAATTCCATTGGAAATTAATCCATATTTATCTTTTGAACAAGAATTTATTGAATACTTACTTTGAGCTTGGTGCTGTGCTCAGTGGCTATAACAATGAGTATATATCCTTTGTGGGTACACTATACTGAAGGTATCAGATTTTTCTTTGCAACAAGCAGAAGGCTTTCTTAAGAGCATCAGTGTATTGGAAAAGATTCAGAAGATCTAGGTTTATAGCCTGTCTTCATTTCCTATGTTTGTCACCTTGAGCAAGACACTTCTTTGGACCTCGGTTTTCCTATTTGTCAAAAACAACTGGATTAGATGCTAAGGTCCCTTCTTGTTTACTATCCTAGCCTTATTATTTTCCTCCTCTTACTCCTCGCCCTTTCCCCATCATCATTGTGTATTTATTTTACATATATCTTATATTTGCTTATTTGAGAATATGTTAAAATTTCTCCAATATTAACTCCTGGTGGGCAGGGACTGTCTCGTCTTTGTACTCGTACACCCTGTTCCTACAGGTAGCATAATACCTAACATAGTTGGTGGTTAATAAATACTTATGAATTGGCCCTAGAGGGCAGAGCTAGGTTTAAAAAATGAATGGAAGTTACAAGGAAGTGGATTTGGCTTAACATAAGGGAAATTTCCTCCACAATTAGAGCTGTCTGAATAAAGAATGGGTTACCTTGGGGAGGTAGTGATTTTCTCATCATGGCAGGTGTTCAAGTGAAGGTTAGATTACAACTTGCCAGGGATTTGTTCACAGGGTTCCTGTGTCAGGTAGGATTGAGCTAAATGACCTTATGTTGTTTCCATTCTAGGATTTTCAGATTCTAATGAGAATTTTCCTGTACTTTCCTTTTCTCAAGAACATAGAGTGGTGCTGAGGAGCTATGAGATGTGTGAAAAAGTTAAATGTCATTACAAGGCAGGGTATAACGAAATACCCAGATATGCAGTATGAAGACATGGAAGAGCTAAGGCTTTAGCAAGGTCTGACAGGATGGCTAGAGTTTCATCAGTAGAGGAGGGCTTTCCAAGCATTCTTGGGAGTGGGGAACAGTATGAGCAAAGGCCTGGTCAGCCTTCATAAAATGGCAATGAGAATGAACCTGTTGGGTCAGTGGGCTTGTCAAGAAGTAAGGGAGATGAGAATTGGGCTGGGCATGGCAGGACACATCTGCAAGACCTGCTACCCGGAAGGCTGCAGCTAAAAGATGGCAGAATTTGGGAGTTGGGGGCTAAGCCAATCAGGTGTCAACACTAAACCAATCACCAATATGGGGACCTCCTGGGAACAGGGGGTCACTAGGCTGTCTAAGGAGGAATGAACTGACCCAGAAGTGTGTGTGTGTGTGTGTGTGTGTGTGTATGTGAATGAGAAAGGTAGACACACAGAGGGGGAAGACAGGGAGGGAGAGAGAGAGAGAGAGAGAGAAACAGTGAAATACACACACACACTCAGAAACAGAGATGCAAGGTTATGGTAGGCTTTGAAAGTCTGTTTGAGTCCTAGAGAGCTTGGAATAGTGCACAGAAAGTTGGAATTGGAAGCAGGAATGGATGGGTTCAAATCATACCTCAGATATGTCACTAAATATGTGATACTGGATCTTTACTATGATACTCTAACTTTTGTGCCTCAGTTTTTTAATCTGTAAAATGAAGAAGCTGGACTCAATGACTTCGAAGGGATCTTCCAGTTCTAAATCTAAGATTCTATTGTAATTCTTTCTTCGGGGGGGATCCCTGGTAAGTGATAAAGAAATCATATAATTTGATGCTTACCTATTGGTATTTGAGAAGAGGAATGGCATGATAAAAGCAGTATTTTTGGAAGAATTATGGAGAAGGAATGTGTAGGATGAATGACTGCAAGGAGTCTTGAGGCAGGGACATCATTTAGGAAGTAATAATAATGGGGGCATGAGGTAATCAATGCCCAGAGTACTTTTGTGGCAATGAGAATAAGTAATAATAGTGCATTGGAGTTCAAAAAGTGCTTTTCTCATAATAACTTTGTGAGTCCAGTAGAGCAAACATGATTTTTATACCTTATAGAGGGGGGAAACTGAAACTTGGAGAGTTTATGTGACTTTCCCAAGGTCATATAACTACTAAATGTTAGAACCAGGACATGGAATCTCAGAATTGAAAGAGACCTCTAAGAATCACACACACACACACACACACACCTTTTACTATTAGGAAGTTCTTCCTCATATCCAGCCAACACGGCCATCTCTTCGACTTCCAACCACTGTTTCTACTCTTCCCTTATTGGGCCAAACAAAACAAGATGACATAGTAGATAGAGCAAAGAACTTGAAGTCAGGAAGACCTGGATTCAGGTCTAGCTTCAGATATATATTTAGCTCTGAAATTCTGGGAAAGTGAAAAAAAACCAAAACCTTTGCCTGCCTCAGTTTCCTCAATTAGGTGATGTAGTGGATAGTGACTGACTTGGAGTCAGGAAGGCTCATCTTCATGGGTTCAAATTTGGCCTTACAAAGTACGTGTGAACTTGGGCAAGTCACTTTTCCCTATTTGCCTCAGTTTCCTCATCTGTAAAATGATCAGGAGAAGGAAATGGCAAACCACACCAGTATCTCTGCCAGGAAAACCCCAATCGCAGTCATGAGAAGTTGGAAATGACTGAAAGGACTAACAGCAACTAAATCGGGATAATACACGATAAAAGTGTAAGCTATTATCATCATCAATGCCTTGTCCACATGACAACCTAGAGTGAATAGAGTGTTAGACTTGGAGACAGGAAGACCTGAGTTCAAATCCTGCCTTCAATGCTTAGTAATTGTGTGACTGGGCAAGTCACTCAATACTTCTGGGCCTTGGAATCTCACTTGTAAGATGAAGGGGTTGGATTGGATGCCCTCTGGGTTCCTTCTAGTTCTAAATCTTTGATCCTAAGAACTGACATTTATAAATTAGAGTCTACAAAGTGCTCACAACAACCCTGTGAACAGGTGAGAGTTATTATTATTTTGCTGTACAGATGATGAAAACAAGTCTCATGGAGGAAAGAGACCTCCCAGAGTCATATAGTTAGCAAGCATCAGAGGTGAGATTTGAACTCGTTTCTTCCTAATTCTGCATTCAACTCTCTTTATTATGAAGACAGTCACTATATTATGTCCCTTTCTATGTCATCTCTTCTCTAGACTCAACGTTGCCAGTTCCTTCAACTGGCCCTTCTGTGACATGGTCCTAGAACCATCTTGTTCACCTACTTCTGGACTTGCTTCAGTCAGTCAATGTGCTTTCTAAAACTATGGCATGCAGAAATGAACATAGTACTTGAGATGTGGTCCGGTCAGGGCAAAAGATAGCAGGACTCTCATCTTCCTTCTTCTGCCTGCTATACGTCTTAATGCAGTCTGAAATCAAATCAGTCTCTTTGGTTTCTGCGCCACTTTGTTGTCCCATGTTGAACTTGTGGTCCACCAAAAACCCTAGATCTTTTTCAGATAAGCTCTTATCCAGTCCATTCTCATTTTGTTTTTAATATAGTTGATATTTTGGAGGCCAGATTTCACATCATCTTTATTTTACTTTGTATTGCATTTTACCATTCTAGTTAAAATCTCATTAGATTCTGATTCTATCATATATTGTGTTGGCATAGATTTACAGCATCTGAAAATTTGACTTAATGGTCTGTCTTTTTGGTAAGGTTTTCACCCATCTCTTTGATAAAAATCTTGAAAAGGTCAGGTCCAAATAGAGATCCCTGAGATACTTCACTGCAGACCTCACTCTAGAAGGACATTAATCCATTAACCAGTGCTCTTTGCGCATAGTTATTCTTTCTAGAAACTCTTTGTTATTTCAGTTGCCCTAGGAATAGAGAGGTGTCACCAGGCCTTTCACCTCCCTCTCTGGGAGAGAGAAAAGCTTTTGTGAGCAGATTCAATCTGGGTTTCTCATTCGGAGCACTTCCCAATGCACTAGGCTGAGAATAATTTCCTTAAATAGCCAGGCAGGCTAGAAGGGATATCACCTTCTGAATTTATAGCACTCTGACTGTATTTCTCAGCTCCTCCACCTCCATGATCATATTCTATGTTATTTTGTCATTTAGCTGTTTTTCAGTTGCGTCGGACTCTGTGATCCCATTGGGGGTTTTCTTGGCAAAGATATTGGAGTGATTTGTCATTTCTTTCTCCAGCTCATTTTACAGATGAGGAAAGTGAAGCAAACAGGGATTTAGTGACTTGTCCAGGGCCGCACAGCTAGTAAGTGTTTGAAGCCAGATTTGAACTCAGGAAGATATCTTTTGATTGCTGGCCCATCACTCTACTTCATCACCTAGCTGCCATTTTACATTATAAGCTATTTTTATCTCTGCCCTTCTATTTACTACCTACGTGTCCTTAAACTATTCTCTTAACTTCCCTATCTAGAATGTAACAATAGTTTACATTTATTCTAGCACCTTACAATTTTATTAAAGGCATTATGTTCATATGAGGATCACAGAATTATAGATTTAGGACTGAGGGACCTTCAAGATCCTCTCATCTGAGCTCTCATTCTACACGAGTGGAAACTGGGGCCCAGAGAGTTCAAGTGACTCTTGAAGGTCCCAAGGGAATGATGTTTTATAAATGTGAACTATCATGATTATCATTGCTGTGGCGGTTATTATATTGCAAGCTTATTACATTGTAAGGACCGTTTTTATTTATCATTTATCATTGTATTCCCCACAATGCCTTGCAAGGTACTTGCATGCAGCAAGCACTTAGTTACTATTAATGGAATTAATGGATCCATGTTTCTGTTAGTGAATAATGTAAATAATTTGCACTGCAAATTTAAATGTTGCTATGGTGCTGCATATAATCTGGGCAATGTTAAATTTTTTGGCTATATGACCAAAATGTTTTATTTAACTAAATCTCTATTTAATGCTTATTAGATTTTGGCAATTAAAAAATGAGCAGCCTTATACAGAAGAGTAAATGCCAAGGGTAAAACTTGTCTACTTTTATTGTAGGAGGAAGGAGATGCTTTCTCTCTCTCTCTCTCTCTCTCTCTCTCTCTCTCTCTCTCTATATATATATATATATATATATATATATATATATGTATATACATATGTTTCTGTGTGTATATATTGTTAACAAAAGACCTTCAAGTCCATAAAAGGACCTGAAATGAGAGTCTGATAAACCAGTTGAAATCATTTATTGTCTGAGAAAAAGAAGTTTGCAGAGGAGAGAAGATCCTGCAAGGGAGCAGAGAGGGAGATAAGGTTCAGCTGCTCAAAGGGGAGTAGAAAAGAGTAAGATAATTTAGGTAGATAATTTAGAGGGGGGTAGGGAGTAGGGAGTGTGAAGGGAGAAGGAAGAAGAATTCTGTAGACACAATAAGCCAGGATATTCAGAAAGTTCTGAGCAAGACCTTGAGTCTGCAGCTGCTGGTCAAGGTTGTCCTTGAGGGGTTTGGTTTCTGGCAGCTACAGGCATCTCCAAATTCGGCTAGAGTTTATTTGCAAAGGATCACTGGTACGTCAAGCAGTTTGGCGTTTGTCTAATTGCTGTGTAACTCTGACAGGTTGGTATAGTCATTTCAGAGCTCACGTTGACAATATATACATATGTGTGTAATAGACATATATTTAAATGCCATCCCCTCCCTCAAGGTACTTCAACTACAACCTCAGGTCATTAAAGATAGACACTTTTTTCAAATCAGTTTTTTATTAGAATAGAAGAACAGACTTGGAGAGAACAGTGAAATGCTAATGGTAATGTTGTGTCCTTTGGGGCTCTGAGAGGTCCTCCTCAGAGCATACACCAGGGAGTCTTGCTCCAGCTCTGGAGCAGGGTCCACAGAACTGGGGGTAGGTGGACTGTCTTGTCACCTTGTCCATGGAGCCATTCTTGATTTCTTCTTAGTAAACTCTTCTTGGAGCTTAGTAAACACTGTGTTTTGTACCTGACTAATGCACTTATAATTCTCAGAACTATGTATTTGAGCTGGAAGGGACCTCAGAAGTAAGCTTCTCATCCCTATGTCTTCTTTTAGAGATGTGGATCTCTCACCTAGAGATTGTAGCAGCCTTCTCTTTGGTCTCCCTGCCTCACATTTCTCACTTTGGCCCATCTCATACATAGTTGTCAAAGTGATTTTTCTTAAGGGTAGATATAACCATGTCACTCCACCACTCAGTCTCCAATGACTCCCTAGGATATCCCTAGGATAAATATAATATCACCTGCTTCATTTTTAAATCCTTTCACATCCTGGCCCGAACTTACTTTCCAACCTCCTCCTTCCTGCACGCTGCAATCCAGTCAAACTCCCTGTTCCTGCCTCCATACTGTCCTTCGTCATTCATCCACCTTTCCTCCTTTAAAGTTTGCTTAAAATTTTCAGTCTAAGTCTAAATCTGAATTCAATCAAATCTAAATTCAATCTAAATCATGATGGTTCCTGTTAACCCTCCTCCAGGTCATTTTCTTTCCTTTTCTACTCTTGCTTCACCATATTCCCCTCCTTCCTAACTCTTTTTATTTTCACCAGGCGACTTCAATATTCATATCGATTGTCCCTCTAACTCCCTAACCTCCCAATTCTTCAGACTCCTTAAATCTCACAAATATTATAACGTCAGTTTGTCCTGAGACTGTCCACCACCTCAATTTACTTAAGTATTGATTTTAAGGAAAGTACTCACTGCGTATAGGAATAATTTGTATTTTAGAGGTGCTTGGTCTATCTACAAAGAAAAATTGGGAATTTATTATAAAATGCTCCTAGAAGTCTTAATTGTATTTATTTTAAAAATTGTAATGTTAGGCTTGTGTGCATGGATGTAATTAAGGTACCTCATTATGTAAGGCATATTTTGTTTTTACTGAATGATCTTTTCCCATGCATCTATCTGATCAAAACTTCCTATCATTCCATTTCTCCTCATTCCTCAACCTACCCTTAACCTATTCTTTGCCCTCATGGAGACTTCTCTTCCTCTCCTACCCCAAACTTTCTCAAGGTCATCGGACCTGCTCTGACTTTACTTTCATCCCTTTCCATTCTCAATTTTATTGTTGGCCATTTCAACTCTATGTTGTTGTCCACCCTCTAGTCCCTCACCCCCAGCCCAATTACTGGGCATCTCTTGCCAAACTTCAGCTCAGGATACTCTCAGTATATACCAGTGGAGTTCATTGCAGCAAGGCAGTCCGTTTACTCCTCCATGATTGATTTCTTATCTTGTTCCCCAGAGAAGTTGTTCCAAACCTTCTTCCTCCTCAAGGCTCCCATGCTTCCTCCTCTCTCCTCAGCTGACTCTTACTATACTGAGAAAACTGAGGCCATTATACATGAGCTCTCCATCCTTTTCTCTTCATTTCAAGACTCCCTTGACATCATTTTTCACATTCTCCTCTTTCCCCCAACCTCTGATAAAGAAGTAGCCTTTTTCTTGTCAAGGCCACCCCTTTCACAGGTGCACTTGATTCCATCCCTCCTGTTTTCACCAGGAGTTTGCAATATTCATCACCTTCCTCTCCCCCCACCAGAAAACCAAACAAATAAAAAAAATCTTTCAATTTCTTTCTATCAACTAAATCCTCACCTACTTTCTTCAAACATGGCCAAATCTCCCCCCTCCATGAAAAACTTTCACTACTTTCCTTTACTCCCCCAAGCTATTGTCCTATATCTCTCATTCCTTTCTCAACTGAACTCAAAATATTCATCTATGCCTATTTCCTTTTCTGTCACTCTTTTCTAAACCTTTAGGAGTCTGGCTTCTGACCTCAGTGCTTGACTGAAACTGCTATCTGTAAAGATACCAATGAGCTTTTCATTTACAACTCTGATGGTCCTTACTCTTTTTGACACATCTATGAAACTTAATGATTAATTACCTTCTCCTCCTGGCCACCCTCTGCTCACCAGAATTTTGGGATGCTACTCTTGCCTGGTTCCCTGTCTTATAGCTCTTCCATCTCCTTTGCTGGCTTATCTGGATCATGCCCCCTAATTTTGGGGGTACCCCAAGGTTCTCTTCTAGTCCCTCTTCTTTTTTCCATTCTAAACTGCCTCTCTTGCTAACCTCATTTCTGGCCCTGGCTTTTAACTATCATCTCTATGCAGATGACTCATAGATCTGTATATTTAGCCCCAGTCTCTCCCTGGAGATTCAGTCCCACATCTTCAGTTGCTTATTGGATGTTTCAAACTAGACATATCAAATTCAACATGTCAAAAACCGCACTCATTATCTTCCTCACCCTTTTCCCAACCCTCCCCTCCACCAACTTCATCATTTCTGTTGAAGGCACCACCTTCCTTCCATTTTTCCACTTTCATAATACTGGTATCACCTTCAACTCCTTACTTTCCTTTACTCCAAACTTTCAGTTGCTAAATCTTAGCATTTATACTCCTACAATATGTCTCCCAATTGACCCCTTCTCTTTATCCTCACAGTCACCACATTAGTGTAGACCTTCTTATGTGTGACAGCCTCAGGTCCATATCTCAAGTTTATCCCTACATCAGTCTTATTTTATACCCTCTTGCCAAAATGATTTTCCTTAAGCGTGGAATCCTTCTGACTGTATCACTCCTCAACTCATTTTCTCCTTGGGATAATCCAAAGTTCATAGAATGTTTGAATTCAGTCAAAGGCCTGCACTTGAGGACCTACAGGGCCACATGTGACCTTGAGACCACAGGTTCTCCATTCCTGATATAGTCTAACCTTCTCCTTTTATAAAAGAGGAGATTTAAGCTGCGAGGAGCATCGCATGAGTTACCCAAAAGTCAGACAAGCAGTAAGCTGAGCTGTTTAAAAGTGATCTGGTTTGCAGCTTGCTCCACTGGGAACTTAATGATAAGCTCCCAGTGGTTCCTTTTCCCCTTTCTCTTTGATCTCCCAAGATATTGTCTCATCTTACAGATGACTCCACAGGTTGGAGCTGGCAACAGGGGGCAGGCTAGAAATAACTGTCTCAGGAGTTTGTCTGGGAAAGAAGGCCGCTAATAAGCTGAGCTCTACAGGCGGCCTGGAGTCAGTGTGATTCATCTGGAAGTCTGCAATCCTTAATTCAGGAACATTTGAAACATCTTGCAATCGTTGTTCATTAGGATGCAAAAACCCACTTGATATTCCAAATAGTGAGCCTCATTAAAAACTAATCAGGGCCCCTCACCTTGTCCTCTTCCTTTGCACATGATGCTGCCTTCTGCATCTGGCTGGGCAGAGGGAGAGGAGAGAGTCGGTGCCGTCTTACCAGCTGTCACAAGCATTGCCAATCAGCTATCACCTTGGGAGCTCTTGATGGGGTCAAGGGCTATGGATGATGGCCTGGAACAATAGTCCCTAGCTTGTCCTTCATCCCCATTTTCTTCCTAAGGAGAAAGCACTGTTCAGACAGTCTTCCTCTGTCAGAGCTGTCCTAGTTTTTTTCTAACTTCTGTGTCTGACCTGATTGAGTCATGAGAAGTCATCACCATTTGCCACTAGTTTCCTTCATCCTTGATGAGGCTCAAGCTGTTGTGGTTGAACTTAATCCGTTTCAGACAAGAGGAAAGCAGCCAGGACTGAGTTTATTTCCCCTAAGTAGCTCCCTCAGGCTTTTGGAATTGGAATGTTCCAGAAAGAGAATAAGTTAACTAAGCCCAGGTCTGTGAACTGGACTTGAGATTCAGAGACTAAGAGCTGGAAGGACCCTTAGACTTTGAGATCATTCAGTTTAAGCAACCTCTTTATTTCATAGTTTACATAAATCTAGAATTTGGAGTCCATTTAGTTCAACCTCCTCATTTTACAGATGAAGAAACTGAGATATGGTTTCAGTATATTGCTTAAGGTCATCAGAGGCAGGATTTGAACCTCAGCAGCTCACTCTAGAACCAGTACTTCTTCCCACTGTATTGATTTGGCTCTCTCATCAGGGAAGAAAATGATTCTCAGTGAGGGAAAGTGTTTCCATACTCAACAGTTCAATCCAATTATACAAACATTTATGAAACAAAGCATTATATTTCAGAGACAAAATAGCTCCTGCCTTTAAGGGACCTGAGTAGAGTGGCTAGGCCCAGACTCAGGAATATGTGTGATCCTGGGTAAGTCACTTAACCTCTGCCTGCCTCAATTTCCTCATGTGTTAAATAGGAATAATAACAGTACCTACCCACCATGGTTGCTGTGAGGATCAGAGGAAGTACTTAGCATGGTGCCTGGAATGTAGGAAGAGTTACATAAAGTTATATAAAGATGAGTTATTACTATTATCATCATTATGAAAGACATAGTCTATCCTCTCTTTAAGGAAGTAATCAGAATCTGACTCTTCATTTGGTTTGCCTTCTGATTCTGTTGGAAATGTCTTCATTGGAAAGGGGTGTATGTGTGTGCTGGAGCATCCTTAATGCAGAGGAACATTACTGAATCTGCCTTTGGTGAAGGTGTGGGAAATCCCTCTTCTTGTATCTGGGGACTTAAATCATATGGTTGTACAGCTAATGAGCTAGTCAATGTGTGTTAAAAATAAGCTACCATAATACATTATTACCCTCTCACAGATAAATTAAACAAACTTCTAGACTTGCTAACATTTTTACTGGTCTAGTGACATTTTCACCAGCCCTTCGAATAATGACTCACGTGTCTATGGAAGCTTGCAGCATTTTTTTAAAGGGAGGAGAGCAGTTTTATTATTGGACTATTTGCCAGATAGGAGCCCATTTCTGAATTTCTATATTTCTCTTTGTTCCTTTTGACCATTCAGTTACTATTGATTCTGTCTTGGTGTCCCAGTTCTAGATTTATGACTCTGTGATCCTTTCAGTCCCTTCCCAGAAATGTCATCTCTTTCCCATTATAAGTTGCTCTTAGCTCCATGGTTCCCCTTGGGGTTCCTGGAATAAGAATTTTCAGGGCTTGTCAGAAAAGCACTATCATTTTTCTGGCCCAGCTCTCCCTTGAGATATTAAAAAAAAAGGGATGTTGGAGATTCCTACCATCAGTCATGCATTTCTAGTTGCTTATCTTTAGGGCCTATATTTCCTTTAGGAATCCAGAGTCTTGATCTCTGGGATGATTTATAGCTGATTGGGTTGTTGATTTGGGCTTGTTGGTACTATATCCGATAAGGTGCTCCGATAAGGTGCTCAGGAAGCCAGATACGTGGTGTAGTTGAGAGAATGCTGGCTATGGAGCCAGCAAGACCTGAGCTTGTATCTTACTCACTGCGTGATCCTAAGCAAATCACTTAATCTTTTTCTACTGCCCTTTGTACTCTACTATTAACAAATATCCATCAAGTATTGTAAAGATTAAATGCAGAAGAAAGTCATAAGTGCCAACATGATATATGTTTGCATTCTTACTCCGGTCTTAGCTGGGCCTCAGTTCAATGTTTTCCATTGGAAACCCTAAGAAGAAATGTAGAGAGTAATTCCAACAAATTGAAAAATATGATTGTGATTTCATTTGAAAGAACAAAATTCAATCCAATTGATTTCAACAATATACATTTATTAAGTACCTGCTGTTTATAAAGCACTTTAGCAGGCCAGACACTATGACAATGAAAGTGAAGGAATACTGTTCCTCAAAGATCTTTTTAAATAATTGCTTATTAATTTTTAACATTCATTTACATTTTTCATTTTACATAGTTCCAAATTCTCTCCCTCCCACTCCCCCCTCCCAAGGCAAGCAATATGATGATATCAATTATGCAACTGAAATCATGCAAAACATATATTTATAAATATATATGAAATATTAACTATGGTGAAAAAAACTAATAAAAAACAAAGACATGAAAGAGACAAAATTATATTTCAACCTGATCTCAGAGTTCATCAGTTCCCTCTCTGGAGCTGGAGAGCATTTTTCATCAAGAATTCTTTAGAATTAAAAAACCTTAACTTTTGAATGTATTGTGTGTTAAGTGTAACAAAAGAGAAATATTTCTTGGAATCCTCATGTGTAGGTTGGATGGGTTAAAATGATCCTCTGTAAAAATATAAAGCATATTGTGAGCACCTGATAGATGGTGGATTCCCTTTCTGGACCTGTTGTTTGTGTAGTCTATCATGTTCATTTCTGGACATTGATTTTTCAGGAGTATTTTACCTTTCAGTGCATTTTCAGAGGAAAGTGATTAGGATGAGAAGGGGGAGAGAAACTGTTGTACATTGAATGGTTTGGTTTTGTATGACTCTAGAAGAAGACGGAACAATGGTTCACTTCAGGGTACAGAGCAGCTGCCTAATAATGGAATTTCCTGTTTCAGATTGCTGTTGTTCAGTTATTTGTTTTTAGTTGTGTGTAACTCTTTGTGACCTTATTTGGGGTTTTCTTGGCAAAGATGCTGGAAGGGTTTGCAGTTTTCTTTTCCAGTTCATTTTATGGATGAAGAAAATGAGGTAAACAGGATTAAGTGACTTGCCCAGGGTCACCCAGCACAGCTGGTAAGTGTCTGAGGCTGGATTTAGGTTTTCCTGATTCCAGGTCCTGTATTCTATTTACGACATCACCTGGCTACCCTATCCTCGTAGAATTTATTTATTCTTTTTCTTGTTGGTTAGTCTTTTCAGTCATTTCCTATTTCATGACCACGTTTGGGGTTTTCTTGGCAAAGACACTGGAGAGCTTTGCCACGTCCTTCTCCAGCTCATTTTATAGATGAGGAAACTGAGGCAAACAGGGTTGAGTGCCCAGAGTCACACAGCTACTAAGTGTTTGAGGCCAGTTTGAATTCAGGTCCTCCTGACTCCAGGCCCAGTACTCTATCCACTGTGCCATCTAGCTGTCTTGTTTCAGAAGGTGGTGACAAAAAAAATATTCAGGTAGAGGATGGATGAACACCTGCCAAAGATTTTATAGAGTGGGGACTAGGGAACCATTAGGATCTCTTCTATCTTTATGATTCTTTTAGTTTTTGATTCTGATATATTACAACCAAGGCACTGGGTAGCCATTCTAACCTTGAACAAGTGTCAAAATTGATCATTGTCATAGAAGGGAGACACAATAAATGAAAATCATGAGGTGATGTGACAAACATAGTAATTACTATGTGCCAGGGACTGTGCTAAGTGCTGGGAATATAAACTGAAGCAAAAGAAATGACAATCCCTGTCCTCAAGGAACTTATGTTTTAGTTGGGGGAGACAAGATACAGAAGGGATCTGAAAAGCAGAGTGAGAAGGGTGCCCATGTGGGTGAATGGTGCTGAAGTCCACAATGTCAGTAGAAGAGTCAGGAATGAAGTTTGCCTGGCCTGGGCCTCTCCGCAAAATGGAGCCATCAAATGGAACTCACCAATGAGAGAGTAGGGGTAGTATGGTGGAGCGTTCTTCCAGGGTAAGAAAATTTCAGGGAGAGGTGGTTATTCTTGGGTGAGGCAGCCTCCAGGGAGAATAGATGCAGGGTAAGATGGCAGCTGAAGCATGACATCAAAGTAGAAACAACAACGAAAAAGCAAACTCATTATCAGCAAGGTCTTTTCTCTCTGGTTAAAATCTCTTTGTGTTTATACAATGTACATCATGCTATCATTTTGAGTCTAATTATAACATCAATGCAATTTATATCCAATTTTTCAATAGGCCACCTACTTTTGAAACCTTCCCTAATGCCCCCAATCAGTAACTAGCCTTTCTTCTCAAGACTTCATCTGGCACTGTGTTTTGTATTTATATAATAATTTATCTCTTATATGTGCCAATCCCTCTACTTGCTACAAGCTTTTTGAGAAAAGGAACCAGGTCTTTATCTAAACTATGCATCATTTTAAGCAGCTAAAATATTTTAACAAACACAGTAGGCACTTAGAAATGTTTGACAAATTGAATTTGTAATGGTAATTTGTCCTCTAAAAACAGGCTTTTAAGAGTTGGTCTGCCCTTGATTTTATTGGAGAATTTCTAACATTACATTACGCTGCTCATCATTTCACAGAATCATAAAATGCCAGAGTTGAAAGGACCTTAGAGGTCACCTAGTAGGATACTGATACCTTAACATTCTTAATGAGTGGTAATCTGACTTCTGCCCTGTTTCATTCCATTCAATTCCATTAATTAGACGTACTAGTTATCATATACTGGGACTACAGAGACAAAAATGAAATAGTTTTTGCTCTCAGCTTATATTATCGTAGGGAAAGGGGTGAAGATAAAATGTAAAAGATAAATGCTAAAGGTATACAAAGTAATTTCTACATCTTAAAGGACAATTTTCTTATATTGAGCTAAAATACTAGAGGCTATCAAGCAGAAGCTGGCAGACCATTTGTCAGGGATGTGATGGAGGGAAGATTTATATCGGGGAAAGGATGACCTCTTACACTCAGATTTTGGGCTTCTGTAACTCCAGCTACTAGTTCTATATCTGCCCTCTGGGTCCTAGAAGAACAAGTCAAATTTCTCTCTCGTTGAACAGCCTTTCAAATAGTTGAAGACGATTGGGTATAGGACTCATATCTGTAATCTTTGCTACTGGAGAGAGTTAGGTTGGTGGATTGCTTGAGTTCAGGAGTTCTAAGCTGTAATAGGGTTAAAGCTCACTGGGAGTCTGTACCATATCTAATACGAAAATGCCCTTGATATCCACCTCACCTTGGGGCCACCAGGCTGCTTAAGGAGGGGTGAAATAGCCCAAGGTCAAAGCAGGTCAAAGCTTCCATTCTGATTGGTAGTGGGATTGATCTCATAAGTGGCCGTTGTAATACTGGCCCAGGTGAGATAAAGAGACCTAGTTTTTTCCTCTTAAATGTTGAAGACCTTTAAATCTGCTCATCTCAAGGATATACCTCCTTAGCTCTTTTAGGAGAAACTTTGCCAAATACCTTGCTAAAGTCAATATGCAAAAGGAAAAGAAATGTTAATCTGGAATGATTTGTGAATCCAGGAAGTCTCTTAGTTACTCTTCATTACTTTTCTTTCCAAGTATTAATAGACCATCTGTTTAATAATCTGTTCTAGAATTTGTTGAAGTCTACAAATTGTTTTAGCATATTTGTTGATATTCGTGGTTAAATTTATGATTACTTCACAATTTGAGTACAGAGCCACTGAGCACAGGATCAATGATATACTGCCCTCAACATTTCTTTGCCTAAATGCCTGGCCCTTGGGTAGCTTATCTCAATAATGGCCTCTTGGTCATCTGTTTAGATAGGACTTTTAGCTAAAAGGGATCTTAGTGATAATCTTATTTTATGGGTGAGGAAATGGGGGAGCAAAAGAAGGGATGTGATCTGCCTAAGTCACACAACTTGTAATGTTGAGAAAGGGTTCAAACTGAAGTGATCTGGCTTTAATTACTGCGCCCTCTCTCCTCCATCACAATGTTGTCTCTAGTTTGGTATCTTCAACAGAAAGATGAAGAGTAGGGGTGAAGCCAAGATGGTGGAGTAGAAGGATGGACCTGTAAAAGCTCTCCCCATAGCACATAGAATACCTGTAAAAAATGACTCTAAACAAATTCTAGAGCAGCAGAAGCCACAAAACGACAGAATGATATTTCCAGCTCAAAACAGCCTGGGAGGCCAACAGGAAAGGTCTATTGCACTGGGCGTGGAGTGGAGTGCAGCTCTGCCTTGGCCACACATCATGGTAGGGACAAGACTGGAGCAGGCTTTAGGGGGTGGAATCCCCAGAAGCAGCTGCAGTTCCCAGATCATTTAATCTACAAATGCCAAAGGTAGTTTCAAAAGTCAGTGAGAAAGCTCTTTCACCTGAATGAGAAGGGGATGCCATCTGGCCCCACCAGCAACAGCCACTGCAGCAGCAGCATTCATTTTTGGAACCCTCTGCCTAAAGATCCTAGGGGAATTGAGCAGCAGATCTTGATCTCAGCCCTCAGTAGGAGACCTGGAGTGAGGAGGAGCATTGGCATGATGGAGATGGAGACAGTTGTGGAGAGGTAATTTTACTCGTAGTCCCAGACCAGAGCACAGTCCAGGAGAGAAGTAAGTCCTCTCTCTTGATTGTGCTGCCTTGGAGGAAGTGAGAACTTACAGGTCCCTAGAGTATATCCTCCTCTTGACAAAGGACTCAAAAGTCAAATAACTGGCTGGGAAAATGTCCAGAAAAGGAAAAAAAAATAAGACTATGGAAGATTATTTTCTTGGTGAACAGGTATTTTCTTCCATCCTTTTGGATGAGGAAAAACAATGCATACAATTAGAGGAAGACATAAAAGTCAAGGATTCTGCATCCAAAACCTCCAAAATAAATATGCAATGGTCTCAGGCCATGGAAGAACTCAAAAAGAAATTTGAAAAGCAAGTAAGAAAAGTGGAGGAAAAACTGGGAAGAGAAATGAAAGTGATGCAAGAAAATCATGAAAAGTGAGTCAGCAGGTTGCTAAAGGAGACTCCCCCCTAAAAATGAGGAGATTAATGTTGGGAGTCAGATCACAAAGAAGACTCTTTGTGTGTGTGTGTGTGTGTGTGTGTGTGTGTGTGTGTACACACAACTGAGCAACAGTAACAATGGAACCAAAGTCAGGCTTTATGCAGAGCTGTGCCAAGTCAATGGCCAAAAAGTATGTTCAACAAAACCAGCCTAAGCATTACCTTGAATCTGGTAGTCTATGCAATATCCCACATCCACAGTTTCAATCTCTGCAGGAAAAAGAAGAGAGGTGTATTTTCTCACCTCTACTTCAGGGTCAAGCTATTTAATTATTATAATTAGATAGCACTGAATAATGAGGGGATGCCATCTCCCTTAAACTGTTTGCCACTACCTGGGGACCTTTGTTGTGGTGCCTTGACTTGACTATGATTGGTGGTGAATACCTGATGCCTCTGTACCTCTCACATGACTGCCTTGTTCTCAAGTGAGTCCCAGAGCTTCAGGAGATCTGCTGTAGCAGCTGCCAAGGGTATCTGAGCTGATCTGCCTGAGTTAAAACTTGATAAGACAAGGTGATTTTGAAATGAACACTGCACTAAAAAACATAGTATATGTGGATGGCTTGGAGATATAAGGTGTAATATCAATTTCAGTAAGATTATAGAATCCAGAGCTGGAAGGCACCTCAGAGATCCCCTTGTCCAGGGATTCTTTTTTAAAAAATAAATCTTTATTGATGTTTTCTGTTTCTCACATCACCGTAGTATCCCATGTATCTCTTCCTCTCTCTGTCGTCGAGAGTCATCCCATATGGCAATAGTATTTTTTTAGAGAAGAAAAAAAAAATAGCACAATTGATAGATACATTGAGAAACTCTGAAAACATGTGCAATGTGAAGTACCCGTGGACCTCCCACCTACATGAAAGAGTAGGTTGGGGATTGTCTTCTCATATCTCTTCATTCAAGTCCCACTTGATCTTTATAATGTTGTCACATTTATTTTTTATTTTTTGGTGTGCTCTTTCCATTTCCATTGTTACTGTGTATATTGTTTTCTTGGCTCTGCTTACTTCACTTTTCATCAGTTCATATAAATCTTTTCATGCTTCTCTATATTCATCACATGTATTATTTATTACAGCCCAATAATATTCCATTTCTTTAATATACAACAATTTGTTTAGACATTCTCCAGTCGATGGGCACTGACTTTGTTTCTAATCCTTAGTATATCATGAAAAATGCTGCTGTAAATATTTTGGAGTTTATGTGGATTTTTTTTCTTGTTGATGGCTTCCTTGGTGTATAATCCCACTTATGGAGTCTCTGGTACAAAGGGTATGGATGTTTTAATCAATTTATCTCCATAATTCTAAATTGTTTTCCAGATGGTTTTATCACTTCCCAACTCCACAAACAATGTATTAATTTGCCTCTCTTCCCACAACCCCTCTGACATTGATTGTTGCCATTTTTTTGCCTTTTTTTGGCCAGTTAGCAGGTGAAGCCTCAGGGTTGTTTTGATTTTTCATTTCTCTTCTTGGAGCATTTTTTTCATGTGGCCACGAATGCTTTCCAATTCTTTTGAAGACTATTTGTTCCTGTCTATATATGGAGGAGTATAGTCTTGTATTTGTCTAGAGGTTTCTGACTTTTTTGGTGTCATGGACCATTTTGGCAGTCTGGAAAAGCCTGTGGTTCTCTTCTTGTTCTTATGGGTTTTGTTTGTTTGCTTTTTTCTCCTTCACAAATTCCTAATTAAGGAAATGCTAAATTTCAGTTCAAGGAAGGTGAAAATAAAGATGGAATTGTTTTTCCATCCAAGTTCACAGACTCCACAGAATCTATCCATGGATTCCCAATGGGTTTATAGACCCTAGGTTAAGAACCCCTGATGTAGTTTAAGCTTCTTATCTTATAGATAAGGAGACTGAGTTCTAGAAAGGTTAAGTGACTTGCCCAGCAAAGCCAGTTCTCAAACATAGATCCTCTGGCTCTAAATTAATTCTTCATTCTCCCTCAGTAGAATATGAATTTCTTGAGGATATCATGGATTGTTTATGTCTTTGTATCCCTTAGATCAAATAGATGTCATATTTTACCTTGTACTTAACAAATATTTGTTAATTAGCCTGACCTACAAAATGGTAATTGTACAGATCAAAGGAGAAAACAACCTGATGGATTTATTTATTTATTTTTCTTTTAAAGATGTTTATTGGTTTCTTTTGTTTTTACTTCACCTTTATTTCTAAATACATCCCTCTATCTTCACCCAGCAAACTTTGTGACAAAGCATCAAAAAGAGGGGAAAAATCAGTTCAGCAAAACCAGCGAGAGAATCAGTGGAATCTGGCAGTATTGCAATATTCCACACTCACAGCCTCCAACCTCTGCAAAAAGGGAGGGAGGTATATTTTCTCAGCTCTTGTCTAGGGTCAAGTTTGTAATAATTATAATTCGACAGCTCTGAGTTACTTTTAGTAAGCTATAGTTTTCAGAATTTATCTTCTTATTTGGAATTTTTAGAACACTTGCCCATTTTAGTGCCTGGCATATTGTAGGTGCTTAACAAATGCTAGTTGATTGACTTTCCTTTGATGGCAGTTCAATAGTTACATGTACAAATTCTTTTATTACTCTGGGATGTTACACATTTGGGCTAGGGGTCATCAAATTCACTAAGTGTTCTTACCACCTTCTCAACTAACGAGTTTCCCCTCTGCCAAGGCCATCATTATTTCGAGCATTAAGATTATTCTCCTTTAAACATAAAATAGAATAAATAAGAGTTGAGTAGTTCTTTGTGGTTGATACCATACATTCCTGACAGTGGACTCCTCCTTTTGTAGTGGTTTTTCTTGATTTAAAAAAAAAACTCTTAAAGTTGTCTTTAGAATTTTTTATAAGTCTTAGCTCATTCTGGACTTTGGCTTTTTCACTCTTCTTATGGATCTATTAGTCTTATGGCTCTATTTTTTTTCTTATGTATGGGAACTGCTTCTATCACTTGTGTATGCTCTTTAAAAATCTGAGCCCAACTGAGAGTTCCTGGTGAGGCCAACTAGACAGTTTTACAATCTTCTCTTTTTCCTTCTCATCAGGATCATTTGTGATAATATCATCAACTTTCTGTTTTTGGGAGTCTTTCATCCACACTTTGTGTCATACTGTCTTTTAGATTCTCAAGTGATAGCATCACTCCTATCCTTTCTCTGAATTTCTAAAACTTTCCCTGAAGTTTGACCTCTTCTTTGGCTATCACAGATTCCAAGATAGGACATGTTCACTTTCTCCCAAGCTTCCTGCCATTTGTACTTCACCAACCTGTTCCTTCTTATTGGTTAGAATTAGGTCTAGAATGCAGTTTCCATCATTGTTCACACTAGAAGTCCTCAAAATCTAGTCCAGAGACCCTTGAGGATCCCTAAGACTGTTTTAGGGGATCCATGAGATCAAATTTAATAATACTAAGGCATTTAATTCCTAATATGGCAAATATTGATAGATACAACCCACATAAACAAAACCTCTTTGACATCCTTAATTTTTAAGAATGTAAAGGAGACCAAAAGTGTAAGGAGACCAAAGTGTTTGAGAACTGCTGGTTTATCCCATCTTTTGACCAATGAAACCATCAAAAAAGCAAGTGACACATGTATCAGGTGCTCTATTTTTAGCAAAATGAATGCTAATGTGGCTGATATTCAGGTGCTTGATGTCTCCCATTATTGCTGTATCTTAATCCACGTCTGTTTTGGGATTTACATCATTAACTTATCATTCATTGTATAGAATATATTTTCACAATTTACTCTTAAAAATGTAAAGTAGATGACAGACACCATTGAAGATAAATAAAAACTTGCTAACAATTAGAGCTATCCAAATATGGAATGGGCTGCCCCAGAAGGTAGTGAGTTCCCTCTCAATGAATATAACTTTCTTTATATATGGATTAGATTAGATGGCCATTAAGGTAGCTTCTAAGTCTGATAGCTTATGATTATGAGTCATTGATATAAAGAATTATTTGAAGCTAGAAGGAACCCTAAATGTCATTGGCTCCAACCCCTTCATTTTAAGGATGAGGAAGTTAAGCCTCAGAGAGATTAAATGACTTGCTAAAATCACATAGTCAGTAAGCAGAGGTATTGGGACTAGAACCTAGATGTTCTGCTTCCTAGTCTAGGGCTTTCTGTTTCTTCCAGTCTGATGTCAGTTATGCACAATCTGGATAATATGGTGGAGTAGGATGTCTGATAGTACTATACTGCTCCAGGAATAGACTGGGAAGTAGGGTAAGGAAAGAACACAAAATGCACCTTTCTTTATCCATTGGAGATCTGTTTGTTTTACTATTACAAAGAAAATCCTCCCTGACATCTTTAACAGGGAATCCAGATTTTGAACTTTATGTCACTAATTTATCCACCATGTGATGAGTTCTCTGTATTTATACTGGTCAGCCATAAAAATCATACAGGTTTTGAGCCAAACAGAATCAAAGTTGCTCAGAACTGGAAGTTACTTCAGAGAAAGGGTCAAGCCTCTTTCCCAATAAGACTCTTTGTAGGTTTCCACTTTGTAGTCATCCAGGCTCTAATTTTAGGACTTCAGAGAGGGAGAAGCCATGACCTCCCATGGAAGTCCATTCCACTTTTGGTCAAGTCCAGTTGTTTGGAAGTTTTTCTTTATGTCAAACCAAAATCTGGGTTTTTTTTTGTTTTTGTTTTTTGTTTTGCAACTGCTCCTTTTCTCCCACTCTCTCTGCTCCTCATTCTCTTCTCTGTGTCCAAATAAAGCAAATCTAATCCCTCTTTCATATGGCAGCTGATGGCAATTGTCATGTTCTACCCAAGTCTCTTTTCCAGGCTAAACACCTCTAGTATTTTCTACTATTGTCATATGGAAAATGGAGTAGAGTCCTAAACTGACTTCCTTATTAAAATAATTTTCTGTACATATTTATATATGCCACAGACTCTTGTACATAATTGTAAGCTTATTCAGTTTAAACATTTGCAACAGATATTTATAACAGGCAGCTAGGTGGCACACTGATCACCTCAGATTCAGGAAAATCTGAGTTCAAATCAAGCCTCAGACACATTTAGTTGCTATGTAACCCTGGGCAAGTCACTTTTAACCTCTGCCTCAGTTTCCTTATATGTAAAATGAGGATAATAGTAGAACCTGTGTACCCTTTGCACACCTTAAAGTACCATAAAAGTTTTTATGATTAAGGCTAATATAACTCTAATTTCACTCCAGAGGCCCCAAACAGAGATGATTTCCATCAGTAATAACTCTGAAGGTTTACATATCACTATCTCACCCTAGGATGTAGGTTTTAGTATTCTTGCCATTTTACAAATGAAAAAAAGGCTCAGAGAGCTTAATTTGTCTAGTTTTGCATAGCTAGAATTCAAATGTCAGAGTTGGAATCTAAAATCACGTCTCCAGATTCCAAGGCTAGCACTCCTTTTACTTTACCAGACTGTCTCCCAGCATGTCTGTATTGATTCTGCTCCATTGTTTCAAAGATCCCTTCTGGTTCTAAAGTCCTGTTGGCAGGAGGATGTCATTTTGGTTTGTTGCTATAGCTGTTACTCTCTGTTTGTTCTACAAGAAGTGTTTGGCCCTTACTCAAATTGAGCTCTATCCCAGTCCCTAAATCTGAGGCCACGATGATCCTTTGGCAGACATCAACTGGACATTAATATCTCAGAGACGCAGGCTTGTACAGTGGATGGGACGCAGGACTTTAAGTTAGGAAGATCTCAGTTCAAATCCGGTGTCAGACACTGACTTTGTGACCCTGGCCAACTCATTTCGCCTCTTTAGTCCTCTGTTCTCCCATTTGTAAAGTGGAGGAGTTGGATTTATGACCTTGAATGTACCTTCTAGCTTTACATCTATAATCCTATACTTATCCTTGTTCTATTTCTTTTGTGGTTTAGCTATTACCTGGGGCACTACTTTAAAAAATTTCATTATTCCAGAGTCTTTCTACAACAATGTTCAACACATAAACACCTATTCTTTTAGAGACTTTAAATACCAAACGCCATGGGGTGGAGGGTGCATTTCAGGGAGGACATGAATAAACTGGAGTGTATCCAGAGGAAGGTGACCCTGATGGTGAGGGAATTGGGAACTTTACTATAAAAAGGTTTGGTTAAAATAATTCGCTTCAGGGGAACAATTGGAAAAAAAAGTTGGAATGATAGATTGGGAAGATTTTGATAAGGTCCAAGCAAGCAGATGTCCTAGATTATAATACAAAACCTAGAAGGGACATCATAATCCATCCAGTCCAACCCCTTCATTTACAAGGGAGAAAACTGAAATTCAAGGAAATGAATTGATGTGCCCAAGGTCTCATAAACAGGAGTCTTAGAGGTGGGATCTGAACCCTGATTTTCTTACTCCAGAGTTAATGATCTTTCCATTGGCAACATTGGGGATGGAAACCTTGGGAAAATAACTTTGGACTCCAGGGGGTAAAGTCCTTACTTGTGCCATGTGGATGGCTATATAATCTACCTGTGGATAGTTCCAGGCCTGTATTGCAAAATGTTATAAGATACTCTCCTGTATCTAGGTGTCATTATTGAGATGCACCAATGTACACAGAAGTTAGACTTAGATCTTAGAAGGAACCTTAGACACCCTCTAATCCAGCCCATGCATTTTATAGATGATGAATCTGAAGCCCAGAGGGGTTTAGTGATTTAACCTCTAAAGGTAGGATTTAAAACTAAATTCTTTGATCCCAAATCTAGTGCAGTGTTAGCCTGCTGTCTCTCTATCAAAGTTATCAAATGGGCTGGTGGTTTTCAAAGCTCATGGCAAGATAAAAGAAGTGTAATGTATAATGAATGAACTCAGTAGTGTTCTTATACTTGACAAGATAATTTGACATGATAAGATGCAGCTTGTGGAATATTCATATAATCACAGAAATTTACAGTTTAATCATGGGGACCCTGGAGGTCATCTAGTCTGTAGAAGTAGAATATTAGTAATTTATAGGTAAGTGAAAAATTAAGAGAGGTCCTAATTAGGTGAATTCACTATACTTCATATAGCTGACTCCTAATCAAGGCTAATAGCCTATACATTGATGCTGGCATACACTTTAACATATAACATATAACATATAAGAAAATTCTAACAATTTTTGTTCTATGGTCAGATCCTACTTGTTTCATTCTCATAATTTAGTATTTTCTGAATCTTTGTAATTAATAATATCTTCACCTCATCCTCGGGTCTTTATGGATGTATGCTAGATCTAATATCCCAAATATATCTTTAAATTTGACCTTTTCTTGTATGTATACATATATATACATGTATATGTATATATGTGTGTGTATACATATATATGTATATATATAGATACTCTGTTCTTGATTGATAAATTAAATGTGAGTTTTGTGGTCTTGAAGTAATTTTCTTTTTTAGAATTTTCTGAAAGCCCTTTGGGGCAGCTATGCAGTGATGAATACATGTAGAACTTTGAGTTAGGAAGGTCTGACTTCTAATCCTTATTCAGACTCTTACTAGCTTTATAATGCAAGTCACTTAAGCTGACTGGGCCTCAGTTTCCTCATCTGTAAAAATGAGGATAATAGTAGAACTGTTCTCATAGGGCTGTTTTAAGGATCAACTGAGTTAACATATGTAAAATGCTTTGCAAACCTTAACAAGGTGTATGTAAATGCTAGCTATCATTATTAGTTGAACAGTGTTTAGTCTTATACTTCTTATGTCAATAAGGGACATTTGGATAATAGGATGTTGTGGCAAAAACCCCCAAACAACCCAAACCAAAAAACATGACTTTAAAATTTAGAGTACAAAGTTAATAAGAAGTTTTATTTCCTCCACAGTTACAAGTCAAGGCAAGGAAAAACATCAGTTGGCATGTAGAAAAGAAAATGAAACATATGGGGCAAATGAGCTTCTGAATATGAACTATTTAAAATGATTTTTAAAAAATTCAATTTTATTTTATTTTTGGTTCTCAATTCTTTCCCTTCCCCATCCAAGAAGGCAAGAGAAATAAAACACATTACAAATAAGATAGTCAAGCAAAACAATTTCTCATATTTGCTATGAGAAGAAGAGGAAGAAAGAAAGAAAAAAGAAAGAAAAGAGAGTAAGACAGATAAAAACAGAACACAGGGTGGCTGCTAGCATAAGTTCACTCTTGATCTTGTCAGGCAGGAACGACTAAGAAAGGGTTAATAATCTTACTTAATTCTAATCTACTTTTCTCACAAGAGGTTACTGATAATGGGAACATAACTCCTACAGCATTTCCTGATCACCCTTCTTGCAGGAATGGGGGTAACTACCCCTATGTCTCGATGGGGTCAATTGAGATGGGCACGACTTGTGCTTCCCCTAAGTCCCCTCAAACCTCAATGGGGGCCAGTTGAGGCACACACAGCATTTGTGCATTCAACCCCAAGGGTTCCCTACGCTGTCTAGTGACCACCTGTTTTATTGGCCAACAGACAAAGAAGGCATATTGCCAGCAATAGCCTCTTAAGTTTACATCACCTCATCCCTGTATCTCACTGCATAGCTGCAGTGGATGTTTATGTTATTCGCCATTATATAACTCGCACAAGCCTGGTAGAGATGTTTTGAACCATAATTGTGGAAACTCCTATCTACTGCCTGGGAACGGAAAGTCGTTATGGCTATAGATCCTGGGAAACTGAACAAGAAAAATTCACTTTACACCCACTAAAATCCATTTTACGTACACTAAAATTCACCTTACATTCATACATATGTACAGAAATAAAAAAAAAGGAAGAGAAAGAATATTCAGTGTATACACTGAGTCCATCATTTCTCTATCTGGAAATGAGCAGCATGTTTCATTACGAGTCCTTTGAAACTGTTGTTTGTCATTGTGTTGATCAGAGTTCCTAAATCTTTCAAAGCTGTTTATCTTTACAATATTGCTATTATTTATGAATTGTTCTCTTGGTTTTGCTTACTTCACTTTGTGTCAGTTTATATAAGGCTTCCCAGCTTTTTATGAAACCATCCTCCTCATCATTTCTTATAGCACAATAGATTTCCATTACCTTCAGTATGAGTCAATTTTCCGTGGGCACTTATAGTGTTCTAGGTTCACAACTGATCAGCCAATAGCTATGGGGGTATTTTCTTGTGGTTTTTTTTTGGGTGGGGAGCAGAGACAGTCTATCATTGTATGATAAACTCTGTCCTTTGGTTGTTGGACAAGTAGTGGGGTAAAGGCAAGTAAAAACATAGGTAATAACTGCCAATTTGTACTGAAATGAAGGTTTATTCTCAAAAGGCATTATTCATATTAAGAAAGGGAAAAGAGTGTCACCTCCTCTCTAAGCAAGCATATGAAACAGATCACTGTATGACAACTGTACTTCCAACAACTCCTTAATATAACTAATGAATATTGTTTATAATAGATCTGATCACTAAACAATGAAGACTGATTCACTTTATTTCTTTTTAACAAATCTAACCCGTACCTGAGTAGTAATTCCCATGATAGTATCTCTGACAATTAGTTATCCAGCTCCCCCTTGAAATTCTACAATAATATGGAACCAGCAACTCCTTGAGACAGATCATTCTACTTTTGACACCTCAGATTATTATGAAGTTTTTCCTTCCATTGAGCCTAATCTGGCTTTCTGCAGCTTCCATTTATGCCTCCTACTTCTACCCTCTGGGACCAAATTAAGTGTAATTCTTTTTCCATGTGTCAACCCTTAAATGCCTTAAATTATTCATCATGTTCCATACAAATTGTCTCTTCTCCCGACTAAATATCTGTACGTCCTTTAATCAGTTCTCATGTGATATGGTCCTTTATCTTCTTAGCATTCCAGTTGTTTTGTTGGATGCACCCTAGTTTGTGAATGTCCTTCCTCAAAATGTCGCCAAAACTGAACATGATGCTCTGGAATTGGCCTGACCAGAGCAATACGCAACGTGTTTATCACCCTCCTAGTCCTGAATATTATGTCCCATTAATGCAGTCTAAAATTACCTTCAATTTTTTTGGCTATTTGATCACACTGCTGACTCAAATTTGGCCTGAAGTTCTCCCAAAGCCACAGGTAGACATCTTTCTCATGTGAATTGTTGTCAGTTCATGATTAGACATTTGCACTTGTGCAGCTGGCTTTTTGAATCACAGTATAGTACTTTACATTTATGCCCATACAGTTTATCTCTTTAGATAGGGTCCTTTGTTGAGGTCTTTTTGGATTTTGATTGTTACTACACATATAAACTGTCCATATCAGCTTTGCTTTATCTGCAAATTTGATAATGATAAAAAATATTGAACTTAACAGAACCAAGAGCAGATCCTGAGTGTGCTTTAGTAATGAACTTCGTCTCAGTTGGTCATTGGTCTATTTGCCAACATTCCTTGGGATGGGTTAAAAGAACTGGGAATGTTTAGCCTATAGAAAACTCAGGGGTCAAAATAACTGTTGTCAGATATTTGAAGGTTAAAATTTCCTGCAGAGGAGGATTCTGCTTTTACTGCTTGCCTGCAGAAGGTTGAGCCTGGAACAATAGATGGAAGTTCTAAAAGGTCAGATTTAGGCTTTATGTCAGGAAAAGTTTCCTAGCAATTGGAGTTTTCCAAAAGCACAAAAAGTAGTGAGGTTCTTCATTACTGGAGGTCTTCAGTCTGAGGCTGAAAGATGTATTTGTTCTGTACATTGTAGTGAAGATTTCTTTTTGGGCATATGTCGGACTAAATAGCCACTGAGATTCCTTCTGGTTCTAAAATTCCATGACACCAATCATTTAAGCAGTTCCAGATCCATTTAAATGTATGACCATTTAGCCTATATCTCTCCATCTTATCCACAAGGATAATATGAAGGATGCCTAACAAAAATTCAAATCTACTGTATCTTTATTATTCTCTTGATCTGCCAGTCTAGTTAACTGGTCAAAAAAACCGAGACCCAAACAGCATGAGTGTTACATAAACAGTGTTTGATGAGACCATGTTCATACTTAGTGACAACTAGTTTCTTTTCTGAATACTCACAAACCATCTCTTTCAAAATAAATTCCAGAATTTTACCAGGGATATTGAATTCAAGGTCACCATCTTATGGTATGAAGAACCTAGAGTCTCCCCTTGTCTTTTGAAAAAAAATAGTAACAATATTTTCTTGCCTGAAGTCCTATGGTAAATGTCTTATTCTCTACCATTTGCAAAGTTCATAGACAGGTCATCAAACACAATAATTTAATCTTCTATTACCTTAGGATGTAGATTATCAAAGCTTGATGACTTGAACTTTATGTATACTATTACCATCTCTTTATATTTGCTGGGTTTCCATGCCCTGTTATTCATTTTTGTTCTATCCATCCTAATTCAAAAATAATTTTACTAGGTAGAGAAAATAGAAACGAAAATAAGTGTTGAATGGTTCTGACTTCTTTCCATCACCTGTTATTTTTATCCCATTTACTTTGTGTTGCATTTCTATTCTGTATTTTATTTTTTTCTTACTCCTAACTGGAAAGATCAGGATGAGACCAAGGAATAGAAACTGTAACACGTCTTTCCACCAGCATGATATATGGTAATGAAGAAACAGAATTTTAAAGTCTCAAACTTATAGACAAAATAGAATCTAAGGACCTTAATACTACAGCTGAAATAATGAGGCCATTAACTTAAGCCATTAGCCTTAATCACAAGATAAATTGGCTATGTGCCAATTGAGTAGGACACATGAATAATATTGCAGGCACAAAAACTTCCTATTCTAACTATTTTTCAGTTGTTTGGATCTTTGTGATTTGCAGTATCTTTAACTCATCTTGAGGCCCTTGAGGCTGGATGTTACAGATTTGTCATGTCATGTCATATATCATGTCAGGCACAAATGTACTTGACAACAACCGAAGTTGTTTCCCCATCTGTTGTGTAAATATTCTGTTCTTGAATTGAACCCATATTGAAAGATCAATGTTTATAGAAAATTGCTTAAAATTGGAAGTCCTTTAGAAGTTTACACAAACCCTTGTATGGTCCTTGTAAATTGGGATTCTTGGCTGATAAGGGAAAACTCATACCAGTCAACAATCCTCCTTGAAGCTGTTTGATAAAATTGAAAAAAATTCTGTTTCTAATACAGATGATTCCTAAATATAACAGGGAGACCCAATTTATTTGCTTCCATAGTGATAAATTTTTTTTCACTCCCATAGTAGAGCAGATAGAGTTACAAACTGAAAAAAGTCATGCTTTAAGAATTGATTTCTGATTTCTAGTCACTCAGTAACAGTATGTCCTTTAACATGGTAGCTTCTCTGAGTCTCAGAGATCATCTGTTTCCCAAACTATTTGGCATCTGCAATAGAACCTTGAATCACTAGGATACTTGAGGAGTAATGTGCTCCAGTTAATCAGGTTGCTTGGCTAATACAGAGAAGAACTAAGCATACTTCTGTGTCAACTTTTGTTATTAAAAAACACTTTTCCCCTATTTTTCTCCCTGAGGAACATAACATTGAACACATCCTTGAGGGAAATTGGATCTTTTAAGGACCCCTAACCATTTTACTGATCACTAGTTCTCTTTGTCCATGTTTTGGAATGGAAATGGACATGATGTAGGAGGTTAGGTTGAATCCTATAAGCATACTTTCTGAAATTTGCTTTTCTGAAACTAGATTGTAAATTATTTGAGGTTGGAGACTGGGCTGAGCTCAGTGTAGACACTTAATATGTGTTTGGTGAATAAATACCCAATTTGTTTCCTGGTGATTTATATTTTTTCTATTAAAGGTAGAGTACAGAGAAAAAAGGCATATATAATTGAAAATGCAGGTAAATAGAAGCCCATCCAGGGTTTACCCTAGATAGAATCTTTATTAAAGTCCCTGTGTACTTTAAAACTTTAACGAAGGATCACAGATATGATAAATTTCCCTTGAAAGTAGTAGTTAAAGGCAAATGTATTCAAGTTTGAGAGAATGTCTTGATACAAATGAGCCCATTTCAGTCTTAATTCAGATTCTGTGACAAAAATTTACTATTGCTGGTTAATTGTGTTCTACGGGTACCAGCGTCAAAGCCCGTATCTGTGGTGAGAAGAAAAGTCTGTTTTCCTTACATGTTTTTTACAAACTATTTCCATCTCAGAGTTATAGCTAAAAATTCTTCTTCCTATGACAATACCTTTGAGATGTGAAGTGATAGTAGCAGTAACGCAGAGGACAGTCCCATATCAGGGGGTAGTGATAAGACAGAACAGTCTGACTTGATGATAGTGGTAGAGATTGTGATTGTATCTACAATTGTGTGGAAGAGAAGGCTGTTGAGGACTATGAAGGGTTCAGGAATAGCAAAAGATTTAGGAGGCATACCTCTATCCAGAGAAGGAAGCGAGCCTCCTTATTGGTGTCCTGGGTTGAAGACCCATTTGTCCCAAACCAGTTATCACTCTTTTTCATCTTACATTCAATCCATATTATTGAGTTAAATTTTAATTTTAAAATATTTAAACATTTCAAAATGATACAAAGAATTTATGCAAATTCTATTAATAGTGCAATGATTTCCATCTTGTGGGTTATAGACTCTTGGGGGAGAGGGAAGGATGAGAAGCTTGGATTTATTGCAAAGCATCTGTGAATTCATATGTGTACAAAGTACAGTCATTTTGATCTTTAATAAGTTCTAACACATTATGCCATATGACTCAATAAACAGGGAAACATACCTTTTGTAAACCAGATGAATAATATATCTCACATATATATGAACTGTAGTCAAACATATAAGGATACTGCTATGATTAATAAAGTATAAAGTCATTTGAAAGTGTTACTAAATTAATAGTAGTTTTTTGTCTTCATGTATTTTCTTAGTCAACAGACAGTAATAATATAACAGCACTAATTTTGGTGGGTTTTGGTATTTTATGATCTTACAAAGAAGTTCCATGCTTGAAGGGTTGCCACAGTTTGACCTATCTTTTTTTTTTTTTTTTTGAGCATTAAATTTATAGCTAGGGCAAAGGAAAATGCAACTTACAAGATCTGTTTCATTCTGGGGTCTCTAGTTAACTATCTCAATTTTAAGGTATTTATGGGATAGAATCTTCCCTAAATCAAGGCTCACAAGCCCCCACCAATGTGTTTTCATTTTTTTATCAGTCCCAGATGACACATTTTGTTAGTAACAAAGGGATTTTAATTAAATAGAAAGGTAAATAAATAGATACTATAATATTTCCCTAGTAATTCTAGGGCTAATTCTTCCCACAAATAATACATACACAGTGAAAGACTGAATGTTAATAGGAGTTATATATGAGAACTCCATATATAGAGAACAACTATGCTTATACACTTAGGGAGCATATGTGACCAAAGTACATTGATGCAGGGGCAACTCAAGCCTCCAATGCTGTTATCATATTGGTCTCTGTTGGACCTCTTCTTTGCCATGCATAGCTCTCCAGTGCTCTCCACTGGGCATAGTTTTCAGTTGTTCTTTAGTTGGTAAAGCTCTTTGTATCCCCAGTGCCTGGCAAAAGGCCTTATACATAGTAACCACTTAATCACATTCTATCTGAGAGATTGTAAGAGTTTCCCCCCCAGTTTTCTGTATTGCCTCTATTCTTAGCTACATAGGTTTTATTTATATGGGAAAATTTTAATATAAAATAACAAAAATTACTGGGAGTGGAGCCAAGATGGTAAGATGGTATGGTAGAAAGATGGAACTGCTGTAGCTCTCCCCACCATAGCCCATAAAATACCTGTAAAAATGACTTAAATAAATTCTAGATCAGCAGAAGCCACAAAATGACAGAGTGAAAGAGATTTCCAGTCCAACACAGGTTGACAGGAAAGGTCTATCACACTGGGCTCAGAGCACAGTGCAGCACAGCTCAGCATGGCAAGGACAAGACTGGAGCAGGCTTCAGGGTGTGGAATCATGGGTAGCTACTCCAGTTCCCAGATTCTACAACCCACAAATGCCAAAGACAGATTCAGAGGTCAATGTGAAAGCTCTTTCACCTGAGTGAGAAGGGAGCTCAGCCCAACCCCAGGGTGGCAGCAGCCACTTTTGGAGCCCCGGGCCTAAAGACCCTGTGGGAATTGAATTGCTGATCTGAATCTCAGTCCTGATTGGCCATCTGGGTGTGAGGAGGAGCACTAGCATGGTGGAGCTAGTGGAGGCTCTGGAGAGGGACTCCTACTCACAGTTCCAGGGCAGAAAAGAGTGCTTGTTGCTCCCAGACCAGAGCACAGGCCAGGAGAGGAGTAAACTCCTCTCCCCTATTTGTGCCACCTTGGAGGAACTGAGAACTTACAGGTCCCAAGAATATACCCTCCACTTGACAAAGGACTCAAAAGTCAAGTAACTGGCTGGAAAAATGCTAGAAGGTTACTTTCTTGGTGAAAAGGTATTTTCTTCCATCCTTTTGGATGAGGAAGAACAAAGCATACCATCAGAGGAGTCAAGACTTCTGCATCAAAAACCTCCAAAAAATATATGCAATGGTCTCAGGTCATGGAAGAACTCAAATAGGATTTTGAAAATCAAGTAAGAGAGGTGGAGGAAAAATTGGGAAGAGAAATGAGAGTGATGCAAGAAAAGCATGAAAAGTGAGTCTACAGCTTGCTAAAGGAGACCCAAAAAAATGTTGAAAACAATAATACCTTTAAAAATAGACTAACTCAAATGGCAAAAGAGGTCCAAAAAGCCAGTGAGGAGAAGAATGCTTAAAAAAGCAAAATTAGTCAAATGGAAAAGGAGGCTCAAAAGCTCACTGAAGAAAATAGTTTTTTAAAAGTTAGAATGGAATAGATGGAAGCTAATGACTTTATGAGAAATTATAAAACAAAACCAAAAGAATGAAAAATAGAAGACAATGTGAAATATCTCATTGGAAAATAGATCCAGGAGAGATTATTTAAAAATTATTGGTCTACATGAAAACCATGATCAAAAAAAGAGCCTAGACATCATCTTTCAAGAAATTATCAAGGAAAACTTCCCTGATATTCTAGAACCAGAGGATAAAATAAAAATGAAAAGAATTCACTGTTCACCTCCTGAAAGAGATCCCCAAAGGGAAACTCCTAGCCAAATTCCAGAGTTCTCAGATCAAGGAGAAAGTATTACAATCAGCCAGAAAGAAACAATTCAAGTATTGTGGAAATACAATCAGGATAACACAAGATTTATCAGCTTTTACATGAAGGGATCGAAGAGTTTGGAATATTATATTCCAGAGGTCAAAGGAGATAGGATTAAAACCAAGAATCACCTACCCAGAAAAACTAAGTATCATACTTCAACTTCAGGGGAAAAAATGGAATTTCAATGAAATAGAGGACTTTCAAGCATTCTTGTTGAAAAGACCAGAGCTGAATAGAAAATTTGACTTTCAAATACAAGAAACAAGAGAAGCATGAAAAAGTAAATAACAAAGAGAACCCTTAAAAGGAACTTATTAAAGTTGAACTGTATACATTCCTACATGGAAAGATGTTATTTGTAACTCGTGAGACCTATTTCAGTATTAGGGTAGTTAGAGGGAATATATATATATGTAGCTATGTATGTGTATATTATATATATGTAGGTATGTACATGTGTGTATGTGTATATATAGATATGTGTATGTATATGTATGTGTATATATGTATAGGTATGTATATATGTGTGTGTGTAGATAGACAGATAGATAGATAGATAGAGGACACAGACATTGAGGACAGAGGACACAAGGGGAGCTGAATATGAAGGGAGAATATCTAAAAAAAATAAAATTTACTGTTGAATGGAATGTACTAGGAGTAAGAGAAAGGGAGAGGTAGAATATAGCAAATCATCTCATTTACAAGAGGAAAGAAAGAGCTTCTATAATGGAAGGGAAGAGGGAGGAGATGAAAGGAAATAATTGAGCTTTGCTGTCATGGAATTTGGCTTAAGGAGGGAATAACACACACTAAATTGAATATGGAAATCTATTTTACCCTGCAGAAAAGCAGGGTAAATAATTTAAGGGGGAAGGGGATAGGTGAGGAAAGATAATAGAAGGGACAGTAAATTGGGGAAAGGGATAATCAGAAGCAAACACAATTGTGGGAGGACAGGTCAAGGGAGAGAATGGAATAAATGAAGGGTAGGATAGGATAGAGGGAAATGTGGTTAGTCTTTTACAACATAACTATTATGGAGGTGCTTTGCATTGTTACCCATGTATTACCTATGTTGAATTGCTTGTTTTCTCAGTAAGGGTGGGTGGGGAGGGAGGGAGAGAATTTGGAACTCAAAGCTTTAGGAATGAATGTTAAAAATTGTTTTAGCATGCAACTGGAAATTAAGCTATACAGGAAATGGCATATAGAAATCCATTTTGCCGTACAGGAAAATAGAGGGGAAGGGGAATGGAAGAAGGGTGGGTAATAGAAGGGAGGACAGATTGGAGGAAGGGGTAGATGGGGTGTATGCTGTCCTGGGGTGGGGGGGTTGGGAGAGATGGGGAGAAAATTTTGAATTTAAATTCTTGTGGAAGTGAATGTTAAGAACTGAAAAATAAATTAAATTTTATTAGATATTAGAATAAAAACATAATAAAAATTACCCATTTTACTCTTCAACACTGCTCTCACCTTATAGCATGGTTTAAGGTCTGATACTACTGATTCTAGTTTCTTCACATTTTTCTCCCTTTTTTTGTTGAAGTTCCTGACCTTCTGCTCTTCCAAATTAACCCTATAATTATTGGCATTACATAAATAGATTAGGTAAAATTGTCATTTAAAAAATTATATTAGCTTTACCTAGTCATGCACAATAAATATTACTTCAATTATTTAGATCTAACTTCGTATAAAAATGTTTTGTTTTTTTATTTGTATAGTTGTGGCAGGTATACTCTTTTTTTATACTGTCTAGTTATTTCATATTATCTAGAACTATTGATTAATATGGTTGACACAGAGTGTAATTTCCTTATTTTTCTCTTTTGACTAAAACTATTTTAGCTTTAACTTTGTCTGAAATCAGTAGCTACTTAATAAACATTTGTTGAATTGTTAAATTGCTTAATAACTACTTTTAAAAATGGAATTGTGAGATGTAACATGTCTAGACTGTTTTCCTATTCTTTCCCACCTGAGGATAGCTGATAGACAATAAAAGTGCTGGTTGTTTTGACTTTAAAAGAGGAAAATCTCTGATTTCCAAAGGAAAGAACAATGTCCAGAGAATCATATCAAAGGCATGAGGTTTATTATGAAGAATCTAGGCACCATGGATTATTGGAAAGAATGATAGGTTTAGTCATTCCTTCCTCTCAACTTTCCCCAGTCATCCTGTGCAGCTCTGCCAAATCAATCTTCCTAAATATCTCTTTCTATGTATTAGTCTCAAAATTCTCCAACTTTTCATCTCCTATTCCCTGCTTGACTATAGGATAAAGCCCCAAATTCCCTAACCTTACATTCAAGGGTCTATACATTTTGGCCTTTATTTAATTTTCTAGCCTCATTTCCCTCTACTTTCCTACATGTCTACTCGCTTTTCCCTGGGTCTACTATAAGCATTTTGACCTTGACTTCTTTGCTCACATAATTCTTGAATTCCTTATCATTGCACACTCTCCCACACACTCAGTCTAACTACTTGTCCAAATAGGTTCATCATGCTTTGAAGAATCAGCTCCATGAATATATCTTGGTCACATGGGCTTGCTGTGCATGCAGGCATACTAGTTCCCTATGTGTAGATTTTCTATACACAATTTCTTTTAAGTTCAGTTTTCCCACTAAGTGTGTATGCTTTTGTGGAAAGTGTTAGCTCAAGGTTTACGAGAGAAAAGCTGTATTATACATATATATATATACATACATACATACATATATGTATTTAGGGAGGGCTATGCAGATCACCAGCCTCACTTCTCCTCCAGAGCTATCTGAATCCAGTGACCAGATATTCATCAGGATGCCTAGAGATGACCCAAAATGCAACGGGAGACCTTGGCCCCTTTAGGCCAAGGTCTATTCAGGAATTCACTTAGGGTGAGGTGATGTCCATTCAGTTATTAGGCCTCTTTAAGAAGTACCCAGGGGATGACCCCTGTAATGAGGAATGGGGGGCAGGGAAGGCGAAAAGACAACAGTTTGGGAGGGAAAATACAATAGTTACTATTAATAATTACTCTTAAGCCAGGAGGGTCCAGAAGACAGTTCTTAGGCAGGGGCCTAGTGTCCTCCAGTATATGAACTTCTGAGTTCAATAGGTTTAAGGTTTTGAGAAAGGAAAGGAGAGGGAAGGGAAGGGAAAGGAAGGAAAGGGAGAAACAAAGAAAAGGAGAAAGAAAAAGAAAAAAGAAAGAAAAAGAAAGAAAGGAAAGAAAGAAATGTGAAAGCCTCCTATTAGCTTAAATAACCACCTCCAGGGTTCTTTTTTATTCTGACTAATGTCTCAGAACTTCTTCAAGAGGCCTATTCACTGAAAGGGCGTTACCTTAGCGTAAGTGAGTTCCTGAATAGACTTTGGCCTAAGGGGGCCAAGGACTCCCAGTGTATCCTGGGTCATCTCTAGTCATCCTGATGAATATCCGGTCACTGGATTCAGATGACTCTGGAGGAGAAGTGAGGCTGGTGACACAGCCCTCCCGCACTCAAAACAAAGTCAAGTGCAAGTCATGTCATCATTTCTCTGATGGCATGGTCTTCTTTGGCAACAAAGGACGAACACAACAAGGGATATTTAAGTGTCACTTGAAGTCTTTCATGACTCTCTCAGCCTCTGGTGATCTCTCCCCTCAACTCCTATAGCTCCTTTTTGTCCATCTCAATTATTTGGCACTTAGCATCTCTCAGATGTTAATTCCCTTTTATGTTTGTTAAAGAGAGACGCATCATGCAGTGAAGAGAACCATGGATGTGAAATCAGGAGACTTGGGTTTGAATCCTTTCTTAGACACTTAATAGCTCTTTAGATGGTGAGCAAATAGCAGCTTTTTTGAGCCTCAGTTTCATCATCTGTAGGACAGAGAAAATATTTATTCTATTTTTTCTCACAGGGTAGCTGGGATGAAAGTGCTTTATAGACTTTAAATGCGAGTTATTATTCATGTAGAGAAGTCAGCACTTTGTACTAGGAAAAATGCAGAAAAAAGCAGTGATTTCATTTCTGAGGAAATATGGGCAGAGCTCACTTTTTTCAGGCTAGTCTAGTCAGCCTAGTCTCTGATTTTCATGGTACACAAGAAAATATTATGGGAGGGTGGTGGAAGAAGTTTCCTTGCCATAGTTTTCCCTAGCTCCTTCACAGTTTTGCTAAGTGGTGGCCTAGGAAATAACCAGATGGATTATAGGAATTAAAAGGAAATTTTTGATCATCACTCTGATAAAAGTTAGACTGAGAGTCCAGAGGAATGAGTTCAAAAGACAGGCTTAAAGTCTGCCTTAAGGTGTCTCTAGCTAGCTGACTGAATTTACTTGACTGAGTTTAGAAAAAAAAAGTCCCTGAAACTGTGAGCTACAGAATCAACAAACATATATACTGTGTGGGGAAAGAAATTGTAATGTAGCTGAGGACCAGAAGATGGCACAGTAGTAACCCTAAAGATGCTCAACAGAGAACAAAATGGCAGAGAATAGGGTAGCAGAAGACCCCAGGTGGAGTAGAAAATTGCATTATGATAGCACCAGAGGACAATGCTGACTCTCTAGTGCTGGAGCTGTGAATTGCAGCTCCGCATATTGTGTGTGTATGTACCCCATTATATATTATTTTCCCTGATCATGTTTTCTGCGTGTGTGAACTCCTCCACTGATGGTATGGAATCCTGTAGGAGAGGGTACTTGTGGGGGAATCTTGAGTTGTCTCTTAAATTACTAGGCTGTTTAATTAAATGTCTTTTGTATTGAACTAACATCTTTTCTTGTGGAATGAATGTGAAAGGAGTGGCATAGGTTCTTCATCATTATATATCTTGTTGCCCCTAAATGACATTACAAGGCCTTTGAAAATAGCAAATATCTTATACCTTCTTATAATTCCAAGTTCCAATATAGGGCTCAAAATATGGAAACCACTCAACCCATTAAGGCCCCTTCAGTTACTTTATTCTAAAAGCAATTTTCTTTGCTAAACTGACTCAGTTTTTTACAACTCTGAAAACTGCAAGAATGCCCTCTCGTGATTGGTTCTGGCAATCAATGCCTACCAACCTCCAGGACATCCCCCTTCTTTCAGTGAGTTCAGAGCTTGGCTTGAAGTCTTTTTCTCCTCAACTCTCGTCTTTATACTAGAGGACTTAAATTCCTGCAAACCCCCTCATTTCCCAGTTCCTCAACATACTCATTTTATATGACCTACTCTTCCAGCCCACCTCAGCCATACATTGAGATGATTATGCTCTCAGTCTTGCAGCCATTTACAAATGCATCAAGTTCATGAACTCTGAAATTCCCTTATTTGATCACAACCTGTCATTCCACTTTTCCTTCCACTTTGCAACCGCCAAGCTCTGTTCTCTGATCACAACTGTGACTTCTAATCCCAATTCCACAGTACTCCTTTGAAACCTTTCCCTCCTTCCTTTGATGTTCCATGGCTCTCCGTCCCCTCTCACCCTTTCCAATGAGAATTTGGTCTCATATTTTACTTAAAAAATTGAGGCTATATACCAAGAGCTCCTTATTCTCCTCCACCAACCCTCATAACCCAGATTATCTTCTGCCACTCTCTCTACCTTTACCCTTTTCTTACCAAGGAAAACTCAATAGGCACAGTTGATCCCATTCCATCACGTCTTCTTCAGCAGATTTCCTCCTCCACCATCTTCACTTTCTTACTTATCTTTAATCTCTCCCTGCCTGCTGGCTGCGTCTCTACTTTGCACACACATGCCCATGCCTCCCCCATCCTCAAAAAGGTCTCTCTTGATCTGTCCATCCCCACTAGCTAGCTTCTCATATCTCTCTTCTCTGTGGTCAGGCTCCTTGAGAAAGATTGTCTACAATAAATGCTTTCATTTATTCTCTTCTCACTCTCATCTTAACTTACCATGGCTTGGTTTATGATCTCATCATTCAACTGAAACTGCTCTCTGCAAAACTGCAAACAATATCTTAATCGCCAAATCTACTGGCCTTTTCTCAATCCTCACCCTTTTTGACCTCTCCCACTTTTGACGCTATTAATCATTGTCTTCTACTTGATCTTCTCTCCTCTCCTCTCCTCTCCTTGTCTTACCTGTCTGACTACTCCTCAGTCTCCTTGGCTGAGATCTTCATCCAGGTCATGCACACTAACCCATGGGTGTCCCATAGGGCTCTGTCTTGGGCCCTCTTCTCTATTCCCTCTATAGTATAGTATGGAAATAGTATAGAGTTTTTCCTATTTCATTTGGTGACCTCATCAACATCCATGGATTCAATTTTTTCTATCTTGATGATGCTCTGATCTATTTATCAACTCTAATCTCTCTGTTGACCTCTAATCTCTCATCTCCAGCTTGAACAGGATGTCTAATAGGTCTCTTAAACTCAACAGGTGCTAAACTGAATGTGTTATCTTTACCCTGAAACTCTTCTCTCTTCCAGACTTCTCTGTTAATTTGAGGGTACTGCCATCCTTCCAGTCAACTTGGCTCTCAATTTAGGTGCCACTCTTGACTCTTCACTCACTCTCAACCCTCAAGTCTGATCATTTGCTAAGGTTTTTCAATTTTGTCTTTGAAGCATCTCTTGCGTATGCCTCCTTCTCTCTTCCGGCACTCCCATAATGTTGGTTCAGGCCCTTAGCATCCTACAGGGTAAGTAGAGCAATAACAATGGCTTGTTTCCCTGCCAAAAGTCTCTCTACACTCCAGTTCTTTCTTCACTTAGATGTGAATCTAAGGATTAGGGATCTTCCTAAAGCTCAGGTCTGAACATGTCTTCCCCATCCCTTACTTGAAAATCTTCATTGATTTCCTATCACATATAAAATCAAATATAAAAATCCTCTTCATAACCTGCACCCCCTCAACCTTTCCAGTCTTCTTGTATCTTACACCACCCCTCCCCCACATGTTTTTTCCAGTGCCATTGGCCTCCTTGTGACACAGACCTCCACAGGATACTCCATCTCCTGACTTGGGGTACTTTCACTGATTCTCCCCCATTCCTGGAATGCTCTCCCTTTTCATCTCCACCTCTTCATTTCCTTGGGTTTTTCCAAGTTCCAGCTGAAATGCCACCTTCCACAGAAAGTCTTTCCCAAACTCTCTTACCTCTAGTGTGTTGTCTCTATTATTATTTCCAATTTATCCTGTCTATAGCTTGTTGATGTGCATCGTCTTGAGAACAGGGACCATATTTTGCCTTTCCTTGTATCCACAGTGCCTAGCACATACTAAGTGTTTAATAAATGTTTAGTGACTGATTAAAAAAAAAGAAGTAGAAACATAAAGCTGCCCTTTTCTGTGGCTATTTTTCCTTTTACTACCATCATAAACACTTCCTTGGGTTTTTAAAAAAGTTTAGTTGCCAAAGATACATTATCTCTATAAAGTGAGTTTAAGGAAGCTTAATAAAACGTGAATTACTTGGCTGTTAGGGAAGAAACAGGTCTGTGGGAGCTATTGATTGCAGGGATTGAAATGAATACAGTGAGAAGTCATTGCTGGGATGTTTGCTGATCACCACATCCACATGCCTGCTCATTTATGTATGGAATTAGTATGGAATTAGTCCCCATGGAGGACCCTGAGAACACTGGTAGAAGGCAAAGCAACATAAGCGAGAAGGAAGATGAAGTCCCCATCTGCCTTTGGAGCTTGTTAAGAGGAGAGACTCTGCAGGAGCTGTGAGAAAAGGCCAGGGCCCTATGCTTGGTATGTAGATTTATTAGAGGAGTTTAGCTGGGAATGTCATCTCTCAAAAGTTCAGGGTGTTGCTATGCGTTGGATTCAAATAGCACATTCTGACTTAAATGCAAAGAGGCTTAAACTTTAAAAACTGGATGTTTTCAGAAGAGGGAAGGAGGTAAAATCCAAGATCCATGAGCCCCTCTTCTCTCCAGGCACCCCATATTCTAAGACTCATTAAGGGCTTTTCCCTCTATCCGCCTCTCCACCCTGCCTAGGAGGACAGTACCTGTTAAAGGTTTTTTTATCTCACAGTACTGTTGACTTTAATGACTAATCTCTCTTTAGGTACTTATTTTCAATCAATCAATAAGCATTTATTAAGCTCCTATCTTGTGCCAGGAATTATGCTAGGCATAACAGGTACAAAAACAAACTGATAAAAGAAATAATTCCTGTTTTTGAAAAGTATGTTATGCCTTGGGAGAGACAATGTCTAATATAAGTATAAACAGCAAAAATATAGGTAGAATAAATTTAAAATAAATCTAAAGTTGAATTACAAAAACGGGAGGGAAGAGATTAGCATTTGAGCAAATCAGGCAAAGATATTATGTAGATGTTGGTGTTGAAGTCATGTCTTGAAGAAAGTTAGGGATGCTTTGAAACAGAAGTGAGGAGGGAGGGCATTTCAGGTATGAGACATGGCCAATTCAAAGGTATGGTGATGGAGACAGAGTACTCTACATGATGATCAAAGAGAAGTCTGGTTTGGTTGAGTCACAGAGTTTAGTTGCCAAAGATATACTACCTCTATAAAATGGGTTTAGGGAAACTTAATAAAATGTGAATTACTTGGCTGTTAGGGAAGAAACAGGTTCGTGGGCTTACTGATTGCAGGGACTGAAGTGAAAGTAGTAAGCATGGATGTTTGCTGATCACTACATCCACATGCCTACTCCTGTAGGAGAGCAGGTAAGGAAAATCACTATGTTGAGGATGGACAGGAGTGGGGAGAGATTTGAGGTAGAGAGACCCTTTAGTTCATTATAACAGAGGTGATCAGGACTTGAACTAATATGATGGCTGTGTGCATAGGAATAAGATATTGACTGAGTGGGATGTTTTGGGTACACATGAGGTGAAGGAGAAGGAGAATTTGATGATAATATAAATCTGGGAAACTGGAAGAATGGTGAAATAGGGGAACTTCAAACAGGGGTAGGTTTAGGGAGAAAAGACAGTGAGTTTTGTTTTGATCATGTTGAATTAGAGATATCTATGGAACCTCCAATTTGAAATGTCTAATAGGGAGTTAGTGGTGAAGGAAAAAGAGCTCAGGAGAGAGACTGGGGCTGAATAGATCTGGGGGTCATCTGCGTAGAGATGGGCAGATCAAGTTACTCAGAGAGTGTAAAAAAAGAGGAGAGAGCCCAGGACAAATGCTTGGGAAGCATCCACAGTTAGGGAGCATGGTATGGATGACATAGGAGATGTGATGGATATATTCCAGCAAAGGAGACTGAGAAAGAGTGATCAAACAGGTAGTAAGAGAATCAGATTGCAAAGGGTTGAGGATGAGAGAGAGAGGTAAGGAGTAGAGGCAGTAAGTGTAGACAACCTTTTCAAGGAGTTTGGTTGAGAAAGGGAGGAGAGATATAGGGTGCTGGCTTAAAAGTGAAGGTGTTTTTAAGGATGAGGAAGATTTGTTATATTTGAAGGCAGTAGGGAAAGAACTAGTAGATAGGAAGAGATTGAAGATTAGAGAGACAATTGATAATTGATAAAAGATTAGAGAGACAAACGATAATTGAGAAGCAAATCTGTTGCAGAAAATGGAAGAAAATGGAGTTGAGGGTACATGTAGAGGGTTGGTCTTGCCAAGGACAAGGGCCACTTCATTATAAGAAACTGAAGCAAAGGAGAAGGAGAGAGTAGGGAATGATGATTTTGATAATGATGTCTACAGCAAAAGGGTAGAATTCAAAATGAATGAATCTCTAATGGTGGAATTTTAGGCACGACAGGGCATGAGGCCCCTCAAACAAAAATGAACATAGTTCTTGTTCTCTAGGATCTTATATTCTGCTGGAGTAGGGGACAGGAGCTGCAACATATACACAGACAAGCAAATGTAAATAATTGGGGGGCAGAAATTGGGAACCACCAAAATTGGGGACATTATATCAACAAAAACCTTTGGTAGGAAGTATCACTTCAGCTGAGCCTTAAGTAAATTTAGAGGTTAAAAGAAGCTTACAAGAGATAAATAGAGGCTCAATGGCCCTTCAATATCTCCTTCTTCATGGACTCCTTTCTATCTCACTACCAACACAGTTCTGCCCAGTTGCTCCATTTTGCCACCATCTTGTCTCTTCCCACTTAAAAACTTCTTGAGTTATTCATAAGCAAACTTAATATATAAGGTTTCTAGGACACTGTATTTCTCCTTACCCAAATCTTATTTCTTCACTATTCCTTTTTGGCACAACCGTTCATCCAACTTACTGTATTTAAAACAATTTTTTCACCCTTTACTCTTATCTGTAATATCCAGTCAGTTACTAACCAATGAAATTTCAACTTGGCAATGTCTCCTTCTTTGTCCTTTTCTCTTTATTTCCACTATCAAAGGCCCTAGTAGGGAGGTTTATTAGCAACCACTGGCCAACCTTCAGATGGGAAAGGGCAGAACAGAAACAGTTAATAGGAAGTTGAGACCCAAGATAAGTGAGGAAATAAGATAGCACTCATCCTTCCTGGAGGAATTCAAGCCACCAGGCCCTCATAAACTACCTCCTCAGGTAGTGCTAGAACTTCCAGATGTGATTGCTGAGTCACTGTTAGTAACATCTGAAAGTTTATGGAGGATAGGAGAGGGACTACAGCCCTGGAGAAGGGCAAATGTTCCTATTTCAAAAAAGTGAAAAAGAATAGAGCCTTTAAGCTGTAAGCTATAATTCAAGGAAGCTTGACCTTGTTTCCTTGGGAAAATGTAGAACATATCTCCAAACCTTGCTTCTCTTTGGAGTTCCAGGGCCACATTTCCAGCTGCCTACAGGACAGTTCTCCAGAGATACCCTGCTTGAGCTGCAAACCTAAAAGGTCTCAGGGGGAAAGCTCAATTAAGTTGTCTTTGCCCCCTGACCCTGCTCCTCCTTCTGACTTCATTTCTTCTGTCTATGTCATCAGTCATTAATTTTCAAAATGTTCAGGTTACCTCCTGACAGAAGAGTGATGGGTAATGATCTTAAGCTGAAGAAGGAAGCATATACTTTTGGGCCTGACCAATGTGGGAATTTGTTTCATTTGGCAATGTATATTTGTTGCAAAGATTTTCTTTTTTTTCCCCTTTCCTTTTCAATGGTTTGCAGAGGGTAAATAAGAGGAAAGAGGGGGTAGGATAGAGTTGCCCCCCCCTCAAAAAAAAAGCAAAGAAAAGAGAGTCATTGAGATTTTTAAAAAAAATACACAGAAGAGAACAGAAGGCAGGCCAGAAGGAACCACAGAAAAGCAGGACAGATTTAAAATTACATGCTGGATTTATTTATAAACTTAAAAAAGAAAAGCAAGCAATACAGAATAGAGATTCACAATTTACTGTACAATACTCTCTGTTTCTCTCACTACTATGTTTATGGAAATACTTATTTTAGTTGACATTTGTTAATGTCAGAATAAAAAAAATTAGTTAAAACTCTGATCACTTACTAAATCCTGTCAATTTCTTCTTCTATGACATCTGCCGCATCCATCCTCTTCTCTCTGTTCTCACTGGTACGATCCTCCTTATTACCATCTGCCTGGGCTATTGTACCTAAGACTCCTAATAAGTTTGCTTGTATTTTCACTCTTCTAATTTGTTATCCTTCTCGTTGCTGCCAGAGTCATTTTTGTCCCAGATAGAGCTGATAATATCACTCGCTTTTTAGCAAAGAATTCTTAAATGGCTCCATATTGCTGATTATTTAAACCTCTTGTTATGGCATTCAGAGACCTCTAAAATATGGTACCACCCTACCTTTCAATCTTTCCTCGTGTTACTTACCTGCCAACTCTATGCTCGAACCAGACTTCTCTAGTCTATGTTCCCTGAACATGATCTGTGCTTTCCTATTTCAGTCACCTTGCTCAAACTGGTGTCTATGTCCAGAATGCCTTGCTCTCTCTCTGAATTTTGAATTCTTTCCTAAGCTTTAAAGTCCACCTCAAATATCACCTTCACCAGGAAGTTGTCCCTAATTGTCTCCTCACATCAAATATGTTCCTGCTCAAATATGCAGATAGAATGCTGGGTCTGGAATTAGGAAAACTCATCTTCATGAGTTCAAATCTGGCTTCAGACACTAGCTATGTGACCCTGGACAAATCACTTAATTTTGTTTGCCTCACTTTCCTTATCAGTAAAATGTGCTAGAGAAGGAAATGGCAAACTACTCCACTATCTTTCATATGAAAACTCCAAATTGAGAGTTGGACATGACAGAAATGACTGAACACAAACAGCAAAACTTTGCTTTATGTATTTCTAATGCCACATGTATGAATACCAAATGCAGGGATACCATACCACATACTACATCTGTGAATGAATTAATGAAAAAAAAATATTAACTTCTTACTGTGCATTGAGCAATGTGTTAAGTGCTGGGGATACAAGAAAGAAGCCTAGACTTTAAGGAGCTTATGCTCTAATGAGGGAAAGGAGATATGTCTAAGGGGGTGGTCACCAGTAATTGGATGTTATGATTTGGAAAGGTTCCAGGATGGTGATTGGAGTCATAGGAGGGTAGATTGACCCATCTTTTCTATAGAAATGGCAATATTGACTTTATTATGGTTCCAGAACTAGGAAGTAGGGGATGTCAGCAGAGTATATAAGTGCAGTTGGTGAAAAGATGTCCAAGGAGTTGAGAGAAATGATTATTTCTCTCTTATATTATTAACCAATTATTAACTGGGATTAAGATTTTTTCCTTTCTTTTTCTCATTCAGAGATATACCTCAGTAGTTAAATACAGCCAGTCTTTGAAGGACATTAATTGTCCTTATTAATTGCCCCCAAATTTACCCCACCTAGACCATCTTATCTGTTATTACCCTGCCTAACTAGAGAACCTTACAAAGAGAATCTAATCTTGGTGAATTCTGGCCTATTGTGTTCTACTCAGACAGGCTTGAATGGCAGGTAGATCCCTTGGTCTAGACTGCCTAAGATTGGAGGTGGTCTGGGAGTAAGAGTGACTTAATCAACGTCTCCCAGCGCCTCATTAGGATAAGTCCACCTCTCTTTCTAATATTCATTCTCTCGTTGATTTTAACCAATAGAGTTGATCACTGGCTATTGGGAACACTCAGTCTTCAAATGACCACCCTTTTATGAATTATTTGCTAGCCATAATTAATAAAATGATTAATTACACAAAAATTATGTCTCTTGAACTTTTCATTTGTCACAAAGTAAAGTGAAGCATTACTGGAGTTGACCTGAATATAGCAGTCCACATGAAACATTCACAGAACAGTGGGCCCCCAAGGGAGGGGATGGGCATTCTGGAAATAAAGGGGCTTCGTGTTGAGAGGTCCAATATCTGGTCAGAGTGGCAAGGTGACTGGAGGGAAGATGTATAGGGAGGGTGGGGTACCGTACATAAAGGAAAACAATGTGGTTGCTCAAAAGCAGGACATTTTCTGATATGTAGAAGAACCTGACCCTTACCTTGGCTATATTCTCCTTGGTTCAGTCTAAGATTTAAAACATAGAATCCTTCATATGGATTTTTTCGGAAATCTAACAAAAATTGACTCCATATGCTCCCATTCTATTATGAGTCTCATCTCCTAGATTGGATAGCTAGGGGGTACAGTGGATAGGATGGAATCAGGAAGACCTGAGTTCAGATCCAGTCTCATACAGATTCAAGTAGGTGACCCTGGGTAAGTCACAATCTCTGCCTCAGTTTCCTGCAAAATAAAGATAATAGCACCTATTTCCCAGGGTTGTGTGAATCAAATGAAATAATATTTGTAAAGGACTTTGAAAACCATAAATTGCTATACAAATGCTATCTCTTTTCTTCATCACTACATTTTTATCTCTATTCTCAGTTGGCATGAGTGTAGCAACATGACAGCTGATAAGAAGATGACTAGGAAGTCGAGTGAAGCATGGAAGTGGATCTGGAACTGGCCTAAGGAGTGGGTCATGTGAGGCACTCACTAAGTAGGATAGTGGAACCATATGGTGGGAGTTTTGGTGTTGAGGGGTTAAATCCTCTAGGGCACAGTTTCTAGTCAGCACTGTGAGGTACTTGGTGAGAAGATTCCTTTATAGAATTTTATTAAGAGTTGGATGCAATTTGGCACCATACCAATCAAATTACTAAAAAATTATTTTGTAGAACTAGAAAAAATAATAACAAAATTCAGGCCAAGAATATCAAGGGAATTAATGGAAAAAAAATGCAAAGGAAGGTGACCTGACTATACCAAATCTAAAACTATATTATAATGTTGCAATCATCAAAGTGATTTGGTACTGGCTAAAAAATAGAGTGGAGGAATAAGTGGAATAGGTTAGGTACACAAGACACAGTAGTCAATGACTATAGTAATCTGTTTGATAAACCCAAATGCTCCAGCTTCTGGGATAGGAATTCCCTATTTAACAAAAACTGTTGGGAAAACTAGAAAACAGTATAGCAGAAACTAGGCACCGACCAACATCTCACACCCTATACTAAGTTAAGGTCCAAATGGGCATATGACTTAGTCCTAAGGGACGATACCATTCACAAATTAGGAGAGTGAGGAATAGTGTACCTGTTTGATCTATGAAGAAGGGAAGGGTTATAACTGAACAAGAGACAGAGAACATTATGAAAATGGTTAATTTTGATCACATTAAATTGAAAAGTCTTTGCACGAACAAAACTAATGGGACCAAGATTAGAAGGAAAGCAGAAAACTAGGAAATAATTTTAATAGCCTGTCAAATTTATAAAAATACTTGTCACTTCCCAGCTGATAAATGGACAAAGGATACGAACAGGCAATTTTCAGATGAAGAAGTTAAAGCTCTTTATAATCATATGAAAAAATGCTCTACATCACTATTGACTAGAGAAATGCAAATTAAAACAACTCTGAGGTACTACCTTATAAACATCAGATTGGCTAATATGACAGAAAAGGAAAATGATAAATGTTGTAGAAGATGTGGGAAAATTGAAACACTGATGCATTGTTAGTAGAGTTGTGAACTGATTCAACCATTCTGGAGAACAATTTGGAACTATGCCCAAAGGGCTATAAAACTGTGCATTCCTCTTGATCCAGCAATGTCACTACTAGGTCTGTATCCCAAAGAGATCATAAAAAAGGGAAAAGTTTCCATATGTACAAAAACATTTACTGCAGCTCTTTTTGTGGTGTAAAGAGTTGGAAATCAAGGGGATGCCCATCAATTGGGGAACGGTTGAACAGGTTGTGGTATACGAATGCAATGGAATACTATTGTGCTATAAGAAATGATAAGCAGGCAGATTTCAGAAAAACCTGGAAAGACTTGCATGAACTGATGCTGGGTAAAGTGAGCAAAACCAAGAGAACATTGGATACAGCAAGAGGAACACTGTGTGATTGCCTTTGATAGGCTTAGCTCTTCTCAACAATACAATGATCCAAGACAATTCCAAAAGACTCATGGCAGAAAATGCTAACCCCATCCAGAGAAAGAAAGATGGAGCCTGAATACAGATTGAAGCTTGCTACTTTCATGTTTTTCTTTCTTGTGGTTTTTCTCTTTTGTTTGATTCTTCTTTCATAACATGACTAATGTGGAAATATGTTTAACATGATTGTATATGTTTCACCTGTATCAGATTGTGTGCTACCTTGGGGAAGGGAGAGGGAAGGGAGGGATTCCACACTAAGTCAACCCCCTGATCTCAAGGACGTGCTTGAAGCCGACTCAGGGCCTCCACAATGTCTTTGCTGTTGGTAATGTTTCTGGGGGCCTCTAGTCTTTAATCTTTCCTTCCATTTCCTTTTGTTTTTTTTTAATTCAATACAATCCAAAATTGCTTAAGACTGCCATGAATGAGGCCCTGTTCTAGACATTGAGGGAAGTATAGGAAGTAAAACATTGAAGTTAGTCACTATTCTGCCTCCACAATAGTATCACATCAGCATTACCAAACACCTTCCTCACAGTAATGGGGGGGCATTGCAAAGATTTTGCTATATGACGACAAATAAGTGGAACCTGAGACTCACACAGACAAAGTGACTTGTCCTTGCATAGTGAAAGGACCCGAAATAGCTGAGTACTGCCCTGAATCTCCTCCCTCTGGTCTCCACAACCCACCATTGTCCCTTTTCTGCCCTTGTATAGAGCTCATTCTCCTCCATCTCTGCCCAGCTATGTGGTCACACCCAAGGCCTTCTTGGCTTTTTCATTGAGTTGACATCTGATCTCTCTCCCAGAAAAATAATGAGGCCATTTAAAAAGGCGACCGATTTAAGTACTTTCTATAACCTTTCTCCATGCTGCTGCACACCCACATGCCCCTAGTCTCATCCTCTGACCCTATGGATTCCTTAATGGTTTGTTGGAGAGGAAAATGGATTTGAGTTCAGAGGTTTGCTATATATGTAATTACAGAAGATGGGTTTGTTTTCTTACTGGTGGAACCGTCTGTGGATATTCAAATAATATTGAAAGGACTGACAGAGGAGGAAAGGAGAGTATAGCAGTTTGGAATGACAGACTCCAGCCATCATACCTAGCTGATAGATGTCCACAAAGCCAACATGACATTATACATTTTGGCAGAATTTGTATGAGCTTACGCTTAGATCACCCTTTACTTGTGGTGACAAAATGCTTTTTCTTTTCTCATTGGATTTCTTTATGGCAATATATATCTTATGTGATTTTTCTCATAATGATCCTTGGGAGGAAGGCCATGAACATATTATGATCCACATTTCAAAAATGAACAGCCAGTTCTTTTCGGGGAGGGGAGCAGGTCACAGTCTCAGCCTTTCTAATGCTTTTTCTACAATGCCATGATATCTTTCTGGGGAGCTCAAAGTTTTTAAGAGTTACTAGGCATACATTTTTATCTAGGGAGAGCCGAATGGTACGAAGGAAAAGAACTCTGTAGTAGACAGTCTAAGCATGAGGATTGCCAGGCACTGAGATGAGAGAAGGAAAATGTGTATGAGGAAAACTGGTTGAATGTGTAGAAGAGAGTAATGTGTTAAAAGACTGAAAAGATAGGTAAAGATCAGGTTGTAAAGATCTTTAAGTGCCAAATAGATGAATTTATGGGCGGCAAGGTGGCACAGAGGATAGAGTGCTGGGTCTAAAGCTGGGAAGACTCCTCTTTCTGGCCTCATATATCTACTAGCTGTGTGACCCTGGACAAGTTACTTCACCTTGTTTGCCTCAGTTGCTTCATCTGTAAAATGAGTTGGAGGAAGAAATAGCAAACCACTACAATATATGAGGAAAAAAAACCCAAATGAGGTCATAAAGGGTTGGACATATCTGAAACTACTGAACAACAGCAGGTCAGTTCGTCTTTGACCCTGGAGGTAACAGGGAGCTGCAGGAATTTATTGAATAATAGGCAATGGGGTAAGATGGTTGTACCTACACTTTAGGAAAATCACTTTGGCAGGGATCCCAGGAAATTGACACTCTGTAGAGGATTATATTTTATTGTAATCAACTCTAAGCCATTGAATGTAGTTTACAAGCTTTGTTAGCAGTTTTCTGCAATCAGAACAGTGGCCTTTTCAATTTCATTCTGTGTCAGCACTTTTCTGTTATGTGTACCAAGCTGTTTTGTTTTGACATTACTGATGGTACTTTGCTGTCTTCATTCTTTGCGTGGGCTAATGTGAGAACCTAGAATAATAAGCAGCAAATGGCAAATAATACTTTAAAGTAGGGAGTTTAATTAAAACTTGGAGGCCACAGTGTCTTCAGTTGAAAGATGGCTAAGAAATGGAACAGAGATGTGATTCTGGGCAATAGTGAAACCGTGGAATGCAGTGGAATGAACCCTGAGTTCGGCATCAGATATTTTGGTTCAAATCTTAACTTTGCCACTTAATAGTAGCTGAAATTTATGAAACACTTTACAAATGTTATCTAATTTTAACCTCATAATAACGTCTGACATTATGATTCCCATTTAACAGATGAGAAAAATGAGGCTCTTTGTCACACAGCTAGTATGTGGCAAAGGTAGTTTTTTACCTAAGGTTTCACCTATCCTATTCTCTAAGAAGTTGTTTCAAAATTAGTCTTCTTTCTTAAAATCTTTCATGACACCCATTCTACCTACTTTCTCAGCTGAGGATCTTGCTTCATACTTTACTGAGAAAATAGAAGATTTTGCCATGAGTTCTCTCTTCCCCCTTCTGTTCATCTCACAACCTCCTGGCATCATCTTCTATTGTTTTTTCCTTTACTCCAGTCTCTGATAAAGGGGTGACTCTTCTCCCTTCCAAGACAAAACCCCTAAATGTATACTTTATCCATTTGGTCCCATTCTGTCCCATCCCAACATTTCCAGCAGATTGCCCCAGCTATCATCCCCTGTTACTTAATTTTAAATATCTTCTTATGTATTTGTTCTTTCCTCGCTGCACTCAAACATACCCATTTCCCCAACTTTAAAAAAAGCTTACTAAAAGCCCTTCTATTGGCTAGGTCTATCATCCTCTGTGTCTTCCCCCTTTCTCAGTCATACTTCTTTTTTTAAATTCAAAGTTTTTTTTTTTAAACCTTAGCAACTTCTTTTTTGGATGTTTTAAAATATTTATTGAAGCTTTTTTGACTTTTTAAAAATTAAATTATTTTATTTGTTCTCAGTGTTTGGCAATCACTTCCATATATCTTGGATCTCTTTCCCCTCTATCTCCACTCCTTCCCCGAGACAGCATACAATCTTATATAGGTTCTGCACGTACATTCCTATTAATTGTGTTGCATAGAAGAATTAAAATGAATTGGAGAAATCATAAAACAAAACAAAATAAAACACAATACAGAAGAAAATGGTCTACTTCTATCTGTGATTCAATTCCATATAGTTCTTTCTCTGGATATGGATGGCATTTTGCCTCAAGAGTCCATTGGAAATTTTTTAAGTCCTAGCATTGCAATCAAGTACTAAGTCTACCAGAAAAATTCCTCACATATTGTGGTTGGTGCTGTGTACAAAGTTCTCCTGGTTTTGCTTCTTTCACTCAACATCAGTTCATATAAGTTCTTCCAAGTTTCTCTGAAGTCTTCTGTTCGTTTCTCATAGCACAATAGTATTCCATTGCATTCATATAGCACAACTTGTTCAGCCATTCCCCAATTGACGGACATCCCCTTGATATCCAGTTTTTGGCCACCATAAAGAGAACTGCCATAAATAGTTTTGTACATGTGGGACTCTTTCTCATTTCTATGATCTCTTTGGAAGAGTCCCAGAAGTGATATTGCTGGGTCAAAGGGTAGGCAGACTTTTGTAGCCCATTGGGCATAGCTCCAAATTGCTCTCCAGAATGGCTGGATGAGCTCACAGCTCCACTAACAATGAATTAGTGTTTCAACTCTCCCACATCTTCTCTAACATTTATCATCTCAGTCATACTTCTTGAAAAAAAAAACTGTCTATACTCCGTGCCTCTGATTCTTCTCTCATTCTTTTCTTAACCCTTTGCAAAATGGCTTTTGACTTCATCAATCAATTGAAATGGACTTTTAACCCATGATCTTTTTAATTACCAACTGCAATGCAGTTTAATTAATTCTTCTTAATTTCTTTGAAATCTTTGACAGTGCTGACCACCCTTTTCTCTTAGATACTCTTTCCTCTCTGGGTTTTCTTATTTTCATATTTGTATGGTTTCTGCTTTGTTGTATTCTCACTTAACACATGCCCCCTAACTATGGGTGTACTCCAAGGTTCCATTCTAGGTCCTCTTCTCTCTACATACTGGCTCTTTTGGTGATCTTATCTGATCCTATGGGTTTAATCATCGTCTTTTTTTCCCCCATTTCACAGTTTGTTTTTTTTAAACAAAAACTGTAATTTAAAATACACCTCATTTTCAAAGCTACTCTGCTTTTCTGTGCTTCCTTCTTCTGAAGTGCATTTTTTATTTCAGGTTCTATTCCTGAGGCATAGGGTTTAATGCCTTGGGCTTCCCATTTTTGTACTGTTGTCTTTTGATCTCTGCTCTTGAGCCATGGCTAGAGCACCACCAATGGATTGTTGCCACAAAAGCTCTTGCTCCCTGCGGTCCCTCCAGTAGTTGCAAGCTTCAACACATCCTTCTGCCCTAAAAACAAAACCAGGGATTCAGCTCTCCTGTGAGGGCCCACAGCTATCAGGATCCCCACCTTTTTGTTACTGCACTCCCCAATATGGGCTTGCTCCTTTTCACCCACAGTCACAGCTTGGGACCTAGCCTGGCCAGCACACCTGAGCCTGGAGTCCATCAGCTGTGGAGGGCTCTTCAGTCTTCACCGATCAGACATCTCACCCCACCTTGTCAATGGGGCAAAGGTTCCTGAAGTTGAGGCTGCCTCTGACACAGCTGCCCCCAGGGATGGTTGTTTGTTCATTTGGCAGTATCTGTCTTGAGGCATTTATATTTCAATGGGGCAAACCACTACTTGGTGTGGTCAGGTTTTCCTAAGGTTCTCCCAAGTTGTCTTAAGAGACATCTGCTTTGCCCCGGCTTTTAATCATTTCTGCTACTCAAAGTTCATGGTGAGACATTATTTCAACTTGTTTATGGGGGAATTTGAGAGAGCCAGGTAATTTCCTGCCTTATTCCTCTATTTTCACAGGATCCTCAATTACCATCTCTATGCTGATATTGATTCCCAAATCTATTTATTCGGCCACATTCCCTCTCTTGAGTGGATATCCTATAGTCATCTCCAACTCATGATGAACAAAAGAGGACTCTATCTTTCCTCCAAACCCACTTTCTCTTATGTACTTATCCAGCTGCCTTGGGAAAACACTCATATTCCAAATGATCTTCTTATTTTCAACCTCAGTGTCATCCTTAACTTCCCACTCACTCACTCCAAACAGCCAATGTGTTGCCAAGTACTGTCATGGTTTTCTTCACAGCTTCTCTTGCATTATCCCTTTCTCTAACTCAGTCATCACCCTAGCTCATGCCCTCACCATCTTTTGCCTGGACTATTGCAGTTACCTCTTATTTGGTATCTCTGCCTCAAGTCTCTGACTTCCCCAATTTATCCTTCACACACATGTCAAACTGATGTTCCAAAAATACAGAATTGACATGTCTCTTCTCTACTTTATAAACTATACTGAAGCAAATGTGAACTTTTCTAGTCGGCATTTAAAACCCTTCACAAACTGGACCCAAACTACTTTTCTGAACCCATTTCACAACACATGGAGGACCAGTCAGATTGGCCTCCTTTCTGGACATATTTCACACTACTGGGGCCAGCTAGGCGGTGCAGTAGATAGAGCACCAGTGCAGGAGTCAGGAGGACCTGAGTTCAAATCTCACCTCAGACACTTGACACTCACTAGCTGTGTGACCTTGGGCAAGTTACTGAATCCCACTTACCTCATCCTGGGTCATCTCCAGTCATCCTGATGAATTTCTGGTCACTGGATTCAGATGGCTCTGGAGGAGAAGTGAGGCTGGTGACCTGCACAGCCCTTCCTCACTCAAAACAAAGTCAAGTGCCAGTCATGTCATCATTTCTCTGATGGCATGGTCTTCTTCAGCAATGAAGGATGAACATTTCACACTACTACCCTCTACGCCCAGGCTCTATGCCCTTCTGCTGTTCCTCATCTATCGTACCTCTAGGCCTTTTGCACAGGTTCTTCTCCATGGTCAGAATGTACTCTTCTCACCTCTGTCTCTCAGAATCCCTGACTTCCTTGAAGGTTTAGATTCAGCACCATCGTCTACATAATTCCCTTCCTAGTGCATTCCCTGCCTCTAAATCACTTAATATCTGTAAAATGACAGATTGGGAAGCAGATGAACTATACATGCTCTTATTGGTCTAAGTGATATGAGAATAATCTTATGTTACCAAGTAATTTATCATAGATAGTCTTTAGCAGTGATACTTTTAGATGCATCTGTAATATAATAATGTTTATCATTTAAATGTTGTTTTTTAATTTATTTTTCAATTGTCAAGCATTATTTTTCACCTTCCCCCATGTAAAAAAAAGAAATCATACAAAACCCCTCTATCACATAAGCACAGTCAAGTACAAAATATTCCTATATTGGTGTAGGAGAGTGGTATATGACTGAGCTTTGTTGTTTGGTTAGGTAGCTTATGTGTGTCCACATGGGTCTGACTAGATGCAGCTTGCAAGGAGGCAATAATACATATCTTTAGAGTCTCCTCTCCCACACTTTCTCCAAGGGAGACTTTGATTCTTGCAAGGAGGGGAAGCATAAAGTTGGGGACAGAGGCCACTCTGTTCTCATGGGAGAGGAGGGGGAATTCCTAGGCTGGAATTATATTTATCTATTCCCTCAGGGGATTAGTGTAGGAGGAAATAATTTCTGGGTTCAAGTTGTACTCTGTATTGCTGTCCCTTAATGGGAAAGGAAGGCCCCAAGCTATATATTCAAGACTTGACTTCCTTCCCACCAAATGCCAGTTCCATAATGAACACACATGGCAAATAACAAAGAAACAAAATCAATAGCAAAACAGAAATCAGAGAAAGTTTACATAGTAAAACATTTACCAGATAATACATAGTGAAGGAGCTCTCCCATTGGGAATGACATAACTCAGTTCAACCAAGAGACAGTCCCAGATCTTACCCACAAGCAAGTTACCTAAAGTTTCAATGAAGTAACTGGAGACAGGGACATGAACAATGCACTGGCTCCTCTGCTTATTGACTTTTTCCCAGAGTCTTTCTCTTTCTTTTCTCTTTCCAGGGGCCTAAAGCAGGTGAGGAACTGCATGACATCTTTCTCAAAGCCAGAATACCAGAATTTCTCTTCTTTCTAGCTCTTACCTACTACCTCTGCTTTTCACACAGGTGCAGGTCACTAAGTAACTAATCTACTCCAATGAGTAGAGTGTTATATAAATGGACTTTTGAGTCCAGAATTACACTAGTAATGTCCAAAAATGTGCTTTTCATTCTGCATATTAAGTCATCATCTCTCTGTCATGGGCAGAGAGCATTATAGGAATATGTAAGGACAAGAATAAATATTAAAAGAACGCTTTTTTAAAAGCATTCTTTTTAAGTCCTTTCGAATCATGGTTGACCATTTAGTTGAGAGTTCTTATCTTTCAAAATCATTGGTTTTTATAATATTGACACTATAATATGTTATCCTGCCCTCTGCATCAATTCATATAAATCTTTCCAAGTCTCTTTGAAATCATGTTTTCCTTGTTTCTTACAGTACAATAGTATTCCATTATATTCATATAACATAATTTATTCAGCCATTAAAATCTGCAAAGAGCATCACATGTGCTGTCTTTTTTAATCCTTATAACAACCATGTGCTAGAAGTGATAAAGGCATTACTATATTCATTTTACAAATAGGCAAACTGAGGCTGAGAGAAGTTAAGTGACTTATCCAGTGTCACAAACCTATTAGCTATCAGAGTCAGACTTAGACTCTACTATTCTGCTTTGGTTATGCAGTCAGTCAAAGGAGGCTACACTCACCCATGTAAGATGTACATGTACATCCTCCCTGTAAGATGAATTGGGCGTGCTCTAAAGGCGTGGTTATATAGTCTTATCTTTCTTTTTTCTTTTTTTTAAAGTTGAAGAATTTATTAGATTACATTTAATTGTTACAATAATCATTTTCTCATTTAAGAAGCTGATGGTTTATTTTTTCATTCTATTATGCAGTCACAAAATTATGGATCAAATCTTTTAATATGATTTAAAAATTTTAATATTTACTTATCCTTTGGTTTTATATCATCTTTCTTTCTGATATCCCTCTCCTCTCACCTCTACAGAGTCACACTTTGTAATAAAGGATAAAAAAGAGAGAAGACAAATAAAGCAGTTCAACAAACCAATTAACACATCAACCAAGTCCGAGTTATTCCATGTCAAATGTGTATCATTTCTGCAAAGAAGGAAAAAAGGTAGGAAAAGAGGGACATTTGCACATTTCTTCTTTAAGGTCAAGTTTGGTCATTATAATTACGTAGCATTTGGTTTGTTTTTTATTTATATTCTTTATGTTTACACTTTATTAGTTATTGTGTATACACTGTTTTCCTGGTTCTGTTCACTTCATCTTGCATCAGTTCCTGTGTCTGTGAATTCTTCATATTCATCACTTCTTATGGTGCAATAATATTCCATTATATGAAATATTACCCTTTTTGATGAGGAACTTCTTCAAAGAAACATTCTTAGGAAAACTTACTTTCATTTTTCCTCTTTCTTCCTATACCTGTGATTTCACTGGTGTAGGGAGGCAGCAAGGATCACAATAGATAGATTCCAGAACCAGAAGTCAAGAAGAACTGAATTTGAATTTAGCCACAGACACTTACTAATGGTGTGACTATGGGCAAGTCACTTAACCTCTGCCTCCCTTAGCTTCCTCAACTATGATGTGGGGACCATAATAGCACTTAGCTCCCAGAGTTATTGTGACGATCAAAGGGAATATTATTTGCAAAGTATTTAGAATAGTTGCTTGGCACATAAATATTTTCTTCCTTTCTCTTTCCCACCTTTTCCTATCCTCCAAATAAGTTGGCCCCTGTTCATTTCATAATCTTAGAGAGTTGGTTTTGGGTCCTGCAAGTTTAAGTGACTAGTCCAGGGTCATAAAGCAGGGAAGTATTAAGAGTGGGGAATTGAAGTAGTTTCTTCTAGAATCCAGATGAGCTCTCTACACTATTCAACATCATCTCTTTTTCTGCTTGTGTGGTTGCCCATTATGTAGACAGTCTAGTTTTCATAATGGAACATGGTGGGGGGGGCGTGTTCTGAACACTTACATAATTGAGTCTTACAAACAGAGCATTGATTCTTTAAACCACATTGCTGTATCAACAACTTTTGTATTTTCAGCAACAATAACCCAGTATGAGTGGGGTAGGAATGGCACTCCATCAACATCTTGAAAAGCTGGAAATCATCTCTCACCACCTGAAATCTCTGTGCTATTTAGAGGACCATGTGTTAAAAGGGTTCCTCTGCATGAACCCTTCAGGTCTTAATAACCTGCAAGGGCATTTGGGCATGACTTAATGTACTATGGAAAACTAAAGTGTCGATATGTTCTCTGCTTCTCAGCATGAGCCAAAGAAAAGCCTGGAGTGTGTACATAAAGCTCTTTTGAGGGGAGGGTGGAACTGACATAATGCAACAAAAATCAAAACTAGACTTGATGATTTTTAAATAATTTTAACATCCCCTGCATGGAATGTGTTCAGGTGGGTTTAGGCTATATGGGAGCTTTCTGTGGATAGACACAGACATGAATAACCTTCACAGCTATAACCAGCACTGTGCAAACAGACTTTTGCCCCAGGGTGCCAACAGGGGAATGTCTTCCTCTATGGGTGAAAACAGTTCCTAGACCACCCACAGGTTTCAGAGACCCCTCATTAAGGTTAGGGCCTAACTACTCTTTTCCCCAATGGTACCAAACCTGGAGTTGGGCATTCCTTGGGCCCATGGATGCACTGAATCTAGCTCATATTAACTAATAAGAGGATTGTTAAATTTTCAGTATGAGTATTTCCAGCTCAGTAATTGAAAAATACTGCAAATCAGGGCTTAACTATTGTTTTATTGATCGGGCTTAAGGAAATGATGGAGAAAATGTTAATAGTGTAGACTAAGCTATGTCCATGCAGTTTGGTTTTTTTTTGGAGAGCCAGCTAACATACCTCTGGCCCCCTGCTGCTCCACCATACCCAACTGTTTCTCTGTCCTCCCCACCCACCAGGATATGACACTACTAATCTCTATTGTTTACAGCATCAGTTTAATTCCTAATAATAAAAAAAATAGGCTAGTTTATTTTTCTTTTATTTTCTTTTCTTATTTTTCTTTTCTTTTTATTTATTTGGTTTTTTGTTTTCATTCTTATTAGCCATGTTAATAGAAGGGGATAATTTAAAACAAAAGATGTTCATGCACACACATATATATGCTATTCATGGAATATAATGATGGTCTAGGCTTTATAAACCTGTGAAGTTTGTTCTGTCATATGAAACCCCTCCGTGAACTTCTGTAACATGTACAGGTATTCTGTGACTATTTCTTTTTTGCTTACTGTATGACAAAAGGGGATCTTTTTGTATGCACACCAAGTTCCAGATCAGAAGCCAATCAAAAGAGCCTCGTTTGGCAAACCATGAGTCGAGAGGAAATAGCTACAGAATGCCTCTGTGTCTTCTGAAGTCCACCCAGGGGATCATATCAGTCAGAGCCTGATGTCCATGCTCATGAGGACAGGGCTTTCATTGGCCAGTCCTCACTACATTTATATTTATATATTTTTTAAAAAATTTGTTATTGCTTAGTTAGATCCAACTCTTCATGACCCCATAAGCCAAATGTCCATGGTTCCTTTTTTTTAATTTTTAAAATTTAGTTTATTTTTAGTTTTTAGCATTCACTTCCACAAGATTTTGAGTTTCAAATTTTCTCCCTATCTCTCCCTTCCCATCACCCCAAGATGGCATGTATTCTGATTACCCTTTCCCTCAATCCACCCTCCCTTCTATCACTTTTAATGACCAATTATGTATCTATTCTTCATTATCCCAACCTTTTACGAACTGTCCCTATTTTAACTTAGATTATCTCTTGGGCAGCTAGTTTCATAAGTTAATTATTTGCTGTGTAAAGTAGTAATGCGATATTTTAAGCTTCTTGATGTACAAAGTTCTTGGTGTGTATCAGTCAGCAAGCACCTAGGATGCCAGAGCTAGAGAACCTAGAGACAGTAATAAGGATGGTTAATAGCCAACATTTCTATGGTACTTCAAAGTTTACAAAGAACTTTCTCCACAACAATCCATTCACACAGATAATGTATGATTATCCTCATTTTTATAGATAAGGAACCTGAGTCTCAAGTGAAATATTATCCATGAACATGGAGTTTTATAAATGATGAAATCAGAAGTCAACCCAGATCTCCTGACTTCCTGTATTTCCTTGATTGCCTAGTGTTCATCTTCCTCACTGCACAGAGAATGAAAAGGAGGGACTTAGTGAGAGAGTCCCATGGTCACACAGCAAGTCAGTGGCGAAAATGCCTTTTGTTTTATTTTTTTTAAAGCCTATGCTTTCTTTCATCCAGAAGGTCTGGAAAATTGCTCTCCATGGTGCTGAGAGTGGTTGCTGGGCCAAAGCAATTACTAGGCAGAGGGCTTAGTGGCTCTTACTGCCCCTCATAGAACCCACACACGCTTCTTGCTGGGAAATTGAATGAAGTACTATGTGTTCCAGTGTTACCTAACATGCCCCCTCTCCCACTGCAGGACCACCATATAAGAGAAAAGAATAACATCATTTCAGAGCTAGAAGGGACCTTGAAAGTCAATTAGTTCAGCTTCCTCAAGGGACTCAGGAGGAAACTGAGTCCAGGGTCAAAAAGCTGGGACAAGGCAGAGCCAAAACAAGAACTCTCAGCGGCAAGTTCTGAAGAAAGGCTGTGAGGGAAAAGGTGCCACATGTTGATTTTTTTGTAAACTACAGTTTTAACATTGTGAAAATGAGATAAAATTTAAAAGGAAAATATGAAAAGCCTTGGACTCAAAGAATCAGTTCAGTGCAATCCAATCTAATAGCTTCTATGTAGCATTTATTTATCTTGAGCCAGATATTATGTGAGTACAAGATTAAGGGGAAGAGTAATTGGATTGCTGTTGGTCTTGAAAAGATCTGGGGATGTTAGTGGACAGAAAGTTCAATATGAGTCAGTCGTGTGATATGGCAGCCAAAAATGCTAATAGAATCTTTAACCAGATTAAAAAGCCATGCATGGTGTTAGACTCCATCAGAGGTATTATGTTTACTGTTGGGGAAAAGAAGGAAACAAGCATTGAATTAGGACTCTACTATATGCCGGGTACTGTGCTGAGCACTTCACAAATATTTTCTCATTTAATCTTCATAACAACCCTGTGAAGTAGGTGCTGCTATTATTTCCATTTTACGTTGGCAGAAACTGAGGCAGACAGAGATTAAGTGACTTGCACAAGGTCACACAGCTAGTAATGTGTCTGAGGTTGGATTTGAACTCAGGTCTTCCTGATTGCAGTCCTAGAACTCTATCCACTCTGTCACCTAGCTACCCAGAGTAGTATCTAGTTTTGGGTGTCACAATTTAGAAAGGACATTGATAATAATTTGTTCTTGCTCTACTAGCATTTAGAAAATACTTTAAGGTCTTGTAAAGCAACTATAAAAGTTATCTCATTTGATTCTCAGAACAACTTGGCAAAGTAGGAGTTATTATAATATCATATTACAGATAAGAAAACCAAGACAGTAAATGTCTTGTTCATGAGAGAGATAGAAAGTACCTGGTGTAGAATCGAGTTCAGATTAAGTCCAGTGCTCTACCCACTGGAGATCATCCAGAGGAAAGTAACTAAAATACTAAAGAACCTGAGCTCACCTTACTCCAGTCCCTTGTTTTTCATTCTATTCTATTCTGTCCTAGTCTTTCTGATCATTCTTTATTCGATTATACCTTATATCACTTTATCCTTTTACTGTAGACAAGAATTATGTTAGAAGCTTGATGATTTATGAGAGATTAAAGGGACTGGAGACATTTAGCCTGAAAAATAAAAGGCTTAGCAGGCACATGTTAATTGTCCTTAGGTGTTCACAGGGCTTTCACACGGAGGAGAGATTGGACTTTGTTCTGGTCAGGATAGGGGGTCAGAACTAGGAGCAGTGGGTGAGAGTTGCAAAGAGAAAACTTTATAGTTTGAGTCAGGAAAATCATCCCCAAAATTATAGCAGTTCAAAAGCTGCCATCTGAGGTCATTGATTTTCCTTCATTGGAGGACTTCAAGCAAGGACTGGAGACCACCTATCAGGAAAATTGTAGAGGGGATTTATGTTCAGGTATATACTGGAAGACATCTGATCACTGAAGAAGCCCCTTCCAACTCTGATATTCTATCAGCTAATCATAATTATAATGATAATAACTAGTATTTATATCGCATGTTAAAGTTTGCAAAAAGCCCTGGAAGGAATGTGCTAGTATTATTCCCATTTTACAGATGAGGAAACTGAGGCAGACAGAGGCTTAGAGACCTTTTTGGAGTCACACAGATAGTGTCTCATTTGAATTTGTCTTCCTGACTACAAGTCTTCTCTCCATGTGGCACCTACTTGCCTTCTTTCTCTGGAACTTTTCCACCAGAACCTAGAGAGAATAAAATATATTTTGTGTGAAGGCTATAATATTTCCAAGGGATCATAATTAGCTTACTATCAAATTGTTCTTCTGTGTGGATAGATCTTCTTTGCTTTTTTCCTTTCCAAAGCACAGGAAAATTGTAATAGCTCACATTTCTATAGTATTTTACAGTGTATAAAATGCTGACACATGCACTATCATGGATGAGTCTTAATATTTTGTGAGGTAGGTAGGATAAGCATTGTTACCTTCATTTTTAAGATAAAGAAACTGAAGTTCAGAGAAATTAAGTTGCCCATGGTCACAAAAGCCAGCAAATAAAAGAGTCAGGGCCCTAATGTAGGTCTCTTCCATCCAACTGTGGTGTTCTTGCCAATACATATGTTGCTGATCATTTTGAATGCAGATCAGATTCTAGGATGACAGAGAAAATTGCAAATATGTTTTATTGGCAGTGATATCTCCAGTCCTTGGCCAGTGGATCATTTATCCCAAGAATTTCTCATATAGCTGGCAGGTACCAATCTATTGGCTGGGGATCTTTGCCCTACATAGCAACTTTTTTCCTCTTTCATATACCGTGGAAGAAATATAGGCTGTTGGAGGCATTGACGCCTGGCTGGCAACCAAGTGTAGGCCAAACTAGATTCAAATGTAATTGGGAAATATTTAGTAGAAGAAATAAAAATATGATGGACATATAATGTTAATATGTGGTTTTTTAAGGCAATATGTGGATATGTGGCAGCAGGAATCCTTATTCTTATTAGGAATTCTTATTAGCCCAGCTTTTCATTGAATTTGTGCTGAGCACAGTGGGATGATCACTTCCCTCATCCTGGACATTCTGCTTTTCAATGCAGTGTAAAAATAGGTTTGGTTAATACCTTATCATATGACTGATTTATACTGAGTTAGGGAGCAGCTAAGTGGAGCAGTAGATAGAGTGCTGGGCTTGTGTAATGCTAATGAGAGTTAAAGATCTTCCCTACCCATTAATAGGCATGTCCATTAAGAAAAACTTGATTAGTCAAGATTTTTTTTTTTTTGTTGTTGTTGGAAGGCCTACACCTTTTGTTAATTTCTAAAGAAGCACTGGTTCTCAGGGACTGTGATGCCCTCTAGCTCTGAGAAGTGTATATATACTCTGAGATGAGTTTTTACTTTGGGTTTACTTGTTGAAAGTGTTTGTTTGGCCAGACAAAACTCTGGGCAGCCACTAAGGAGGCCCCTTGTCCCCTTTGAAAATCCAGATGCTGGTGCTTCTCTCTCTGGTAACTATGTGTGTAATGGTCAGACAGTTGGATCTGTCTGTTGATCTGTGATATATGTATTATTTATGGTCAGACAATTGGAAGCCCTGTTGTCGGTCTTTATTTCTCTGTTTGTATTTTCTCTGACGTTCAGAGCACTGACTTTTTCTGCTGAAGTAAGTAAATGAATGTTATATGTGCTTGATTGAAGTAGATTAATAACCCTTCAAAAGTTGCTTTCCTTTTAGAAAAGCAGATCTAAGAACGTGTACAGCAGTTCCTCCTGTACATATCAGGATCCTTGATGTTACAGCTTGGAATCAGGAAGACTCATTTTCCTGAGGTCAAATCTGGTCTTAGATACTAGCTGTGTGACCCTGGGCAAGTCACTTAACTCGGTTTGCCTCAGCTTTCTCATCTGTAAAATGAGCTGGAGAAGGAAATGGCAAATCACTCTAGTGTCTGCCAAGAAAACCCCAGAAGGTCTAACCCTTAGTTAGACCTGTCTCAGACTGTTGTCACTTGTACTTCCCTCTTCTACTTATGAAGCTGATTTTTTAAATCCTGGTGTGAGATTTTACATTTTTCCCCAATTAAATTTCAACTTGTTTGTTTCTCCCTAATATTTCATCAAGCCATGATATTTTTGGGTCCTGACTCTATCATATTGTGCATTAGCAATCCATATCCCAGCATAATAGGAATCAGTCAAGCAGTCAACAGACCCTTACTATATTTCACTTCTGGAAATACCAAAAAAAAAAAAAAAAGGCAAAAAAATTCCAAATTCTCAAGAAACTTATACTCTAATGGAGAGATCACATGTACATAAATAGATATAAACAGGATACATGTGAACCAGATATGAGGAAACTTTAATTAGGGAAGCCATTGGTAAGGGTGGAGCAGAGATGCAAGGAAAGGTCTCTTTCAGAAGGTGGCATTTGTAGTGAACCTGAAAAAAAAGAGGAATTCCAAGAGGCAGATGTGAATAGGAAGTGTGTTTTGGGAATGAGCCAATATAAAGATGCAGAGATGAAAGATAGAGCCTTGTGTATGAATTGACCAGTAGTATTGGACCCCAGAATGTGTGGAGGGGAATGATTTGTAAGGAACTTGAGAAGATAGGAAGAGATCAAGTTGGGAATAATTACAGTCAAAAAGGAGTTTACATTTGACCTGGAGGTAATAGGGAGCCATTGAGTTTATTGAGTAGGGAGGTGACATGGTCAGATGTGTGTTTTTGGAAAATCACTTTAGTGGAAGATGGATTGGAATGGGGAGAGGCTTGAGTCAGGATGGGGGTGATGTTGATAGGTAGAAATGAGGGAGGACATTCTAGATTTGGGAACAGTATAAGCAAAGGTTAAGAAACAGGAGATGGTAGTACTGGAGTGTATTGAGTAGTGGGGAGGATGACGTGGTTAAATGGACTTCAGGAAAATTTATTTTGGTAGCTGTATGGGAAATGAATTGGGGTGGAGAGAGGCTTGAGGGAGAAAGAGTAATCTGGATTTTTTTTTTTTTGTAGTTCTTGCAATAGTCTAAACAAGAAGTGGTGAGAGCCTGAGTAGCCATCATCTCCATCCTGGCCCTTATTTGCTTTATATGGACTATTAAAACAGGCTCCTCTCTAGTCTTTCTGCCCACATATTCCACACAGCTTTTGTGGCTGTTCAGTCATGTTTGACTCTTCATGATCCCATTTGGGGTTTGCTTGGTAAAGATACTGGAGTGGTTTGTCATTTCCTTATCCAGCTTCTTTTACAGATGAGAAAAGTGAGGCAAAGAGGGTTAAGTGACTTGCCCAGGGTCACACAACTGGTAAATGTCTGCGGCCAGATTTGAACTCAGGAAGATAAGTCTTCCTGACTGGAAGGTCTAGCACTCTATCCATTATACCACCTAGATGCCCCTCCACACAGCTACCAAAATGATTTTCCTAAAGTGCAGATTTCATCATATCATCCTCTCTCCTCTCAATAAATTCCAGTACTATGCTCTCTGATATCTGTTCTTTTGCATATGATATTCCCAAATCTGGAATGTCTTTCCCCATCTTTGTCTGTTAACACCTATTTTTCAAAGCTTATTTCAAAGGTTACCCAGTCCTTTATCCCATCTATGATCTTAGAAAGCTAGGTGGAGTAGTGAATAAAGTGTTGGTCTTATAGTTAGGATGACTTGAATTTAATCCTGATTCAAATATGCAGTATTGGGCACATTTCTCAGTCTCAGTTTTCACACCTGTAAAATGGAAATAGTAATAGCATTCACTTTGCAGAGTAATTGTGAAGATCAAGAGAGAAAAACTTTGTAAAAACAGGTGCTAGTGATTATTATAAACAAGGTAAGGTCTCATGAGAGAGGTTAAGAGGTTTGCTAAGGGTCACACAGCTACAAGTAGTAGGAAGTATCCTTCCTAAAATATAGGAAGGTTAAAAATCTAGATTTTTTTCTAGCTGATGTATGTCATCAGTGGTTTGGCGGTTGGCCTCCACCCTCCGAGTATGGCTGCATGGAGGAATCATTTGAGGGAACCACAGAATGAATCAGAGCACAGAACTTGGGAGCCTGGGCAGTGGGTTCTGGGACTTGGAGTCAGGGAAGACACATTTTCCTGACAGGGAGGGTGGGTCTGAAAATTTGAGCAGCTGCAGTGCCTTCACTTGAGGATGACTAGACGGAGGATTGGAGGGTGAGTGGTAAACGAGGGTAGGGCTGTGACCTGTTTTTTTTTTTTTTACTCCTCAGCAGAATATACCAATATGGAATGAACAATGATCAAAAGCTAAATAAAGATTAGATTTTTTGTAGTGTATCTAGGCTCCCTTCTGATTTCTGTTCCAGAAGCAGATTGCCCAAAGGGGGTGGATATGGCATTGGATGACCTAGTACTGACAGCTGAATTCTCTTAGCAATTTGTATCTCTCCTTCATTTTTGCATTCTACTTTTATAGAGGTCCAGTTCTGCCAGAAACCTGAAACTGGGGAAAACAAGGAGGGGAGAAAAGGATGTTGCTAGACATAGGCTGACAGGGAGGACTTGGTCCTTGCAGAAGATTCACCTAGACAGAGGAGGCCATCTCCTCTGGTCACTGGAGTCAGATGGCTCTGGAGGAAAAAGTGAGGCTGATGACTTTGCACAGCCCTCCATGATGCAACTCATGGCATCAACCTCTTCGAGAAAGGACAAACAGCAACAACTACTACTTTTATGGGTATTTGTATTGGGGAGGGGGGTAATCTTTGCAGTTAGATTTAAATCTCCCTGAGGGCAGGAATTGTGTTTTTATTTTTCCAATATCCAGCACAGGCTCTTCCAGATAATAGGCACTTTATAGATGTTTGCTGAAATAGGAGATTTGCTCTATGTATATGACTTAAGAATGCTGCAAGAATCAGAAGCATAGGTTTTTTTCAATTACCAGCAACATAGGAAAATGTTAAGAGTCCTAAAGCTTCAAGAGCTAGAAGGGTCCTTAGGGAACCCCTTGTCTGACTCCCTCATTTGGCAGAGGAGGAACTGAGGACTGGACAGGTGAGTTAGTGGTCCAAGGTCATATCACCAGTTCGTAATAAAACCTGGACTAGGTAGTTTAAGTCTGAAGAAGTTTCCTAGCTTCCCTAGCTTCCTTCAAGAGTGCCCAAATCCCACTTTCTGTAGGAAGCCCTTCTGAACTTCAGGTTGATTATTTCAAAATTTACCTTGTGCATAGCTTTCTTATACATAGCTGTTCACATGTTACCTCCCTTGTGAGAATGAATGTAGGCTCCTTGAGGACAGGGACAGTATTTTTTCATTCTTTGCTTCTCCAGTGTTTAGCACAGGATGGCATGTAGTGAGCATTTAACAAATGTCCCTTTTGTCTGTCTATATGCCTGTCTCTCCATTTGTCCATCCATTCATCTATCTACCATCAACAAATATTTATTTAGCACCTACTGTGTCCAGGGGCCTATGGTAGGTCCTAGTTTAACATTGAATATTTCACCATTGGGAACTCAATGAATCAGAAATTCCATTTAATTCAGTAAATGTTCATTAAACACCTACTATTGTAGGCAGAGCAGGGTGCTCAGCACTTGGGGAGATAGAAAGCTTAGGAAATGTATGGTCACTCTCCTAATGAAGGTTAAAGTCTAGACTAGAGTTGTGGTAAGGCTCAAATGAAATAGTCAAGTTAACATTTATTAAATGCCTACTATTTGCAAGTCACTGTGCTAAGCTCTGGGGATACAAAGATAGGCAAAAGAAGGAGCTCACGGGCTCATGTAGAGACAATGTGAAAATAATCATGTGCAAATAAGATGTATGGAGGTTCAATTGGAGATATTCATTGGAGGGAAGATGCCTACATTAAGGGGGATCGGGAAAGGCTGATGAAGCATGGGATTTATAATTGGAAGATATGTTAGAAATGCATTAGTTCAATCTCTTATAGGTGAAGAAACTGAGGTCTAGGGAAGTTGAAGGACTTTCCCAATATTACATGAGTAGTGAATAGTAGGACCAGGGTTTGAACCCAGGTTTTCCGAGACCTAATCCTATACTCAGTTCCCAGCATCAGACTACTGCTCAAAGTGTTTTGCAGTCATAGAGCAATATATAAATGTAAGTTTAATTACCTGACCTTTTAAAGAGGTCAGACTTGTAGGGCCAATGGCCAGGGTTGACTATGCTCAGTTTTAATGGATGTCAGACATTGCCACCAATTAGCAGACAACCAACAGTGAGTGAAATTCCTTGGGGTTCAAGTCTTATGCAACTCTTAGTAATTTAAGTGGTTTTGTATCAAGTGAAGACCCTTTTGCTTCAGTGAACACCTAGGTTGCCAATTTGTTATGTTCTTTCTCTTGTGAGTTGAGAGAAGGCAGCTGAAGCAGCTTTTCTGAAAACAACACTGACTCTGTTGACCTCAGAAAGCCCCAGGAGCCTGCTGCCCATTTGCCAAATGGTTTTTGCTGCTAATGTTTCCCTTCAGATATGTAGCTTTCATGACCGTCATCTTGCCAGAGGCATAGTTAAGCATTTGTCCCCTCTCAGATTTCAAAGCAATGGCATTTAATGCTCTGTCACATTTCCCTTCCCTGCCCTCCCAAGATCTGAAAGCTTCACAAGAGGCAATTCAGCTCTCAAATATAGGGGCACTAGGTGAAAAACCAGGACTCACTTCTTAGAAGGCATGCAAGGTTTGTAAGACACTAAGTCCTTACCCCTGTTTAGGACTACATTCCTACCCTTTAGGAGTCACACAGCAAGCTTTCTTCCTCTCTGGGAAATGAATGAATGAATAAAAGAATGAAAAGGCATTTATGGAAAGTACTTAGTAGGTGCACTTACTATGTATTAGGCATAATTATTTATAATTTATATATAATTATTATATAATGTAATATATATAACTATATACATGCTTATTATGCCACTGGATCTTCACAACAACCCTGAGGTGCTATTATCATCTCTAGTTTATAGATGAGGAAACTGAGACAAACAAGGTTAAGTGACTTGCCTAGGATAACACAGCTAGTATGTGTTTGAAGTCATATTTGAACTGAAGTCTTCCTGATGCCAGGTCCAGTGGTCTATCCACTGTGCCACCTAGCTGCCCCATATTTCAATATTTAAAGGATCCATGCTTTTATTACTATAACAGGCTATGCACCAATGGTGATTACAACCCCTCTATAACTTGATAGATCATCTTGGGGGATGGCTGTGATGGAAAACTTCATTAGCCTGTGGCCAACCTGCTGAGGAGAGTCTCCGCAGGTTGTTCTTCAGAAATTTAGCCTTGTCCTTGAAGCCATTCCAGGTTGGTGGGACATACTTACTCCTCTTCAGTATGACTGATTCACTTGCTTTTTCCTTGAGATCCCAGAGTCCTTTTCACACATGAGGAAGCATAATAGTAGGACTTTGGTGGACATATACTAACTAAATAAAATAGGTATTTATATGCTCTTTTCTGGAAGATTACTAGGCAAGAGGACAACACTGAAAGCATAATACATTTTCATAGTTAGATAACATTATTTTGCAGCCTAAAATCTGGAATTTTGGTGGACTACAAGGTCAGCATGAGTCAAAGATGTGACGTGAAAGATGAAAATATTAAATGTTTTATGATGTACTAAGAGGAAAAATGAATTGCTTACTCCCTCAGTGGCCCTGGGCAACCCCCTAAGACTCTAAATTGAAGAGGGTGTCTGCTGCATTGGTAAGGGAGATTTTTAAGGGAAGGAGAGAAGGGGGAGAGGGGAAGAGTAAGGTAAAGAGGGAGATATCCATTTGCTCTCTAAGCATCCTTTGATCCCAAATTATCCCTCACAGAAATATTCATCTTATGACCCTCTGCCTCCTTTGATGTAGCAAGAAGAAATGTAATAGGGAAGAGTTAAGTTTATGCTCAGAGGTTAAAAATCCCAACTACACAAGTATAGGACTGGGGAGACCAAGTTAAATAGAAATTCATATGAAACAGACTTAGGTTTTAGCACAGTTCCTAGCACATAGTAGTGCTTAACAAATGTCTATTGAGTGATTGATAGAGGATTGCTAATTCCATATGAATCAGTAGTGTGATGTGGCTCCCAAAAAAGTTGCTGTGATCCTTAGACTACATAATAGTCTGGAGAGGAATTTTGTCTCCCATATCACTTTCCATTTACAATCATTATGCCATTGATTCTCACAATGGTGAGGTAGAAGTCATCATTATTCCCATTTGACAGATGAGGAAGCTGAGGTCTTGAAAGACTAAATTACTTTCATCCATGATCACATGATTAATATATGGTAGGTCCAGGACTCAAGCATAGGTCTTCTAATTTTCAAATCTAGTGATTTTTCTTCTCCTTTAAAATATGGTTTGTTGATTTTTTAAAAACTTTGCTACCTTTTCCTAATCCTTCTTCTACTTCCCAAATTCTTCTTGTATCAAAGAAGTACAAGTAAACAAAATAATGAGACATTAATTATGTCTGACAGTGTGCGTCTCATTCTCCATCTGTAGTTACTGCTTCTCTGCCGAAAACAGTTTCATCTTCATTGCTCTGGAATTGAGTGATTGTTGCATTGAGTTCTGATGTCTTTTATTTTTTTGGTTTTTATATTATTTTGGTTTGTTGTTGACTTGTTACATTTGTGTCCAACTCTTTGTGACCCCATCTGGTGTTTTCTTGGGAAAAGTTCTGGTGTTGTTTGCCATTTCCTTCTCCAGCTCATTTTACAGATGAGGAAACTAAGGCAAACAGGGTTAAGTGACTTGCCTAGGATTACATAGCTAGTAAGTGTCTGAGGCCAGATTTGAACAAAGGAAGATGAGTCTTCCTGGCTCCAGGTCCAGCACTCTATCCACTGCTTCACCTAAGTGCCCAACATTTTTATAGCACCTGCTCTATGGTAGGTGTTGTGTGAGGTGTTTCCTAAATATTATTTCATTTGATACTCATGACAACACTGTGATAAAGAAATACAAGCAAACAGAGGTTAAGTGATTGATCAGTCACACAGAGAATAAGTGTCTGAGGTTGTATTTGAACATCTACTGTGTTTCCTAGATGCCATATTATTTGGGTACCATTGTGCATATTGATCTCTTTGCTTTGCTTTCTCCATTCAGTGTCACTTCATACAAGTCTTCATGAGTTTCTCTGAATTCCTTATATTTGTTGTTTCTTATGGTACAATAAAATTCTATTAATTCATATATCATAATTTGCTTGGCTGTTCCCTATTTTATGGGTATTTGCCTTATTCTTAATTTTTGATTATCACTAAGCATTTTGGAATACATGAGACCTCTTCTTCTGGGTATAGAGTCTTTGGAAAGTACGTCCAGTAGTTGCCTCTCTGGGTCCAAAGGGCTATGTTTAGTTATTTTCCTAGTAAACTTTCGAATCAGCTTCCAAATCCTTTCCACAGCTCCACCAACAGTGTATTAGTCAGCCTGTTTTTTTCCCCGAGGCCCCTCCCATTATCTTTCAATTATACCATTCCACTTCTAGAAATATGGCACTCATACTAAGAGAAATAATTGCCCCAACTTAATCTGAGTGAGTATTCGGTTAGTCATACCCTTCACAAACTAGTGTGTGTGTTTATAGCAGAGGCCCTTTCAAATTGAAGATTTAGTGACTTTTCAATACTCAGAATAGATGAAGTTTTTTGCTAATGGAGCATTTTGGAAATTATTTTGGCATGAACTTTTTTTCCTTCCTTCTGAGCAAAGTATATTAATCCCTTGCCGATGCTCTAGTGAGACCACCTTGTATCTTGGAATGGTCATAGGCCCTTTTGAAATCGTCTGGGTCTCATTTCAACAATGATGGCTAGCATTTACATTGTGCCTTAAGATTTACAAAACTCTTCTCAGATGTTATCTCATTTGAGCATCACAGCAACCCTGAGATACAAGTGCTGTGATTATCCCTCTTGTACAGATAAGGACTCTGAAGCAGAGTGACTAGGTCACATAGACAGCAAATGGTTGTTTAGTCATTTTTCAGTCATGTCTGAATCTTTGTGACCCCATTTGGGGTTTTCTTGGTGGAGAAACTGGAACAGTTTGCCATTTCCTTCTCTAGTTCATTTTACAGATGAAGAAACTGAGGCAAACAGGGTTAAGTGGAGGTGGCTGAGAACGTGAGCCTGGGCAGTGAATTTGGGACTTGATGATGAATAGAGGGAATGACCTGAGAACGTGTATGAGTTGAGGCAAGGTAACTGGTGTTTCTTTCCAGACACTTTACTAAGCACAGGGATTACAAATGCAAGTGAAAATAACAAGTGCCTGCTCTCAAAGAGTTTATAATCTAAAGATGGAAGAAACACAGGGAAGGGAACTGGAAAAAGAGGGGGATAGCAGCGAGGGTTGTCCTCAAAATAGAGGCCCAGGAGTGATCTCACATTGGGAGAGTGGAGCCATGCAAGCAGAAGGATGTTTCAGGCTGAGAACACCATGGCTGAGAACACTATGGCTGGCCACTTATGAATGTTCCAAAGTAATTCTGCAGAAGAGGCATGCTGTTGAAATCTAGGAAGACGAAAAGGTATGAGAGTTTAGGCAGTTATGAGTGACTGGGATTTTCCTGTGGGGAACAGTAGGTTAAGGACATAGATTGTGCTGGGGCCAGGGGTCTTCCTTCCTCTCTCTCTCCCCCAGCAAAGACATTCTAATGCGGAGTAAAAGATATGCCCAAGGGGACGCTATATAATTTAAGGCACTGGGATGCAGGATGGGAAGTTTCAGTAGTTGTCGAATTTAATTGAATGGTGGGCTTTGGTGTCTCAGTCTGACCGCAGGTTAATGAGTTACCAGGTGTTGCAAGGCAGGTGGGGGAGGCATTTGGGGATTAGTAATGGAAAGGGGTGGGTGATAGGATCATAGATCATAGGATAATACATTTTAGAGGTGGAAGGGACTTACGGGTCATTTGGTTCAATCTCATCCTTTTGTAGATGAGGATACTGAGGCACAGCTCAGTTATTTGCTCAAGGCGCAGGGACTTGGGGTGGAATACTGCTCTTCCTAGGGCTCTAGAGATGACATTTAAAACCAGGTTTTCCTGAGTCCACATACTTCCTCCTTGTATTAATACAAATGAACTTTGAAGCAAAATTGCAGATAAAGCAGTGTGTGAATAGAGCGATAACATACTATTGCATTTTCTTAGTATGTCCATGAAATAACAATTATATTGTAATAATAATAACACTTCAATAATAGTTACCGTAGCCCAGGTACCACATTAAATGCTTTACAATTATTAACTCATTTGCTCCTCACAACAACCCTGGGAGGGAGGTGCCATTATCATCTTCATTTTATAAGTGAGGAAATTGAGTGTAAGTGACTTACCCAGGGGTCACACAGCTAGTAAATGTCTGAGGCCAGATTTGAACTCAGATCCTCCTGACTCCAGGACCAGTCTCCTGGTCTATCTCTATATCTATCCACTATAGCACCTAGCTGTCTAGTCAATATTCATTCAGGATCTGGGGAGACAACTTGATGTGTAGGGGAAAGATCATTGGACTAGGAGTTAGAAGACCTGTGTTTTAGTCCTGGCTGTGTCACTAAATGCCTTTGTGATTTTGGGTAAATCACTTCGCTGGGCCTCAGTTTCCTTATCTGGAAAATGAAGGTTTGGCCTGATCTCTAAAATTGCTCCCCGATCTAAAATTCACTGAATCAGTGAAACCTTTTAAGAAGTCCCACATGTCACTGAAAGACCGATGCTCACCACTGAGAACCTTTTCTTGGTCATTTTAGGGGAGGGAGGGACCAGGGAATCAGCTTGGCTCTTGTAATTCAGGACAGCAATTGGCTGGATCAGACCACTGCCTTCATCATCCCTTACTTTCCCAGTTCAAGTGTCACATCTCCTTAACAAGATTGAGCATCTCGAGGGCTTTCCACATTTAAATGTACTTCAATGCCTAATACAGTCCTCTGAACACAATAGGAGTTTAATGAATAAATGGAAAAGCACATTTATTGTATACTCACTATGTGCCAAGCATTAAGATTACAAACAGAAAAAGCTAAACAGCTTCCACTCTCAAGGAGCTCCCATTCTAATGGGGGAGAAATTTAGCCATGGCATAATAGATGATAATGTATCCTCTTTAATTTTCTTCCATGGATACAATTATGTCTGATGTTGAGCCACTTGACAATTCCAGGGGCTTTGGTAGGGAGGACTTGTAGGGGTCTGTGTTACCTGGGGCTGCTGAGGAGGTAGGGACAGCAACATTTTGCAGAAGTATTTGCTAGATCCTGTCCCCGCAAAGGTCAATCCTCCGGATGATGGCTGTGGCAGCTGGGTTGGAAGCAGAGTGAGTCGTCTGGGACTTGGGGTGGAATACTGCTCTTCCTAGGGCTCTAGAGTCTACCTATCTGTTGTTGGCAGCTGGATTTGTTGAATGAATAAATAATGTACCTTGTGTGTAGGCTCTGGAATAGCCACTTATGAATAATTGTCCATGATCTGTGGATGTGGTACAAGGGGAGAAGCTTCAAGACTGAATAATGAGAGTGTCTACACTGTATCCTACCTCCCACATTCAGCTGGTGTCTCTCCCCTACTCGGTACGCTGACTCTTACCCAGGCCTTCTAACATGATGCATGGACTGATTTAATATAAAATATTCCAGCCCCCTTCCCACTAGCTGACTCCCTTACATACCCTAACAATGAAAAATGCCACTCAGTGCTTTTTTCTATAGCCGAGAGTTGGAGTGGGTGGGAGGGAATGTTAGAAGGAGCATAAGGCATCACCTTGACATTTTTTTTTTTGGTCTCTGTACTTCACAAGTTCCTGTATTCCCCACCATTCTAACAAAAAGTAATAATTCCTTTGCTCCCAATGAATAAACAGCAATTCCTGTTTTTTTCAGTGATTTTGAACCTCTAAGTTGGTCATATGAAATCCTTTTTTTATTGTCATTCAGTTGTTTCCAATTCTTTGTGACCCCATGGACCATTGCATGCCAATTATGTTTATGGGGTTTACTGGGAAATGATATTGGGGTGATTTCCCATTTCTTCTCCAACAGAGTAAGGCAAACAGAAAGGTTAAGTGACTTACCCAGGGTCACACAGCAAGTAAGTAAGTATCTGAGACTGGATCTGGATTTGAACTCAGGTCCTCCTGAATCCAGTCCTAGCATGCTATCCACTGAGTCATCTAGCTGCCTCTTAGGCAAATGGAGGTTAAGTGACATGCCCAAGATCACACAGAATGTTTGAGGTCCGATTTGAACTCAGGTCTTCCTGACTCTAGGCACAGCACTCTATCCACTAAGTCACTTTGATGCCCGTATATGAAAAACTGCCATCTCTTAAATGTCAAAAATATGTATGTTGTAATCAGTTATTGTAGATGCTATTAGGAGCCTTCCTGCTTAATAGTCCTTAGAAATATCGTAATTATCAACTAGCTCTTCCTTGCCTTCTGGCTCTTTGGAATGGGGTGGCGACTTGTACCCCCTGGTCAGATCTGTGGAGGTTGGGCCCCAGCGAATCCCATCACTGGGCTGATAAGGCTGCTTTCCATTTTTAGTAAGACATGCCCTCTTTGATTCAAAGCTATTTTGTCCCTCGAAGAAGAGGGCATTTCCATCGACCCTCAGCGTATATCAGGCATAGGGTATGGGATGCAAAAGCTATCACATTGCCTCCAGGCTTGGAGCTGAGGGGAGGCATAGATTCTTCCTGACTAGGAGCTTGTAGTATGATCTGACTAGTCTGGAAGTTTTAGGCAGAGCTTAAAGACGAGTAGAAATCTTCTCTAGTTACTCTTCCTGTACCATCTTTTAGGAGAACACGAGCCACGGTTCTCTGTGGTTTGCTCTCTCTCTCTCTGTCTCTTTCTCTCTCTCATTGTCTCTCTCTCATTCTCTCTCTCTGTCTCTGATTCTCTCTCTGTCTCTCTCATTCTCTCTCTCTGTCATTCTCTCTCTGTCTCTCATTCTCCCTTTGTCTCTGTCTCTCTCTCTGTCTCTCTCTGTCTTCCTCTTCTCCCCCCACCCAACTTCACATCAAGGTAGGCACAACTAGGCTCAGGAGAGCCAATCTAATTCTATCCAATTTAAATAAATTGTTTGTACTGAACTAGAAATTTTCCCCAAAGTTCATGTTCTTGCTTATCCCCATTAAGTGCCTCTCTTGAGCAAAACTGTCTGCTTCTTCAGTGTGGCTCAGGCTGCCAAGCGTCCATCCAGTTGTTCATCCTGTGCTAAGAGTTCATTGACATAACAGATTTGCTGGAGAGATACAGGCAGCATTGTTGTTGCTGTTTTTAAAAATAGAATTGGTGGAGAATTCAGTCAGAGAGTTTTATATTGAATCTCCTTAGCTGGCGATACACAGATATACAAAACCTCTAAAATGAATGCATCCAAAATAGTCATCTAGCTTACCATTTCATAGAATCCTTTCTCTCCCCTGTTAAGAGATCAGGTTTTTTTCCTATTTCAAAGTAAGGTTAAGAATATTCCTACCTTCAGAAATGTCAGCCCCTAGAAAACTACGACCAAGAAGGATGCTCAAATGGAGTTAGATTGTACCATATTCAATTTCATCTGATTAGATTTAACCTCTCCCAAAAGAAGTGGAATGATGTGGTGGAATGTAGAAGACTTGGATTTGAATCCTGGATCAGGCCTGTGTGACCTTCTATAAGTTCCTTAAAGGGGCCTCAGTTTTCATATCTGAAAAATGAAGATATTGTATTAAACGGAAAGGAGGTTTTTAAATAAGGCCCTCTTTGGCTCCAAGCCTTGCGATCTTCTCCGAGAATTCCATTCCATTCCATATGTTTCTTTGCTTTCCATCTTCATTCTTCTTGATCATCACACAATATCACAGAAAACCATCCATTGCTTATTCTCCTTTCTGGGCTGCTGCTGCTGTGTTCGCTTATGTGCCAACATCTTCTGGGGCGAATAGTAAAGCCTCCTTAATCTCTGGCTTTATCTCTGGCATCTGTGGGAAGTCAAACTGTAGACAGGATTGGCAGCCTCTGTGGGCGAGAAATTATCTTCCCCCTGCCCCCAATACATCCTGCCAGTCTGTCTTTGTAAATATACTTGTTTCATTTGACCTGCCCCATCTTGCCATAGGAAGCCTACAGATGGGTTTTACTTGGCACCATGCCCATCTCCACATTTGTGCTAGAGTCTTAGGTGACCTTCTCAGAGGAAAGATGGGGTCTATCCCTTCTTGGAGGCAGGCTGAAAGGACAGGCCTTCAGAATGAAAATCTCTGCTGCCACTGAGCTTGGATGGCATTGAACTCTGAAAGAGTGCTGAGGGAGTAATGGGGCAAGGGGGAGCAAGTGAGGTCACCTGGCCTTGAGCAATATGAACAACTGATAGTAACGCACATTTCAATGGTTCCTTAAGGTCTCCAAATCGTCTTCTCTTTGATGTCATCTCTTTGATGTTGGCAGTCCAGTTTACAAATGAGGAAAAACAGACTTAGAAACTTCAATGATCTGTCCAAAGACATGTAGCTAGTGTGAGACTAAATAATCACACCTAAGTCTCTCCTCATTCCAAGTCTAGTGCTTTCCACAATTAACTCCACAAGTATTTATTAAATGTGTACTGGGTACAAAGAAGTGTGCTAGGTGCCAGATGCCTCATAGCATATTAGACTCAATATGCTGAAAATGGAATTCATCTTTTCCCCAAAGCTCTCTCATCTTCTTGAATTCCCTCTGATTGTTGAGGGTACCCCTATCCTCCCAGCTACCTAGGTTTGTGACTTCACTCCCCCCCATATCCAATCTGAAGCCCAGTACTCTTGTATCTTCCACCTTCTCTCCTCTAACATTGTCACCACTCTAGTACAGGCCCTCATTACCTCATGATTGGGTTACTGCAGGAGACTTTTGATTAATTTTTTGTTGTTAGAGTGTTTTTCAGTCATGTCTGACTCTTTATGATCCCATTTGGGTATTTCTTGGTAAAGATACCAGAGTGGTTTGCCATTTCCTTCTCCAGTTCATTTTATAGATGAGGAAACTGAGGCAAACAGGGCTAAGTGACTTGTCCAGGGTCACACAGCTAGTAAAATTTCTGAGGCCAGATTTGAATTCAGGAAGATGAGTCTCCCTGATTCCAGATCTAGACTATATCCACTGTGCCCCCTAGCTACCCTCATTTTGATTGGTTTCCTTGCCTCAAGTCTCTTCCCACTTCCTTCTTCCTTTCAGGTATAAAATGGATCTTTCTAAAGCATGGATCTTTCTATGCCAATCATATCCCCTATTCAGTAAACTCTAGGGGTTCCCTATTAACAGCAGGATCAAATATAAAACCTTCTGTTTCACATTCAAAACCCTTCATAACCTGCTCCTTTCTTACTTTTTGAGTTTTCTTAAACCTTATTCACCCCTGCCCCATGTACTCCCACCTCCAATTCCTTGATGTTGTTCAGTTCTGCCTGATTATTTGTGGCCTTGTGGATTTTGCTGTTCATGGGATTTTTCTTGGAAAAGGTACTGTAATAGTTTGCCATGTCCTTCTCTAATAGTTTAAGGCAAACAGAAGTTAAGTAATTTGCCCAAGGTCACACAGCTTGTAAGTGTCTGAGGCTGGATTTAAACTCAGGTCTTCCTGACTCCAGGCCTACTACACTCTCCACTGAGTCCACTTAGCTACTTCTCCCCCTGGTTTCTTTCAAAGCTCAAATGAAGCACCACTTTTTACATGAGCCCCTTTCTGATCCCCTTAGCTGTATCTAAAGTGAGAAATTAATTAGTGTTCTTGCCAAACATAGAGACAAAGATGAACTCCATTAAATTCAGCATTTGTTAAGCTCTTACTATGTGCAAACCATTGTATTAGATGTGAGGGATAAAAAGATGAAATCGTGTATTCCTTATCCTCCAGAAACCTGTAATATAATGGAGGGACATGACATATATACAAACAAGGATAATATAGGGAAGAAAATGATAGAGATAAAGGGGAAAGAGAAAGGGATGATTAGTTCTGTTTTGGACATATAAAGTTAGAGGTGCCAGTGGGACATCGAGGTGGAAGTTTGGTGGGAGGAGGATTCTAAAAAGACAGCAAAGGAATGGTGAGGAGAACCAAGAGATAATAATGTTATAGAAAGCAAAGGGAGAGAAAGTATTGAAAAGAAAAGTGCTAGATAAAAGTACCAAATGATGAAGAGAGGTCAAAGACGACAAGGACTGAGAAAAGCCCCTTGGATTTGGCTTTTCTAAGGTCCCTGGAGAGAGGCTAAAGTGAGGGTGTGAGTAGAGGAAGGAACTTGTACTCCTTTTAGAAGCCTAGCAGTGAAGGGGGAAAGACCTTGGAGGAATCAAAGGCAGGGTGAAAAGAAAGTGTTTTTATATCTAATGTATGTACCAGGGGTCACTAAGAGTCAAATATGGCTGAAATGGCTGAACAAACCTCTGTTTATATCCTTTGTCAACAATGTCTACTCATATTATCCATAACACCTATGTTGAAGTACTACAGCTAGCACTGTACTTAAAAAGGCTCCTCATGGAATTCTGTGCTGTTGAATAGGAAAGGACCTCAGAGATCATTTAATCCATTTTACATATGTTACTGAGATGATGAGAATGTCGGGGATGATGGATGACTCCAGTCTGTGAATTGTTCCTTCCTGCAAGACTTAACCATGGTCCCTTGGGTGGTAGCAACAAATATGGCAACCTAGGTACTGGAATTTTACACATTTAACCCTCTAAGACAATGTAGATAGTATCTTCTAGGTCTTTTGTGGTTAATTTGGTATTTATTATAGTCAAAATGACTTAGTCACTCAAAGTTTTCTTGGCAAAGATACTGGAGTGGTTGGCCATTTCCTTCTCCAACTAATTTTACAGGTAAAGAAATGGAGGCAAACAGGGTGAAGTGACTTGCCCAGATACTGGTGTCTGAGGACAGATTTCAACTCATGAAGGTATTTCTGATTCCAAACTCAATACTTTACCTATTGCACGATCTAGCTGCCCCAGCTTCTATAAAGGCTGAGCTCAAATGCCTCTTTCTGTAGGAGGACTGCATTACGCAGAGTCATTCAAGCCTCCCAATCTCAATTTGCCTTCCTTCTAATCTGTATCTATCATGTTTCCACTTATTTGCATGCCTTCCCCAGTAGAGTGTAAGCTTCTTGAGATCAGGGATTGTTTTTGTGTTTTGCCTTTCTTGGTTTTTAACTTAGTACAGTGCCCATAATGAACATTTGATAACTTCTTATTGATTGACCATTTATCTATTGGGGAATGGTTCTTGTTTTTGTGTATTTACATTAGATATCATAGCTATTAGACATTTATTGGAGAAATCTCTCCAAATATTTTTCCGGTTGTTTCCCTTTTAATTCTAATTTTTCCCTCCCAAAGCTTTCCAATTTTATCGAAGTTGTCCTTTAGGTTTTTTGTGATTATTCCTATCCCATGTTTGGTCAAAAGCTTTCCTCCTAGTTAGAAAAGGTATTTTCTTTCCTTCTCTTCAAATTTATTTGTGATGTGACTATTTATATTTAGGCTATATACCCATTTGGTGCCATTGTGGCATGTGATATGAAATGCTGGTCTAAACTTAACTTCTTCCATAGTAATTTCTAGTTTTCTCAGCAGTTTTTGTCTAATAGAGAATCTTTGCCCCATATAATTGATGCTCTTAGGTTTATGGAGTATTTTGCTACTAGTTCAATTGCTTCTGGCCCTTATTTACCTCATCTGTTCCACTGATTAACTTTCCCCAGTCCATCTGAAGTTAGCGTCATGGAATTGCAGAAAGTTAGAGTTTGAAGGAATCCTAGTGATTCTTCAGTCGAATTCCCTCATTTTAGAGATAGTGAAATGCACACCCTAAGGATGCTTCAGGTAAATAGAGACTTTGCTATTTTTTTAAAGAGCCTGAGGCCAAGTGTATGATAGCTGTAAAATTAAAAACAAGACAAATCTATGAAAGTGCTAAACCATAGGAAGAAGGAGGCTTATAGTCTACCCAGTGTCTAGTGTGATCTAGCTGCTTAACTCTGGCAAACTTCCTGTGAACTATGAGGTCAGTTGATAGATGCCACTGGGGTAAGAGAAAAGGTAGGAGGTATAGGTATGAATATACTTAAATTGATTTTTATTTGGGAAATTGAGAAATGTTCCAACTCCCAGCACTGAAGTAAAATAAATTATTCTTTTAGACTGTACATAGTGTAGTTTCCCTAAATATATCAGAAATGAGTTACATGACTTGTCCTGAATGAAAGGCAAATGTCAGGGTTAGTTTTATGTATAGGCAGAAAATGTTGTCAACTGTATGATTTCATGTTGAGTCAAGTCAACAAATATGTTTTAAGGGCCTACTGTGTGCCAGGCACAGTGCTAAACACTGGGGGATACAAAGAAAGGCAAAACTGGCCCCCGACCTCAAGGAGTTTACAGTCTGTTGGACGAACAACATGCACATGATTATGTACAAAGTATATACAGGATAAAGTGGTGATGATTTCACAATGAAAGCACAAAGATTAAGGCTATTAGCTTTCATGGTCTGGAGATGGAATATCTTATGCAAGGAACATCAAGGAGGTCAGTGTCACTGGATCATAGAGTTCAAGATGTAAGAAGACTAGATAGAAAGGAACCTGTTATGAAAGGAGGGAAGGGAATGAGCATTTATATAGTGCCTACTGTGTGCTAGGCATTGTACTAAGGCTTTTTACAAATATTATTTCATTTGATCTTCTCAACAGCCCTGAGTTGTTTGTATGTTTATTATCCTCTTTTTACAGATGAGAAAATTGAGGCAGACATAGGTTAGGTGACTTGCTCAGGGTCGCACAGATAGTATCTGAGGCCAGATTTGAAATTAGGTCTTGACTTCATGCCTGGTACTTTATCCTCTGTACCACCAGTTTCCTATTTAGCTTTAGAAGCCAAATATAGAATTTTATATTTCATCCTGAATGTGGGAGGGGGGCCACTGAAGCTTATTGAATTGGGATATGGGACTGACCTGTTCTTAAGGAAGATCATTTTGGTAGCTGAGCAGAACATGGACTGGTGTGGGAGAGAAAACTGAGACAAGGAGACCAAGCAACAGATTATTGCATTAATCTGGGTATGAATTGATGAGGGCATTCACCATGTTGGTGGCAGTGTCAGAGGAAAAAAAGAGGGCATGTAAAAGAGATGTGAGCTGAAATCAACAGAAATTAGTAAGATGTTGGATGGAGTGTGGTGGTGGTAAGAGTCAATGGACAACTGGGAGTATGGTAGTACCCATAATAATCATAGTGAAGTTAGGAATATGGGAAGGCTTCTGAGGAAAAACTCATCTTTGGCCATATTCAGTTTAAGAGGTCTATGGTGCATCCAATTTGAGATGTCCAGTAAGTAGCTGGAGATGTGTGACTGGAAGTAAGAACTGAATAAAATGTCTGAAAATAATTTGTGTAGAGATTATTAGTGAAACCATGGGAGATGCTGAGATCATTAAGCAATATTGTATAGAGCAGGGCTTCTTAAACTTTTCCCACCCTGGACTTCTTTTTGCCTTTTAGCAGTGTTTGTTGGCATTGCATGGCCTAAGGGGCTGTGCAGTGCAAAGTGCACATGCTTTGTGTCCAGAACCAAGGCAGTGAAGTTGTATGATATAACATAGGCAAGTGCTGCCAGAAATACTTCAGATTCATTATGTGTTTGATTAAATTTTGGTTGTGGCATGTTCAGAAACCTTTTACTGTTGCCAAATTTTTCTCAACTCACAATTTAAGAAATGCTGTAGAGGTAGAAGAGATGGGGGCCCAGAACAGAGCCTTGGTGGACACCAAGGTTAGCAGGTGTGACCTAGGTAAAGATGTTGCAAGAAGGAGTAGTCAGAAAGGTAGGAGAAGAACCAAGAGAAAATGGTGTCATTTGGAGAGTATTTGGGAGAAGAGGGTAATCAATAGTGTAAAAGATATAGAGACTGTGAAAAGGTTTTAGGTTTGGCAATTAAGAAGTTACTGATAACATTGAAGAGAGTGTTTCAGTTGAATGATGAAGACAGAAACAAGAATGTAATGAGTTAAGAAGAGAGTAAAAGAAAAGGAAATGGAGGTACTGAGTGTAAATGGCCTTCTCAAGGAGTTTGGCCACTAAAGGAAGAAGAGTTGGCCTGGATCAAAGGAGAGTTTTTTGAGAATGTGGGAAGATATGAGTGTGTTTGTAGGCAGCAAGGAAGAAGCCAGTAGAATTAGAGAGAGATTGAAGATAAGTGAAGAAATAAGGTTGATAGAGTGATGTCTGTTATAGCAAATAGGATGGGATGGTATGATTTAAAGGATATTATGAAGGCCTCTTTTCCAGGCCTGTGTATTCTAATGCCTGTAGCTAAACCATTAGAAAGTTATTCCTTTGGATTAAAATTTGCCTTCTCTCTACAATTCTCTTAAAATTTGAATGCTTCCAAATTTTCATTTTCTTTATGACCTTAGCATGAGTTGGTTGATCAGAATACTGGTTTGTCTGTTCTCATATTTGCTTTACAGGTACTGAGTCCTTGAAGGAGAAAGGGAGAAGGCAATAGAGTTATATTACTTCCTTCCCTGCTTCTATGGAGGAAATATGGAGGAAACAGAAGTTTTTGTTCTTCACAGTGTCCTTCCCTCTTTTTTCTTTTTCTTCCCTTGCCTCTCTTCTCTCTTTGCATTCTTTCTCTTTTGACATTTCTGTTTTCTTCTTTCTCTGTCTCCTTTTGTTTCTCTATTTTCCTCTCTGCCCATCTGTTTTTCCTCTCTTGCCCCTCTGTCTCTTTTCTCCATTTGTTTGTTTCTTTTTCTTTCTTTTCCTTCCTTCCTCCCTCCCTTCTTTCTTTCCTTCCTTCCTTCCTTCCTTCCTTCCTTCCTTCCTTCCTTCCTTCCTTCCTTCCTTCCTTCCTTCCTTCTCTCTCTCTTTCTTCTGTTTCTATTTTATCTTGTTGCAACTTACATTTTTCTCCCTTTTAGCCCTCTGTTTCTTCTCCTTTCTCTGTCTCATTCTTTTCTCTCTGTACTTCTATGCCTCCTTTTCTTTCTGTCCCCTTCTCTCTTTTCCCCCTTGTCTCTTCTCTCTCTGCTTTGATCTGTCACACTCCATCTGTCCCCCTCCATCTCTCCCTTCTTTGTTTCAAACCTGTGATGTTTTCATAAGTTTGCCTCTCTATACCAGCCCATTTCCAGCAGCCTCAGTGACATTGTGAAGGGGAGCATCCAGCTCCTGCCAGGACCTGATGTAATTACTGTGACACACTGGGGTGAATCCCATCTGGCCTAGATAGGTTATTGACTTCCCTTTCCAGGGCCCCTGGGGCCATCTTTGAAATGCCATTCAGGCTGCCTGACTGATTTTGTTCTTCTGGAATTCGAATCTCTTCTTTCTTCTTTCTGCTAACTTGCTATTTGGGTTTTGTTTTTTTGATCACCAGTGGTTGTCTAACTAACCCTACTCATCATTAATAGGGAGTAAAGACCATGACAATGACCTCCCCTTTCTTCCTTTTATATTTGGCTGGAAGAAGTAGCCTTCTTTCCTCTATTCAGCTCATCACATGATACTAGTAAAAGCTACCCACTTCCTCTAAGGCTTTCACTGGTGGTTTCCTATGAAATAAGTTAAATAATTGGAAGTCTGATGTGGATAGTAATTAGCCAGAGCCTTGTTATAATGCCTTTACTAAAAACCATTGCTTGAGTTGCTAATTATCATAATAGCTCCATATTTCTATAGCACTTTTAAATTTACAAAGCCTCATGAGATGGGTAGTACAAGTTTTATTAGTTCCATTTTATATATGAGCAGCCTGAGGCCCAGAAAGGTAAAATTACTTGTCCATAGTCATTGCTAAGGGACAAATCTGATACTGAAAACTGGTCTTGAGATGTGAGGTCAAATGGGGTGGATATGGTATTGAGGGACTAGTAGAACTTTTGGTGTGAGGGCTTACTAAGCCCCTTTCAGGACTGCTCATCCACCCTTGGTATCCGACGATCCCCCAACTCTAGCCTGTAGCATGAACAATTACCATACCCTGGTAAAACCATCTCAGAAGACAGGTTAAACCAGACTGAAGGTAATCAAACCTCAAGGTCTCAAGCCCATTGGTGAGTTAGGGAATATCTATCCCAAGTCTGTGAAGACTTCCTTTGGTGGAATAGGCAGATGAGAACAATTTGTTCCAATAGCTGTGAAGGCAGCTGAGGCAGGAGCCTTGGAGCTCTTAGAGCCTGGTCAGACATTAAAGATGCCAAGATCATCCATCCAATCCATCCCAGGCCATCGCTAGTCATCCTGACTTTTGTCTGGCACTGGAATTTGATGACTCTGGAAGAGAGACTGAGGTTGATGATTTTGTGCAGCTCTGCTTCACTTAAATCCAATTCACACATGAGTTAAGGTATCATCCCCTGATGCCATCAGTCTTTTTAGAAATGAAAGATGAACAGCAGCATCAAGCATGGGCAAATGACAAGCATGGCTAAATTCTGTTCTGTAATCATGTAGTAGCAAGATTTTAGTGTAATTGTTGGTGATGCCTACAATTCTCCATTAAAGTTTCATCCTTTTGAGTCAAGAGTCAACATATGTTAATATGTGGAGTCTCCTGACAGTTGTCAGTCAGAAAGTATTTATTAAGCATGTGTTTGAAGTGTGCTAAATTCTAGCTAGGTGGGGAAGTGGATAGAGCTCTTGACCTGGAATCAATAAGACTTGAGTTCAAATTTAACCTGATACACTTATTAGCTGTGTGACCCCAGGCAAGTCACTCATTTTCTGTTTGCCTCAGTTTCATCAATTGTTCCATGGAGATCACAGGTTTGTTGTGAGGATCAAATGAGATGATATTTGTAAAGTACTTAGTATAGTGCCTGGCACATATTAAGTACAATATAAATCCTTATACTTCTCTTTTTCCTCTTCCTCTTCCCTACAAAAAGAGGCAGAAACATGGTCCCTTTTCTCAAGGAGCTCACATTTTAATGGCAGAGATAATATACAAATAAATATGTATGTTTTATTTGTCCTATATTCTCTGCCTTCACTATTTCTCATGTGCTATTAAAAGAAGATGAAGGAAATTACACAACTGTTTTGAATGAATCCGCTATAGATTTATATTACATAGCCTCAATTGGGCCCTCACTGCTCCCAGGCAATCCTATTCTACCTTCCTTATCAACTCTCCCATTCTCCATGGTAGCTCTTTCAAATCTTTTTTCCCTCAAACTTTGCTATGGCTTCCTTTCTCCCAACTCTCTTTGCTAGAACCTTTCGTCATATTTTACAGAAAAAATTGAGGACATTTGCCATAAACTTCTCCCCTCTTCTTCATCTATCACTCAGATACCTTCTGCCACTATCTTTTCCCTCACCCCTCTCTCATATGGTAAAGCGATCTTATTCCTTACCAAAGCTAACCCCTCTACTTGTTCAAGTGATCCCATTTCATCCTGTCTTCTTCAACAGATTGTGCCTTCTGTCATTCCCACTATATTTTCAATCTTTCCCTCTACTGGATCATTCTTTTTCTGCCTACAAAAATGCCGACCTCTCCCACTCTGAAAAAATCCTTCATTTGATCCCTTTTCCTCCACTCCCATTCTGTATCTTTCCTCCCCTTTGTTGCTAAAATTCTATAATATCTATAATAGGTGCTTTTGATTTCTCTCCTCCCACGCTCTTTTTAATCCAGCCTTTACAAACCAGCCTCTGATCTCATCATTCTACTGAAACTGTTCTCTCAGTTACTAATGATCTCTTAGTGGTCAAATCTAATGGCCTTTTCTTGGTCCTTATTCTCCTTGACCTCTCAGCAGACTGGAACATTGTTGATCACTCTCTCTTCCTTGTAGGTTTTTGGGACCACTCTCTCCTGGGTCTCATCGTTTTATCTGACTACTCCTTTTTAGTTTCCTTTGCTGGATCTTCCTCCAGATCATACCCTCTAACTGTAGGTATCCCTCAGGGTTCTGTGCTGGACCTTCTTCTCTTCTCCCTCCATATACCTTCACTTGGTGATCTCATCGGCTTCTATGGATTTATTTACCATGTCTATGCTTATGACTCTTAAATCTACTTATCCTATTCAATTCTCTTTGCCAACCTCCATTTTCATATTCCCAACTGCCTTTCAGACATCCTAAACTGGATATCCAGTGGATATCTTAAACTCAATATGTTTAAAACAGAATTCCTTATCTTTTCCCCAAACTCTTCCCCCCCTTGACCTTCTGTATTGCTGTAGAGGACAACACCATCCTACCAATCCCTGAGGTTCCCAATCTAGAGTCATCCTGTATTCAATATTCCCCACTTTTTTATCCCCTCCTGCCCAAGCTGTTGCCAAGGCCTGAAAATTTCACCTTTGCAACATCTCTCAGATACGCTCCCTGCTATCCTCTGACATTGCTACAACTCTGATACAGGCCTTCATTACCTCATACAAGGACTATTTCAATAGTTGGCTGGTAGATTTGCTGCCTCAAGTCTCTGCCCTTTAGCCTCAAGTCTAATACATTCCTCATTCGGTCACTAAAGTGATTTTCTTAAAGTGCAGGTCTGATCCTACTACTCCCTACTACCTCCAGGATCAGATCCAAAATTCTCTTTTTGGCATTCAAATCCCTTCATAAATGAGCTCCTTTCTCTTTTCTAGTTTTCTTACATCTTCCCTGATATATATTCCTAGTGTTACACGAATAAGACACTCTATCTCTGCTCTAGGCATTTTCTCTAACTGTCCCCCATGCCTAGAATGCTCTCTCTTTTCTACTCTAACTACTGACTTCTCTATCTCCCCTTAAATCCCAACTAAAATCCTTTCTTTTACTAGAAGCCTGTCCCAACTCCTCTTAATTTTAGTGCCTTCCCTCTGTTATTTCTCTTTTACCCTGTATATAGCTTGCTTTGTATATATTTGTTTCCATGTTATTCTCTTATTAAATAGTAAGTTTCTCGAGATCAGGGATTGTCTTTTGCCTCTTTTTGGATCCTACTATGTGCTTTGCACATAATAGGTGCTTAATAAGTGTTGATTGATGAGTGTGTGTATATATGTATATATTACACACACATTTATTTATTTTAAATAGGTGGTAATCTCAGAGAAAATCAAGTATCACTGGAAGGTAGGGATGAAGGAGACTAGGAGAAGGCTCCTGAAGAACATGATATTTTTAACACAAAGTATAAGTGCCAATAATTTATATGGGTTTGTTTTATATCCTGAACATTTGCTGAAGTTGTTAAGATATATCAACAAGTATTTGAGTTGAGTCTCCAGGATTTTCCAAGGATCCATCGTGTTAACTGTGAATAGTAAGAGTTTTATTTCCTCATTGCCTATTGAACTATTTATTTCCCTGATGTATGATTTGCTCTGTAATAGTTGTAATGTTCGCACATTTATTGGACCTTAGAGAAAATTACTTAACTTCCATTGGCCTCAGTTTCCTCATCTGTAAAATGAGAGGGAGAGTTGAATAGGTAGTTTGTAAGATTACTTCCATTTCTGTGATCTTTTAACCATGTCAGAGGATTATCTTTTTCCTCTTAGAAACCACCAGTGAAAATATGCATTTTGACCTCTTAAGGCTACCATGTCACTTTGGTATTGCTTCAATTATTATAAAGTTTTCCTTATAAAATCCTTCCTCTAGGTATCCCACCTAGGGCATTCTCAGCAAGGATTCCATTCAGGCACAAAGTCTCCTCCCACTCCCCTTGTAACACTGAAGATATTCTCTGTCCACTCCTTCCCTCCCTCGCCCCGTCCATGTCACGTGGACAATGTAGAAGACAGTACGCTCAAGTAGAAATCTGAGCATTCACTGGTATCTGCTGCCTGCTTCTAGCTAAGATTCATTGCCAAGTTAAGACCCTTAATTAGTGACTGAGCCAACAAAGCTGATGATAGCAGGGTGCTATACCTGTTAGAAGGAGAGGCAGCTTCAGGCTGACTGATCTCTTGGAGGCAACTCTAGAGATGAAAAGGTGTTCATATGGTTGATGCTAAAGGAAAGGAAACAGAAGGAGAGGCATGGAATCCAGGAGTCTCTGGTATCCCCAAGCCAGTTGAGTCCATGCTACACATAGAGAAAAGGGGATTGGAGGTCCATGGCCTCCATGGATATAATCAGGGGAGTGACAGGAAAAGCTTTTGTATCACAGAGGAAGACCAAGGGAAGGAAAGATCCCATTTACATTTGAATGGATTTTGCTCAGTAGAGGTGAACTGTGAAATGTGTAATTAGTAACCTTACCAAAAAACAAGCCCACAAACAGGGCTGGAATGTTAGCCTCTGAGCTGATTGTACTAATAGTGATAAATTACTAGATTTTGTCCTAATCATTCTCTGATTCTTTACTGCTTAGCATTTCCTTTTCTGCAGGTGAATAAACTGCCTGTTACATGTATGTTTCATATTTGCACATTGGGTATAATTTTTTTTAACTTTTCCCTATGCTGGTAGGAACCCTTAGATTTCAAGCCTGTAAGCAATTCTGTAGAAATGTTTCTCCCTGGAGTAGCTGGAGGGAGGTGAAAAGTCAATGATTATGAGAATTGGGGAGCCCTCTTCCCAAATTGAGAAGTCAGGGAACCCTAGAGCAATGAACCCAGGACAAATCAAGATGGCAGGTGAAGGTCAGAGACTGAAGCAGGTCCCCAGCCCCTAAAACCTCCATGGAGCCCTGCCTGCTGAGCCAGTGTTTTTGTTTTGTAATTCAGTCATTTTTCAGTTTGTCTGACTCTTTGTGATCCCATCTGAGGTCTGCTTGGCAAAGATAATGCAGTGGTTTGATATTTCCTTCTTCAGTTCACTTTACAGAGAAAACTGAGGTAAACAGGGCTAAGTGACTTGCCCAGGGTCACACGGTTATTAAATGTCAGAGACTGGATTTGAACTCAGGAAGATGAGTCTTCCTGATTTCACGCCTGGCTCTCTACGCACTATGGCGCCACCTAGCTGCCCAGCTAACCAATATACAAAATTTATCTTGCAATGAAATCTCCCACGTAACTTTCATCCTTTGGTTCCTCTAGAATTATACAAGACTAGATAATTTCTTTCCTACAAGACAGTCCTCTAAATTATCTTCAAGCAGAAATCATTTCCCCCTTTCAGCCTCTTCTTCTTCATTTAGCAGTCTGCCTTCCTTTGCTGGGGGTTTGCTACACAGATGTTTCTCAACTGGAACTAGAACATATGGCTTGGACAAATGTAATTATTGCATTCAAAAAGAAATTTAATGAGTAGGCACAGTCCAAGCTTCTCTACATCTTTAGAGAAACATTTTGGAACATGTGCTCTAGTGTCTTCTGCCTAATTGAAAAAAGCAGATGGGGATTATGGTAATTAAAATGTATAATAGTTAAAAAAAAAACCAAAAAAAAAAACCTCAGCAAGAATGGACAGACTCTCTGTTTTTATGCTTAGGCCCTGGGATTTAAAATTCCCCACATGGGGTGCAGAACGATTATGGAAGAAATACTAATCATTCAAGAAGAAAATTGAAAAGCTGCATCTGCAAAAAGTCATACATAGCCCAAGTTGCTTGACTGTCAACTTTTGACCTGTGATGGTTAGTGGGAGATTACCTTCTTTCTATGAAGAACCTGGGAGACAGCAGCTTTAGGCCATTGTCCAGGTTTGAGCTAGTCAGTAACTGTGATGCAGGTGGCTGCCTGGAAACTGTTGAATTAAAATCAATTTTGGGATTTCTGCTCAGGGGATTGTTATTTTTTAGGGAGCTGAAAGTTAAGAAGATTAAGAAATGTGTATTACTTTTTTTTATATTTACAGGGAAGAGCAAGTTGTACATAATAGATGTGCAGTTTCATGTACTATCATTTTTTATTATACTGCTATGAAAATGCTTGTTTTATTCCATAAATTAAAGCTAAAATAAATAAAATTTTTTAAAAAGAGTGAATTGACTTGTCTATAGTCACTCCGTAAGTGGAATAACTGGGATTCAAATCCAGTTCTTTTGATCCCAAGCTCGGTGCCCTTTCTGCTAGACCACCCTTTAACAGATCTGTAATTTGATCTATATGGGTACTCTTTCCATCAATATAGACTGCAAGTCCTCTTTCATGGATCACCCCCCAACAAAACATTCTCTCCCTTTTAAGTAATTTTTTGTGATGAGTCTCTCTAAATATAGCTGGGCTGGCTTGCACAAAGGATGCACACAATTCATCACTAGGTTCCTGGCACAAAATTTTTTGGCTTGGTGGGATGTGCTTGTGGCTCTAGTGACCCAGACTTTGAATGATTAGGGGCAATTTGGATGACTTCAATGAAGCCTGGAAGTAAAATTTAAGTGGAAGATTGATTTATTCATTTACTGAATGTAATTTATTGAAGGTCTAGCATCAATCATTTAATAAGGACTTACTAAGTGCCTAGCATATACCAGGCACTATGCTAAGACACTTGGGATATAACCAAAGTGAGCCTGCCCTCAAGGAATATTCTATTAGTAGGATGCGACATATTCATAGGTAAGTAGATTTAGGATATTTGCTACATAAATACATGGGTGTGGGAGTGGGGGTGGGGAAAGAGATAATAGCTGAATGAACCAGGAATGTCTTCTTGAAGAAATTGATGGGATCTGAGACTTGAAGGGAGCCAGGACTTCTAAGAGGCATAAGGAAAGATGGAGACTATTCCAGGCACAAGGACTGGCCTGTTCAAAGGTGCCAAGGTAAAACAATGAATGTTACATGCAGAGAACAGCAGGAATTCCAGTTTTCCTGAATTGGAGAGGGCAGGAAGGGGAGTAATGTGTAATAAATCAACCAGTATTTACTAAACTCCTGTTATGTGCCAAGCACTAAACCAAGCTGTGGGGATTCAAAGAAAGACAGACAAACAAAAAGAAAGAAGAGAAGAGAAAAAAGAAGGAAAAAAAAGACTGGAAAGGTAGGTTAGGGTCAGGTGACAAAGGACTTTAAATCACAGAGGAGCTTGTACTTGATCCTAGAGGTAATGGAAAGTCCCTGGTGCTTACTGAAAAGAGTATTATGGGCAGACCTGAACTTTAGGGGTATTGCTTTGGTAGGTAGAGAAAATTAGGAAATATTTAAATGAAGAAAAATATAATACACCATATAGATAATGTTAATTTGTAGCTAAGTCAATATGTTTGACACCATTTCCAAGACCATGGAGACAGCTAAACTTTCTTTATTTTTAGTGTAGTAATTCTGTTTTGGAGAGGTTTGAGAGGTTGACAAGATCAGAGAAAGTGTCTAGTCTTCCATCTTGTTGGCCTCATGACTGGTAAGTGATTTCAAAAGTCACTTAGCCAGTGGGTGATAGAAGCAGAACTCAAGCCCACATCACCCAATTCATCATCCCATGTCCTTTCCACTACAAGGGGAGATCTTAGCCTGGGTTCATGAGCTTGACCTAAAAAAATTTTTGATAACTTTCTTTCAATATAATTGGTTTCCTTTGCAATCCTATTTATTTTCTTTTAGCCATTTAAACATTATTCTATAGGCTTCATGGGACTGCCAGAGGGGTCTGGAACATGCACAAAAAAGTTAAGAACTCCTGTTCACCACCAAATTATACTTAAAGAGTTAATATATTGCATGGTAGAGATACAAATTTCAGAAATCTTTCTTCAGTTTCTTATTCATCAGGAGAGTGTACTAGTTAACGTTTTTGAATAATCTTCTATGAGTCTATCTTTTTCTTCTGGACCAGAAACTTGGACTTGACCTGAGAATTTATGAAATATAGTATAATCTTAAAAATTGTGTTCTCTCCTTCACAATCTTTCAAGTTTCTCTATCCTAGCCAGCCATGTGGCCAACAGCAGAGCAGAATGGTCCAAGAGACTGAGCACTGAATTTGAATTCCGTTCCAATACTGCTTTCCTGTGTTACCTCAGGCAAGTCATTTGTCTTCCATGGGCCATAGTTTCCTCATTTGTAAAACAAAGGGGGTTGTGTACGATCTCTAATGTCCTTTGCAGTTCTCAAGTCCAGAGATCCAAAATTTTGTTAATTAAAAAAACCCCACTTTTGTAGTCAAATCTCTCTAATCATCTTTGTCACTATAATAAGATGCTGGTTCTGAAAGGGGTCTACCCTTTCTGCCTATCTGGTCATCAGCTCTTGGCCATTTCAACAGCTTTTATTTATGGAGAAGACATCACACACACTCCATGAGAGAGATCAGACTTAGCATTTGATGCTTGTGAATTGTGCTCATTTGAAAGACACAATTTTTTCCGACAGAATCCTGCAGCCTAAAAGCACACTGTTAGAGTAAAGTTTCTCTTAATGTATCTTTAAGTGGCTTTAAGAGTCATTCCTGGATAACCAGTCATTAGGTTCAAACTAGTCAGCCTCAATAATTGCCTTCAAAATGCTAATCCTGCGGGGTTGCTGGTAGGACAAGGGAAGGCCAGATCTCTGTGAGTGGTATATTGCAAATCACAAACTGCCAGAGCTAGAAGGAACTGTGGGGATCGCTAGTCCCTCTCCCCATCCCCAAAGCTCCAAGAGGAGGAAACTGAGGCCCTGAGAAGGGAGGAACTTGGCAGAGTCAGAATCACAGAATTTCAGAATGGGAAAAGACCTCATCAACCATCTGGTCCAATGGAGAATAGAAAGCCTGTCTTCTAGTTTGTTGTCTTTTGGCATTTTTTCTCTTCATCTATCCATCTGTGAACTCGGTGAACAATTATTGAAGATCTATTGTGTTAGTTTAAGCAAGGTAGCATGGATAGAAATCAGATTCTGGAATCAGGAAGACCAGGGTTGAAGTGGCAGCATGTATTGGTTGTGTGATATTGGCCAAGTCAATAAACTTCTCAGTGGCCCAGGCAACTCTTAGATTATTAGTTACAGAAGAATCATTCATCTGCTTTGGTGGGCAGACTTTTCACGCTGGGAGTTCCTCACATGGCTTTAAAGATAAAAAAAAAAAATTGTAGTCACTGTCATTCTGGAGCCCTTTTCAATCGTTTTCCCACATCATCTAAATGAATTACATTGTTGAAACTCTCAACTGTCATCTTGGAGTCCAGGCTAAATAAAAACATGAATAAAAGATCTGAAAATCAATCTGGAAGCAAGAGAGCCCTGCCAGGGCAAACACAGCTTCTTTATGACTATTACTCCATCTCCCACCAAATTCCTCCCTGAAGCTATATTTTAAAGCAGACTTTTAGCTCTGAGATATCTAATAAAGTTAGAAATTTTTAAAATGGGGATTGGATTTAAAGACTGCAATTCATGTATTTCAACCACAAAAATGCTAAAAGTCCTGATCTTCCTTTTAAATTATTTTTTTCAAGGAATTGCCTTAATCTTTTCCAACAGATGTGTTCTCAGTTATAACAGAGGAATATTGCTTGACCTATTTACCCTACATTGTTTCTTATACCTCACAAAACAAGTTGACTCTAAACAATTGGTAATTGTTGTGTGGTGCGAAGAGTGGTTCAAGGAAACCAGTGGGTTAGAACTAAATTAAAACTTTCTCAGGGTTTACCTGAGTGTTCCAGAACACTGAAGAGATTTGGCTCCATCAGAGGAGGAGAGATTGAAGAAACAGAGGATGGATAGCCTAGGGAAAAGAAGGTTTGGGGTTGATGTGATTACTATTCTCAAATATTTTAAAGGTTTCCATAGGGAAGTTAAAACAAACATGATGGTAGATGGCCCAGTGCATAGTGGTGTCCTGGTAAATAAATGTTTAACAATTGGCTTCCTGTTCTCTGCCCCCTAATCCAGCATGCCAATGTGTATGTACATAAATTTATCATATATTTTCCTGATATAAAGGATGTATAGCATAGAATTTATAAGCAATAATGAAATGGACAAAACTATTTATTGTGAATTCTATATAGCGCCAATTGATTCTCCTAAAATGCCTTTGTTGATTTTTATCAAACTCTCATATCCATAGCTATCCTACTGCTGTAATTCAACCTTGATTTGACAAATAGAATTACATCTCAGTCCAGGAACTCTTTTCCCAATAAATATAGTCACTCAATCTAATAAATCATCTACTGTTAAACTATTTCAGATTCAAAGCTATTGTAATAGGACTAACTATCTTTCAAGCTTTTTGTAGAGTTGCAGGGATTGAGATATAGTTTGATTCTAATTATTATCTACAAAATCCTGAAAATTATTCAAATCAACTTCATGTTTTAAAATTTCAATTAAATGGTATTCTTTTTTTACTGTCTATGAAATTCATTCTTCAAATGGCCAAATAGGTGATTCTAATAAATCAAAATAATGAAAATTACTTTATCTTTTTTTCTGTCTGATAAAATATGTAAGTAAGTTCAGGTGTTGAAGTATATTTTCTAATGACATACTCCTGGGAAGAGCTTTCAATTTATTATTTTTATTAAATTCAATATCTTTAAATTTATCCAACTAAATTAAATGTTCAACTTAGATTCTTGCTTTCCAGTACCAATCTATAAATTTTCCAGAGCTTTTATGGTACATTTGATTACTTTTTATGCTTTCTGGATGTTAGCTGATCTTGGCTGCAATATAATTCTAAGTAACTAGAGTTCTTCAAGAATGTCAATCATTAAATAAGATCTTGCAAGAAATTAACATAAGCCCTTCTCTTTGCCAAATTGGAATGAGAAGAGCAAGAGAAATGTTCCTATAATACAGGGAATATGGACTATACCATACCATAACTTACCGTACCGTACCGTACCTTACCATCCCATCCCATCCCATCCCATCCCATCCCATCCCATCCCATCCCATCCCTTACCATCCCATCCCATCCCATCCCATCCCATCCCATCCCATACCCATACCATTCCATACCATTCCATACCATTCCATACTATACCATACCATGCCATGCCATGCCATACCATCGCATCCCTTACCATCCCATCCCTTGCCATCCCATCCCTTGCCATCCCATCCCATCCCTTGCCATCCCATCCCATCCCTTGCCATCCCATCCCATCCCATCCCATTCCATCTCATCCCTTACCATACCATGCCATACCAGAGCAGCAACTTGTAAACTATATACCAACCAATTTTGGTCCTAGTACTTAACCAATTTTAATAATTCAATTTTAAATTCTGTAACTATAGTTTCTAGATTTTTTTAATATTGATGATTAATAGAATATATTTTATTCAGAAATGTTTTAAATGTTTTAAAAATTTTTAAATATTTTAAAATTTTTCTTATTTCAGGTAAACAGTAATTAAAATCATTGATTTAAACAGTACCAAGTGATGATTTTCGGAAAATTTTCTAACAACTTTGTAGCTACTCCAGATTTTCTTCCCAGTATTGTTTTAGCACTATCAGAACAAAATGCAACCAAGTTCCCTTTCAAATATTCATTGTCAAAGCCATAATAATTTGAAATAGACAATAACGTATTGAAAATGCACTCTGCTGTAGTTGACACCAATTCTTTTAAAGCAATAAATAATATGACTGGTTCAGTAGGTGACTGAACTGTATACTGGTTATATTTAACAACTGGCTCTCCAAATTCCTGAAAATTTAACAATATAAATTAAACTGGTTCTAGCATATTACTGGCCTGGACTCAGGAAGATCTGAGTTCAAGTCCGGCCTTAGTCACTTAACTAGCTGTTTGACCATTGGCCAGTCTCACTTAATCTCTGTCTATTCTTAGTTTTCTCATCAGTGAGACAGGGATAATAATAGCATCTACCTCTCAGAGTTGTTGTGAGATTTTTTTAAAAAAGAGTTCATATTTGTATGGCACTTTGTAAACCTTCAAGTGCGACATAAATGTTAGCTAGCTATTATTATTCCCCTAGAGGGAAGCAGTGCCAACAGGTAGAAGTTTCATTAGAGGCAGAGTTTAGCTCAGGGATTCCTACTTTGGATTTTGTGAACTTAAAAAAAAATTTGGATAAATATATTTCAATATCATTGATTTTCTTTTCAATTTTACATATTTTATTTTATGCATTTAGAGATAGTATCCTGAGAAAGGGTCCATAGACTTCACCAGATTGATAAAGCAAAAATAGTAAGAATCCCTAGTGAGCTTAACATAGTGCAGAAAAAGGAGGAGGATGGATGGGCCCATGGCTTTAGCTACGGTCTTAATATCCCCAGATTGGACAATTATAAAGGCTTCATTTCTGTACCCCAAATTTTACAAAGCCCTTTCTTCCTAATAATCCCATGCTGTAGGTAGTACAACTATCAGTTGAGAAAACTGAGCCTTCAAAAAGTTTACACAGGATCATAGAGTTAGGAGGTTTCAAAGTTAGACTCAAAATCATATATTGTGATTCAGAGTCTGAGGTTCTTTCTACCACTAGGCTGCTTCTCATTTTCCCAAATGTGGTAGTAAGGTTATAGCCCTGAATTTTTGTGACTGGTATTCATTTTCAAAGCTGTTCTAAATGTCTCTCTTAACCTTATTTTACCTGCACACAAATGCAGGAAGCCCATGGTGATACTTCTGCATTCACATGCCATGGCAGTAGATCTTACATCTATAGTTAAAATTCTATCCATATGACTTTTCTCCATCTTGAAGAGACTCCTTTCCATAAATCCTATATGGATAAAGAGGCAGTCTGGGGCAGTGGAAAGATCCCTGGACTTGAGAGCATACAACCCGATTTTTACTTTTGGTTCTGCTGCCTGCTTACCTATGTGAACCTAGACAAGTCTCTTTATGTGCCTAGGCTTCCACTGTCACATCTGTAAAATGTGGAGATTGGTCTATGATATTAACAATCCTTCCAGCTCTAGATCCCATACTACTTAGGTTAAGATTCTTTGTCCCTTTCTTATAACACATGATTACTAGATTGTTCTATGAAATTTCAGAAATTCTTGAGTAATAACTATGAAACAAATAACAAACTTTATCATACTAATAAGGAGGATGATTAATAATTTTCTGGGTACATTTTTATTCTTGCAGAGTGAAAAGATCCCTGCTAGCTGGAAATTATAATTCCCCGAAGTTGAGTGTTTATTTCCTTGCGGTAGGATCAGTCCCTAGACATTACAGTAGAGGATGGTAAGGTGCAAGAGATATGTTTATATGGATGAATTCATGTTGTTTTCTCTTAGAAAAGTCTCTTAATTTAATTTTCTCCTCAGAGTTGGAAGGGAGAGATTTGTTAACATAAAGAAATAGCCAAAGATCACAGGATTTAGAGCTAGAAAAACATTAGCCTTGTCCAACCTTCTTGTGTTACAAATCACAAAACATATAAATCAAGTTATTTGCCTAAGTGCTCTGGGTTTGAGAAACTATTTTTTTGGAGGCTGTAGAAATGATCATTTTCTCTTGTATATTTTCCACCATTTAGTAGCAAATGTTTTCTAAATGAGTGGTTACATGTCGGTCAGTAAGCCAGAGAAGTAAAAAGACAAGCTACATACTAAAATTCTGTATCCAGGAAGTCCATTGAATATAGTAAATCTAGCTGAGTCCTTCCTGTTTTGAGAAGGGAATCAGAGCAGGTAACCTTCATTTTCCTTCTGCCTCTGCTTCTGACTTTCTGGACTTTGCCACTGTGCCTCAACACCTGGGGCCCCATTCTTTGTCTTTGAAGAATGTCCATCTGCCAAGCTGGCCCTCCTCTCCCATTGGTGAATCCCTCTCTGATCTCCATTTTGGGGAGGGTCAGTCAAACTTCATTCCCCTCCTTGACCTGCTTCTGATTTTCTGGATTTCAATACCATGCCCCACCATCCCTCTCCCATGTTCAGCTCCTTTTTGTGTGTTGTCTTATAAAATGTAAGCTTTTGTTGTTGTCTTATTAATAAGCTGTCTTGTTAAAATGTAAGCTTTTTAGAGCAGGAACTTTCTTTTTGCTTGTATTTGTCTCCTTGTATTTTATTCCAGGTACAGTGCCAGGCACATAGTAAGCACTTAATAAATGCTTGTTGCTTTGCCTTCTATAATGATGGAGGAAAGGTTTGGAAGGTAACTACTTCTGTTACCCTCGTGGGCCTGTGATGAACCTTTTGGATTTATTACTCAAAGTGAGCTTCCAAATCTGTACAGAGCAGGTAGCATATGTGATGACTTCGATTCTGGGCTTTGATGTTCTAGAAAGCCAATATTTTGGAGATTGTATTTACTCTGCTTTTTATTTATCTTGCTGTCGATTTTATAGGTTTCTTTTTTATAAGGTTTTAATTGGTTGGGAAATAAGGCACTATCCATTGCCTCTTTCCCAAATCTATGTGTTATGATCCTTGAGCATTCAAGTTGGTTGAAGGGATGAAGAAAGAAAGGAAGGGGTTCCAGCTCAGGTTATGACTAACTTTGTGGGTAACTTGTTTACCTCTGGACCCACAATTTTTTTTGCTGTGGGAAATCTGGGCTTCTCACCACTCATAAATTTAAGGAATAACCAGAGAACCACTCCTCTTCCAAGATGCCGCTGTCATCCCATGATTTAAATATATACTTTAACAATGAACTCTCCCAAGCTAAGTCTCCAAACTTTAAGGCATGCTATATAGGTGTAGTAAAGTGATTAAGAGACTGTCAGTCCTTTTGTTCAATACTTCATGTATTGAACAAGAAGTATCTTGAATTAATGAAGTGGGCAAAGTTGATGTATGGTAGGGTTCTAGAGAGGTCACCCATGATAACCAGATCTTGCAAGTAGTAAGTAGCAAAGTCAATCTTAGAACCCTCTGATACCCAAACCAGGAAATATTCTGAAAAGTGGATGAACTTAACTTGAACCACATGAAGTTCATTCACCTACCTATTGCCCATTCTTGGGATCTGTGAAGAGACAGGGAGAAAAAGGAGTAGGATCAATTTCTGCTTCCTTTTTTAAGGGAAGGGATGATTTTCAAGATGATCCAGAGTAGAGTCGATTCTGGAGAATAGACCTGAAAAAAGAGCAGACTCAGACAAGAGAAGGGGAACCAATAAAAGGGAAGGAGGAACAAGGGGAGTAGTATTTATTAAATACCTACTATGTACCAGATGGTGTTACTAAGTGCTTTGTATTTCTCATTTTATTTGAATCTTACAACAGTCCTGAGACGTAGATGCTATTATCTCTATTTTATAGATGAGGAAATTGGAATAAGTGGAAATTGGGTAAGTGACTTGACCAGGGTTCACAGCTATTAAGTATCTGAAGTTGGGTTTGAATTCAGATTCTGATTTCAGGCCCAGTGCTCTACACACTCTGCTACCTACCTGCCTATAGACCTAGTTTCTTTTGAAACCCTATGTAATGCTCTTTTGTTTAATATTTTATTTCCTTATATGTAGAACTATAGCTAGAAAATTTTTCACCAAGGACAAAACAGGTGATGGGGAAAGTGATGAGGCTGGGGTAGTATGGTAGTAGCAGTGTAGAAGAAATTCCGACTGTGGATATAGTTGTGCTGGGTGAGGAGCTGGTGTGGTCCTTGCCTTTGCCAGAGTTATGGGAAAAGAGAACTAGGAGAAAGGGTCCATGGTGATGGAACTCTGAAAGTGGTATCTGTGCTGCAGGCTGGAACAACATTTTTAGATGAGGTAAAGAGATGGTGGCTGCCACGGAGAGGAAGTATATTGCTTCTCCTTTCCCCTCCATGTTAATATTTGGTAGGTGGAAACCCCATTGGACCTGTACTAGTTCTGCCTGTATACCTTTTCTGTCCTCCACTAAAATCTTCCTCTAATGTCTCATTGTGGTCCAAATGTGACCCTGAGATCCTAAAGGCTAAATATAAGCTCTTGATAGGCCATACCAAGCTGGAAAGGCTTCAGTACAGATCTTGGTGATGGATTGTATCTCTGGCATCTGAGGATAGCCTTGCCTACTTGAGAGAAACTCATTACCAAAGGATGGGCTACTTGGTGATGGATATTTTTGGCTACCAAAACTTATGAAAACATCTTTCTAAGGCAAGAAAGAATCTGTATCAACAAAGGGAGTACTATACTTTATGAAATCATATATCTTTGAAACAAATATTGAAAAATATATTGAAAAATAAAATTCTACTTTAAAATATGTTTACTTTTTGCAAACATTTATTCTTTCCCTCTTACTGTCTTCTCTCCTCAATTAAACAGTAAAAGAAAACAAAAAATAAGACCCTCATAAATATTCACAGTACAGCAAAACAAATTCCCCTATTAGTAGTGTCCAAAATTCCATGTCCCATTCTGTACTTTAAGTCCATTATCTCTCTGGCAGGAGGTACGTGGCATGTTTAATCATCTGACTTCTGGACTCATGATTTATCATTACACTGAACAGAGTTATAAAGTCTTTGGCAAGTGTGTTTTTGTTGTCAGTGTCTAAATTATTTTCTTAGTATTGCTTGCCCCATTTTTCATCAGTTCACAGAGGCCTTTGCAATTTCCTTTGAAACTATCCATTTCATCATTTCTTATGGCATACTATGCCTATTCATATGCTGTAATGTGTTCAGCCATTCCCCAATTAATGAGCATCCCTTAATTTCTAGTTCTTTGCCAACACAAGAAGAGCTGCTGCAGACATTTTACTCTGACACCATAAAATGTGCTTCTATGCCAAAGGACGAAAGGAAAGGGCCCGTATCATCTCCCTTGGACTAAGTTGGGTAGCAAGAACCTAGTCTAGAAAGGAAAGGTGGTGGTAGAGAGAGAGAGAAGTAAGCCAAGTTCTGGGTTTGGTAGAAAGAGAGTGGGATTCTCCGGTGGAGAAAGAACTTGATGCTCCCTTGGATGCTGGATGAGATTTTGCCTCACAGTATGGTAGAAATAGAGGTAGCCCAGAACTGGATGAAGATAGCAAACTACTAAAATGTTTCTTTGAGACAGTATCTATGGGTTCCTTTGGATGTGAACACATCTAACCCTCTATAGCTTGGCAGCAATCATGCTTGATGTTAGCCACAGGTGCAAGGTTCAAAGGAAATGAACTTGGGTGGCATATCAGAGATAAACTTTGCAGGTTCCTTACCTATACCTGGTTTGTGGAAGAGGAAGCAGCTTTAGGCTGAATTGATTGCTGATGTATAATTGTCCCACCCGCCCATATTACGTTGAGTTGTTGCTCCACTGGGTATAGGAGAGCCAGTGAATGGCCAATGAGACTCCAGGACACTTGGAGTGACTCTGCTGTGGTGGCTTGAGGGTTCATATTTTCTTCAGTATCATTGTGCATGGGCTTTGGTATTGAACTTCCATGACAGTTAGGAGGCTATGTGGAATATGGAGCACACATATTCTCTACGGTGTCTTAATATTTAAAGAGTCTGAATGTTGGTTGTATTTTGTTCCAGAGTGAAGACACAGAATAAATGTCAAAGGAAGTATGAGTGATGATGGTGTCTTCTGCTGATTGAGCCAAAAGTCTGAACTTTCTATCACTGAGCTCAGTTTACCATCACCAGGAAAGGTGGCCAAGTGGTGGCCATTCTACATGACATTTGAGAGTGGAGAAAATATGTGAGTGGAGCTGAGCTGAGCTGAGCCATTAACCAATGGTAATTTTATGATAAATGTCTCAAATGAAGTAACTGGATATTTTCCACAAAGCCCAGTAGAAATGATGAAATCAGGGGCAGGCTCCTGGAGTGTTTATTATGCTTCTAACTATGCAGTTTGGAGATGTAAATTTGATTTTCCTTTTAAATGAAGAAAATGCAGGTGAGTTTACTAAGAGAAAAGCAGGACAATTAGGACAAGGGATTCTTCCAGGTAGCCATACCAACCACAAGACCAGTAGCACTAATTGATGGAGTTGGCCTACAGATGCTTCTTGTTTAGCAATTCTGCATTCCAGTGAGGATTCAGATGAGACTGTGCCTACGTTCCAGCTCGTTTATCATCATTTTCTTTCTTGTCATTCAGTCAGTGTCGGGGTCCCAAGCTTCCAGAAAAGACAGAAGAAGGCAGTGGAGCAAAGTAGGGAAAAAACCCAAACAAACAAAACATACCCAGAGGAGAGTGCGGGTTTGAATTTTGGCTTAACTACTAATCATAACAGGAATCACTTATATTTATGCAGTGCATTAGGGATTACAAAGTATTTTTCTTTACAACGTTATGAGGTAGGGAGTCTTGACCGTGTTTTATGGATGAAGAAACTTAGGTATGGAGAAATTAAGGGACTGACTCTTAAGGTTTTGTGGCTGAAAAGTGGCAATAACCAAATAATCAGACTGAGTGACTTTGGAAAAGGTTGTTTCTCATCTATAGATTGAGGGGATTGAATGTCAGGGCTTCTGAAGCTTTTTCCACTCATGACCTTGCCTGAGAGTGTATGCAGTGCAGCGTGCACATGCTTTGTGTTCAGAACCAAGGCTGCAGCCAAGTTTGGTGATGCAACATGGGCAAATGCTGCCAGAAACACCTTGGATTCATTATGCATTTGATTTCGAATTAATTTTTGGTCATTGTATGTTCAGAAACCTTTTTATTGTTACAAATTTTTTCACAACCCCATATGGGGTCATGACCCACCGTTTAAGAAGCACTGCACCAGATGACTATTGAATTTGTAGTCAGAGGAGCTGGGTTCAAATTTCATACCTCATTTTACTATCTGTGTGACTTTGGGTAAGTCACTTAACTTGATATACTCATGCTGGTTGGGTGTATTGTAAATAAACATTATCCAACCTCAAGTGGGCTCTCACTGCAGTAAGGCAGTCCTTTTTCCCTCTCTTACTGATTCTATATCTCATTACCAAGCTATTAAAAACATCTTCCCTCAACCCTCCCACATTTCCCCTTCCTTTCTCATTTGCAGCTGAGGACTTCAACTTTTTACTGAGCAAATGGAGGACATTTGATATGAGTTTTCTTCTTTTCCCATTTTCTTAATCTCTATTCTTTGACATTGTCCTCTATTTTTTACTTCTTTCCCCCAGTTTCCATCAACGAAATGACTTTTCTCTTTGCCAAGGTCAACCCTTCCTCATGTGCACTTAATCCCCAAGCCCCTTCCTGTCTTCTCCCTCAACTTTAACCTCAATATTTCCTGCCCTTTTCTCTCTCAAATCTCTAACCTCTCCTATCCACTCATTATTTCTTTGCTGCCTTTGACCATGCTCAAGTCTCCTGTATTCATAAAAAATCTTTGATTAGACCCTACCATCCCTTTAAACTCTCTCCCTCTTTCTCCCTCCTTCCTCTCTCTTTCTCTCTCTGTGTGCGCACACACACGCACACACGCACACGCACACACACACATGCACGCACACATACACACACACACACACAGGGTCCATTAAAGTCTTATATCTCTCCTCTTTTTCTCAACCAAATATTTTGAAAAACTATTTATATTTACAGCCTTCTCTTCTCCTAATTCCTCAGCCCTTTGCAATCTGGTTTTCAACTTCACTACCAAACTGAAAGTGCGCCTTCCAAAGTTGTCAGTAATTGCTTAAGTGCTAAATTTTGTGGTCTTTTCTCTGTCCTTGGCTTTCTAATCTAGTTGTTACATTTGACACTTGACCATCCTCACCTCCTAGTTCTCTTCCTACCTTCCCAATCCCTTCTTCTTTAGTTCCTTTGCTGGTTAATCATCCGTCTCACACCTCCTAACTATGGATGCTTCTAACATCCAGCTTTAGTCCCTCTTCTCTTTTTTCTCCATCTCTTAGTAACCTCAGTAGCTCCCATGGATTTAACTGTCATTTTTATGCAGATCACTCAGAGATCTCTATATTCATCAGTAGATCCACATCCACAAATGACTACTGGCCATTTCAAATGCGTGGTTCCAGAGAGATCTCAAACTTACCATGTCTAAAACTGAACTTGTTATATTTGCCCCCAAACCTTCCCCTCCAAACTTCTCTATTTTTCTGTCAAAGGCACCACATTTTTTAGTCTTCTAGATTTGAATGCTTGAGGTCATTCTTATTTTTTAATTCTCCCTCACTTCACAGATCTCTTCAGTTGCCCAATCTTGCCATTTCTACCTCCAAAATATCTCTTATACCCAAGCCCTTCTCTCTACTTACGTAGCCACCCCTTGGGTTCAGGCTCTTATCGCCTCTTGCCTATATTATTGCAATAGTTTCCTGATTGATCTCCCTGCTTCAGGTTTCTCTCTATACCAATCCATCATACACATCACTACCAAAGTGATTTTCCTTAACTGTGCAGCTGATCATGTCTTTTTCCTTCTTCTTCTACTCCAAATGGCTCCTTGTTGCCTCTGGGAGAAAATAGAAACTACTGTTTAGTTTTAAAGCCTTTCACATCCTGGTCCCTATCTGTACTTTTAGTCTTATTGAACATTATTCCCTATCTGGTACTCTGTGCTGCAGCTAAAGTAGACTTCTCTTTGTTCCTCAAATACACACTTCATCCTCCTGTCTATTTCTCCTTGGACTGGTTGTCCTCCATTCCCAGAATACACTTCCTTCTCACCTCTGCATCACGGAATTCTTCTTTCCTTTCAAGACTCAGGTCCATCATCCCCTTCTGCAGAAATCCGTTCTTGGTCTCCCATAGCTAGTGCCCTCCCAAATTATCTTTATTTTGCCTCTTTAAATTTATTTATTTTCTATTTATTCTGTGTATGCTTATATAGCTACCTGCTAACCCTGTAACACAGATTCATTACCACCTAGCCTGTGAGCCTGTGGTTGTAACTAAACCCTTTGGCCTTACATTGCTGTTGTTTGGTCATTTTCAGTAGTGTCCAATCCCTTGTGTCCTCTTTTGAGGTTTTCTTGGCAGAGATACTGGAGTGGTTTGCCATTTATTTCTTCAGCTTATTTTACAGATGAAGAAACTGAGGCAAACAGGGTGAAGGGTCTTGCCCAGGGTTATACAACTAGTAAGTATCTGAGGCTGGGTTTGAACCCCAGTCTTCCTGACTGCAGTTCCAGAGCTCAGTTACAGCCTTTACCTAGTTATTCCTGCCCTTTGGAGTAGACAGACTGTCCTTCCAAGAGCTCACAGAAAATATGGTTTTTCTTTGCCTTACTATTTAACCTACAAGTATCTACAACTATAAGCTGGTAGCTGCACATGGTAGGACTAGGGGAAGCCCCTGATGCCTTCTTGCTCTATTAACCACTCAGTTTTGAAGGGCTTTGACATCTCTAAAGGACTTTTCATTTCTATGGAAGAGTCAAATAATTTCATAGAGTCTTAGAGTATCAGAGGCCATATACTTCAACCTATATATATATATAATATATATGTGTGTGTATGAATATATATTGTATACATACACACAACACACACATATATATAATGGTTTTATGTATATATATGTATGTATATATATAAACATATGTATATATGTACATATGTATGAATGTATGTGTATATATAAAAATATATATAAAGGCTCATCCATTTTTTCCATGAAAATCTCCAGTGGATGAAATCCAGCTCTCTCCCAAAGCAGTCTGTTCCTCTTTTCAATTACTTTAACCAGGGGCATGTTGGAACCATTTTGTCTGGCCTACAAGAGCTGATTGTTAAATATTCACTGAGATCAACTATACCTCAGAAATTGACACATGCACAAATTGGGACTTAATATGTTGTCTTGTTATTCATCTAGACTATAGAAATTGATAGAGGAAATGATAATATGAAAATTAAATTTAAAAGTGTATCCTGAATACATCCTCTACCTTCTACCCACCTTCCCCACCCTCTAGCCAGTTATTAAGTTCTTACCAGCACTCCCCTGGCTGATTGTTCAAGCAATTGATGAGCCTCTTATCTCCAAAGCTCCCAGCACTCAGAACTGAATATAACCCTCCACATAAGAGTTGACCAGAGTAAAGTCCAACAGAATTATTACTTCTGGGCCACTAGGGGTGCAAAGGATGGAGCTCAGGCATGTACTAGCTGTGTGACCTTGGGCAAGTCACATGATCCTGTTTGCCTCTGTTTCCTTATCTATAAAATGAACTGGAGAAGGAAATGGCAAACTGTTCCAATAAATCCCAAAAGATGTCACGAAGAGTCAGACATGACCAAAGCAAATGAGCAACAATAACGGTGGCAGCAGCAACAGCAACAACTACTACTGTTACTTCTCTTGTCCTTCATACCATGCCTCTCAATTCAACTTGAGATTGAATTAAGATTCTTTGTCATGTCACACGTTGTAGTGGGGCAGATAGGTGATGCAGGAGATAGAGCACCAGTGCAGGAGTCAGGAGGACATGAATTCAAATCTCACCTCAGACACTTGACACTCACTAGCTGTGTGACCTTGGGCAAGTCACTTAACCCCAATTGCCTCAGCCTGGGCCATCTCCAGTCTTCCTGATGAATATCTGGTCACCGGATTCAGATGACTCTGGAGGAGAAGTGAGGTTGGTGACCTGCACAGTCCTCCCTCACTCAAAACAAAGTCAAGTGCAAGTCATGTCATCATTTCTCTGATGGCATGATCTTCTTTGGCAGCGAAGGATGAACACACACTTTGTAGTCCATTAAAACTCTAGCTCTTAGATGAATTGCTTAGCCAGCTGTGGCTGCTCCATAGAGGACTTCTGAGACTTCATTTTTTCCTCCCGAACCAAGTATAAGGCTTCACAATACATATCTGAGGAAGAAAGCTCTGACTCTTGCATCTCGGGTATTCCCTGACTACATGAGGGAGATTTCTTTTATAGAAGTTAGAGGGGCAGCGTGCTGAGGCCCCTGAAATCCATGGCTAGGCTTTCGAAAAAGAGCTAATTGCCATCCATTTTAGTCCTACTCATGTCTAATTTTCCAGTACTAAAGGCTATAAGTTGGTTGCAAGAGCTGAGTTTAAATTATTTTCTAGGAAGAACATAGTGGAAGCTAAAATAAAACAAAGAGATACAGTTTTGGAGCAATGCCAATAATTCTTTAGTTTGCTTTCTTCCTATCCAGAGTTTCCTCAAGCGGCTTGATAGAGTGCCAGACCTGGAGTCAGTAAGACTTATCTTTGTGAGTTTAAATCTGGCCTCAGACAATTACCAGCTGTGTGACCCTGGGCAAGTCACTTAACACTGTTTGCCTCAGTTTCCTCCTCTGTAAAATGAGTTGGAGAAGGAAAGGGCAAACCACTCTAGTATCTTTGCCAAGTAAACCCCAAAATGGGTCACTGAACAACCACAAACATTTCCTCAGAGTATAGCTTGTGTCCTTGTCTCCAGAGATATAGGAAAAATGTTCCCAGCTCCCAACCAAGCATTCAAAATAATGATATATATTGGATATGGGACCAAAATCTTCTTTCACTTATAGTGGCCCATCAACACCTAGTATAATTCTCTCCTTTCACTGAATTCCACCTTTTCTCTGGGTTATAAACCATAAGCTTTGTAGTACTATCTCAAGGACTTAGGCTGTAATAAGGAAACCTACTTTGGGGCAACCTTGGGCATACTGCTTGCTTCTACCTAAAGAACTTGAACTTCCATTGGAAGAAAAAGCTCCCTTCCCACTGGCTTATACCATATGAATAAGTACTGTAGCGGCCCAGAAGAAAATCTCAGTTTCTTGCTCCTCTCTGTCTTGATTTAGTCATTGGCATTGCTCTAGCCTCTGGGACACATGCTTGATCCTTGGCTGCAAGAACTCCAGATACTTCTTCAGAAGGTTGGAGGTCAGGAACTCTTTACACTTGACCGCTTGATTTCCCCCTCCTTGGCACTATGTGGTGGAGAGTAGGCAAGTACTGCTACCTCTGCATGGTTAGGTCCAGATACTCAGAGCCAAGATACCTGAGGGTCAGGAACTTTTGATTTTCTATCATCACTCTTTTGATGCTGCCATCTCTTGGATCAAGAGGCTTTACCAGAACCTTTCCTTGATGGCTATCTTGATGCTATGGTGGTGTTTGGTCCCTGGGTAGCTATGTTCATGCACAGGGATCATCTCTTAGGAACCAAAGTTTGCTTCAGGTCTCAAGTCCTTTTGAATCTCCTTGAAAAGAGGGAAAGGACTGATTCTGCAAAAATAAATCCGTCCGTAGGTCTAGCTGCTAGATCTTGGGTGCAGCCTTTTTCACTGAGTTCAATATTTACAGAACAAATCCTTTTATTAAAGGGATTTGTTTGTGAAGTTTGGATTCAATCAAAGGGCTTCACTTGAGGACCTAGAGGACCACATATACCCTCAATGTCCAAGGTTCCCCACCGGTAACTTTGGCACAAAGGGGAGTCTTTTATTCTGTTATGGATAGCAATTCATCCTCAATTAGTGATGTTTCATCATTCATCCTCTATTACTGACTGCTCTGGTTTCCTTTAAATCCCAACTTCAATAGGAAGCCTTCCCCAACCCCTCTTAATTCCAGTGCCTTCCTTCTTTTAATTTTTTCCTGTTTATCCTATATAAAGCTTGCTTTATATGTATTTGTTTATATGTTGTCTTCCTAATTAGATTATAAACTGCTTGGAGGTAAGGATTGTCTTTTCCTCTTTTTGTATTCCCAGAGTTTAGCACAGTGCCAGGCATATAGTAGATACTTGATAAATATTTATTTATTATTAGTACTCAGACCCAGAATATGTCTCTGACTTTCTCCATAAGGTGCCAGTGAACACTGTCCATCACTTCCACAGGGAGATGGGATCAAATACCCAAACAACAGCTCACCCTGCAACAGGCATTGTGGCAAATCCACACATATTCATGTCAATTCACTGGGTGACAGCAACTTGAATGAAGATAGGTGAGCTTGGATAAAGCAGATTCTAAAGCTGTGTAAATGTATGCAGCCCCCAAATCCCTGACTCACATTCAAAGAATCTAATCTAATCATTCAAAAGATGTATGTATATGTACATATGTTACTATATAAATGTATGTGTTTATAGTATGTGCTTTCATTGTACTGTGTTGTTTTCCAGTTATGTGAAGTCAGTTGAAGGACCTGAGTTTATGTTGTATGAGGATTGGCTGAAGGAATAGGGATGTTTAGTTTAGAGAAGAAAAGAATTGGGGGATGCAGGATAATTTCCTTCAAATATATGAAGAATTGTTATGTGGAAATTTGATCCCCTGAACTGCTATAGTCCCTTCTCTCAAACCACCTTGTGTTTTTGGTGGCGGTTGTTATTTAATCATGTACAACTCTTCATGACTCCATTGGAGTTTTCTTGGCAAAAATCCTGGCGTGGTTGGTCATTTCCTTCTCCACCTCATTTTACAGATGAGGAAACTGAGACTAAGAGCGTTAAGTGACTTGCCCAAAGCCACCCAGCTCAGTATCTGAGGCCAGATTTGAAGTCAGGAAGATGAGTCTCCCTCATTTCAGGCTCTATCCACTGCACCCCCCAGCTGCCCTGCCTTCTATTAAGCTATTTGTGTTTATTATGCACGAACTCATAGGCAGCTTTGTCTCTGTTAAAATGGAAACCCCCTTTCCAGCAGGGATTGTTTCATTTATGGTGGTAGTATTCCCAGTACCTACCAGAGTGCCTGACACATAGTACGTGCTAAATAAATACTTGTTTATTTCTTTCTCTAGATCTGTCCTCGAACCTCTGCTATCCATCCTAGGCTGACCCTTTTTTAATTAATTCTTTTCATCCCTGGCTCTAGAGGGCACAACAAAGAGTAATGGGTAGAAGCTGGCCTTTTTATTTCCAACTTCAATAGAAGTGGGTCAGGAGAGTCAGATCAGTAGGCTAGAGGAAGATTTGAGCTGGTTAAGGAGAAAGAAATGCAAGGTGGTTTAGATGGATTTGTGAAATGGTCCAGAGATTGATTTTGGTAAGGAGAAATTTAGGAGAAATATAGGAAAGTTTGCAAGGGAACAATCCCTATATCCAGAACATTTGGAGGAGAACAATCTCCAGTTTCTGATTTTACTTCTAGTTTTTGTGAGAAGAGAAAAGTGGCTGAAGGAAAAGAATCAAGTTTGAGGTAGACTGAGGAAATGGATTTGGAGAGAAGGACAAAGAGAAGGAAAGGAGCTGGTAGTTGTGAAAAAAATAAACAAGAAAAGGGAAACAAAAAAAGGAAGAAAAGGATGGATGGCAAAAGTTCAAGGACAGACTTAGAGAAAGAAATTAAGAAGTATTTATTTAGCACCTACTACTGGTAAGTAAAACATACAATAGAGTAAATTGCTAAGTAAAGCAATTTGGTAAAACCAATAAGCAGTCAGAACTACAAGGATAAGAAAAAAAAGCTTTAAAATTCTTGAGACAAAGGAAAGGCATCTGGGTGTGATTTGGCTGTCAAGTTATTTTTAAAAAATTTTTAAAAATTATGAATTTGAGAAACATAAAAAGCGAAATATACAGAGAATAGATAAAAGAATTTTGTACATGAAATTGTAGGTCTCTCTCATTTACAGCTTTAAATTTTTTATTTTTTAGTGGGAGAGGAGGCAATTGGAGTTAAAGTGACATGAGTGTCAAGTGTCTGAAGCTGGATTTGAACTTAGGTCCTCCTGACTGCAGAGCTGATACTCTATCCATTGGGCCACCTAGCTGCCCCTTAGCTTAAAAAAAGTACAGAAATTTAGCCCTATCAACATTGTCCTGCTTGTCTCTGTCCCTTTATTTCTGAGTATTTTTTAGATATTTCATTAATGTTTCTTTTCTTTTACATCATTAACTTAACACCCTTCACAACCATTCCTCCCCAAAAACTATCTATTGTAACAAATAAACATAATCAAGCAGAACAAATTCATACATTGAATGTGTCTGAGAATGTCAGACTGTCCCTAGAGTCCTCTGTCTCTCTGGCAGTAGGTGGGAATTTGATGGATCATCAATGTTTTGTGGAGCTGTGATTGAAAAAAATCAGTTCCTGAGTCTTTCAAAGTTGTTTTCCTTTATATAAAAGTAATATAAATTGTTTTCCTGGTCTACTCATTTCTCTCTATATCAGTTCAAACAAGTTTCCCAAAGTTTCTTTTAATTCACCTCTTTCATCATTTCTTATGGTATAAGAATATTTCATTATATTCATGTACCATGATCCATTCTGTTCCCCGACTGGGGGGCATCCCCTTAGTTTCCAATTTATTACTACAACAAAAGTGCTACTTTAAATATTTTTCAAATAAATTTTATTGATATCTTTTGTTTCATATTACCCATATTTCTTACTGTATACTAATGTCTGTACCCTCCTTGTGAGCCATCAGAGTAAAGAACAAAAAAGAGGAAGAAATAAAAGTTCAGCAAAATGAACCAATATGTGAAAAATTCTAGTGTTAGTATGCAAGGTTCCACATCCATGGTTACCCACCTCTGCAAAGAATGCCTATATCTCATGTCTTCTTTTGAAAGTGGCTAGGTGGTGCATTGGCTAGAGCACTGGCCCTGGAATCAAGAGGACCTGAATTAAAATTCAGCTGGAGAAGGAAATGGCAAACTGCTCCAGTATCTTTGCCGAGAAGATCCTAAATGGGGTCACTAAGAGTTGGACATGACTGAATGCAACAGCAACAGCAACATTCTGATTCATGTAGCATTTTCCCAATTAACAGATGTCTGCCTCATTTCCAGCTCTTTGCTACTACAAACAGTGCTACTAATCAAGTCAACAAGAATTGATGAATTAGTCTTTCTATTAAGTGCTATAAATATCTTGGTGTGTGGAGGGCTTTTCCTATCATCATTGATTTCCTTGGGGTCTCTGCCTAGCAGGAATCTCTGAGACAAAGGGTATAGATGTTTTATTCTCTCTCTTTGCCTCATTGCTAATATCCCAACACCAAGGTCCAAGTTTCAGGAAGTCAGAAGTAAAACTAAGAAGGAAAAGAAGGATGTCTAGCTTGGGCCTTTCCCCAGATTGGAGGAGCCAAGAAGAGTTTACCAAAGAGAGAAGGGGTCCAGCATGGTGGAGGGATATTCCAGGGTGGAACCACAGTCGTGCGTCCTTTCTGCTCTCCCATGTTGCCAAGTTTTTGAGGTAAAGAAACTGAAGCACACAGAAGGAAAGTGACATTAACAATGGCCAAATCAATCATCAAGATATGTAAAAAACACAATTTAACCAAGAGTCTTGGCCTTTTCTGAGTATATATGAGTATGTTGCTTCTGTGCATTCAGTAGCTTGGCATAGTAGGAAGTCAATCAATAAACATTTATTAAACTCATGAACCAGATATTGTGCTAAGTGTTGGGGATACGAAAAAAAAGAGGCAAAAGACAATCCCTGCCCACAGCGAGCCTATGATCCAATGGAAAGAAAACTGAGTTTGCTGTTAGGCAACCTTTGTCCAACCCTAGTTCTGAGCTTCCGCTCTTCTGTTCCAGGGGTATTTCATTTTACTTTTTGAAATTTCAGATTCCTTATAAATAAAATGGTTTAATAATATTTGTGAGGAAAACACTTTGTATCCCCTAACATACCATATGAACATAAGCTATTATTTGTTACTATTCAGAACCATCTAGCATCATATTAATTCCCTTAATTTTTTTTCTTCTTTGGTATCTGACCTGCTAGAACCCAGACCATCTGATCTGAGTGAAGTCTTTCCCTTCCCCCTGACTTTCCTCCTTCTTAGTTGTACAGAATATCCAATCTTTGGGATCTGTTATTCACACTGTCAGTCTGGGAATAATCCATCTTCGGTGACTATGAAATATGAGCCAGATTCTCAAAGTGATAGAAACAGTATGCTATAAATCTTCTGTCATTTATAAATGCTGAGGACAGAATGAATGGTGCTGGGGAAGAGGGGAGGACGACTGGAGGAAAGGGAAGAATGCGCTTGCTTCAGTTGGAAATGAACTTTTTTCCTTTGCATTATCTGCTTCATAGGGAATAACTCCAGGATCCAAATTATATGAAGGAACACACTTGGTGACTTTCATCTAAAATCTGAATTCCCATTTCTCTGCAGTCAAAAATGGTTATAGCTATTTACTACCATTATTGTTAAATGGCAGATATATTAACTAGAATTATCTTTATTTCATAGTTTTCTTCTACTTGAACCCAGTAGGTAAATGTAAGCAGATTCCACCAATGCTCCCGAATTAACAAAGAAATAAAAAAAAAAGAGATGGAAGGATACTAGACTCAGTCAGGAGGCTAATAATAAAATGATGGTGATGATATCATATACTATAACCTAATGGATAGCTTTGGAAAGTAACAAAATAAACAATATTAATGAAATAGTAGATTAATCACTCTAAGCCAGCTATAGAAAGATTAGCACTTCTTCACTGAAAAAAAGAAGTTTAAAAAAATTTTAGGGTCATATGACAGACAAGTAAAGAAATTGATAGAAATACTTTTGGAAAGAGCAGTCATCACTCACTGCTCAGAGCAGTGCTTAAGGATGTTTACAGGTACATGCCATTGGATATGCCTCATGGAACTGAAAAAACTTTTCCTCCATATGGAGCCTGTTAGGCAGGCACAGATCCAAGCTATGAATTAAAATGCCCTCCATGGGAAACATCCATATGAACTCAGACAAGCATATGCCAACAAAGAAGCATGAAACAAATGGCTAAGTAATTCAGATTTATTTATAGAAATGGAAGGGTTTAGGAGAGTGATGTAGAATCAGGTCAGCACTACCAGAAATTATAGAAGATTCATCCTCAAGGAGCCCAAACTTAGTGATCGTTGCAAATCATACAAGAAAATGGTAGAAACTGTGCCACACACCATTGAAAACTTCACAGATTTAGCATTTACCAAATATCTAGTTAGAATTACACATCAAGGCCACATTTTTTTGTGGCCTGACAGATAACAAATTCCTATATTTTAAATATAGACCTCAAAATATGCTGAAGAATTCAATCCATAAACTATACTAGAACCAGAATTATTTCCCATCGTTTCTCAGACATTGGTTCCCCTCTCTATCCCTCCTTTATATGAACATAAAGATTATTTACCCATGTGGGCTTATGACACACCAGCCTCTGAGCCACGGGTCAGAGAATAAGGGTATTTTAAAACTGTAATGAGTATTTCTTTTCATTTCTTCAAAATAATGTTATTTTTTCCAATTACATATAAAACAATTTTTAACATTCGTTTTAAAAACTTGAGTTCCAAATTCTCTCCCTCCCTCCTTGAGATGGCAAGCAGTTTGATTTGGGTTATATATGTGCAGGGATGCCAAACATAATTCCACATTGGTCATGTTGTAAAAAAACGACAACACATATACACAAAAATACACACAAACCCAGAGACCAAACAAACAAAGAAAAAACAAAGCCCCACAAAAAAAAATAAAAGTGAAAAATAGTATGCTCCAGTCTGCATTCAGACTCCAGGTGGATAGCCTTTTTCATCACGAGTCCTTTGGAATTGTCTTTAGGTCTTTCTAACCCAGGTCCGATGTTCTGTCTACTGTACCAACCACCTCCGTCTCTCTGTCCATTTCTCTCTGTCTCCGTTTCTCTCCTCTCCTGTCTCGCCACTTTCCCTTCTCTCCTTCAAAATTATCTAGTCAAACTCTGTCATTTTACATACAGGTACACATAATTCTAAAAGGTAAAGTGGACTTGGCTGAGATTACTGGAGCTTAAGGTCAGGTGTGAGGTAACTGCTCATGGCACTCTAAAAATACATGAATATTTCAGACCTCCTAAACACATGCAGCTCTTCAGGGTTGAATCCCATATGTTCTCACTGCATTGCATTTTGCCAAAGTACTAGCTGTCAGCTCCAATGTACAAATCTGTGCTTCTATGAGACTGAAGAGTCTGAGGAAGATGGGTATGGATTGTTGTCCATCAAATGGCTGAAGATGTGTCCAGGGAAATTTTGCTAGGATTATATATGTTTGAGGGCTCCTGAATTTCATTAAGCACTTTTCAGTATTGTTATAGTAATTCCCTTTCATAGTTTCACTTCTTCTCCTTCAGTTATCACCTCTTTCCCCTTTAACCATCTTCCCCATCCCCCCCAAATCCCTGCAAAACAAACACACACACAGACACACACACAATTTCTCAGATCCAAGAAAATATGAGAAACTAAATCATACCCAATTGTGTTTGATTTAAGAAATGCTGACTCTAAATTATCACCCAGCAAATGGAAAAAATGGCTTTAAAAAGAATATTCAGTGTAGCAGCGTGTATGTGTGTGTGTGTGTGTGTGTGTGTGTGTGTGTGTGTGTAGCTATAAGGAATCAGGAATGTTGCTACACTGCTGTGAATTGGTATAATCTTTATGGAAAACAACATGGAAGTATACAAGGAAAGTGACAAAATTGATTATGCCCCTTGACCTAGTGATCTCACTGTATGTCACTACAGTCCCCACAAATGTTATTTAATGGGAGAAGGGAAAGGTTTCTCTGTACCAAAAAGAAATCTAATTTCATCATCATAAATAAAGGGGATGTACTAGTTGACCTCTAAGAACTCTTCAAGTTACAAATCCCATGAACAATCCATTCTGCTTTGGAACCTTTCAATGGAAAAGAAGCCACAGGAGAAAATGATGAGAAGATGCATGATTCATACAAGGGTCTGGACAAGATGATCTCTCAGGGCACTTCCAACATTAAGAATCTATAATTCCTTTGGATGACTTTATTGTAGCATTTATGTTCTGTAAGTTATTTCTCCCCATGGCTCCTTTCTCTCTTTTCCAATTCAGAACTCATAATAGAAACCCTCTGACATGTAAGACCAATACAGAGTTCAAAGAGACAGTGACCATAGTTGGGAATTTACAGCACACAAAACAGGGAACAGTTTTCCATCAGAGATGGGCCATACAAAGGTAAAATGTCTCAATTAAATTAAGGGAATTATAGTTTATCATGTGACAGATGTGACATTCCTGTCACAGAATAGGGGTAATAAAGCTAAGAAATTGTCCACATAAGGAGTATGTTCCTGGGTCACAGCCGTGCAAAAACCCAAGAGTAATGCAATATCAGAATGGTCGTGCTATATGGTGTTCCCCGCCACCCCTGCTTTTTTTCTTTTTCTGGGTAGGCAGTTGTCCAGACCTATGATTTGAATGCTAGCATCAATATGGATAGGGTGCTGTGCCTGGAGTCAGGAAGAGTTTAAATCTGGCTTCAGACACTCATTAGTTGTGGGACCCTGGACAAGTCATTTAAACCTGTTTGCCTAAGTTTCCTCATCTGTAAAATGAGCTGAATCAGGAAATATCTTTGCCAAGAAAACCCCAAGGTATGGAGAGTTAGACGTAACTGAAAAATTGAACAACTCATTACCTGATCATGCTGCCTTTCATCTCTACTGAAGTATGAATGGTTGTGTGTGATGACATGACATGACTTACAGTTGAATTTGATTTGAGTGAGTGAGGGCTGTACTGGAAATATGAATGGTAAGGCAAGAGGAAGAAAGATTGCAAGGGAAGAAAAGATGTCCTAATGTACAGATTTTCTCCATTTATCCTAACCTGAGACTCTTGGTCTCCAAACCAGAGATGATAGGGAATCAACCTCCCTCTACTGCCAGGATTATGAGAAACTGTTCTGTTGGCCTGCTTCACTCGTGAATCAGCTCTAAAGAAAACAGTTTAGAAGTTCACAGGACAAGGAAGGCCCTGGGTACACTGTACTTAATCAAAATAAACTGGTGCTTTGGGAATGAGGAAGAAGGGTGGGAGATTTATAATCCTTTTTGAAATTTATGAATAAAGGATCCAGATTTTGTGTCATGTAGGGCTGGAAATGGGTTGACCTACCTGTATACATACTGTTTTTCCCAAGTAGAATATAAGATCCTTTAGAAAAATGGATTTTTTTTGTCTTTGCATCCTCTTTACCTAGTATGGTGCCTAGAATATAGTAGGTCCTTTCTAAATGCTTATTGAATTGAATTTCAGTTAGACTTTTGGGGGACTGCCATGCAGACTTCCATGTTCTCCCGACTAAGTTCTCATATCATCCATACTTCTCTATAACTAAACACAAATCAGTAAAGACGGGCTTGTATCTCAGAACTTGCATGCATTTCCTAAACGTCACTGCAAATCTCTGGTTTCCCTTTTCCATTTAGTTTTCTTGCACACTTGTGATCCATCTCATTGCAATACTTTCTAGCCCCACTAATTGGTCTGTCATTGATTCTCCTCTCTCCATCAGCCTGCACTTTGAAAATACACCATGCACAGAAATCTCTTTATAAATGCATTAGATGGATTGATTGACTGACTAAAATTAGTAAATCAGAGTAGCTAATAGTGGGACAATAGGGAGTTCACTGAGAAGATAGTATCTCATTTGGAATTCAAAGGGAAGATGAGCTTGGAATATATAATCTTTGAAGGATTTATGAATTATAATTGGCTGGTCCAGGATAATTTATACTCTGAAAAGAAAAAAAGGGGAAATGAGAAAGCTTAGGTGTTACCAGATAATTGAAAGATTTTGGCAAAAATCTTTTGATGATTTAAACAAACAACCTTTCCCCATCCTTCCAATTCATCCTCCACACAATTGACAAATTGCTATTCCTAAAGCAGTGATCTATGTCACCTCCCTTACTCAAAAATCTTCAAAGGTTCCCTATTGCCTCTAGGATGAATAAAATACAAAATCCTCGTACTATCCTTTAAGATCTTCACAGTCTGGCTTCTATCATAGCAGACTTATTTTATATTACTACCCTTCAGACACTTTCTAGAGGAAACTCCCTCAAGCTAAAGACACATGATCCCTGGGAATGGTGAGTGGGAGAGTATTAACAACTATCTCTTCAAAAAAATAATTAATTGGTTGGTTTTTAGTTTTCAACATTCACTTCCACAAGATTTTGAGTTTTGGGGTGGAGTCAAGATGGCGGAGTAGAAAGACTCACGTATGCTAGCTCCGAACCCACAGCCCATGGATTTAATGTAAGAAGAGCTCCCCACAAGTTCTGGATCACTGCAGGGTGTGCAGAAACACAGTGGAAGAGATTTCTGTTCCAGAGAGCCCTGGAGAGCTGTCCCCAGGGTCCGTTGAGCTCTGGACAGCGGAGCCCACCCCTGCATTGCCCTGGCTGCGGCCCCACGAGGAGCAGATCTGAGCAGGCTTCAGGGACGGAACCTCCGGTGGCCGGGAAGGACCCTCCGCCCACAGATGCTGCAGGTCACTGAGAGAGACTTCTAGGCTGGCCGAGAGGGGAGCGGGGTGTCTCTGTGGCTCAGACCCCCTTGGGAGGAAGCGGCAGAGGCAGAGGCAGGGGCAGGAAGTGGCAGAGGCAGCTGCGGCAGCCCGGGACTCCCCGAGCAGCAGGCAGAAGTTCAGGTCTCTGCATAAACCCCATGAGGGAGCTGAGCCTAGGAGATGGCCCTGCCCCCAACCGCTCCATCACTGAAGGTCTCTGCATAAAGCCCCTGAGGGAACTGAGCCTGGGAGGCGGCCCTGCCCCCACCCCAGCACCAGAACTTAAGCTCACATTGAACAGCAGCAGCCGTGCCTGCCACGGAAAGCCCATTTGAATCTCAGACCCCAAGCACTAGCTGGGCGGATCTAGGCACAGGTGGACAGGAATCTCAGAAGTCAAGTAACTGGCTGGGAAAATGCCCAGAAAAGGGAAGAAAAATAAGACTGTAGAGAGCTTCTTTGAGCAGGTGCAAATGTTCCCGCCTTTCAATTCTGATGACGAGGAAATATTCTTACCATCAGGGAAAGACGTGGAGGGCGGGGCCTCTGTATCGCAGACATCCTAGGGGGATGTCTGGTGGGCTCAGGGCTTGGAAGAGCTCAAAAAGGATTTTGAAAAGCAAGTTAGACAGGTGGAGGAAAAACTGGGAAGAGAAATGAGAGAGATACAAGAAAAGTATGAAAAACGGGTCAATACCTTGGTTAAGGAGACCCAAAAAATTGCTGAAGAAAATAACACCTTGAAAAATAGGCTCACTCAATTGGCAAAAGAGGTTCAAAAAGCCAATGAGGAGAAGAATTCTTTCAAAAGCAGAATTAGCCAAATGGAAAAAGACGTTCAAAAGCTCACTGAAGAGAATAGTTCTCTCAAAATTAGAATGGAACAGATGGAGTCTAATGACTTTACGAGAAACCAAGAAATCACCAAACAAAACCAAAAGAATGAAAAAATGGAAGAGAATGTGAAATATCTCATGGGAAAAACAACTGACCTGGAAAATAGATCCAGGAGAGACAATTTAAAAATTATGGGACTACCTGAAAGTCATGACCAAAAAAAGAGCCTAGATATCATCTTCCATGAAGTTATCGAGGAAAACTGCCCTGACGTTCTAGAACCAGAGGGCAAAATAAGTATTGAAAGAATCCATCGATCACCACCTGAAAGAGATCCAAAAAGAGAAACTCCTAGGAACATTGTGGCCAAATTCCAGAACTCCCAGCTCAAAGAGAAAATCTTGCAAGCAGCTAGAAAGAAACAATTCCAGTACTGTAGAAATAAAATCTGGATAACTCAAGATCTAGCAGCTTCTACATTAAGGGATCGAAGGGTGTGGAATAGGATATTCCAGAAGTCAAAGGAACTAGGACTCAAACCAAGAATCACCTACCCAGCAAAACTGAGTATAATACTTCAGGGGAAAATATGGTCTTTCAATGAAAGAGAGGACTTTCAAGTATTCTTGATGAAAAGACCAGAGCTGAAAAGAAAATTTGACTTTCAAACACAAGAATGAGAAGAAGCATGAAAAAGTAAACAGCAAAGAGAAGTCATAAGGGATTTACCAAAAGTGAACTGTTTACATTCCTACATGGAAAGACAATATTGGTAACTCTTAAAACTTTTCAGTATCTGGGTAGTTGGTGGGATCACACACACACATACACACACACATGTACACACGTGCATGCACACACACATACACACATACACAGACATACAGAGACAGAGAGCACAGAGTGAATTGAATAGGATGGGACCATATCTTAAAAGAAATTAAGGTAAATGGTGAGAGAGAAAGGTAGGGGGAGGAAAGAGGGTGAAATGGAATGGGGTAAATTATATGTCATTTAAGAGGCAAGCAGGAGATGTTTTAGTGGAGGGAAAAAGAGGAGAGCTGAGAAAAAAAACAAGAAGTTTACCCTCATCACATTTGACTAAAGGAAGGAATAAAATGCACACTCATTTTGGTATGAAAACCTATCTTACAGTACAGGAAAGTGGGGAAGAAGGAGATAAGCAAGGGGGGGGATTGTGGAAGGGAGGGCAATGGGAGGAGGGAGAAATTTGAAGTCAACACTTGGGGAGGGACAGGATCAAAAGACAGAATAGAAACAATGAGGGGCAGGATAGGATGGAGGGTAATTCAGTTAGTCTTACACAACATGACTATTATTGAAGTCATTTGCAAAACTACACAAATAGGGCCTATATTGAATTGCCTGCCTTCCCAAAGGGAATGGGTGGGGAGGGAGGGATGGGGAGAATTTAGAACTCAAAGTTTTAGGAACAACTGTTTAGTATTGTTGTTGCTACTAGGAAATAAGACATACAGTTAATGGGGAATAGAAAGTCATCTGGCCCTACATGACAAAAGAGAAGATGGGGACAAGAGAAGGGAGGGATGATAGAAGAGAGGGCAGATTGGTGATAGGGAAAATTAGATTGCTCGGTGTATTGGAATGGGAGGAGGGGATAAAAGGGGAGAAAATTTGGAACCCAAAATTTTGTGAAAATGAATGTAAAAAGTTAAATAAATAAATTTTTATTGAAAAAAAAAGATTTTGAGTTTCAAATTTTTTACCCATCTTTCCCTTCCACCTACCCCAAGACAGTGTGCATTCTGATGACCTGTGCCCCAATATGCCCTCCCTTCTATCATATCCCTCCCATCTCTTATTTTCTTCTCCTCTATTTTCTTCCAGGGCAAGATAGTACCCCATTGACTTACATGTCTTATATTATCATATAATATATATATATCATATACAATATGTTATATAACATATATATTTCAATATCCCATTGCCTTAATAAATATATCTTATTTCCCAGTTACATGTAAAAACAACTTTTAACATTCGTTTTTAATACTTTGAGTTCCAACTTCTCTCCCGTTTCCCTTCCCTACCCACCCCCATTGAGAAGGCAAGCAATTCAATAAAGGTTACACATGTGTAGTCATGCAAAACACTTCTATAACAGTCATATTGTGAAAGACTATCCTGGAGAAATCCCTCCATCCTATCCTGCCCCCATTTATTCTATTCTCTCTTTTGACCCTGTTGCTCTTCAAAAGTGTTTACTTCTAATTATCTCTCCTCCCACTTGCCTTCTCTTCTATCATCTCCACACCTCTTCCCCCCTACTTTCCTTTAGTGTAAGAGATTTTCATACCAAATTGAGTGTGCATGTTATTCCCTCCTTCAACCAAATATGATAAAAGTAAGGTTCAATATTTCGTTCTCACCACCTTTCTCTTCCCCTCCACTGAAAAAACTTTTTCTTGCCTCTTTTATGTGAGAGATAATTTACCCTGTTCTATTTCTCCCTTTTTAATTCTCCCAATAAATTCCTCTCTCATCCCTTAATTTTATTTTTTTAGATATCATCCCTTCATATTCAACTCACCCTGTGCTCTCTGTCTATAAAGATAATCCCTTTAACTACCCTAATGCTGAGAAAAGTCTCAAGAGTTACAAATATCATCTTTCCATGTAATAATGTAAACAGTTCAACTTTAATAAGTCCATTATGGTGTCTCTTTCCTGTTTAACTTTTTGTGCTTCTCTTGATTCTTGTATTTGAAAGTCAAATTTTCTATTCAGCTCTGGTCTTTTCAACAAGAATGCTTAGAAGTCCTCTATTTCATTGAAGTTCCATTTTCCTGAGAAGTATTCTATGATTCTTTGTTTTAATCCTAGTTCCTTCAACCTCTGGAATATCATATTCCAAGCCCTATGATCTCTTATTGTAGAAGCTGCTAGATCTTGTGCTATTCTGATTGTGTTTCCTGAATTGTTTCTTTCTGGCTGCTTGCAATGTTTTGTCCTTGATCTGGGAGTTCTGGAATTTTGTTACAATATTTCTAGGAGTTTTCCTTTTGGGGTCCCTTTCAGGAGGTGATTGGTGGATTCTCTTAATACCTATTTTACCCTCTGGTTCTAGAACATCAGGGCAGCTTTCCTTGATAATTTCTTGAAAGATGATTTCTAGGCTTTTTTTTTTGATCATGGCTTTCAGGTAATCCAATAATTTTTAAATTGCCTCTCCTGGATCTATTTTCCAGGTCAGTTGTTTTTCCAATAAGATATTTTACACAGTCTGATATTTTTTCATTCCTTTGGTTTTATTTTATAATTTCTTGATTTTTTTATAGTCATTAGCTTCCATCTGCTCCATTCTAATCTTTAAAGAATTATTTCCTTCTATGAGCTTTTGAATCTTCTTTCTCATCTAGGCATTCTTCACCTTGTTGACTTTTTGGATCTCTTTTGCCATTTGGGTTAGTTTTAAAGTGTTATTTTCTTCAGCATTTTTTGGGTCCCCTTAGCAAGCAGATGACTTGTTTTTCATGATTCTCTTGCATCATTCTCATTTCTCTTCCCAATTTTTCCTCTGTTTCTCTTATTAGATTTTCAAAATCCTTTTTGAACTCTTCCATGGCCTGAGACCAATTTGTATTTTTCTTGGAGGCTTTGAATGTAGGCACTTTGACTTTGTTATCTTCTGTTTGTATATTTTGGTCTTCCTTGTCACCAAAGTAAGATTCAATAGTCTGATTCTTTTTGTGGTTTTTGCTCATTTCCCTAGTCATTTACTTGATGTTTGAGCTTTGTCAAGGTAGTTGTCTGCTTCCAGTGGGATTGGGGGGTGTACTATCAGCTACTTGATCCTCCCACAATCTTTGAACCTAGAGCTCCAGAAACAGCTGCTGCTGCTGCTGCTGCCATGGGCCTCCTTTTTGTCCTCCTCAGTCCCTCCACCACCCTGGGGCTAGGGCTGGGCCACTCTAGTCTCTCACACAGATCTGACCGGCTTTTTCCACTGACTTCGCAATTTGTCCTTGGCATTTTGAAACTGTGAAGTCTGGAACCTGCCACAGGTGCCAGAGATTCAGTTCTGCAAGGCCTAACCAGGCCCCATCTATGCCAGTGCTGCCCACACTGGACTGCACTCTGCTCCCACTCTGGTATGATAGATAATTCCTGTCGAATTTCCAGGCTGTCTTGGGCTGGAGATTTGCTTCACTCCATCATTCTTGGGTTCTGTGGCTCCAGAATTTGTCCACAGTAATTTTTTACAGGTATTTGGTTGGGTTTGGGGGAGAGTTCTAGCAAGTCTGTGTTTTTATTCAGCCATCTTGGCTCTACCCCTAACTTAGCTATCTTTGACAAATTATGGACTTGCGTATCTTGACTTTCTGGCCATTTGGATGGGGAAACTAATAATGGCAACTCTATTCTTCTGTAGCCAAACAATAGATCTCAGAGAAGGGGACTGTCAATGGACGTTATGACTGAATTGAGGGGCCAGAACCTACTGTGTAGCAAGCACTGTGTTAAATAATGGGGATACATTTAAAGGAAAAAAAAACTTTCTCTGCCTTCTAGGGGCTCACAATCAACTAGGCATGACAATATGCAAATAACTATGTTCAAAAAAGATGTCAGTAGGATAAAATCTTTGGCATACAACAAGCACTTCAATGTTTATTGATTGAATGATTGTAAGAGGGAAGATACTGGTATTCTGGGGGTCCATAAAGAGGTCTTATAGAATGTGAAATTTTAGCTGAGACTTGAAGGAAACTTCATATGTTATCACATCTGATCCTCACAAGAATCCTGTGAGGTAGGAGTTATTATTTCATTCCTATTTGGCAGATGAGGCATCTGAGGCTCCAAGAGGTTAAGTGACTTACCTAGGATTACATGTCTATTCAGTGTGTGAGGCAGGATTGCCCTCACATCTTCCTGCCTGTCCAGCACCCTTTCCACCGTACTACTTATCTCAATTACATACCCTCCTATTTCCTTAAGGAGCTTTACCCTCTGATACCTCCTCTTTTCCTTTATTTTCAGTTATGCATAGCAAATGTATAATTTTCTGCAATTTACCAACATGCTCAGATCTTTCCTATTCCTTAAAAAAAAAAAAAAAGAAAAGGCTTCACTTAATCCTACCAATCCCTCAAGCTATCACTCTCTGTCTTTTCTCACTTTCCAACCTAAAATCAGGAAAAAAATCCGAAACTATCTATACTTATTGCCTCAACATATTGCCCACTCACTCTCAATCTGACTTCTCTCTCCACCATTTGACTGAAATTATTCTTTCCAAGGTTTCCAAAGCTTTCTAATCATCAAATCCAATAGCCTTTTCTCAGTCTACATTTTTCTGTCTCTTTACTTTTGACATTACTGACATACTCGTGTTCCTGGATACTCTCTCTCCCTGTTTTTTTGTTTGTTTGTTTTTCGATGATACTTCTCCCTTCAAAGTCCACATCATCTCCCTGACACTTTCCACTACTTTTCAGTCTCTCTTATTGGATTCTCATCCATACATGCTTCTATGTATGACTGTCTCCCAAGACACCTTGATGATCCATCTTCTCTTATACTATATTTTTCAGTTACAGACAGTTCCCTTAAGTAGAAGAACTTCTAAGGTCATCAGATCTGCAAATAACAATGAATTCTGATTTGTTCAATTAGCCCTAAGTCTCTTCTCACAGCAGTGCAGATACAAAGCAGTCTTTTGTCTTGGATTCAGGAAGACCTGAGTTCAAATATTGTCTTAGACTTTTACTGGCTGTGTGACCCTAGTCTGGGCAAGTCATTTAACTTATCTCAATTCATTTCTTCATCTATAGGATGGGAATAATGATAACAGTAAGTTCATGGGGTTATTTGAGTATGAAATGAGATAGCATGAAAAAATACTTTGCAAATCTTAAAGTGTTTTTTAAGAAATAAATTCTAGCAATTATTTTTCTCACTCCAACCCCAGAGATTAGTAGAAGACAAGCAGACATTTTTGAGAGATTTGCCTTTTCTCAAGTTTTAGGATTCCCAAGGGAGCGATAAGCTCTACACACAAAAGCTGTATTCATCTCTTCGCTGAACCGCACAGCTGGAGAGCTCTCTCAACTGAATTAGCCTTTCTCCACTCAGTCAGCAAAACAATCTCCTTTTCCAATGAGCAGGCTTGTAGGTCAGCTTGACCCCTATAAGGTTCTATAGTCTATAAGTAGTTTTTCTTATGGCCTTTTCTTGTATCTTCTTTCTCTGACTTCCTATGATTCTTTCTGAACTTAGCTAATTTTCTTGTTTCTTTCATCTATTTTTTCCTTTAGCTTCTTCACCTTCTGGCTTCTCATGTCTTCTTTGGTTTCCTATATATACCAATGCCTCAAATCTACCTTATGAGATAAAACTTAAGAAATCTGCTCAAGAAATCTACCTTTATGTCAGGTATGCTTCCAAACAATACTTACATAAACTTTCCATAATTCACAGGTATAGTTTAGTCAGTTATATCCTTTAAAACTCCAAAGAGAAGCATGCAAATGAGCTGATGATCCACAATGGTCTGTAACCAAGATTATCCAAGTCTCTGCTCTGATTTAAAACAGTTCCTATCAAAACATTCATCCAAAGGGCTGCTCTTTCTGGTTCCTAGAGTAGTTTGTATTTCTCTTCAACATCTTTTCTGAGACTTCATCTCTTCACAAGTTATTTTTATCAGTTGTCTTTATACAAATATTTTTTTCACTCCCTTCAACAGCCAAACTGTTTACATACAAAGGGGCACTATCCCACACTCAATTTCTCTATTTCTGTTGTTCAGTTGTTTCAGTCGTAGATACCTCACTGGTTTGCCATTTCCCTCTCTCCAGCTTATTTTACAGATGAGAAAACTGAGGCAAAACAGGGTTGAATGACTTGCCCAGGGTCATGCAGCTAGTAAGTGTCTGAAGCCAGATTTGAACAGAAGAAGATGAATCTTCCTGACTCCAGGCCCTGTACTCTATGCACTATGGCACCTATACACTATTCCTACCTAGACTATCACTATTCTTCCAGTTGTCCGGGTTTAGTATTTCTCAATCATACTTGATTCTTCACTTACCTTGACTCTACATCTTCAGTCAGTGACCAAGTCTTGTCAAGGCTACCTCTATAACTTCTCTAACACCTCTTACCTTGTCTCTCCTCTTGCCACAATTCAGGCCCTCAACACATCTGTCCAAGACTAATGCAATAACTTCTCTGAAATTGCAATTGGTTTCCCTGTTTCTAGTCCTTTCCCTCTCTAATGTACCCTCTATATATCAGTTAATTTTACTAAAACAAGAATCTGACTATCATTCTTTTGCTAAAAATGTTTTAGTGTCTTCTTAATGCCTTTAGAATAAAATATAAATTTCTCTGTTTGGCATTTAAAGCCCCTCACCAACATTCCCCTCTAAACAACTTCAAAATAATGTTTCAGTGGCAGAACCAAGAAGGATCAGAGTGAGACATTCTTCCAGCCCAAGATAACACAGGAATTTGGAAAGTGAGATCTGTGATATGGGGGAGGATATTCACTTGGAGCCCTTATGGATGAACCACTCTTGGTGGTACTAAGTGGCAACAACAGAAGTAGCTGTAGCTTCAGGAGCTCTCACGGCACAGGTGGAAAGGGGACCTGGCAATTGATCAGAAAGAGGCTACAGGGGACCCCTGTGCTAGCACTCTGCACAGGACCAGATGCCTCTTGGAAGCTTCATTGCCTATACTTATTTCTGGCTCATAGTTCAAGGGTAGGGAGGAGTACTTTTGGACATGAAGGAATGAAAGCCCTGAGGATCAGTATCACTTCTGGCCCCAAGAGATGAGGGACCTTGAAGAACAGTATTGTTTGTAGTTCCAAGGGAACAGGGGCGTTTCTTTGTAAGGATGAGAGTTTAAACCAGTACAGCAGTGGTCTCACCTCTCTCCAGATCACACCACCTTGGAACCACTGAAGACTTGTAAATCCCTAGAAGTAGCTCTTAAAATAGCAGTGTGAAAAAGCCTGAAGCTTGAGATAGTGCCCTTTTCCCCTCAAATCAGGACAGAACCCAACATTAATATAAAGTTCTAAATCAAGAAATAGGGTGGAAAAAATGAGCAAACAACAAAAGAAGAACACTACCATGAAAAGCTACTATGTAACAGGGAAGAATCAAAACATAAACACAGAAGACAATAAAATCAAAATAATAAGCAAAGCCTCAAAGAAAAATGTAAAATGAACACAGGACCATTAAGAACTGCTGAAAGAGCTAAAAAAAAATTTTTAAAAAAAACCAAATGAGTAATAGAGAAAAAAATAGAGGAACAATAGAGGAAAAGTAAAGAAAAATAAAAGCAGAAGAAGAAAATAGCAAAAAGACAATGAAATCTTGGCAAAAGAGGCACAAACAATACAAACAATTGGCCAAATGGGGAAAGAAGTACAAAAATTCACTGAAGAAAATTAGATTGAGCAAGTGGAAGGTAATGACTCCAGAAGACATTAAGAAACCATCAAACTAAGCCAAAATAATGAAAAAAAAAATGAAACAAAAAGTGGAATATCTCATAGGAAAAACAACTGACCTGGAAAATAGATTAAGGAGAGATAATTTAAGAATTATTGAATTACCTGAAATAAAGAAAGAGCCTATATATCATATTTCAAGAAATTATCAAGGAAAACTGCCCAGATATCCTAGAACCAGAGGGTAGATTAGAAATTGAAAGAATTTACCCATCACCACCTGAAAGTGATCCCAGAATGAAGACTCCCAGGAATGTTATAGTCAGATTTCTGAGCTCCCAGGTCAGAAAATGCTTCAAGCAGACAGAAAGAAACCATTCATTTACCATATGGCCATAGTCATGATCACACAAGATTTAGCAGTTACCACATTAAAGGACCGTTCCAGTATCTTGGCCAAGGGAATCCAAAATGAGATCACAAAGAGTTGAACATAACTAAAAACAACTAAGCAATATACTAAAGGAGTAAAGGGCTTAGACCATGATATTCCAAAAGGCAAAAGAACTAGGACTACAATAAAGAATACTTAGCCTGCAAAATTGAGTATAACCCTTCAGGGGGAAAAATGGAAACTTAATGAAAGAGAGGACTTTCAAACATTCCTGATGAAAAGACCAGAGCTGAATAGAAAATCTGATTTTCAAATAGAAGACTCAAGAGAAGCATGGAAAGGAAAATATGAAAGAGAAATCTTATGTGACTCAATAAGGTTAAACTACTTACCATTCCATATGGGTAGATGATATATGGATCTTCTAGGAACTGTATCATTATTTGGGCAGTTAGAAGTATTTTACATAAAAAGAGGGTGTGTGAGTGAGTCAGTTATGTTGAGATGATGTAGAAAAATGGATACATGAGAAAGAGGGATGCCCTAGGAAAGGGTGAAAGGGAAAGGAAAAATGGGAAAAAATTAACTCACAATAAAAGAAGTATACAGGGAATAGATTTTACATTGAAAAGGGAAATGGGGGGGTAAGCAATGCTGGAACCTCACATTTAAATTGGTTCAAAATGGCAAAATAAATACACATACTCAACTGGTAATAGAAATTCATCTTACCCAATGGGGAAATAGGAGGGGAAGGGGATAAGAGAAAATGGGGAGGGGTAATTAAAGGAAGGATCATACACAGGTGGTTGTGTGTTTTACTCCTGATTACTAGTGTCCCCTTCACTCCCCAATCTGCCTTTCTTATTCCTCCTCCCCTTTTTCTTAACTCATTTCTCTCCTACTTCCCTGTTGGGTAAGAAGAATTTCTGAGCCCAAATATCTGTGTGTATATTCTTTCCCCCTTGACCTTTCAGATGAGAGTGAATTTTAAGTTTTCCCCCACTCTTCTACACTGCTCACTTCCCCCATATAACTCTTCACTGCATGCCCCATTTATATGAGATACTGTTCCTTATTCTTCCTTCCTCTCCTTCCCCTTATTATTCCAAAATATTCCTCTTCTCCACCCTTTCACTCATCTTTTGGGATCATCCAAGCATAATATAATCATATTCAGGCCCTCTGTCTAATTAGATTCTCTCTAAAACTTCTTATGATGATAAAGTTCTGAAGGGTTACATATATCATCTCCACATGTAATCTTCTTTAGTCCTCTATGATTTCTCACTCATGTTTACCTTTTTATGATTATATTTGAACGTGCTCTGATCTTTTATCAGGAGTGCTTATGAGTCCTTCATTTCATTAAATGTCCATTTTTCCCCTGTAGGATTTTGCCTGGAAGGTTATTCTATAAGTCTAGACTCTTTATTTTCCAAAATATCATATTTCAAGCCTACAGTTCTTTTATAGTGATATCAGCTAAGTTTTTTTTTAGTACCATCTGTAAGTTTTCTTGGCAAAGATACTGGAGTGGCTTGCTATTTCCCTCTCCAGCAGATAAAGGTCCACATAGTCAAAGCTATATTTTTTCTAGTAGCAATGTATGTCTGTGAGAGTTAGACTATAAGGAAAGCTGAATGCTCCAGAATTGACACTCTCAAATTGTGGTTCTATAGAAGACTTTTGAGAGTCCTTTGGACAGCAAGGAGATCAAATAAATGAATAATTAAAAAATTAATTCAAACAATTCACTCAAAGGTCAAATACTGAAGCTGAAACTTAAATATAGGAATAAGAAGGCAGGACTCAATGGAAAAGACTCTGATGGTGGAAAAAGATTGAAGGCAAAAGGAAAAGGGGATGGCAGAGGATGAGATGGATGGACAGTATCATGAAAACAATGAACCTGAATTTGAACACACTTTGAGACACAGTGGAGGATAGGAGACCTGGTGTGCTGTAGTCCGTGGAATCACAAAGAGCTGGGCATAGTTGAACAACTGAATAACTGCTAAACCTTTTCTGATCCTGATTGTGACTCCATAATATTCCAGTTATTTGTGGTTGCTTGGACTATTTTCTCCTTCACTTGTGAGTTCTGGATTTAGATTACAATATTCCTGAGAGTTTTCATTTTGAGGTTTCATTCAGGAGGTGACTAGTAAATTCTTTCATTTTCTACTTTGCCCCCTAGTTATAAAATATCAGGCAGTATTCCTTCATAAGTTCTTGAAATATGTTTAAACTATTTTTTTTCCTGTCCATGGATTTCAGGCAATACAATTCTTAAAGGATTTCTCTTTGATCTATTTTCCAGGTCATTTGTTTTTCCTATAATTTATTTCCCAGTTTCTTCTAATTTTATTAGTCTTTTGATTTAGTTTGATTATTTTTTGATTTTTCATTTTAATTAGCTTCTGTTTGGCCAATTCTTATTTTTAAAAAGTTATTTTCTTCACTAAGGTTTTAAATCTTGTTAATTCTCTTTTCATAAATTTCTTGCATTGCTTTCATTTCTTTCCCTAGTTTTTTTCTCACTGTTCTTACTTTGTTTTAAAATGATTTTTTTTATTACCTCTTTTGATAACACTCCTAGGAATTCTTGTTTGACTTGTGTTCATTTTATTTGAGGCTTGGCTTATAGGTATTTTCAAGTCATTGTCCTCTTCTGCATTTTCATCTTGAGTTTCCTTGTCACCATAGTACCTCTTCATAGTCAGGTTCTTTTTTGTTTGCTCATCCTTCTAGCCTACTTTTTTTTTCTTTTCACTTTTTTCCTTTTAAAAAATTTATTTTATTTTCAATTTATAAAATGAAACAAGCATTTCTGCAACACAGTAGAATAATAAAAGATGATTGTATACAAAACTGCAACTCTATTAAGTACAATTGCATTCCTTTTAAATATGTAATAAATTTATCATGTAAATTTCTTTTTTTTTAATCTTCCCTCTCCCTAGTTCCTGCCCTAGAGATGGCTACCATTAGACACAAATATGTATATACATATATGTAAAATTATTTTGCAAATACTTGTACTTACCAGTTTTTTTTTCTGGATGCAGATAGTGTCTTCCCTTATATGTCCTCTGTAGTTAATTGGGGTATTTATGATAATCAAAATGACTTAGTTGCTCAAAATTGTTTTTAAAACAATATTGCCGTTATAGTATACAATATTCTACTCATTTCAATCTGCATTATTTCATGCAACTCTATCCATGGTTTTTTTCTAAAATCAGTGAGTTCAACATTTCTTATAGCACAGTAGTATTCCATCATATCACATACCACAACTTGTTCAGCCATTGATGGGCATCCTTGCAATTCCCAGTTCTTTGTCACCACAAAGATAGTTGCTATAAATATTTTAGAACATATAAGTTCTTTTCCTTTTCCCCTAATCAGCTTGGGAAACAGACCAATACATGGTACTGCTGGGTCAAAAGGTATATCCTTTTGGGGCATAATTCCAGATTGATTTTCAAAATGGTTGTATTAGTTCACAGTTCCACCAAGAGTGAGTGTCCCAAGTTTTCCTCATTCCCCCCAACATTTATCATTTTCCACTTGAATGATTTTAGCCCATCTGATAGGTGTAAGATGATGTCTCAAGGTCATTTTAATTTGCATTTCTCTAATCGGTTATGATTTAGATTTTTTTTTACATGACTATAAATTTATTTGATGTCTTCACTGAAAAACTTCCTGTTCATGTAGTGTACTCTGTAGATTTCTGTAATTTCATTTAGGAGGCCATCAGTACATTATTTCATTTTCTAGTTTGCCCTCTGGTTCTAAAATATGAATACTGTAATACATGTAGAGTAAGTTCTATGGCTCTTCTGTTCCATTGATCTACCTTTCTATTTCTTAACCAGTATCAGTTTTGATAATTACTGTCTTATAATATAGTTTAAGATTTGGTACTGCTAAGCCACCTTCCTTTACATTTTTTCCATTAGTTCCTTTGATATTCCTGACCTTTTTTCTTCCCAATGAATTTTGATAATTTTTTTTCTAATTAAGTAAAATATTTTTTGATAACTTAATTGGAATGACATTGAATATATAAATTAGTTTAGTTAAGATTGTCATTATTATTATATTAACCTTGCTTACCCATGAACAATTAGCATTTCTCTAATTATGTAAATCTAATTTTATTTGTATAAAAAGTTTTTTAAATGATTTTTTTTAATATAGTTCCTGGGTTCATTTTGGCAAGTATACTCTCAGATATTTTATTCTATTTAGGGTTATTTTAAATGGAATATCTCTTACTATCTCTTCATGAAGGGTTTTGTTTGTGATATATAGATTTTATGTTAGTATTATGTTAGTGTTGGGCTTTGCTCATCGTCTGGCTTGAGGCTCTGTCCTTTTATTTCTTTCTGCTATTTCTAAAGCTCAATCTGGGGGCCTATAAGTTTCCAAAATGATATGATCCAGGAAGAGGCCTGTTCACATTTCACCTGGTCTGAACTATGGAGCTTCCTGACCTAAATTTGGATGTGTAGGCTTGTACATGGTAGAATTCCAATGGACCATTGCTGGACTCAATTATTGTTAGCCTGCTACGAAGTTCTGCAGATTCAGAGTGACAGTCTCCTTTTTGTCTTAATTTCTTGTCTTGCTTATTCCACAGCAGGCATATGTACTGGGCTAAAGACAAGAGGTCAGTGATTGCTCTGCTCCTGGGCTCAGAGCCTCGTGGTCAAGTGTCTGGAATTTATTCCTTGCTCAGTACACATCTAGGGTCCACTTGCTCACTATTCTTCTTCACCCTGGGGCTGGACAACAGAAGCCATAGATGCTCAGTGGCACCACTTTCTGGTCCCAGCACTAGTTGAGGGGTCCCTTAAGATCTCTTTGTGTCTTGGTGCTTTCTACCCCATATTGGTTCTGTTTTTATCCCTGGGTGCTAGATTGCTCCTGGTCCCCATTGCCTCTGCAACTGCTGCTGTCTCTTGGACAGCACCCACCCCAGTATCTGCAGACCTGTCTGTGTTCCTAAACTGCCCTGAAAAATGACTCACTGTGACCCTTTTTTACCTTCTCCAATCAGAATTCAGTCTGGAATATTTTTCTAGGTAGTTGTAGAGGAGGTATACTGAGAAAGCTAGGCAAAAATGATTCCTCTAACTTTCCAATCTTGCCTGCCCCCATGTATTCTCTGTAAAGCTATCGCCGTTGTTGCTGTTGAGTCATTTCAGTTGCATCCAATTCTTTGTGACTCTGTTTGGGATTTCCTTGGCAAAGACACCAGAGTGGTTTGCCATTTCCTCCCCCAGATCCTTTTACAAGTGAGGAAACTGAGGTAAATAGGATTAAGTGATTTGCCCAGGGTCACATTACTAATAAATGTCTGAGATTGGATCTGAACTCAGGAAGATGAATCTTCCTAACTCCAGACCTAGTACTCCATCTACTGTACCATGTAGCTGCCTCCATATTTATAAATGTGAGGAAGTCCTGATCAGGGAACTCTTGACCAATCTAATTCTCACAATCTATAATCCCGATGAAATTGCAAGATGTAAGGTCAGGTAGGCAGAGATGAAGAGATGTAAAGGCTCAGCTACTTTCAGACTCTGAGTGATCTCTTTACATATGGAATTTTAGGAAATTTAGCCAAAGATTGGAAAAAAACCCAATAGGCTTATTCAAGGGGCTTCTCTCTGACCATTTATTGATGCCCACTCATAACTCCATAGCTGAACTCTGCTTTATGGACACTCCCATCTACTTCTGCTGTAGGACACTCAAGGTGATGGTTAGGATAGAAAGGTGAAAGAAGTCTCTTCCCCTAGCCTTGCTGTACTGTTCCAGAAGTGGCCCTAAGACTTGGCTGTCTCAGTTCTCTTGACCTGATCCATAGCAAGCTCTTCAGCTGTTAAACTTCTAGTTTCTCTCATTCAACCTACAATCCTCATCCCTCAAAACTTTAAAGGGGCTTCATTTACTTTTGACAAGTCATATCATCTCTGTTATTTGCCCTTTAAAATGATCAAATTTAATTAAGTGGATTGGAGAGACTCATTTGAATAGAACTGTCCTGATTGACCCTCCTAATCTCCCCCTAAATTAAATACAATTGATTAATTACTGCTCTCAGCATTTGGGGTGTGTGTGTGTGTGTGGGGGCTGTTTAATTCATTTTTCCCAAAGGGTAATTATTTTTTAAAAATTGGTTCATTGCTTATATAAATATCATAATTCTAGGTAAAAAGCATTCTGTATTTTTTTTTTTAGTAGGAACAAGCCTAGAATGGGCCAGAATGTTAAACACCATCCCCAAGGAAGAGCAGTTTCATGCTATATCCATAGATAGTTGCCTTGGCACAACAAAACTCTTCCCCCTGCCAGTCCTTAACCCCCCACCCCCAAACCTTTTGTCACAAAGGCAGGCTAGAGCCAATTACTTTTTCGATACAATCTTTCCAATCTGATTTTTCTCTGTGCATGGGCTTCTTATGAAAATGATTCTTATCATGGATATGAAAAATGTTGCTTCCACTGACTTCAAAGTGAGCACAGGGGAGAAGCTTAGCAGAGGATACATGCTTGAGAGAGACAACTATTTCCCTTTAAAAAATCTTGGGAGATGTTAAGATGCACACAGTGATGCAGCCTGTTTTGGCTTTAAAAAGGGAAAAGTTTACTCAAGAAAAACCATCAAATATAAGATTTATAAGTACAGTGACCTTTTCATTATTCAGAAGGGAAGCTTCCCCAGCCTCTTGCTTTCTACTTTCTCCTTTTTCTTGAACTGCCTGTCACCTACTTTACTCATCCACCAAGCGGTGAACAGATATTTACATACATATACACATGCCTCTTATGAATTTAGTGATTTTCTACAGCATAGAGGAAAGAACACAGGGTTTAGCATCAGAAAATCCAGCTTCAAAATCTGTCTCTGCCATTTGTTAATTGTGTGAGCATGGGCAAATCACCTATCTGTTCTGAGTCTCAGTTTGCTCAAGATCATCTGCAGTGCCTGAGATTCCAATGAGATGGAGTATTCAAAGCTCCCTAAACTTCTGTGGAGATAAATATGAACTCCAGATCATCTACTATGATGGAAAGAGACTTGGACACCATTAGAACTGGAAGACCTGAGTCTGAAACCCAGCTCTAACTCTTAACCAGATATATACTCATGGGCAAGTGATGACCAAAAATGGTGGGAAAGAGGTTAGGGAGATAGGAGTAAGGTTTCTGAAGTCTCAGAAGAAATAGGGATAAATGATCATGTGAGAGTCTGAGGCATGATGGGATGACATCCATCCTTTTAGAGTGTCATCACCTTGGGTGTCCCTCAACAATAAAATGATCCATGAAGGTCTGAGGCTTTATGATGATAAATGTCATTAGTTATATAGGACAACAGAGAAAGGGGCTAGCTATATATGGACACTTAAAAAAATTAGATTTCTTCGTTTATTTCACAACTATTTGTTGAGTACCTACTATGTGGTAACCCTCTTCTGTAGGGAATATGGCAATATTACAACAACCTCATGGTAGCTAAGCGGCACAGTGGGGAAGAAATCACTAAATCTGGAGTAAGGAAGAGCTAAGATCAAACTTTGCCTCTGACATTTGCTAAGTGTGTGACTTCTGCAAATCACTTAATCTGTCTCATCTATGAAATGGGGATACCAAAAGCATCCACCTTTCAGGCTTATTGTGAGACTCAAATTTGGTAACTAATGTTAGTTCTCCCTTCTCCTGCATTCTTGTTTCTGCCATACCTATAGGATATCTGTAACAATGAGCACCCCAACATATGTAGTGGGGCTGCTATCACAGGTTTTTAGATCTGCATTTAAAAAGGAAAGGCAACTTTTGAGGGGTTACAATCAAGCACATGTATCATTCCTTTAATCAAGCATATATATTATTCACCGAGGTCAGGGGATTCAGTACCCTGAACTTCAAAGAAAATACAGAGAAATTAAAAGATCAACACACATGGCTTCCTCTGTCTGAATTCAACAATTGGACCGCAACTGTCTGACCATAGTTACCAGAGAGGGAAGCACTGATTTCTGGGTTTTTCCTTAAAGTGCCTTCCCAGAGTCCTCATCTGGCCAAACATTTCCAGTCAGGAAGTGACCAGAAGCCCCCAAATAAAACTGCACCTTAGAGTCTTTGCACACTTTTTAGAGCCAGAGGGCATCAGTGCCTTATTAACAAAAGGCATGGACCTTCCTACACATCTTCCCAGGCCCAGCAGTGGGTGGGAAAGATCCTCTTCAGTCACATTCAAATAGAGGTATTGTATTTCTTGATTATACTAAAACAAAAACAGCAAAAAAAAAAAAAATCCTATTTTGCTTGACCTTTTAATATCTCACACAAGATTTCCTTAGATACCTTAAATTCGACAAGTTCAAAATTGAATTCATTATCTTTTCCCAAAAACATTCCCCTCCTCCTAACATCCTGATTATTATTAAGGATGCCACTGTCCTCCTGGTTACCTGGGTTCACCACGTTGATTTTACCCTCAACTCCTCACTTTTCCCCCTATAGACAATGTATTGTCAATTCTTATCAGTTCTACCTTCATATCCTCTCTTGTATATGCTCCTTTCTCTTCTCTGACACAAGAACACCGGGTTCAGAGTCTTGTAAGCTCATACTTTGTCTATATTGTCTGTTGATTTGTCTCCCTGCCTCAAACCTCTCTCCGATCCAGTCTGTCCATCCTCCACTCAACTGTCAAATTGATCATCCTAAGGAAAAAGTGTGACCTTGTCACATCCCCTGTTCAATAAACTCCAAGGGCTTCCTGTCTCTTTCAAGTTTACATACATGAGATTGAGGATCTTAGAAAAATGTGGATAGACTTGTATGAAATAACAAAGAATGAAATGAACAGAAGCAAGAGAATGTCGTATACAGTAACCATTTTGTTTTAAGAGAACTTTGAGTGACTAAGTCATTTTGATTATTATGAACACCCAGATTAGTTACAAAGGACATATGAAGAAAGACACATCTGCATCCAGAGAAAGAACTGATAAATAGAAGCATGTATAGAATGGCATTATATGTAAATTTGTATGTGTTTGTGTGAATATATGGATATACATATTTTTGTCTAGTGGTAGCCACCTTTAGGGTGGGGAGGGGAAGGGAAGAAAAAAGGTAATAAAAGAAAGTTATTTGATAACTTTACTATATATTTAAAAAGAATAGCAAGTTACAGATAATAGATTTGCAGTTTCATGTACTTTCTATTCTACTATGTTATGGAAATGCTTGCTTTATTTCTTAAGTTCAGAATAAAATAAAAAATAAAAATTAAAAAAAAAGAAAAAAACAGTACATACAAAACCTTCTGTTTGGCTCTTAAAGCCCTTTACAATGTGTTCCCTTCCTACTTTTTCAGTCTTGAGTATCCTCTAAATTACCATGATACTGGTCTCCTTGCTTGTAGAAGATAGTTCATCTCCCATCTTCCAACATTTTCACTGGCTGGTCAAATGCTGTCTTCTTCCTCTCTACCTCCTGCCTTACTTCAAATCTCAGCTAAAATTCTGCCTTCTACAAGAAACCTTTGAGCCTGCAGTCCTCCTTAGTGGTAGTGGGGTCCCTCTAAGATCACCTCAAAGTGATCCCGTCTGTATCATGTTTGTACAAAGCCATTTGTATGTTGTTACCTCCATAAGATTGGGAACTCCCGGAGTGTTGGGAACGTTTTTGCCTTTCTTTGGATCCCAGTACTTCATATAGTGCACAGTCAATAGAGAGCTGGGCCTGGAGTCAGGAAGACCTGAGTACAGATCCAACCTGAGACACTTACTAGTTGTATGACCCTAGGAAAGTCATTTCACCTCTATCGGCTTCAGTTTCCTCATCTGTAAAGCAGGGATAATAACATTTACCTTCCAGGGTTGTTGTAAGAATAAAAGAAGATGATATTTGTAAAATGCTTTTCAAACCTTAAACCACTATAAGTGCCCATTGTTATTGTTATTATCATTGCCCCAGAAAGTGTTTAAAAAATGCTCATTGACTTGATTTGACTTGATTTCCCTCAAGGAATTTTTAGTTCAGATGCAGCAGAGATTATTAGCATGGGGTCCATGAACTTATTTAAAAAAAAGAAACCCAAAACATTTTGATGAGGAAACTGAGACGGAGTTTAAATGACTTTCCCAGGGTCACACAGCTGTTGTCTTGAAGTAGGATTTGAATCCAAGTCTTCTTGACTCTATTATGTATTGTATGTTGTTTGCATATTATATGTTATTGTACCATCTAACTGCCTTTGAAGGACCCATACCACTGAGATCATGGAAATATTTAGAAGGTGCATTGAAATGTTGAAACATTGACAAGGACTTAGAAAGTTATAAAAGAAAAACTTCATTCAGGAATTTAAAAAATGAAATTATTCTATCTATAATTTATTAGAATAATCAACTCTCCCTGGGGTCAAGAGGACTTGAGTTCAAATCTGACCTCAGACACTTACTAGTTGTGTGACCTTGGGCAAGTCTCTTAACCCTGATTGCCTTCCCCTGTAAAAAAATAGGGAACTCTGTGGACAAAACTCCTTCCATTGATGAAAAATGGCAATTTCTTTGTAACTTACAGTGTTAGAGAGTTGCTGAGGCACTGAAGAGGTTCAATGAGTTATCCACGATACAAAACGGCTGGTGTGTGTCATAGGCAGGATTTGTACTCTGTTCTTTCTAATTCCAAAGCTTGTCTTGTAAACTACTATGCAATGTTGTCTCTCTAAAAATTAAAATATTCCAATTGTAAATTGAATTAAACTATAATAAATGTAAAAGTCAAAGAAGGAGTTAAGAAAATCTGATAGTCATGAAATAAAATATCTTGACAAAATATTTTCTCAAATAGCATGATATCAGGAAAGGTGATCATGAATGATTAGAAACACATGAGCTGAGCCTTGAAGGAAGTGAGAGATCCTAATAGAGAGAGATATGGATGCAGGGCATTCAAGAAATGGAGGTCAATCCATGCAAAAATAGACTTTGTTACAGCTTCCTCATCTTTAAAAACAGGATGTTGAGTTAGATGATTTGTAAGGTCTCTTCCAGATTTATTATTCATTTACTATTTTTTTAGGCTGTCTCATTCATTTTCTCAGCATCTAGTGCTGTGCCTTGCACATAGTAGGTAACTAATGAATGCGTATTTCTTTTTTGTTGTTTTTATTTTATTATTGATATATTTTGTTTTTACATCACCTTTTTTTCTCAATATATCCTCACACTTCTCTTCCCCGACTTCCTCAAGCCACTCTTACCAGTGAATGCTTGTTGCAGAGTGAGATAACAGACACTGGAAAGTGCTTGGTGAAACAAAGGGCAGCCTACACATGTAAGGTGGCCTATAATTATTGCTTCCTGATTTTGCTACAGGCTGACTCTCACTGAGACTTTGCTGGAACATTGCAGATCCACAGGTTCCTAATTAATTGTCCAGTAGCTAAATATATAGCACATTCTCAGAGGAAGAGCAAGGAGAGACGCTTGGGAGTGATGCTGTTTCTACGGCGACCATCTTTTACATTTTGAAGACTAGGCAGAAGTAAGTCATCGGATCAATGCTTTAGAACAACTGCCTAGAAATGCATTTTTCCCTTCTGTTTGGGGGGAATTTAGGACTACTTATCAGCAAGTGGCCAACCCCCAGCTTACTCTACAGCTAGAAAAGCCTGTCTTTGGCAACTGCTCCTATCTCTGCCCTTTTCTACCTCTGATCTCCAGCCACTTATATTTTCGGGGTTGACATTTTGTAATTTTAAACAATTTTTATTGTTAGCTCTTTTTATATCTCTTCATTTCCAGTAGATGCCTTTTCCTTTACTGGGAGTACTGCCATTACCATAACAACAAGCAAAAACGAAAAGAAAAAAATTCACAAAAATAATATATTAACTGAAAATACAACATCCTATACCCATAGTCCCACTCCCCTCCTCCAGTAAAGGGAGGGAGGTTGTAGCCACCCATCTGAAATGAACCAACACTCAGAACTTGCTTTTTTGTGCACAGGACTGGCCCTAATACTTTCCACCTCTCCCATCCCTATAGTGAGCAAGCATTCACGACTCTCCTGAGGCTGCAGAGCCTAGTCTCCCCTTTTAGTTCTGCTCATTTTGTGCCCAGTTCCTCATCACCACCACTCTCTGCCAGTGGACACTTCCTGCTATCAGGCAGTCCTCTTCCTTATTTGTCCATTCTACTCCCCAAATCTTGTGTTTCAGGTCCTGCACTAAAATTCATAGAACCTGAAGCTAAAATCCCTAAGGTCCTGGCTTCCTAGACTCCCAAAGTAATAAATAGTTACCTTATTCATTATTAAATGTATATGTATATACACATATATGTGTATGTATATGTGTATATGCATTATAATCTATATGTGTGTATATACAAACAGATATATACACATACATATGTATATCTACATATACAGTATACACATGAATATACATACCCATTTTTATACTGATGTTCTAATGAGACAATTACCCTGATTATAAATTATATATATGTATATATCTTTTTATATAAGATGACATGATCCACACATGATATGATAAGATATACTCAATAATGATATGGCATAATATACACATTACATGACTTTATCTGTCCATGAGATCTACACATGACACATGTACACATGGCATGAACTACATATGAAATGACATAACATTATTTACATGACTTGATCTGCATATTTTAGGCAATTGTATGACTTTAAAGATTTTGTGTGCTATAGAAAATAATTTTTAAAAATTTCTCTGTGCCTTCCCATATTTCCATCAGGGATACTCTCAATACATGTATCAGTCATTCTTATAGAGATTATATAAAAATGGGAAAGCAGATAGGTATGTCAGTAATTATTAGTTTCTTTGAGACTGTGCTTTTTTTTTTGTAATATTAGCACTTGTCATTCTTTCTAGTTGTTCAAGTATCATCCAGTCTTCAAATATTTAGAAAATCAACTTCTCAATGCTTTCAAAACTGTGTTATCACCAATGATATTTTTTTCAGTGTATACTTGGTCTGTTCTGTTATTTCTATCTTTACCTATTTCAGGGGCATGTCAGTTTCCTCATGTAGCAAACCAGGGGGTTGATGGGTTAGTCTTGAAATGTGCTGATTCCATTGTCATTTCTAATAAAAATATTACAGATCTGTTCTACTCTTTGTTTGTTGTCCTTCTATTTCATTTATGAAAAGTCTTAGGCTACTTTGGCTTATCTGGGTATCATGCCAAGTTTTCTGTGGACTCATTTTCCCTCCAACATTCATTGCTGTTTGTGAGACAATGCTGCCCATAATCTTCTCCTATTCTCCTTGATAAAGTTTTGAATATTAGTTTGTATTCTGGACCAATGTGTTACTGTTGACTGACAGGCCCCTCCATCTTGCAAAGATATCAGATATTTGAGATTGTATCTGGACTCTTTGTTGTGGCTATATCATGAAAATTTTAGGGAGTTTTAATGAAATGTATTTACTGTCATGGAGGCAGCTAGATGGCTCAGTGGATAGAGAGCTAGACCTAGATACAGGAACATCTGAGTTCAAGTCTGCTCTCTGCTGCTTATTAGCTATGTGTCTCTGGGAAAATCATTTAACTTCTGTTTGCCTTAATTTACTGGAGAAGGAAATGGCAAATCACTCCAGGATCTTTGCCAAGAAAACTCCATGGGCAATATTGGTGTGCCATGGTCCATGGGGTCATGAAGAGTTGGGAATGACAGAATAACAGTGTATTGTCACATTTGCTTTTCATATGTGTGTATACACACATACATACACACACATATATAAACACACATACATACATATATTTATCTTGGAAAATAACTGTATGTCTCCTATGTTATCTTACTCTCTAGGAAAAAAAAAGCTTTTGAAATGATTTGTAAGCATCCTTTTCCTTAATTCAGGTAATGGGTTTAATCTTAGAATTAAATTTGTTTTCCCTTTCCTTTATCTCCTATTTCATGCAAGTCACCAAATCCTGCTGAGTCTTCCACCATCGCGTTCCTTAAATTTATCACCCTTTACCTCTAGTATTACATTTCTTCAGACTCTCATTGGGTCTAGAGTCTCATGACTGGAAATTTGCTGCCTCTTGCCATTTTTCTGGTCTGTGACCTTTATTCCAAACCATCCTCCATTGAGCTACTTATATGATCTTTAGATTTAGATACTGAAGTCCTTGCTTGAGCTAAACTACCAAGTATTCAAACTATGCTTCAGAGAGTGCGACTCCGATGGGCTAGTCCTGTTGTTCGAATGCAAAATGTACGCTTGCTGAAAAGACTACTTTATGGAGAACTTGCACAGGGCAGGCGATCACATGGTGGCCAGAAGAAATGATACAAGGATGCTCTCAAGAACTTTGGATTTGACTGTGCAACGTGGGAGACACTGGCACAGGACCCCTCAGCATGATGTGCCCACATCAGAAAGAGTGCTGTGCTCTTTGAGAAAAGCAGAACTGAGACAGCACAAAGTAAACACAGGATGCTCAAATTTGGGATATCCACTCCAAATATTCACATGGACTATTTGTGCCCAACCTGTGGCAGAGCATTCCAAGCTCGTATTGATCTGATCAGCCACAGTCGGACACACTGGAATTTCAGCTTATCATGGTGATGACATTTTGGTACTCTTCAAGAATGAAGGAAAACAACCTATATCATCTTTAAACATCAAGTTTAAGATTTTCTCCATTCTCACCTTTGACTGCTAAATTCTTCACCTATCTTTCAAAACCCAACTCCAATGTCTTCTGCTCTTGGAAGTTTTACTTGATATCCCATATTAGAGGCAAAATACTTTCAGACCCCACAAAGTACCTCTCTCGTGAATTTAGGTAATATTGTTTACTAAAGCTATTTGTGTATCTGCATATTAGAATATAAGCTCCATGAGGCCAAGGACTGTGTTTTAGCGATGGATTTGGAGTCTGAGGATCTGAGTCTTAATTCAGATTCTTCTATTTAATATCTATGAGACCTTGGTCATTTTCCTTAATTTTCTGTGCCTCATGCATCTCTTTATTAATAAGCCATAGATGAAATCATCATTGTAGCCTATGATAGTGGATATTTCTATATCAGGATGATCCCTATAATAATGAAATCACAGATTCTTTTTTATATTCCTGTATATGACATCATATCCTGTCCTGTATTGTCACATGTAGCACATGTCACAACACATCATGTGTCATTGTGTTATAATAGGTTATGTTAATGTATTATTTATATTGCATCACAACATTCTGACTCCATGTCCACTGCTTTTTCTTAATACTTACATTTTGTTTGTTTATGTTACATGTCACCATGGCACTGTCATATCATAGTATCATATTATTTATATCACTTCACATCATTTTGACTATTCCTAGTGTTTTTTCTAATACCTTGTACTGGCATCCCATTTTCTACTCATATTTTGGCCAGATAGACACCGTATGTCATCAGTGTAAGTAACATGCACTTGCACAACATCACACAAAAGTATTATATACTGCGCTGGACATATGATAGCAAATGTAGCTAACCTGTAATTTGCATGTCAGCAAATGACAGCAAAAAAAAATCACTCAATTACATGTCAGCACCACTTACATGATATCACCGGCCACTCATATTACACTTTGCAGTCATTAATGCCTCTTTGATTTTACATGATATTTACATGATATCATGTCATGCCACTGTCACAGCATGCCATGGCATGTTAATACAGTATTTATATTGGGTTTCATCATTCTGATTCCATGCTTGGTGCTTTTTCTAATATCCTGTACAGGGAGTTCTCCCTTTCTACAAATTTGCATTATGCACATTTGACTTTATATAAAGAATTCTGGAAGAAATCCACGTTCCCCCCAAAACACCTATGTTAACTTTGCAGTATAAGCACTGTGCTCTTTATCTCTCCATTCCTGCCCTTTGGCCCCAGCGCTAAGACTTCATCATATCTCCCCCCCTCAAAAAAAATCCTCCAAGTGAAAGCAGAATAATTGACATGCCACTTTGAGACCTCTGGCGAGGAGAGAGGAGACCTTTGCCCCATTCCATGCCTCTGTGTGTGGTCTGGTATGTCTGTCTTCCCTCTGTCCTCAGGTACTGATTGGCTGTGGCCTCTCTCTTTCCTTGAACTGTGTGCTGGCCCCCTCCCTCCACTGGGCCACAGTTCCCTCTTGTTTCTCTCTCTCTTCCTCCTTTCTTCCCTCCCTCTCTCCCTTTTCCATGTCCAAGGGCAAATTCATATTTGTAGAAATTTTTTTATGTAGAGGTCTATGGGTTCATGGAATAGTTCACTTATGTAAAATGAGACCTGTCTGTACCATTTTTTCACCTATATTTTGGTCAGATAAACCTCATATGTCACATGTTACATTTTGTGTACACATGGGAAAGTTATTCCAACTCTATAACCCTTATTTTCCTCACCTGTGAAATAGGGGATACTGTACATAAAGCAATTTAAACCTTGAATTTAATTAATTAAAATTAATTAAATTTAATTAAATCTTAAGTGTTTACCTAAAACCTTAAAACACTGGCTTAACATTGGCCATCATTATTATAACACATTGTTCTGACCCTTGAGGAGCTTGAAATCTAGTTGGGGATTAATATTTAACACATATGATGGGACCAGCATTCCCAAGACATTCAGAAATAAGGCTATGTATGTCAGTGCTAAATTGAAGTAGGGCATCTCAGTGGATAGAGCACTGGGCTTGAAATCACGAAGACCCATCTTCCTGAGTTCACATCTGGCCTCAGACTCTTACTAGCTGTGGGACCCTGGTCAAGTCACTTAAACCTGTTTGCCTCAGTTTCCTCATCTGTAAAATGAACTGGAGAAGGAAATGGCAAATTACTCCAGTATCTTTGCCAAGAAAATCTCAAATGGGGTCACCAAGAATCTGACATGATTGAACAACAGAATTGAAGCAATGGTTGGATGAAAAGTATTTAAGTGCTCACTATGTGTGAAGCATTGTGCAAAGCTCTGGGGATACAAAAAAAAAAGATGATAAAATGCAGAATTCTAGAAAGTCACACAAGTGAGAGATCAGTGTGGGCAAGAGTGGTCTTCATGGATTTGTGGAATAAGGGAGAGTTGACTTCAGTCATGGAAGGGGAAGAGGGAAGGCATCCCAGTTAGGGAAAGTAGCATGCAGAAATGTTGCTTATTTTGTGGTAGTACATCTCTTTGCCTCACTTCCAGCTCTTGTCTAAGCACCTGCAACCACTCAGACACCCTGGATATAGAGGTGGCCCTTGGCCCTGCTTCTATCTCTCTCCTCATTTTTAATGACAGCCTAGGTAACACATGTAAGTCCCTCAGTGTTCCTGGGATTCATGACTCAGACATAATCAGGTCAGTATATCTGTTCAGAGGAGGATGGCTCTCCCACCTTCTTCCTTTCTGTTCCATTTGTGTTGCCAAAGAACCAGCAATGCCTTTAGGTCCTCAATGTCCTTGATTTTCCAAGACTAAATTCCAGGATAGACAGCTTAAAGGACCAGGGTGATCATGAACCACCCAACAAGTTGCATGGCAACCAGACCTTATCGGTGATAGACTTTGATTGGATCATGGGCTTGAAATTCAAAGACGCATTTTGCAAAGCACTTCCAGCTGTCCCAGAGGGAAGCTCAGTCAGTTTTCAGAGAGGATGATGCAGGCTGCTTGGTGTGTCACTTAAATGAATTCTTAGCCTGGTATCCTCAGAACTGGTCTGTGGAGGCCTTACGAAGTACACTCCTCTCCCCAGATGCTCCATGGAGGCTAGAATGAAGGTCTACATGGTAAATCAGCAAGTCCCAGAATTTCTGTTTGGTATTGCCTTGGATAACTATGCCTTTCTTTTGAATTTCCTTGAATTTGAGTGTTGGAATGGATTTCAGTGACTCTTCAGTCCAGCTCTACCAGAAGAGAATCCCTAGTGTAGAATCCTTGACAAGTCCTCCAAGAAGGAGAAACCCACCACCTCTCAAGCAGTCCATTTCTCTTTTTATATCTGTGGGGAGAGGAATTGGAAAAGCTGTGGAGATGGAAGGTAGAGTTTCATGAGTGAAGAACAGCAGGTATTCCAGTTTGGCTAAGAAGAGTTATGGGCAATTTCTAATTGTTAAGACATTTTCTTGAATGGGCTGCTTATCCAACTGTGTGTCACAGTTCCCACAAAGAGCATTTTTCATCTCTTGATTTTTGTCTGGATTACCAGACCAATCTCTGTTGAATTGTTCAGATTTTGTGAGGAGACACAAAAACAAGGGTTCTTAACCTGTGGTTCATGAACCTTTGATAACTGCATTTTAATATAATTGGTTTCTTTTGTATTTTTGTGTGTTTAAAAACACTATTTTGAAAAGAGGTCCCAGTATCTTTCACCAGACTACCAAAGGGGTTCATGACACAAAACACAGCGAGCCTCCTCTCTTTAGTCATCCAGTGTTTGATGCAATTAACAAAATGTCTTCTATAATGAATCCCTCTTTCCACTGGGCTTTGAGCAAGAACTTCTCCATTACTGTGGTGAACATCTAGGGGTTAATATCTCCTTTAATAAATTGACTGAAACTGGTAATCACAGAATTTTTGATGAACATGTACCTAGAAAAAAATCGTCAGATTTCAACATATACATGGAGCATGTTTTGTTGGTGGAGAACTTTGAAGCCTGCATTTTGCTTTACTAGCTAGTGTTTTTTTTTTTTTATAATAAGATGAAGACAGAGGGATCTTGTATTTTTTATACCTTTTAATCAACTATATGATTGAGAAGATGTGGTTGTAGAGAACCCTTGGTGAAAACCTGCCTATTTCCTTCTCATATTTCCACCAAGGATACCTTCAATCAATGAGGTCATGTGGTAGAAAGAATGCTGGACTGGAGTCATAGGTCATGATTTCAAATTATGCCTTTGCTGGTTACTTCCTGTGTGATCTTGGGTAAATCACTTTAACATTCTGAGTCTCAATTTCCTTATCTGGAAAATGAGAGAGTTGGACTAGATGACTTCCCAATGTCTCTTCTGTCTTAGTTATTTTTTTGGGAGGAATATCATTCATAATAGTTTCTGTTCTTTAGGATTTTTACCAGAGGCATGTGCTGGTAAATGTTGAACAAAGTCCTCTTAGAAAAAAATAAAACATATGATGTACTTTTAAGTTTAAGCTGCATTATTTTCTCCATCAACAAAACAATAAATTAAGTCCTGATTTGTATCTTCTGTCAATTTCCAAAGGGTAAATGCTTATTTTGAAAATTTAACAATCAAATCTCACAAGCCAGTATGAGCTGGCTTTAGCACACCTTTGCTTCTTATCATCTTATAGGCATCTTGAAAACCAATCCCTGGATGGCTTTTAAAAAACATTGTTGACTCTACTGTATGTTTTCCAGTGTGTCTTTAGCCAGGTCCAACTCCTCTGCTCTACTTCTTTTTCTTAAGTGCCATTTCTACTTCTTTATGTAATGCATTGGGTATGGTATCAAAATCCAAATACATTGTTTTGATAAGTATCAGTGACTTGTATTAGATATGCTGGAACATCTGTTGCATTTAATATGTATTTGTTGTCCTTCCTGTTTCATCTAGAATGTTTTGTGAATAATGTGACTGAGTTGGGTTTTACCCCAAGCTTTTTGTATACTCTATTTTTCTCTATACTATTTTTTCATTAATTGTGAGACCATGTCGTTGATGATTTTCTGCCATCCTCACCTATAATATTTAATGAATGAACTTGTATGCTAATCTGTTGTTTTCTCTAGCTGCCATGACATTTATCTTTGCAAGGAGGAGGCCAAGTGTTGGTTTGGGGGCCTTTTGGACTTCTTGGTGTGGTGATTTTTTTTTTTTTTTGGCTAAATTTCTCTCAGAAATATTGATTATCAGTGTCAATGCTGTTACCTTCATCCATGTCCCACTTCCCAGACAATAGCATATAGAGATTGGACTGGAACTGTAATAATTTTGTTCAGAGTCTTTTTCTAATTTTTATCCCTCTAATTTGATGCTATTTGTGATTTTTGCAGTTTGTGAATTGTCTGTTATTAAAGGTTAAAAAAAAATCTCCCTATGTGGGGTCAATTTATGTGAGGAGACCCAGGAGATTTGTATATAAGTTTTGCTTTTTTTTCTGATAGAAATAACAAAGGCAGACTATAGATATACATAATAAAGAGATATAATAAAGGCAGAACCATGGAATAAGGTGACAGGATCAGCTTCTGGCATTGCTTAACTGAATTGTCTCTTCTTTATTCCAAAAGTGCTTGGCTACTAAAAAGAAAGATGCAACATCAGCAGTCTCCACACCTGTTTCCTATTCTTTCCCTTATTTTGTTAGGGAGTTTTGCAGTATCAGAAGCATGTTGCCACACCATGCATATGTCTTGGCCATAGTTTCCTCTGTGTGTACTAGGTCTACATAGGCTTCTGGTATGTCTCTCCCTTTACACATGTCCCAGACCACATATATTCTTTACTTGTGATGTGGCACTAGGGTAACATATAGAGGAACTCATAGGAGGTAGGGACGTTTTACTTATCACTTATTTTGAAATGACCTTTAATTGTACCTCTTTTGCTTTGATTGAACATGAACTGGTTAGCTACTAAAAGCAGACATTAGTTGACACTCGTTAGCCATGGTTTGGAGTATCTTTGCATGGTATTCTGCCCTTCATACACTTAATACCATGCAGGTAGTGGTGACTAAACTGGGCAACCTCAGAGCACTGTTAGCTGTTACCACCATCAGGGGCCCCAGTGGATAGGGGCTACTGATGCTATCATTCTTGGCCTTGACCTAGGTCAGAGCCCCAGTTTTTCATTGAATTATAGTGGAGTAAGAGAGGAGTGAAATATCTGCATACCATATGAAGCTTCCTTCACCATATGACTGTCCCAGTTCTTGTTACTGTGGACTTACTCAACTACTGAAACTATCTCAAGAATTGTGAGAAAGTGAGTAACATAGTGGCTACTAGCCTTGAGATGACCACCATTACAAATAACCCTCTGTTGCTTATTCTTATAACTGAATACTCTGATCCAATAATACCTCTCCATCCTATGGCTAGTCATGGCCTCTTCCAGATGATGCTCTGGTTTTGTGGTCATGGTTAGACATTGTTTTACTGGTCTTCTGGCTGCTGCTAGATAGTTCCATACTGATGTGGTGGTGGTGCTTCTGACTCCTATGTTCTGGTTGGTTTCAGACAGACTTCTCAGCTGAAGTGTTATCTTTTCCCATAAGAGGAAAAGTGCGTTCTAGCATATTCCTTTAGATTAGGGTCCCAAAGTTGAATTTTTTTTTTTTGGTGGAGAGGCAGATCCTTCACATACCTACTTTTAGCCTGGGGAAAAACATTTAGGAATTTTACTCTCCATAAGGAGAAGGATTAATTGTTACGAGTCTTAGCTATAAGTTCTTCTCCCCTCCCTTCCCCCTTTATCCCCAGTGTTCACCTATGGGAAACCAACATCTTTTGGATCATAGAACAGCCATTCAGGCAAGCAAGTAGATTTTTTAGGCATTTAATTTGTCTTTGAATCATAATCAATTGTCCCAGACCACTATCTGATTAACGGTTAGAAATTCCTTACTACTCCTGCTTAACATCTTAAGGGGAACACTGTGTCCTTAGAATAATTTTGGGGGGCTGCTTCTTTAGCATACTTCCAGGGGTCCTTTAGGTCAGAGGTCCAATGTATAACTTTTCTCTGCTTCCTAAGAGCCTTTGATTTTCAATGAAAATCAATGAGGAGAAAGAGCAGGAATTTTAGAATCGCAGTGGAGTCAAAGTCAAGGCTTTGCAGTCTTCCACCTAGCATGATCTTTGGTTCCAAAGTTCTTTTATTACGTATATGAAGCTGGCAACCAGTCTCCAGGGCTTTAAGCTGCCCCAAACCAGGGAAAAGGGAAAACTTCACAATAGTCCGAATCGCACTGAGAGGTGAGGGTTTCCTCCTTACTGGAGGTCTTTGTTCTGTGAATCTTGGGGGTAGGTATCAGGGGGGATTTCCTGTTCACTTAGGAGTTGGACTAAGTGACTTCTCTGTTCTCAGCTCCTGTCAAATTCTGAGGTTCTGTGATTTTGTTTCAAGGTGAAGAGACATCAGAAGAATGGCAGGGGAGAAGGGTGGGAAAGAAAACTCAGCCATCCTGTGCTAAAAATGACCTGAGGCACTTATTCAGATAATCCACCCATCAATCCTTAAAGCAAATGGGTGGCACTGTTCCTTGTTCTCATTCACAGGCCTCAGGCTGTTCTTTACTAACTTTGACATTTAAACTGTTTTCACCTGGATGCAGAAAGTTTGCAGAGGGGATGGGAGAAAACACATACTTAATTTACTTTGTCCTCCCACTTATCCTCTTCCTCTCTCATTGGCTAGGACTTAGGTGGGTGAGGGTGTGGGCAAGTAAAGACCAGCTTCCTCCATTCTATAGCTTTGTCCAGAATGGCCCCGCCTGGAATTCTTTAGACTTGTTGGTGTTCACTCTCTCCTTAGAACTGCTTAATCATTTCTTTGAAGTCAGGGAAATGGTATTTTTTTTAGGGCTTTATAGTCATAGTCTAAGAAGGCTATTTCCTTAATTGATGAGAGTGACAAAATGAAGCCTTTAAAAGCTTTTAAGAACTCTGCTGGATGTAGGTGATTGGAGGAGCATCCTTTTTTCACAGAGACTCATGGGGAGTCACCGAGAATGGCAAGTTTTGGTTTTTTTGGTGAAGGGAGAAAAGTAAGTACAAGGAATGTGAATGAAGTAAAAGTGGATAACAGCTTGAAATTCACATTAAAGCGTTCTTTTAGACATGCCTGAATCAACAAGTACTATTTCTAATAGTACCTAGTGGTGTTTGGAAAGTGATGTCTGGGAAAGATAGGGAGGAAAAAAATGGATGATAACTGAGTTTTGCAACATAAGAGAACATGTAAAGGTGAATAAAGCCTATTTGGCTGACCTGTGGTTATTCTCTTATTAGATAATGTAGAGCCATGGGTAGAGGGTTTTTTGGTTAAGAGATTTTCAGTTCATTTTCTTGCTATCTAAGGTCTATTTCTGGGAAGATTTTGGAAGGAGAAGAGAATATGTTCCCCTAAACTTACAACACACCAGTTTTGTACTTTTCCTCCACACCCCCAGCCCCCATTCCAAAAGCTAGAGATGATCAATAAATTTAGTAGGATCTTAGTATCTGTGGACCTTGGCGGTTTTTGAGTTTTCATATGGCCCTGAAATGGTCTCGAGGTCACGTTTCAGTAGAAAGAAAAAATGCATTACTCAAAAGAGTAGTCTACCTTTGCAGAACTCTTGGTTGTGATGAGGTGTATTGGGTGATGGGTGGACCCCAAAATATCTACAGTCCGGGTCGTGCTCAAATGAATTCGACTCAAGCCTTCTTAAAGTCAAAGAAAACAAAGTTTATTAAGGATTTGCCTAATTGGGTTGCCTCTTAAGGATCCTAAGCATTTGTGATACTTGTATTCACAAGTGGGCCAGATATAATCCCAGCTAGACAGAGTCTGAGCTGGATTGAATCTGAACGCCTTCATGGAGGCAAGGTAGGACTTAAATACAGAAAAGAGTATAGGAGGGATGGGGGTTGGGGGTGGAGGTGGTCTGGCAGTGTAGAGTGATGGGGGAAGAAGTTCAGGAAGGGCCTCCAAGGAGGATCAAAGGCTGGAAGTGGCTGGAGATAATCAACAAACATCAGACAAGGGGGTGCCTAGGTGGGAAGCAGGTAGGGCAATTGAGAGGTAACTGACCATGGTCACAGATTTGAGTACGAAAGGCCAGATTCTGTGAGGGGATACAGAGAGCTCAATTTGAGTATGAAAAGTCAATTTAAGCCAGGGGATTCCAGGGGAGCTCAAGGAAGTTCCCACACTCTGAACCCCATCAGTTGTTTCCTCTGAAGGATTTATTTCTCAGTGTTGAATCTAAGGTCAGCCAAAGGAATTGCAGAGTTGAGCCAACGATGTGGCAGCAGTAAGAATGCTATAGAGGGAAGGAGGAGGGAACAAGCGTTTATAGAGAGCTCGCAATGTGCTGAGCACTGTACTGTGTGAGTTTTACAAATATTATCTTATTTGATTTTCACAACAATCCTGTGAGGTCCTTGTTGTTATTTTCATTTTTATAATTGAGAAAACTGAGGCAAACAGGGTTGAAGTGGCTGCTAGTGTCTGAACTACAGGTCTTCCTGACTCCAGGCCCAGCTCTCTATCCACTGAACCATCTGGCTTGACCAGGCTGCTCTCCCGAGTTGATGAGTGTGCTGATTCTCAGAAGTTTCAGGTGTCACCACACTTGAGACCCTGAGAATTCTGAATAGTGTCAGGTATGTAGGGCAGTCTGACTAGATAGAATCTTTCTATCATGTTTCTCACTGCCCAACCCATCACCTTCCTCCTCCCTTGCCCAACCAGGTGTAGTTACTAAGTTGGCATCACCTGGGAATTCATGCATGTATGGGGCTTAAGATCAGTCTGGGCAGCATCAGGGAACATGTTAGAGGCTGAGGCTGAGTCAGATCTTACCTGGGAATCCCATTTGCTTCTTGCACTCTGTTCCACCCATCCCCACACCTATTGCCTAATTCTCACCCCTGGCCTCCAATCCATCTTGACCATTTCAGGGTCATACAAAAAAACAAACCACCAAGATCCATACATATTAAGATCCTACTAGATTCAGTGTTCATCTTGTTGACCTGAAAACTTGGTTAGAGAAAAGGCAACAGGTTAAATGCATACATTTTATGATTTAATTAATTAAACAATTCCCCATAAAGATGACGGTTACATAGCACTATGGAGCCTGGATTAGAACTGGCTGTCTCAGTACAGAAATTGACTGTCTTAATTTACCATGAGAAAGGAGCTCTCTTAGATAAACACATTGTAAATTTGGTAAGACAATTAAAAAGTAGTGTCAGTTGGGCTTTATGATCCCAAGTGTGGGAATCTCCTTTCTGTGGCACATCTCTGTGACTTAAGATAAGGAGATCATCCCACCATTCTGATGACAGATATCCAGGCCTTTGAAGTGGTGGTATCTTAACAGAGTTGACAAAGCTGAAGTTACAACCCAAGATGTCTGTGTTTTTCCTTATCACTAAGATGCCAGAAGAAGGGTCTGGTAAGGAGGTCCCATTTGTTTGCCTGACATCAAAGGTGTCCTCTAAGTTAAACAAAGGGGACTATTAGGTCCAGGCTCTTCTTAATTCAAACTTTGGCCCTTATTAAAGTTCAAAATTTATATTAAATATTATCAATCCATAGCTTTTTGGAATGGGGTTTGTGTGGAGGAAATGTACAAAACCAGTGTGTTGTAAGTTTAAGGGAACATGTCCTCTCCTGCTTCCAATGTCTCCCCAGAAATAGACCCTAGATGTCAAAGAAATGAAGCTTACAAAGTTATGCTGATTGTCTTTCAAAAGGGAGGTCTCTACTCAGGACTCCCCAAATCATTCTGATGAGATTAACTAGAGACCTCCTACCTTACAAAGATGGTCTGTTGAATTGACTACAGGGAAACAACCTTACTAGTATAGACCTCATCTAGAATGAACCCAAGATTAATGCAAAGTTAAGACAGACTCCACCTCACCCCTCCAATCTCACTTCTGGAATAAGGAAACTGGCTGAGCAGCCTCACCCTTGACTTCCTTTGCCACCTGCCCTAAAGCTATGGTTTTTGTTTTTTTTTTAGATTAGTCCTGTCTGGCTCTTTGTGATGCCTATTGGGATTTTCTTGGCAAAGATTGAAGTGATTCCCTATTTCCTTCTTCAGCTCATTTTACAGATGAGGAAACTGAGATAAATAGGGTTAAATGACTTGCCCAGGATCACACAACTAGTGTCTGAGATATTAATTTGAACTCAGGTCCTCCTAACTCCAGGCCTGGCACTCTATCCACTGTGCCCTTTAAATGTGTGTATCTCCCTTTGTTCTGAGGAGTTCCTAGCTTCCTGGCAATAGTAGCCCATCAATTTAATGTTAATTAAACTTTTTATCTTCTAGACTTACCTCTTGATTTATTGACTTCCAGTCAAAGGGACCTAGGTGGGAGGAATTACTTTCCAGGAGATTCTTAAGATCTCTGGGCTGAGGAATTAATTTCTTAGTAAAGAGATAATAATGCACTCCTCCTTTCTAGTGAGCTCTAGCCAGGATAATGTTGTTGAGTCGTTTCAGTCCTTCTTTGAGACCCCGTTTGGAGTTTTTTTGGGCAGAGATATTAGAATGGTTTGCCATTACCTCCTCTACCTCATTTTATAGATGAACTGAGGCAAACAGGGTAAGTGCTTTGCCAAAGGTCATAGAACTAGTAAGTGTCTGAGGCTAGGTTTGAACTCAGGAAGATAAGTCCTTCTGATTATAGAGCTGGAACTCTTATATACTATACCATCTAACTGCCCCTACAGGTCATCCTATTTATTAAGCACCTAACATGCCATGCACCGTGCAAAGTATTGGGGATACAAAAAGAGGCAAAAGATATTACCTCTCCTCAGGGAGTTTACAGTCTAATGGGGGAGACAACATGCAGACAAATATATACAAAGCAAGCTATAGACAGAGTAAAAAATTAACAGAAGGGAAGGCACTGGAATTAAGTGAAATTGCTTCCAGTAAAAGATGAGGTTTTTAGTTGGGATTTAAAGGAAGTCAGGAAGGATCTCTCTCTATGTCTCTCAATCTCTCTTTCTCTCTGTCTCTCTTTGTCTCTCTCTTTTTCTTCCTCTCTCCATCCTCTCTTTCCCTCTCTCTCTCTCTCCTTCCCTCCCTCCCCCTTCTCTCTCCTCTCCTCACCCTCTCTTTTCCTCCCTCCCTCTTTCTCCTTGCTTTATTTTATGACTGCTGAATTTGTTTTCATGCTTAGATTCCAGCTCCTTAGATAACCTTGGCAGAGATGTGCTGAACTTCCTGCCTTACCAATGTTCTTCCAGATGCTTGAGCTCTAGATACTTGCTGAAACAGATGTGACCCAGAACAGTTTGTGACAGTTTCATAAAAATAAAAAAAATATATATATATAAAAATAAAATTATTGAACTTCTTTTTTGGTTCTCCCCTATATAAACCCTCCCCAAAACTACTTGCTTCTTACATCCTTACTGAAAGTGGGCAGGAGTTCATGTCAGGAGCAAGGCTTTTGAGGTCTCAAGGGAAGATGAAGAAGGAGGAACAGAGGGGCGGCTGCTGACAGGTACCTTGGTATCAGAATCTGACCGAAATTTGACACTGTTTTCTTCCCCTGGTGACTAGGGCCTAAAGAGCTACAAACTAAATAATGAAACTTGTCACCTCTAATAATAATAACAGTTAATGCATAGTGCTTACTAAGTATAGGACATTATACTAGACACTTTACAAATATTATTTCATTTGATCCACACGATGACCCTGGGAGGCTGGTACTATGAGTAAAATGGAACCTCATTTTACAGATGAGAAAACTGAGACAGGCAGAAGTATAAGTGATAAACCCAGGATCGTACCGCCATTAAATGTCTGAAGTCATGCTTGAACTCAGGTCTTTCTGATCCAGGTCCAGAGCTCTAACCTCTGTTCCATCTAGATGCTCCTCTAATTCTATTTGGGTTGAAGACAAACCCTGATGCACATGATACTCTTTCCCTGCATTTGTTGTTGTTCGGTCATGTCTGACCTTGGCAAAGGTACCGGAGTGATTTGTCATTTCCTTCTCCAGCTCATTTTACAGATAAGGAAACTGAGACTGACAGGGTTAAGTGACTTGACCAGGATCACACAGCTAGGAAGTGTCTGAGACCAGATTTGAACTCAGGAAGATGAGTTTTCCTGACTCCAGGCCCAGCACTCTATCCACTGTACCATCAGCTGCCTTGCATACAGTCATATAAATATTGCCCCCAACATGCTGTCGTAACCTTTCCAGACCCATCTTTCTATACAGACTATATCTCTCTGGTCTCTTCAAATGCCACAGAATGATGCTGATTGGCTGAGAAGGATTTAGGTAGAAGTATTAATGAATTGTGGAATGTGAAGGTGAATATGTGATGGGATGAAATGACATGGAACCAAATCGGTAATAAATGCTGGCACCATGTTTCCATTACCAGTAATAAAAGCTTTTTACAAAAGTAAGTCACAAGAGTCAGGAGTTTGGAGTCAAGTCACTTCTAATGGCCTCAGAAGGCAACCTGGATTCCAGGGCTGGTCCTGTAGAGTGATTTGGGGGCTTTAGTTTCCTTACTCAAAGGAGGAATTGGTCTAGCCAAATCTGTGCCTGAGAAAGTCAGAGTTGCTACTAGTAAACAGTCTTTCTTGGTGCCATGTTGAATTTCTTTGCCTTTTAGTTTACCTATTGACTTTAGCCATGTCTAGTCTTGTGGATCTCTTGGTGGGTGAGCTTCTGGTTGGCTTCTGAAAGAACCTAACCTGAGAAATTCCCCACAAGAGCTCTTGAAAGTGTTAGGGCTATTATAGGGCATCACTTTGACAGATCACTGGGGGATGGATTGGAGTAGGGAGTGACCAGTGAGAAGACTATTACAATCATCCCTGAAAAAAGACCTGAAACAGGGTGGTGGCAAAGTGGAAAAAAGTGGCCAGATGCCAAAGATGCTGTACAGGTAGAAATAGCAAACATTTCTTAAGCACCCATTTGTGACCAGAAGTCTGTGGTAGTAGATACATGATTTACCTTAAACTCCTACTTTTGAGGTTTCATTGAGCATGTTAAAAAAAAATATAATACCTTGGTTCCCTGTAGGTTATTTATAAACATTGAAAATTGAACCCCCCTGGTAGGGCAGTGGAGAGAGTGCTGAGTCTGGAGTCAGGAAGATCTGAGTTCAACTGTGGCTTCAGACACTAGCTGTGCGACCCCAGGCAAGTCACTTAAGCCTGTTTCTCTCAGTTTCATCACCTGCAAAAGAAGGGCTAGAACCACATCTGCTGCATACCAGAGAAGCTCATTTTGAGGAAATATATAGGAAGTGATTTGTAATCGTAAAGTATTTTCATTAGCTTCACTTACATCCATCACTGTAAGTTGTTGTCATTGTTTCCATGACACTATCTGTCCATCTCACCCTCTGCCTTCCCCTTTTCCCTCCTATCTTTCCCAAAATTAGAGTCTTTTCCAATGAGTCCCATCTTCTTATGTGGCCAAAATAATTCAGCTTCAGCTTCAGTATTTGGCCTTGCAGTGAATAGTATGAATTAATTTCTTTAAATGTTGACTGATTTGATCTCCTTGTAGTAGATGTCAGAATTCCCACTATCTTGTCTATTCCTGGCTAATCTGATCCATGACTCCTGATGTGCTCTGAACCTTCTTGGGATCTTTGTCTTCTTAGAGTTTTTATGTTGTACCTTTCTCCTGACTTCCATCCCTGGGCTGTACCTTGGATTACACGGATTGTAGACATGTAGTTAAACCTCCTACCCTCATTCCAGTGTCCTAACTCTGACTGCTGACCCATACAGTTCTGTCCCTTGATTGCCCCCTAGTGGAAGTGAGCTGTAGTAACTCAACTGGACCAAGGTAAACCATGGTGTATACAGTCAGGATTTGCTTGAAAGTGAAAGTCTGGAGGCCTGGGTTCTGTTACCAGATCTATCACTACAGTGTGTTTTGAGGGCAAGGGCAGTTCATCTCTCTGGGCTTCAGTTTCCTCCCCTGGAAAACAGCAATGTTGGACTTGATGACATCTAAGGTTCATTCCAACTTCGACATTCTGTGGCTGCATGATGTGAACATCTCCTTGACTTCCAACATGATGAAGTGATTGATCACAGACCAAGTCTTCTCATGATAAGTGTGTAATCTGACCTTGTTATACAATGGTACATATAATGTTCTCCCCAAACCCTGCTGTGCCTATGGTGCCAAGTTTTGCCCTACTTAGGGATTGTTTGAAGACAGTACGGGCAGGATCTTTTTCTAAAGTTTTATTTTGAATTCTGAGAAATGGAAATTACAGCAGGAAGACATTATTTTCAACTATAAAAATAGATCAAAGAAAAAACTATGCTCTTCAGAGGTCATTTGTAAATTGCAGACACTCTTCTTGGTATTTTTGTAAATAGATCATTATATTTATAGTCAAGAAGCCAGTTCCTTCTGTTCTAACAGGTTCCTACCAAAACAGGTGAGTGATTAAGAAGTAGCTTGGGAAGATGAAAAAGGAACAAATCTATAGGAGAATTCTGGGACTTAACTTTTGTGATTAGATGTAAGACTAGCATCTTTGGGATGAGGACCCAACAGGTAATCAATGGACACGTTTTAAGCAACGACTATGTGCCAGATGTTGTGTGCCAAGTGCTGGGGATACAAGGAAAGACAAAATAGAATTCTTGCTCTTACGCATTTTTCAAAGCATCCAAATAAAGCCTTATCTGATTTTTGAAAAATAAGTATGGTGTAGGGGAGAAAGCAAAGGACCTAGCTTCAAATACCTGCTCTGCAATTTACTACAGGTGTGACTTTGGACAAGTTCATTTAATCTCTTTCTTCAGCTGTTAAATGAGGGAGCTGGACCAGCCCTTTCCAGCTTGAAGTCTTGTGTGTGTGTTCTTTGCTTTTGAAGAGGACCTTGACATCAGGGAAATGATGACATGACTTGCACTTGACTTTGATTTGAGTGAGGGAAGACTGTGCAAGGTCATCAGCCTCACTTTTCCCTCCCAAGCCATCTGACTCCAGTTGCCAGATATTCATCAAGACGACTAGAGATAGCCCAGGGTGCAATGGGAGACCTTGGCCCTTTTAAGTTAAGGCCTTTTCAGGTCTTCCTATCTCTTTCTTCTTTTCTTAGTGGAAGGTAGCAGAATTTGAACCTTACCTTCATACCCCAACCCTCCCAAATCATTGAGAAGCACAGAATCTCAGAGTTGTAATAAACAAGCTGAAATGCTTGTGGTCAGAACTCAGTGTTACTTTATAGGAAGGATATTGATGGAAAAAGAGAACCAGGGAGGGATATGCCATGGGAGGATCAGTTGAAGAAATGAAGTAAGGTGGCATTTTAATCCATTAGAAGAAGATGTATTGAGAAGGGGAGATGGTATGAGGACTAGAGAACAACAAGGATTTGTTGAAGAGAATGGGGATGTTTAACACACAAAAGGAATATTAGTAATATCTAGAAGAAGTCACGTGTCAGGACCAGAGAATGCAATGATTCACCAAAGGCACTGGTAATATTTAGCCTAGAGACAGGGAGATCCAGAGAAGACAAATACTGGGTGGACTGACATTTGGAAGAGAAATCAGACTGTTTTGCCTGGCTCTTGATGGTAGAACTAGAAGCAAAGGGTGAATTTGCAGAAGTAGATTTTGACCTGATAAAGGGAAAAACAAAACATCCTAACAGGAATATCCAGTGGTGGAATGGGCTTCCTCAAGGGGTGCCTTTGTAAAGGTCTTCAAGCAGAGACTGGATAACCACTGGTCAGTGATAATTGTAAAGAGGATTCTTGTTCAGCTGTGGTTTGGGTTAGATGAGTCTTGGGAAAACATAATTGAAAGGGAAAGATAGCTAGGTGGCACAGTGGATAGATTCCTAGACCTAGATTTGGGGAAAATTTGAGTTCAAAAAGTGACCTCAGACACTTTGCCCTGTAGACCCTGGGCAAGTCCCTTAACCTTAGCCTCAGTTTCCTTAAGTGTAAAGTGGGGATATTAATAGTATCTACCTTCTAGGGTTGTTGTGAGGATTGAATGTGATAGTATTTGCATAATGCTTTTCAAACCTTAAAGTACTATATAGGAATGCTAGCTCTTATTGTTATGTTTATTAAGGGTAGATTGGCTTGCAAGCTAAAATTCTACAAAGGAAGGAAGCTTAGAGGGGGATGTGAGGCTTTCAGGAATGAACTTCTGAGGTCACAAAGAGAAACAATTCTGATGGGGCAGAAAAGGCAGAATTACTTACAGATACTGCTGGGGATAGACAGAGAATTTATTAATTAATGTAAATTTAAAAAAAGACATGCACAGACAGTGGAAGCAAGGGCAAAGGAAATGAACAGAGAAGCACATCACTACCCCTAAGAGTAATGTCTGGAGGGTTAAAGCTCAGGATGGGCTGAGGCTGAGGAAGAAAGCCAAGGACAAGGTTTTAAAAAAAAAGTTTTGGTTAGATTTTTAGATGAATGGTGGGTAAAAGGAGCATTAAAAAGTGGAAAGGACCACTGCTTGGTTGGATGGAGCACTGGTTACTGACAACAAAGAGAAAGCTGAGTTCCTCAACACTTCCTTTTCACCTCTCTTTCCTCTGCCAAGAGGATGATGAGTGAGGAGATCAGAATGAACATGGCAAAGAAAACGGAGATAAACAAGGAAATAATGAGAGAATCCTGATGTTCTGGATGAGTATTGAAATGGACTGAATCAATAAGTCACAGGCAAAATTAATTGAAAATTTCAAGATCGTCATTTATTAGCCAGGCTGGCGGCCACCTCATGTAGAGACCCAGAGGAGACAGCCCCGAACTGAGGTGGGTGAGTGCATTTTAAGCATTTCGGTGCTACTCGGTACAGCTTTGCGGTTTCCACAACAAACAGGGTTCTGACAGAGTAAGAGGGGGGGCTGACTACTAGGCAAGAACCCCCAAAACAGAAGAGGTTGTCAGGGAGTTACTAGGCGCAGGACCCCTAAACAGAAAACATGTGCCAGTAGAGGTAGCCAATCAAAGACTGGTTGTCATTCCACATACAGTAGTTGTCAGGAATATTAGGTGGGGCACAGGTGGTTACCATGAAAATGGACTAAACAAGAAATGACTGTTAACAATTCATCAGATATTAAACCAAAGGGGAATAACATTTTGACAGGGGCTTAACAACAGAAGGAAACTGTTACTAGGCAAGCTATTCTGCCCAGTAACCTAAGAGAGATCTCTTGGCCTAGGGGCCCAGGGAGAAATAATATCCATTTTAAGTATAAAACACTCTGGTCAGCTGAAACACTAGGCTGCAGGCCAGTGAGCTTTGATGAGGATGGGATATGAACCCTTAAAAGGAAAGACCACATCTTTGGCATCTGGACCCCAAAAAGGAAAAACCCCTGGACTTTCTCATGAGGTCCAGATCCCTGGTGTTCAGCTGGGCCAACTGACCCTTCCCAGTTAATAATCTCTCATTGTAGCCCTAATCACCTGCACCTGGACTCAACCTAGACCACCACTCCTTTATTCCATCTAGACCTCTTCCATGTAGCCCCAGGTCCTTGGCATTTGCCTGGGGCACCTGACCCTTCCAGGTCCTACACTGTTATCTCTGAAGGCACCCCAGACTACTTGGCCACTCCTAAATCCTTCCCCCGGTCTTTCTATATATAAGGTCAATTTTGCCCTCCATTAACATGCTCAGATTCCTTAAGTATAGCCTGCTTGTATTAGTGATAGAAATGCTCAGACTCTGTCTAGTTCACTTGTCAATACAAGTGCCACAATAGTGCAGATTCTTAAAATTTCACCCACGCAGATGAGTGTTCTAATTAACCTTATCTCTGGTTGAAGGCTTGAGTTGAATTCATTCAAGGGTCTTTTGCCCTTGAATTTTAGGGTCCCAGCACCCCTAAACTTCAATAAATTTGACTTTGCATACTGGCAAAAGTTTCTAAAGAGATGGCTAGTGAACATCCAGGAAAGGAATGGGTGGTCACAAAGCTCCAACATGGAATTCTCAAGAACAAGTCATGGTAGACAAACCCCATTTTCTTTTCTGGACAGTTACTAAACTCATACATAGATCAGGGGAACCCTAAAGATAAGATGTGCTTAGATTTTACTAAATTTTTGAATAAAGTCCCTTGTGCTATTCTTGTATACAAGATGGAAAGATTTGGAGTAGGCACTGGGATAGTAAAGAAAATTTTGAACTTGTTGAATAAAATAGTAATAGTTTCTTGGCAACTTGAAAAGAAGTCTTAGGTGATGTGCCCTGAGGATCTGTGTATGCCTTAACACTGTGGTCAAGTGCTTGGATAAAGGGAAGGAGACAAGCATTTATTAACATTTATTAAATACCTACTGTGTGCTAGGTACTGTGCTAAGCACTTTACAGATATTATTTCACTTGAGTCTCACAACAACTATCATTTTATAGTTGAGGAAACTGAGATAGCCAAAAGTTAAGTGACTTGCCCAAGGTCACACAGTGTCTGAGACTGGACTGGAATTTGGTCTTCCTGAATCCAGACTCAGAACTCTATCCACTGAGCTACTTATCTGCTGCAGGCATAGATGGCATGCTTATTGAGTTTGCTCAGGACACAAACTCAGGAGGGATGAGTGACTGGATTCTAACAGATATTGACTGTCTAGAAGTATATTAAGTATACTAAGATGAAGTTTAATAGGGATAAATGTACAGTCTTAAGCTTGGGTTCAATAGGTCAATTTCCCCTGTATAAGACAGGGGAAATATGGCTACCAGGGCTGTGGAACCTGCTAGACAGTAGTTTGATTTGGATACTTTAGAGGATTTTAAGTTTAGTGCCAGCAATGTGACAAGGCAGGCAATGAAATCCTGGGTTGCTTTAAGGGAGCAGAGTTTCCAGGAATAAGATCCTGGCTAATCCTTTGGTCAGATCACATCTAGGATATTTAGATCTGGGTGCCAATGTTTAGGGCTGTTGGAAGGCAATCAAGGAAGGCAACCAAGATGAGGAAAGATCTCAAGTTCATGCCATTTGAAGGTCAGTCAACTGTCTTTTACTAAACACCCGCTACGTCCCAGACACTGTGACAAATGGTAGAAGTAGCTGTTGAAGCAAATGGGCATACTGAGCCCTGGGAAGAACCTTTAGCTAGCCATGATAGCTTTCTTCAGCTCTTCTAAGGACTGTAACATAGAAATGATAAGTATTGTTTTGTATGGCCCCAGAGGGCAGAACCAGGAGCAGTGGTTTAAAGAAGCAGAAAGGCAGCTGTGGTGATAATTAGAGCTGTTCACATGTGGAATAGGATTCCTTGGGAGGCAGTATGCTTCTTCACACCTAAAGTCTTTAGGCAAAGGCCAAAGAAAAACTTGTCATGGACGGTAGTCCTTTTTGGGGTATGGGTTGACCTCTGAGATCCACCTTGGAAATTCTGTGCTTCTGGGACTTCTGAGGTCTGTTTCAACATTTTGATTCTCCCAGTGGATCAACAGACATTTACCAAGCATTGTGGTAACTCCTGGGGATACAAAAAACCACTCTGTCCTCGAGGAGCTTCCAATCTAACAGGGGAGACAATATGTACGCAGACAAAAAAAAAAAAGGAAGCTATATACTTACTCTATAGCATATATACAGCTATATAGGGTAAATAGGGAATAATTAAGAGAGGTTCTGCCTTATAAATCCTGCTTTGGGAATGGATTTTGGGGCAGAATTAACTAACTTTTCTAGCTGGTAATCGTCTAAACTCTTTAATAAGTAGCTGATAGAATACTTTGGGAGGCAGATCTTTGTTCAAGGAAAAAAGACAATTTCATTTCAGAAAGAGAGAGAGGGAGGAGTATTTAATATAGATTTGAACACTGGGAAGATTTTAATTCAACTCTAGACATGCCAATTCATCACAAGATTTTTGATTTTATTTACTTATTTTATTTGTGGAGCAATAAAGGTTAAAAGACTTGCCCAGGGTCACACAGCTAGTAAGTGTTAAATGTCTAAAGCCAAATTTGAACTCAGCTCCTCCTGACTCCAGGGCCAGTGCTCTATCCAGCGTGCCACCTAGCTGCCCCCAATCCATCAAATGTGACCTCTACAAATGAGGACATACATCTTTTTTGTAATTTTTTTGAAAAGTTTAATAGGATTTTTTCCCCAATTACATGTAAAGGCAAATTTTCAACATTCATTTTTTGAAAGATTTTGAGTGCCTAATTTTCTTCCCTTCTTCCTCTCCCTCCTCCCCAAGATGGTAAGCAATCTGATACTGGTTATACAGGTGCAATAATTTAAAACATATTTAGGGCACACTTCTTAACAATATCCCTAAAGATACAAACATAGTGTTCCTGTAGGTAGGATGGATTGTTATAGTTTCAAATCAATACCTGCCCTAGGCCCTTATCAGTGGGATCATGGATTTTGAAACGGGCAGAACTTAGGTGTTATCTTTATAGCAACCCACCCATCTTATGAGTGAGGAAAATGAGGGTCTGAGAGGTGAGATAAGTTCCCCAGAGTCACATGGTAGTAGCAAAATGCAGGGCTAGAACTCAGGTCTTTGAATTCTATTGCTACTCTATCCTGTCAGACTTATTTTCTAGAGAGAGGAGAACGATGTGTGGATATCCTTCTGCTTACCAGAGAGGAGGAAGCTACTTCCTCCAATGTAGCCTTCAGAGAAGAGAAAGATGCCCTGAAAAGAATAGTGAAAATCTTGGTGATGTCTTCCTTATATCCTTCCCACTACTTCAGTTCCCACTAGTTCTCACTTGCTCTGAGGGGTAAAGGCCAAAGTCATACCTACATTCATTCCAAACCCTTAACTATAGGGGAAGGTCCTCTTTTAAGGGGTAGATCAGTCTTAAACCCATAAGGTCCAGGGAAACAGAAAGCTTCCTCCTCAATCTGAGCACATGGTCCACTGCCACTCCCTCCCCTAAGAACTATTTTTAATTACAGGAACATGAGAGATGGAGGGGCATGCTCTTATGTTCCAATTTGATTTTTTGAAGTTGACTTTTTGAACCCAAGCTTGACTGTACATTTATCCCTATTAAATTTCATCTTATTATACTTGACCCAACCTTCTAGATGGTCAGTATTTTTCTGAATCCAGAGTCACTCATCCAATATGTTAGCTCTTCTTCTTGGGTTTGTGTCCTGTGCAAATTCAATAAGCTTGCCATCTATGCCTATAGAAACCAGGTAGCTCAGTGGACTGAACTCAGTGGATGATTCCATTTCAAGCAGAACATATTGAGGCATTGATTGATAGCGATGATCGTGTCCAGACAGAATGCAATGTCATGCCCTCTAGAGCTATAGAAGAAAGAAATTGTCTTTTTTCAGGGATAATATAACATGTGCATGACAGAGATTATGATTCTTCTCTTAATACTTTGGATTCAGTGTTTTACAATGAATGGAAAAGATACCGGATTTGGAGGACTTGAGTTCAAATCTTAGTTCTACTTCTTCACCATTTGCCAAGTCTCTTCACCTCTGGGTATTGGCTTCCTCACCTCTTGAATGTGGGGGTTGGACCATCTAGTTCTGAATCCTCTGCTATCTTGACCCCGAGGCCTGTGGTTTTTGTTTTGCATCCCTTTTTTCCTTCCATTTTGAGGTCATCAGACATTGCTTAGTTCGGTGCTCATTCTCAAGGGTGGTTACATAACTATAAGAGCTGAAAGGGGAAAATCAGATGCATGCTGTTCTCATTTTGTGGGGTCATAAAATCTGTACAATTAGTACACATCACAGTTACAAGCAAAAATAACAGCACACTTCTCAGGTTGTATCTATATGCAGATGAATTCAGGTACAAAGGTAAATTCAGTTCAAAAGCTGTTGGTTCTTTGGCTTTATACTGCCAAATTGCTGGCTTTACTGAATTTTCTACTTTTTCAACCAGTTGTTTTCTAAACTTTATTTTATTTTTTTCAGTTAATAAGAAACAATTTCTGCCCTCTCCCCCATCTTTGGAAAAAAAAAGAAAAGAAAAAAAATAAACACTTTTTGCAAAAATAAACACTTTTACTCATAATCAAACAAAAACAAAAATTCCACATTGATTATGTTTTTTTCCTCCTTTTTAAATGTGTTTATTTTTGCATCCTAAACCCATTACCCGCAAAGAGTTGGTTAGCATGACTCATCATTGTTTTTTGTGTTCACTAGTTGGACCAGTAGAGATAACAATAATAGTTAACATACAATACTCACTATGTTCCAGTCCTGCACTAAGTGCTTTGCAATTATTATTTTATTTGATTCTCAGCACAACCCTAGGAGGTAGGTTACTGTTATTGTCCCCATTTTATAGATGAGGAAACTGAGGCACACAAATGTTACATGACTTGTCTGGAGTCACCCAATTAGAAATTGTCCGAGTCTGGGTTTGAACTCAGATCTTCCTGACTCCAGTGGGAATTGGAGGCATTTTGGGTTAAAATCGGAGGTAGGAACTGGTAAGTCTTTCATCAAGAGGGATTCTGAGTCTCCCTTGCTTTGGGAAAATAGCAAATTCTGGGAGGGATAGCTAAGAATGATGGAGGCTGGAGCCAAAAGAGCCTGTGGACAAAGAGCTTCCACTGCCCATGTAGGGATTGGGATATTGCATATACAGCAAATGGTCCAAAGCCTCCTAGTGCACCATTGTTCATGCAAAAAAGGGTATCTGCAGGGGAGTCTCCCTTGTGTGTTTCCCAAGGACAGCAGAGAAGCACTTCCCTTTTATTTGCTTCTTGTTCACTTTTTGTGACCCCAGTTGGAGTCTTCTTGGCAGAGATACTAGAGTGGTTCACCATTTCCTTCTCCAGCTCATTTTACAGATGAAAAAACTGAGACAAACTGGCTTAAGTGACTTGCCCAGGATCATACAGCTAGTAAAACCCAAGGCCAGATTTGTACTCTGGTCTTCCTGACTCTAGGCCGGGCACTCTATCTACCGAACCACCCAGCTGCCCTGTATCTGCATCATCTACTCCCTTTCTTTTCCCAATAGTTTCCCATTGGAGAGTAATATGAAGGGGAAGTCTTCAGGCTGTTTCTTCTTCACTTACCCCCTTGCAGCTGTAACCTGTATGAACATGCTTAAAACAGTTTTCTTTTCAAGTAGTATTAGTTTTTTTTTTCCCTATTACTTGGGTAATATTGTATTAAAAACCAGATAGATCTTTGAATTTGTTCCAGTTCTACAAACTGGAAAGCACAGAAGAGATTGAGAAGAAAGGGAAGATACTCAAAGAGGAACAAATTTAAATTACTGAGCTTATGTAAATCCAAGTTGCTTCTGCCAGTGTAATCTGGCTGGGGTTTTGAGAACCACACATTTAACTGAAATTAGAGGGAGGGAGAGCACAACCTTTGGAACCAGATGGCTCTGAGACATTGGCCAGAAAAAAAAGAACCCTGGAGGTGGTTAATTAAGCTAACAGGAGGCTTTCACTTCCTCTCTTTCTCTTTCTTTCTTTCTATCTTTCTATCTCTTTCTTTCTTTCTTTCTTTCTTTCTTTCTTTCTTTCTTTCTTTCTTTCTTTCTTTCTTTCTTTCTTTCTTTCTTTCTTTCTTTTCTCTCTCTCTCTCCCTTCCTTCCTTCTTTGCTTCCTTGTTTTCTTGCTTTCTTTCTCTCTTTCTTCCTTTCCTTTCCTTTTCTTTCCTTTCCTTTCCTTTCCTTTCCTTTCCTTTCCTTTCCTTTCCTTTCCTTTCCTTTCCTTTCCTTTCCTTTCCTTTCCTTTCCTTTCCTTTCCTTTCCTTTCCTTTCCTTTCCTTTCCTTTCCTTTTTTCTTTCTTTCCTCTCCTTCCTCTCCTTCCTTCCTTCCTTCCTTCCTTCCTTTCTTTCTTTCTTTCTTTCTTTCTTTCTTTCTTTCTTTCTTTCTTTCTTTCTTTCTTTCTTTCTTTCTTTCTTTCTTCTTTCTTTCTTTCTTTCTTTCCTTTCTTTCTTTCTTTCTTTCTTTCTTTCTTTCTTTCTTTCTTTCTACAATGTTGTTCTTAAAAATAAAGCCATACCTCTGTTAAGAGATAGGGAATGTGTGGCTTGGAAAGGAAAAGTCAGACCACTATAGAAGAGTGAATTATTAGGGTAGATCTATCCTTCTAAATGGATAGGATCATGAGTATTTTGGGCATGCCAAGTCCCAGTTTTAGGGGAAGATTGACAGTTTAGCCTGCCTTCCTTGCCAGGTATCTGATGAGTTATCTTGGTATTTATTTTAAATATATATATGTATGTTTAATTTCACCTAAAAAGCATTTATCTTATCTCCTTTCCATATGCCCTGTTTAAAAACAAAACACAATATGGACAGCCAAGCAAAACACATTCTCACACTGGTCGTGTCCAAAAAGGTGTATCTAGATCTGCACCATCTGATCATCTCCTCCTTGTCAGAAGGGGATTAGTGTGTTTCATCCTCTGTCCCTTTGGAATCTTGTTTTAAGATGTCAATATCGTATAAATTGGTCTTCTGGTTTTGTTTACTTTTTATCACTCCTTTATATAAGTCTTCTTAGGTTTCTCTGAAACCACCTCTTTCATAATATTTTTTTTTTGGTTTTGGTTGTTAATTTTTAAATTTTCAGTTCCAAATCCTCTTCCACCAGTTGAGAAGGCAAGAAATATAATACTCATACATATGAAGTAATGCAAAACATATTTCCCCATTAGTCATGTTTCTGGAGAAAAAAAGCAAGAAAAATAAAGTGAAAAAATGTTACAGTACACATTGGGAGTTCATCAGTTCTCTTTCTGAAGGTAGATAACATTTTTCATCGTGGGTCCTTTGAAATTGTCGTGGATCATTATACTGATCAGAGTAGCTACGTCACTATTAATCCTTTTTTTTTTTTTTTTACAATATTGCTATTACTGTGCATAATGTTCTCCTAATTCTGCTCACTTTACTCTGCATGAGTTCATATAAATCCTTCCAGGTTTTTCTGAATTCATCCTGCATGTCATTTCTCATGGAACAGCAGTATTCCATCTGAGTCATATACCACAACTTGTTCAGTTGTTCCCCAATTGATGAAAATCCCCTCAGTTTCCAATGCTACAAAAAGCTACTATCAACATTTTTGTACATCTGGAGTCTTTTCCTTTGATCTCTATGGGATATGGAACTAGTACTGATATTGCTGGATCAAAGGGTATGTACAGTTTTATAGCCCTTGGGGTATAATTCCAAATTGTTCTTCAAAATGACTGCAATAATTCACAACTCTGCCAACAGAGTGTTAATGTATCTATTTTCCCAGATCCCCTCCTGTATTGGTTTTCTTTTTTTGTCATGTTAGTCAATCTGACGGGTGGACATTTCATAATTTCTTATAGCACATTAGTACTCCACTATACTCATGTACCATAATTTGTTCATAGCCACTACTCGGTTGATGGTCACCCCTTTAATTTCTAGTTCTTTACCACCACAAAAAAAAACTTACTATAAACGTTTTTTACATATGGGTTGTTTTCCTCTTTTGTTGATTTCTTTGGGGGCATAGACCTAGTATTGAATGCATTTTGCATATGCTTGTAGTGTTGTAGAGTTATTTCAATCATGTCTGATTCTTCATGGTCCCATTTTGGCTTTTCTTGGCAAAAATACTGGAGTGGTTTGCCATTTCTTTTTCCAGCTCATTTTATAGACGAGGAAGCCGAGGTAAATAAGGTGAAGTGACTTGCCCAGAGTCATATAGCTAGTCAGTGTCTAAGGTGAGATTTGAACTCAGGAAGATGTACCTATCTGATTCCAGGCTGGCCATTGTACCACTTAGATACCCATGTATACTTGTATATCTATATATTATCTTCCATGAAAAACTCTATGAAGGTAGAGGCTACTTAGTTTTTATAGATGTTTTCCTAACACACACGAATTATTTAATTATGCCTGTTGATTGATAGACTAAGAAGTTGCCCATCTGAATGAGTAGAATTTCTTTCATGGATACAACACAGGTCTTTCCTCCTACCAAAAACATGCTTGCTGAAAACTGCATGTTATTCGTATAGAATTTGGGCAAAGCATGTAAGATTTCTTAGGTTCATTGTTTAAGGATTAAGGATAGAAGTAATTGTAGTATTATGGACATCTGGCAAAGATAGTTTACTAAATAATAGGCCAAGGATCATGGGTAGCTACAAAGAGAAGGTCAAAGTTTCCACAGTCTGCCTAAGCTAACATTTGAGGAGAAGTGATATTGAAAATTCAGTTCATTTGAATTAAAAGCCTTTCTCTGCATCCAGTGTCAAGGTAATGCAAAGCTCTGTGAGTTCTCTCAGTGCCCTGCAGTGGGTGAAGGGCAGTGGAGGAAACTCATTTGTCTTTCTTTCCAGCAAATCTGAGAGCAGGGAACCTCAGGGCTTTCAAAATGCTTCCTTAGCAGTAGGAACTTTAATAAAGTGTTTGACTGTTCTGTTGTTTGAGTTGGAAGGAATCGCGTAGAAAGGAGCTTCTCTCCCTCTGGCAAAAAAACAAAACAAAAAAAAAAAACCCGCTTTTTAAAAAACAGGAACTATGAAAATCTGGAAAACAAATACCAGAGACAAAAATGTCAACAACACCCTGGCATATAGAAAGCCTAACTAAGGCAGAGTCTTTTGGTTTCCTGAAGCAATGTCACTATTTTGATGTGGCTGAGAGAAAGTGCACTTGAAAAGACTGTTTGAAAAGGCTGCTGTTCTTTCTGGATTTTAGGCTTTCCAAGGCTCCTGAATGAATGAGAACTGAAGGCTACTGCTGACTGTTGTTATGTAATACTCATTTGACTCAGCCTGTGGCTTCCTCTCTGTAATGCCTTCTTCCCTTTTCTCCTCCTGTTTCAATCTACCCATCCTCCAAGTCTCCCTCTATTACCTTTGGTGCTTTGCTTGATTCTCTCAGCCCACGATCGTCTTATAAAATCTCAGTGTGGGGACAGACCTAACCCTTAGCTGAGCAGAAATATTTTTTTTCCTTCTATTTAATTCTATTTATTTTTTTTTCCAATTACGTAAAAGACAGTTTTTAACATTCTTTTTTAATATAAAATTTTGAGTTCCAAATTTTCTCCCTTCCTCCCCTTTCCCTTCCCTAAGAGAAGGAACAATTTCATATAGGTTTTATATATATATATATACATATATATGTATATATATAATCATGTAAAACATATTTCCATATTAGTCATGTTGTGAATGAAGCAAAAGGAAAAAAAATCATGAAAAAATAAAGTTGAAAATAATATTCTTTGATTCAGACTCCACTAGTTCTTTTTCTGAATACGAATAGCGTTTTCCATGATGAGTCTTTTGAATTTGTCTTGGATCATTGCATTGCTGAGAAGAGCTAAGTCAATTACAGGTGATCATTGCCCATTGCTGATATGATGTACAATGTGTTCCCCTGGTTCTGCTCATTTCATTTTACATCGATGCATATAAGTCTTTCCAGGTTTTTCTGAAATCCACTGAGCAGGAATCTTTTAAACTCTATCTTGAATGAAACAAAGACATCCAGCGATAAGGAGGTCATTGTCTAACGAGGCAGCTCAAACATTCACTTTCTATTTATCAGGTCACTGGATTGAGATGGCTCTGGAGGAGAAGTGAGGCTGGTGACCTGCACAGCCCTCCTTCACTCAAAACAAAGTCAAGTGCAAGTCGTGTCATCATTTCTCTGATGGCACGGTCTTCTTCAACAAGGAAGAATGAACACGATTTATTCAATAATCATTTATTTATCTTCTGCCATGTCAAGCATTGTGGTTGAGTTACCAGGAAAAAATAATCAAGTTAAAGAATAGCCATTAAAGATTTAGTGGTTTTTCAGTCATGTCTGACTCTTAGTGATCCCATTTGAAGTTTTCTTGGCAAAGATACTGGAGTGGGTGCCGTTTCCTTCGTCATATTAAGGATTTACTTAGTGCTAAATGCAGAAGAAACAAAGAAAAAGCAAAAAGAGTCCTGTCCTCAAAGTGCTTACATTCTAATGTATGAGACAACCTACATAAACATATATAAACATACAAGAAACAGAATAGATGGAGGATAACTTTAGAAAAGACACTTGCAACTGGGGAACTGAATAAGAGAAATTGTAGTAGGTACCACTTGAGCTGAGTCTTAAAGGAATCCAAGGGTTGTCAGAGGCAAATTTGGATAGGGAGGTAGGGGCTTTCTGTGTATGGGGGCACCCACAAGGCACAGAGACAACAGATGGAGTGTTGTGTGGGTCATCTAGTTGGATAGTAGAGTTCATGGAGGTGGGCAATTGGTTGAGAGACTGTAAGGAGGAAAGGTCCAGATTGTGGTGTGGTGGTGGTATTCAGTTATGGTATGACTCTGTGATCCTGTGGGTTATAGATAGCTAATGTTGTTCATAGGATTTTCTTGGCAAAGATACTGAAGTGGTTTGCCACTTCCTTCTCCAGTAGATTAAGGCAAACAAAGGTTACGTGACTTGTCCAGTGTCTTACAGCTAGTTGGAGTTTGAGGCTGCATTTGAACTCAGGTCTTCCTGACTCCAGGCCCGGTGCTCTATCCATTGAGCCATCCAGCTGCCTCAAAAGAAAAAGGTAGCAGGGGGGTGGGGGTGGGGGTGGAACTGAGCTGTTGCTGTTAGTCATTTTTTTCTGTTGTACCAGATTTTTTGAGACTTCATTTGGAGTTTTCTTGGCAGAGATACTGGAGCGCTTTGCCATTTCCTTCTCCAGCTCATTTTATAGACGAGGAAACTGAGGCAAGAAGGGTTAAGTGACTTGCCCAGGGTGACATAACTAGTGTCTAGGGCTAGATTCAAACCCAGAAATCTAGGAAACTCTTCCTGATTCCAAGGCCTGTGCTCTGTCTACTGCACTACCTCACTACCTAGATTTAAATGCCAGAGGATTTTATATTGATGCTTGATATAATAGGAAGCCATTGGAATTTATTGAATGGAAGGGGGGTGGTGGTGACATGATTAGATCTAAACTTAGGAAAATCTCTTTGACCCCTGTGGGGAGGATTGATTGGAGTGGAGAAAGAATGGAAGTAGGGGGTTCAATTTGAAGGCTTTAGCAATAGATTAACTTCAGAGGGTCTGAACCAAGGTGATAAATCTGTGAAGGGAAAGACAGGGATATAATCAAGAGATGTTGTAGAGAAAAAAAAAACCCCAAAACTTTGAGATTTGCCAATTGATTCTATCTGTGAGGATGACATAAGGGGGATATAAATGGGCAGATAAAAGGATACTGGTGATTTAGACAGTAATAGAGAAGATGGAAAGAGGATTGGGTTTAGGGAAAAGGAAAGTTCTCTTTTGGTCTGATTGAGTTTGAGACCCATGGGTCATCCAGTGTGAAATATCTAATAGGGAGTTATAGAAATGATCATCGAACCTATTGTACTGGAGTAGGTCAAATGATCAGATATAGTAGGGAAAAAAGGAGGTGTAGGTTGGAGCCTTGAGGAACACACATGGTAGGTGTGGATAAAAAAAAAAGCTGAAGAGAGGTCAGATAAATAGGAAAACAAAGGGAGAACAGTCACGAAAACGCAGAGAGGAGAGACTAAACGGACTGAGAAGATCTGTCTGTGTTCATCCTTCATTTTCAAAGAAGACTGTGACATCAGAGAAACGATTTTGTGACTTGCACTTGACTTTGTGTGGAGTGAGGGAGGCTGTGCAAGGTCACCAGCCTCACTTTCTCCTCCTGAGCCACCTGAGTCCAGTGACCAGATATTCATCAGGATGACTGGAGAAAGCCCAGGATGCAACGGGAGACCTTGACCTGTTCAGGTACTCACTTAGAGTGAGGTAATGTCCATTCAGTGAATAGGTTTCTTTAAAGAGTAATCAGGAAGTGGCCCCTTTAATGAGCAAAAGAAAAAAATAAGTAAATCAAGCTGGGAGGGAAAGAGAAGCTGTTACTATTGATAATCACTCTGAAGACAGGTGGTTCCTGAAAAGAGCCGTTAAGTGGATGAGAAGGTAAGCAAGTATCAAATGCCGAAGAGATGACTTGAATGATGATGATTGAGAAAATGCCACCATATTTAGCAGTTTCAAGATCATTTGGAAAGAACTTTGGAGAGAGTACTTTCAGTTGAATGAAGAGATTGGAAGGCAGATTGCAGAAGTTTGAAAAGTAAATGAGGAGAGGAAATGGAGGCAAGTATAAGCTTTTAAAAAAATTAGAATTTTCAAATTCTAATTTAACAAATATCCAAAAAAGAACATTTCTATATACAAAGTAGAAGATAAAAGAAGATTATATATGAAAATGCAAATCTTTGTTATGTAGTTTTCTTTTTAGAGGAATATAATGAATTTAACATATTGCTTTCAGAACTATCCTGCTTATTTGGATTCTGGATTTTTTTTTTCAGTTCTTTTCTGTATGTTAAAAAAATGCTTCCATGATTTTTCCTTGTTTTCTTCTCTCAAGTTGTCTCAAAATTATCTTATGGCACAGCAATATTCCATTGCATTCATATACCACATTCTATTCAGCCATTTCCCAATTATTTCCAGTTTTACCCCTTTGTTTCTAGTTCTTTGCTATAAGAAAATTTATTTACATATTCATATAAATATTTTCAAACATTTGGTGTTTTTGTGGTATGGGCCTAATGGAGGTACCTCTGGGTCTAAAGAAACTCACAATTTCGTGACATTTTGGGAATAGGTCTAAATTGTCTTCCATAATGGCTAGAATCTAGACAAGGTGTTAGGGAACCTGAAGCCTTGAGGCCACAAGTAACCCTCTAGGTTTTTAAGTGTGGCCCTTTGAATCCAAACTTCCCAGAACAAATCCTTTTTCTCTGTGAAATTTAGATTCAGTCAAAGGGCTGCACTTGAGGAGGGCCACATATGACTTCGAGGCCACAGGTTCCTCAGCCTTGGACCAATCCACAGTTCCACCAAAGTGCACCAGCATGCCCGTCTTTTCACAGCTCTTTGAACAATTGTCATTTTCTGTTTTTTTTTTTTGGCCAACTTTGCCAATTCAATAGTATGAGATGGAACTTTAGAAAAGTTTTAATGTAAATGTCTATAATCATTAGTGATCCGAAACATTTTTTCAAGTGACTCTTGATCAAATGGATATAGGTGACTTTTTCAAATAGTTTAACAGAATAATAACACTGATGATGATGATGATAATAGTATTCAGATAGTGCTACAAGGTTTTCAGATTTTTTTCCAAATACCTCATTTGATCCTCAGAACAACCCTGTGAGGTAGCTGCTATTATTAATTATTATCACTATTTGACAGAGGAGGAAATTGAAGTAGAGGTTAAGTGTCTTGGCCTGGAGCGCAAAGCTAATAAGTGCCTAAGGTAGGATTTGAACTGGGGTCTTCTTGATCCCAGGCTTAGCACTCTAGCTGCCTGTAAGGGGATCTCTGCCCTGAAGGAACTCACATTCTACTGAAGAATTACAACTCATGCATACGTAAATAAAAACAAAGTATATCAAAAGAAACAGAAAATATATCAAGAGGAGATTGTAGTGCCTTGCAAACTATAGAAATGGGAAACTGAGAGGGAAAAAGATATGAGACAATAGCTAACAGTCATGACATGATTTGGTGAGATTTTTAGAGGATGTGTTAGATAGACTATGGTGTGTTTGAAACCAGTAGAGAAAAAAACAGTAGGGAGGGAAGGAAAGAGGGAGGGAGAAAGAGATAGTGATAGTGATAATACTGGAGAAAGACAGGAGAAGATGGTATCAAGGGTTGGTTTTGGCAAACAGACAGGTACCTTCATCATTGAAGACTGGAATGATGATGCCAGAAGGATGTGAGATGAGGAGGAAAGAGGAAGGAGATTTCAGGAAGGTTTACAATACTGCTGTTGTGAGTTGGATGGGGAATCAAATTAGGGACAACGATAAGATTCTCTTGTTCCAGTGACAATCTAATCGAGATTAGCCAGATTAAATTAGCTAGATTAAAACATCAGGACTGTTTTGTGAGTTTCTTCAGTTCCACTCATAGCATACGAATAGGGGAAAAGTAGTTGAATGATGGGAATAATCCAGGGTTGGGATCTGGCAAGGTGTAATTAGCCAAAGGACAAAGAGAGTAAGTTATCCAAAAGTAGATTTGGACTAGTTAACCAAGAGGTTAAGATTAGAAAAGGAAGAGAATATATGATTGCCTGGGAAAGTCCTAAGGGATGGAAAGATCAAAGATCATGGTGAACATGAAAAGTAGATTTAAGGAACAGGAAAGACGGAAGGATAAAAAATTATGATCTGATAAAGTAATTTCAGATTCTTGAAAATGGAAGTGGTGTACTCATGGGTGATGGCAAGATCAAAACTGTTATACTTGCATGTTACATAGGCTCATGGGAGTTGTATATGTTACATAGGCTCATGGGAGTTGTGTACATAGAGGAGTATTTGAGAGAACATCAATAGGTATGTTGAAGTTCCCTAGAAGGAGCGCAGGAGTTGGAGTAGAGAGGAATACGGTGAGCCAGGCATGAACTCATTGAGAAAGAAGGCAGAATATCTTGGGAGTGAGTAGATGACAGCTGCCAGAATCTGGACTGAGTAATAAATTTGGTTTGCCTGAACCTCAAAGGAGGAGATATTGCTGAGGGGTTGGAGAGTCTGGAAATGGCACTGGGGAGTGAGGAGTACTCAGGCTTTCCCATTGAGTGCAATGGGTCTGAGCAAGAAAGAAAATGGTGTCAAATTAGAGGAAGTTTGTTAATTATGGAACAGGTACTTCAGAAGAAGACTCAAAGGAAGGGATGGGCAGATCTAGAGGTTATTGTGGAGAAGTAGAATTGAGGTAGATAGGAATGGAAGACTTAATAGCTGGTGTTAGGGAGGGAGGATTCTTTTTCAGTATGTTCATTATCTCTGGAATGGAGAGAGTAAAGGGTTATATAGGACATGCTAACCATTGCTGCAGGAGTTCCATCAGAGTAGCAGAGAGGTCCATTGATGAAGGCAGGTAATTAGTAGTTTCAAGATCAATCCTTCAAGTTTCATCAGCGTTCAACTGCCCAATCGGCTATGTTACTGTGCCCTCAGAGGCATGTGCAAACTTGTTATGCAGCAGGCAAATGCGGGAAATATTGCTGTCCTGGCCAAAAGGCCATGCCAGGTAATATTTTGGGGCAAGCCTAGCTGTGTGATGGCAGGATGGGATATGTCCTAGACCAGAGAGTCATAGATTTCAGTGAAAACAAAATCAGATTGTTTCCTTATCTTAATGAGTTTATATTCTACTGCTGGTGAAACCAAATGAAGCAGTGGAAAGAGGATAGCATTTAGAATTAGAGGAAGCTGGGTAGTACTGTAGAAAGAGCACTAATTCTGGCATCAGGGAAGCTGGATTCAGATCCTACTTTTGATACTTTCTATGTGACTATGGGCAAATTGCTTCACTTCCCTAGGCATTAAGGATGGGCTCAGACTTTAACTGCCCTTTTCTCACCTATAAAATGAGAGACTTGGACCACATGACCTCCGGGCTTCCTTCAAGTTCTATGATCTTAAGAACATGTACACAAATAAATAAATACAAGGTAATTTCTAGGGTTAGGAACAAGGGAGACAAGGAAAGCATTAATAATTAGGGGAGAATTGGGAAGTTGAAAAAATTTTTATAATATTATGGAGTCAGGAAGACCTGAATTCTAATGTGACCTCAGACACAAATAGCTGTGTGACCCTGAGCAAGACATTTATCCCATTTGCCTCAGCTTCCTCACCTGTAAAATGAATTGAAGAAGGAAATGACAAACCACTCCAGCATCTTTGCCAAGAAAACTCCAAAGAAGGCCATGAGAAGTTGAAATGTCTGAACAACAGCAGCTAAGATATCCCCAGGGCTCCTAGTTCTTTCATTTGGGACCGAACAGAGCATATTTTAAGACCTCTTCTGCATGAAGGTTCCTGAAGATAACTATAACGTCCTCTTTTCTTTTTAGGCTAAAAAACTCCAGTTTCTCCTACTAAATTCATGGTCTTTCACTTGAATGCTTCCCTCTCCACTACCCTGGAGGCCTCTGCCTCCTCTGCCCCTCTGCCCCCACCCCCTCCCCCACCTCTGCCTTTCTGGATTCGTGAATCCTCATTCAACCTGTTTTCCTCCCAAGATTCTTGTCCACCTAAAAGCAACATGGTATATCCCCTCCACCTAAAATATTGCATTGGCTCGTGTTAACACAGCACACCACACATCCAAATCCAGTCAGTTTTTATACCATATTGAATTGTCATTCCTTTGAATTGAAATCTAGATGGCAAAATGGATAGAGAGCTGGCCCTGGAGTCAGGCAGACCTGAATTTAAATATTGCCTAGGGCATTTGCTAGCTTTGTGACCTTGGGAAGTGACTTCATTTCTCTCAGGCTCAGTGTTTTCATCTGCAAAATGGGGATAATAATACCTACTTTCCAGGGTTTTTCTGAGCATCTAAGGAAATGTCACAGACAGCACTGTTCAAACCTGAGTGCTATATAAATTCCAGCTATTAATGTTATTATTAAAATCTTAGTTGTTTGTTTGTTTTTTTTAACCTGGAAGGGACCTTGGAGGTTATCTTGTATAATCCTCTTATTGTCAACATTCGGCTGGAGATGTGAAATAATATTGTCCAAGGTCACATAGCTACTTAGTGATGGGGCTGAGACTCCTGAGGCTTGTCCACTGTTCTTGGGAATCTTGGTTCCAGTCTCAAGTCTGGCAATACCTGGATATGTGACCTTGAACAAACCCCTTAAGCCCTCAGCCTGACACTCACGCGGCTACGATTTTGAGTCCAGTTCAGTTCCCCACCCCTCCACATGCTGCAAATCTGCCCCTTAGTAACCACATGTGGTCCTTATTAAAATCCACTTAAGTTTAAATTGGGATTCTGAGCTGGAGCTTCTACAAAAGAAAAGTTGGCCCCACGATCAGAACGATTCTTTCACTACCGCAAAATGGGTTTTAAATGAGTTGCAATTAGGCCCTGTGGAAGATAATGAAATCTGGAATGGTTGTCTCCCTCTTACTTTTGCTCCCATTTAAGGAAACATTATCATTTTCTTGATGGGACCAGTCTACTGAAGGACACAAAAAGGACCCAAAAAATGGCCAGGGTCTGTGTAGAATCTCATTAGGACATGTGACAAGTGTTGGCTGAAGCAAAGAGCCAGTCTGAAAAAAACTTTTAAAGAGGCAAACTGAGCTTCAGCACCCGTCCCTCTATTGCTCTATGCATCCCTTTGTCGGTGTCTTTCCCATCAGGCCCCTCCAACTATCCCCATGCTCCTTAGGTTACAGGAATACCTCATCCAACTCATATGTGACTGACAGTCTTCTCTTCAACGTCCCCCACAAGTGGTCACCCAGCTGCTGCTTGAGGGCCTCTAGGGAGGAGTTCATTTTGGACAGCTCCAATTGTTACATGAAATACTGTTGTTTTTACACTGAGCAGGAATCAGACTCTGTTTAGCTTCTGACCTATTGCTGTTACTTCTATCTTTGAGATGAAGGCAGAACAAATCTAATAACTCTTACAAATAGCCCTACTTTAAATGCTTGCTAATGTCACACCTAAAACATAAAACTACTAAACACTACTCCAGACGAGGCTTGAACATGGAAATTGATTCAATTTAATGCCACCCAAAAGATATAATTAAGCACCTACTGTTTCACCTACTATGGAATTAGTTCCTGATCTCAAGGAGCTACATTCAACTGGGAAAAAACAACAGGGACACAGATAAGTAAATACAAAATGTATGGATAACATTTGGATGAGGGTGGGAGAAAAAGCAATCAGGAAAGTTCTCTTGAAGAAGGTTGTTCTTGAGCTGATTCTTTAAGGGGGCCAAGGATTCACAGAGGCCTAGATGAGAAGAAAGAAGATTGTGTGTCTAGGAGGCAGGTGGTGCAGAGGTGCCGAGATGTGAGAGGGACATCATTTACAGGAAATGGCAAGTCAGAAGACTCAAGTTTTTAGTGTCAACTCTTGAACTAATTTTTATTGCCACCTTTCTAGATATCAGCTTCCTCCTCCGTAAATGAGAGGGTTGAGCAAAATGGTAATAATAGACAATTCATGATCTAGTCTACCTTCTTTTGGTCTACCTGGTCTTCTTCTCTTATGATATCCCATATACCTAGGATTTTCTTGCCTTTGTCTCAGTTCACTGAAATTCTACTTATCTCTCCAGGCTCAAACTCAGGTGAAACCTGCTTCTTGCCTTTTCTGATACCCCCAACCACAAGTGTCTGCCTCTGATCTATTGTAGCCTTTTATCTAGTCCTACAAGTCTGTCTTCTCTCTCTTGTTCTCCTTTTTTGGATTTAGCTTTGGCTTTAGAATTATTGGTGTCCTTGTTTCATTCTCTTTACCACTCTGTAAGTTCCTAGAAGGTAGGAATGAGTTTTTATGACTTTTCTCATAATCCTTAATGCCTTACACACAGTAGATTTTTAATATATATATGTATATTTGCTCACTTGAAAAATTGAATCAACTATGTTGACAGTAATCATTCATGGACCACTTTGAGAAGGTTTGCCATCATTGTTGCTATGAGGAGCAAACTAGAGGGACATAGAATGTAAGCCTCTTAAGAGCAGGAATTCTAATTTTAGTTTTGGTATCTCTAGCAGTTATAACTATCTGTCACATAGTAGGTGACACTTAATGAATGCTCATTAGAGGATTGATTTTTTTTAAAAAAAATTAACATTCTAGGTAGTTAATGAATTAATTTAAATTAAAATTTTCTAATGAACAAAAATCAATTTTCTCTGCTTTTCACCTTCCTACCAATGAAAATTGATTCATTTTTGATTAATTGAACTCTCATTTAACTGAACTCTCATAGCACATTAGTGAGGCAGCACACTGGAATTCAATTCAAATCTGGTATCCACCCCTCAGCCTTCAATTTCGACCTTTTCAGAATCTGACCTGGTTTTTCTTACTTCCTGAACATCATACCCCTTCATATCTGTGATATTCCAGATGTTCCTCAAACTTGGCATTCTTCTGCTGCCCCGATGCCTTTATTTACACTGCCCCACATGTCTGAGTTGCCCTCCCTTCTCATCTCTTCCTCTAGAATCCTTAACTTCTTTTAAGCCTCTTAATGAGAGCTTTTAATGATCCCCATTGGTTAGAAGATTCTTTATCTGAGGTCCACAGATCCCTCCCACCAAGAGATCTGTGAGTAGATTTCAGGGGCTCCATGAACTTAGATTTCTATTGTTTAAAAACATGATCCCAAGAAGGAATCCCTAGGCTTTGCCAGAGAGTTCACCAGAGGTCCATGGCACTAAGAAAGATTAAGAACTCCTGATGTAAGTGTTGTTTTCCTTCTTCTCGAGACTCAGACCAACTGTCATCTCTAGATGAGGCTTTTGTTAAGTATCCCCTCTCCCCTTCCCCAACTGCTAGTACCCCTCCCAAACCACTTTGACTGTGTTTTGTGTTTACTTGTCTGTGCACATATAGGATACAAGTTTCTTGAAGATAGGGATTACAGTTATTCCTTCCATATCAAGGGGTTAGAAGCACGGTACCCCCTCAATCTGGTAAATCTATGTAAAATATTTTGGCCCTCACTTCATAAGAGAGAAGAAGTCTAAATTATTATGTTATTAAAAGATAAAATATGTTGATATTATATAATACTACACATATTCTTTATGCATTTTTGAGTTTCTAAACTTTTTCTGTGTCAACTATTGACCTTTATGTGTTGTTCGTGGCTTCTGCAAAACCCTCCCCAAATTCCCGTTTAATTTTTTATACCAACTCGAGATATATGAAACTGCAATGGAGAAAGTTGTGATGTGGATAACTGTATTACTTTTTTATTTTTAACTTGTAGCCGTAATGCCAGCGGACTTGGCATATAGTAGATACTTAGTGAATGTTTATAGAATGAAAGATTGTATTTCTACCTCTTCAATGCTTCAAGGCTCTTTCATTTGGGAATGGACTTCCCTTCCAGTGATATAATGGCAAGTATCCTCTGGTGCTGAGAAGTTACTTCCATAGGAAAGTGCATCGCCCTGTGACCGGTCTGATAATGTCTGTCCCAGCTCAGCTAGTCTGATCTGAGAAGGTTCATAATGAACAGCCAGTCACCAGGCCATCCTCTAAGCCTTTCCATTTTGGTGGGACATGCCAGAGCATCTGCTTCTCTTGAATGGCTGTCAAGACTTCAGGATGCCCTACTGACTCAGCAGAAGACTTCCATGTTCTTCCTACTAAAATATTGTTTAACAGAAACCTTGAAGGGAAAAAATTGACTTCCCTATTACAAATAAAATCCAAAAATATAGTAAAAGGAAAGGCTCAAAAGTAGGCAGTTGGAAAGATTGAGGGCTAACCAGCTGCCTTCTTGCTGGAATGGTGCCATGACATATCAGACTGGTAGTCAGAGGACAGAAGTGATCTTGGGAACCATTCTGAGCCTACAGTGTTACTGAACTGCATCAGATTCCCAGGAAATCAAATTCCTTATTAGAATTGATGCCAATTGTCTTTGAGCCTAGGACTCTCACTTTTTGCCACTTTCTTTTCTAATTAAAAAAGATATTAATATTTTTTGGTTGCGCATGATTTCATTTCCAAATTTTTCTCTACCCTTTCTTCCAGCAAGGGAGTCAGCTCCTATGACAAGGAAAAAAACAAGAGAAAGAATGGCAGTTCAACAAAGCTAACCAACCTGTCATCTGAGTCAGTGTATGTGTGGTTTTAATGGTCCCCCACTTGTGCAAATGAATGAGAGAGATAGGTTTTCTTCTGTGTCAAGCTCAGTCATCATTATTTTCAGTTCTTTTTTCCTCTTTCCTTTTACAATGTGGTATTCTCATCACGAATCTGCAATTCCCAATTTGAAGCTTCAAGTCTTACAGCTTCTTGGGTCCCTGAACCAGTTTTGTTCCTTGGATTCTGGGATGTGCTCGTCCTACTCTTTAATTATCTCATCTTTCCCCCAGTTTTCTGCTGTTGCTATTGTAATTGGTTGGCTGATTTTCATATCTGTTCTCTCTTTCCCTTCTACTCCCTGAAGGTGTATGCACCAGATTGCAACGGTACATTTCTCAGATTTATTTTACAGGAGCAAGGGCAGTAGACAAATGTAGAAATAATTACCAGACTAAAATAATTAGGAGGCACAAAATTAATTTTTCCCTGGCACTTGATGTCTTCAAACCATTTTATTTATAGCAAATTCTGGGACCACCTCCATTTTTGTTGTTGTATCCTAAGCAATGACTGGAATATAGTAGGCATTTAATAAATGCATGCTAAATTTAATTGAATTAAAAAAAACTATGAGATGAGTAGTGAGGACAGAATATGTCAAATGGGCTTTGCAAACCTTAAAGCAATTTCTAAATGACAGTTATTAATGAGAGGCAGAGGTGAGGAGGGCATGTATAGGGGTAGGGGAAACTTGTAGAAAAGTATGGAGACAGATTAAGGCATATTCATTCAAAAGACCATAGGAGCACATACATGAAGATGTAAGGAATCTATGAGGCCAGCTAGTACAAATCTCCTCATTGTTAATTTTATTTTTTTGTTTATATATGAGGAAATTGGGGCAGCTAGGTGGCACACTGAATAGAGCACTGGGTTTGGAACCAGGAAGACTCATTTCCTGAGTTCAAATCTGATCTCAGACACAGTAGCTGTGTGACCCTTCACAAGTCACTTAACCTTATTTGCCTCAATTCCCTCATCTATAAAATGAACTGGAGAAGAAAATGGAAAACCACTCCAGTACCTTTGCCAAGATGATCTCAAATGGGTCCACAAAGAGTCAGACAGGACTGAAAAATGACTGAGCAGAAGTAGAAATTGAGAACCTGGAAGGTTAAGTGATTGGACTTACAATTAAGTGATTGGTCATACAAGAGGTTAGTATTAGAAGTGGCATGTGAAACAAGGTCATCTGCCTTCAGAACCCTTTCCACTGTACTGCTCCAGCTTGACTGGAATGTAGGTTATATGAAGGAGAGAAATCTGTTATCAGTCTGGAAAAGTTGGCTGGAACTAGATTGTAGGTTTTCATGCCAGGCTGAGGGAGTTTGTATTTTATTTTCGAGGCAACTGATGATTTTTGAGTAAGAGAGTGACTTCATTAGATTTCTGTCTTAGGAAGGTCAGTTTAGTAAGTGTGTAGAGGATAGAGAGCAGAGATGGGAAGCAGAGGGACGAATTGGGAGGCCCCTGAAATAATCTAACTTTGAACAAGTGATCTGCCAGTGTGATTGGTGAGAAGGGAATGGATGTGAAACATGTTGTGAAACAAGACTGCTCCAACCCTCCTCGTCCTTCCCAAGTATTGTCTATTTCATCCCTTGTTAATTCCTCTACCATAGGGTCCAGTAGAAGGATGGAAAGTAGCCAAAAGACTAGTGAATTTTTGCTCATTAGATAAATTTTCCCCTCTAGCAACAGTTCTTTCTAAATCTTTTAAAAACTGTCTCTTGGGTAGAATACTTCAGGAGGGCAAGTTTTCCATATTTGCTCATTTTTTTGAAAGCTGAGGACAATTTATTTTCCATTTTTAATTGAATCATTTAGCTGAGAGTTGTGTGACATTAGCAAGAGACAAAAGACATCCCATATCTATTTTTTTTTTTTGTGGTGTATCTTTATCCCTGAAAGGTCCCTGCTAGAGAGAAGGACTGGTTATTCTACTACTATATTCTATATTTACCCTTATGGAGGGGAGGATTTGTTTTTGAAACATAGGATTAGTGCTTTTTGAAGAAAACCAAAGATGTCAAACTAACCAGTCCCTTGTGCCCTCCCATTCTCCTGAGGTTGATCTCATTTGGTTTCCTTTTTCGCTTGGTACTTCTAACTGCCTATCAGATATTTAGATCTCTTAACTGCCCACCAGCCTCATCTCCTGTCTCAGGCTGATGCTTCCCCATTCTTCTCAAACCCTCTCCTCCCCACCCCCAGCAGTGCAAATAAGATAGCGACTTGTTCCGTGATTTCATAGGTACAGTAAACTCCTGGTGGGCATACTCTGCAACTTATAGCTTAGAAAGTTGTCTGGAGCACTGAGAGATTAAGTTTTTTGCTTAGTGCCAAATGGGCAGTATATGTCAAAGATGGGATTCGAACCCAAGTCTTTCTAGTTTCATCAGCTGGCCAATTTTCTATCCATTATACCAAGATGCCTCTTTAATAAATAATACTCCATTTCTGTGCCCACCTTGTGGGTGAGGATATTCCAGACAGGTGACTTTCAGGGGAATCTGGTGATGGAAATCTGGTTTGGGTGGGTGATAGGAAACTGGGCAGAGATGCTAGGCAGGCAAAGAAGGGATGGGCTATGGGGATGATCAGGGTAAAACCTTGAGCCATCAGGTAATGCTGGAGGTAATGAACATATGAGCTCAGGGGTAAATAACCTCTTTGGTCCATGAAAGTAAGAGAAGTCTTGAAAACAGTCCATGGTCTGTTTATTCTCTGTGCACCATGTTCCATCTCATTGATTAAGTGAAACTTGGCATTCTCTTGAGAATATCATATCCCTTGATCCTCAGTCTAGTCTGTCTGATCTTTCTCTTTGCAGTATCCCCTTTTAACTCTTCACGGAAGACTTGGGTCCCCATAGACCCTTATAGGATAATGGGATCGAAGAGGAGGAAGAACCTTAGAGGTCATCTAGTCTTATTGACTCATTTTATAGAGGAGGAAATTAATTAATAACTCGTCCCATTCCCTCAAAGACCTTGAGAGGAAAATATACTTTATCATTATTTTCCCCATTAATTTCAGTTGTTTAGTCATTTTTCAGTCATGTCCTCAAGTCTTCATAACCTCATTTGGGGTTTTGCTGACAAAGATACTGGAGGTTTGCCTCCAGTGTGCCATTTCCTTCTCCAACTCATTTTACAGTTGAGGGAACTGAGACAAACAGGGTAAGTGACTTGGCCAGAGTCACAGAGCTCGTAAATGTCAGATCTGAACTCAAGAAGATGAGTCTTCTTGACTCCAGGTCTGGCACTCTATCCACTGTGCTGCCTAGCTGCTCCGCTTAAGGGCAAGGACCTTTATCCAATTTGGAGAATCTAATTCTACTACCCTGTGATTTGATCTTCCTTAACTCAATCAGTATCTTCCCCTATGTTTTCTTCCCCTATCCCCCAATGCCTAGATGAGAGCAATGTTCTACACAGAGAACATACTTAATGAGTACTTGTGGAACTCTAGTTAGCTTGGCAGGATGAGCAGTGAGTGGCTTTGGAGCCAAGAGACCTGGATTTGAACCCTGATTCTGACACCTATCGACATTGTGACGATGGCCAAGGAACCTCTATTAACTGCTTACTGCAAGGTATACGGTGTGCAAGATGCTTTGATTACAAAGACAGAAAGACCGACAGAAAGAATCAGTCTGACCTCAAGAAACTTATCATTTGTAATCAGTAATTAAATATGTCTTTAACTTCTTGGTACCTGAGGTTACTTTTCTATAATTGGAGATAATAGTTTTGAAGTACACTAATGGTTTCATAGGGTTATTGGGAGGAAAATTCTTTGTAATTTTAATAGTAATAGTAAGTCACTGTAGAAATAAACTTTCATGAATTGAAACGTTTACCCTTTGGATGATCTGAAATACTGCAGATCAGAGGTTCCCAAATTTATTTGGCTTACTGTCCCCTTTAAAAAAAATGCTCAGTGCCCTCCTAGAAATCCCCTTTCTTTAACCCTTTAATGATTTTTTGAAATTTGTATCATTTCAAAAAAATATAATTTTTTAAAAGAAAATGATGCATCACATTTTATATTTTTTTTTGGTAAATTTGTGGGTTTTTCCTGCATTGAAATTTTGATGACACAATTTTGTGTCATGTAACCATATAGGATCATATTGTAAACAAGTCATTACATGCACATATTCCTGACAATGCATGCTGGACTTTCTGATGATGTGAGACATGCTCACCGGCTTGTTAAGACCTATTGGAGGTCTTGACCACTGATCCGTTAAAATTTGCATTTTGTGTGTTTATTTGGAGAATAATGTAATCATTATGACTTTAACTCTGTTACAGAACAGATGAAACATACAGTTTTTCAAAATTTTCTTCTCTTGTCCTCTTCTCCTATGTTTTCACCACCCCCTTATTTTTATTCAACATCCCCCAATTGCATCTGACACTACTACCCCACATCATTCCAATGTCCCCCATGGGGTGGTATCACCCCCTTTGGACATCTATGCTGGTCAAGATAGACTATATTCTCTCTTTCCTCTTTCCCTCCCTGTGTAATAGATGATTAATTGGATCCCTACCTTATTGGACCCCTGTTTTATTTCAATCATTATTAATCAGTTTGATATGGTTCCATTGGGGGAGTGATTATAAGTTATGTATATTAGGCCCTAGAGCTGTGAACTGCAGATTTTAAGTTCCCTTGTTTAATCATAGGAAGCTAACTAGAGGACCTCCACCCTTATTTTTCCTTGTTATAGTGACCAAGCCCAGTATGGCAGAGGTGACTCAATTACATGGCAAGTCCCTCAGCCATTTCATTGCCCTTCCACCCTTCATTATCCCCTTATTGTCCAACATCAGGAGTTGATTATGAGCTTTTGACTAATGAGTGACCCTGGTTGCTGGACTGTGGCCTGCCCTTCTACCAGCTCATGTGGATGTTTTGACCTCTGCTTCTTGGCCCAAGTCCATGAAGCGACTCATCAGTTTGTTAGGACCTCCTGAAAGGTTAAGATTGGTCCTTTGAGGTCTACTCAGTAGCCTGTTTGTTAACCAGTGGGATTCAGTATTTTATGTAGACTTCAAGGATAAGATCATCCACTAATAGGATTCTGTATTTTTAGTCTGTTTCACCTATATTGTTCAGGTAACTAATGCCCTGGAGGAAGGGTGCATCTCAGATTGTGAGGAAGATCTGAGGTCCACTTCATTAGAGGAGGCCATGGTCCCTGAGCCATTTTGCCCAAGTAGAATCCAATCTCTTGAAGACCAGACAATTTTGAAAACCCCAACATCTCCCTCTTCTCTCGCTCCTCCCCTTTTCCTCTTCCCTTTCCCCTCTCACCCTCTTTTCCTACCTTTCTCTTTTTCTTTTCCTTCCCCTCTCTCCCACTTTTCCTTCCCTTCTGTCCCTCTTCCCCTTCCCCTATCTTCCTCTCCCCATACTGTACTTACGCTATATGTATGTACATATGCATAAATCTTTTTGGGCATAATTTAATACAAAATACCCTTTGAGAAAGGTGGGAAAACAGTGTAAGAAAGGCAAAGTAGAGCCCCTGATTTACAAAGAGAAGGCTAGTAGATCAGAATGTAGAATTCATAGCTTTGACTTCGTTGAATTTTAGGCAATAGGGAGACAATATTAGAAAAGAAAGAATGTATGAAATGAAAGGAATTCTTTTTCCTCACACGTCTAGTCTAACTTAACAAAGCCACAAGGCAGCACCTACCTTCTCCACACAAAATGCTCCTAATGGCTCTTTTGAATTCTGTGCAAAATGTCTGGTGTGAAACACTCCCTACCATTGCCAGTGTGATTCGATAGGTTTCATTTTAGCTACTTTTTTTTTCTAAGTTCTTCCTTGAGCCTCAAGATGGGCATGTGCAGAGCTCTGGGGTGAGGGTATGGGAAAGAGCTGGAGGAGATACCAAAGGGGCGAAATGTGGGGATGCTTATGATAGGAATAATTTGCCTTGACTGCTGGGTGGGCCAGTCTCCAAACAGTAGTACTCATTGGGGTACCATTGAACTCCAGTTAATGGATTAGAGATGTCAATTTATAATTCAATAAAAATGAGTTCAATAATAACAATCACCAAACATTTATTAGATGCCTACTAGGTACCAAGCACTGTGAGATACTCCCTTTGCCTTAGAGAATCTTAGTATTCCACAGGTAAAAGTTGGCTAGATTGCCTGGTTCAACACTTACCTGAAGCATATCTTTTTACTTAAGTCTTAAGTTATGTGTACCTGAACCTAAGAAGGAACATTCAAGGCATTCCGATTCGTGTCTCACTTTTTTTGATGGGAAAACTGCTGAACATGAAGCTTAAATAACCCAACCCAAACCGTATAAATTGGAAGAGATAGCACCAGAATTTGAACTAGAGACTCTGACTCTAAATCTGGTGTTTAACAAGTCAACGAATCATAGAATGTCAGAGTTGGAAGGGTCTTCAGAGATCATTTGTGAAATGGCGGGGTTAGACTTGGCTCATGTTCCACCTAGCTGAATGAAATTTGTTTGAATGATCCCATGATCTACCAAAGTATCATGGGAATGTGGAAAGAACGTTGGACTTAGATTCAGGAGACCTGGGTTTGAAATTTAACTCTTCCAATCTATGGGATCCTTGACAAGTCACTTTATTGTTCTGAGCCTGGGTTTTCCTATCTGCAAAATGGGGCAATAATATTTGCTTGGTTTGTCTCTATTGTGAGGGAAGCTTTTTTCTTTTAAACTGAAAGTGCAATTGAAATGTGAATTATTTTCTCAAAGTATGAGTCCTGAGATATTTTGGCCATTCTGTTGTCTGATTTGGATGCCTTTATGGTTGCTCTGAATATACTGAAACTGATTACTTAATGAGACTGAGAAATCAAAGCCAGAAATGACCTCAGAATGGCTGATGTGAAGGCCAAGTGTAGATGTGGCCTGTGCCAGCACTTAAAATTGAGGTGAAAAACTTGGTCTGTTATCTGAACAATTGATGTATTTATATACCTCTGCATTTTCTGACATGTCCACATAGTTGAGGCAAGTGTGAAGAATGGACTGCATTTTTGGATAACAACCTCAGTTTCCCACTTGACTTTAATGGAGAGAGGTGAATTTTGTTCTCTTGATATATTATTCTGAATTTTTTTCCCTCTGACTTTGGGGATTTGGTTTTGTTTCTAATATGAACATAGCTTCTCAATGAAAACCACTTTAATATGCCATGGGTATGTAATTACTTTTAGGAAGGAAAGTATTCTTTAAGACTCAAAAGATCCACCTGCTAGCCTCATTTCTGTCACTTATTAGCTGTATGAACTTAGGCAATTAACTTGACCTCTCTAGAACTAGGTTATCTCATCTAAATGGATGAGATTTCTAAGTCTGACAGTATGTACTGCATTCTACATCATAAGCTGGATGAAGAATTGTAAGAGGCCTTTGAGTGTTCTAGTCTGATATTCACCCCTCTCAGCTCTAAGATGGGTTTTACAACAGATTAGCACTCTATACACAATGCCATTGACCATCTTTATTTTGCTGTTCTCAGAGTTTAAAACTGCATGAATATGAGTTAAAAGGAAATGAGGAGAGATCATAATGGGATCATAGATTTAGAGCTGGAAAAGTTGATAGAGGTCCTTGAGTTAGAGGTCATTCCTCATTTTACAGGTGAGAAAACTGAGTTCTTTAGATGAGGTTGATTGACTTGCCCAGGGTCACACTGCTAGTAAGTGTCTGGGGTGGGATTTGATTCTAGGTCTAGGTCTAGTCCTCTACCCATTTTCCATCAACTTTTTGTATTCCCCTGAAAGAAGACTAATTATGCTTTGTGAAGAAACCATTTGCTATAAATTGTAAAAATGTTTTAATGTCTTATAATAAAATTTATGACATATTTATAAACACTCTATCAAGGATTTACAACTGAGCCACCATCGATCGCTTGGAATGGAATAAATATGCAAGGAGACAGCTCGTATGAAATATACATCTCAACTTTATAATTGTGTGTGCTTTATTCTTTACACAAATGGAATGGATGTGTCAAATATTTACACTTAACAGGAGTGTAAGCTGTATAATGTCTCTAAAACCCCAGTTCAGACTCCCAAGTACCCCCAACTACAGCTCAAGGTGGAGAAACATCCTGTCAGAGAATCACATCACCACAAGTGTTAGAAACAAAGCATCAACTGGGATACAGCCTGGCATACTTGAAAATTCAGACACTCCAATGGAAACTTGGGAAACACAAAATTAAAAGGAAAAAGGAGAAAAGTTGGTCATTCCCACTGGGAGTCAACAGTGCCATCTGCTTCTCTTTCCTGATGTTTTGCTAAAGATCTACTGGGTTCCACCACTCAGATAATCGATACCTAGATGTCAGACCATCTCAGCTTGTTCTCAGGTGCTCCTTCGGTGATGGGGCAGGCTACGATATGCTGTATGTTAACTAGTCCTGAAGAACAGGTGGAGTGAAGAAAATATTTACAGCCTTGTGCCCATGTGCCAGTATTGGTATGGATCCCTACACATGCCCAATATATATATATATATGTGTATATACAGTATATATAATGAGTATATACTATAGATATACATATATAAAAACGTAACAACAGAATTTGCATTTAGTTCACTTTCAAAATGATTTTCCCTGGGGAATGGGGGAAGAGTAGGGAGGTTCTTTCACCAACTTCAAGCGAACTGCCCCCTGCTTTTTTTTTTTTTTTTTAAGAAATAAAGAAATAAGAGTGAACCTCTTAGTCCCTTGCTTAAATGTTCTCTGGGAATGTGACAGGACAATGGATGTAGTTTGACCAGCAAATTAATTTTGTCTCAACAGGAGAGTTGAGTGAATTCAATCAGGAACCAGCTGGAGTCCATGGCTAAGAGGCCAAAGAGGATGCTTCATATGGAAAGAGGAAAAGGAAAGCTTTGGAATGGAGAGAAGGAAAAGAAAAGAAAGAAAACCTCTCCCCTAAACTAAAAGAACATCGGTTCCATAAGTGTCCTAGGCAAAGATTTGACTCCTTATGGCAATTTTTCTTTCTGGTCAGTGTTTTTGCTCCTTGCTTATCCATGGTGGCTTCTTCCTGAGTGCCAACAAGACTCCAAGGTTCAGACTGGTCTTATTTTTAGAAGGTATTCTTGCAGTGACAGTGAAAGATCAACCAGTTCTCAGTAGGGGAAAAAGAATCCCAGGAGGGATTAGCTGTCGTCCATCAGGGCACTAGACTGTTGGCTAGGAATTGGTACTCTCCTGTATAACTCACATCCAGCTTTGATTTACAAGAGAAGCAGGAACAATTCCATGCAAGGGGCATTTCCTGATATCACCACATGTAAAGCAGAGAGAGTAGAAAAACTGAGGGTAAGGGACAGAGAGAGAGAGAGGGCTAGAAACAGAGGACAATGAACAGAAGGAGGGAAGAGATAAGGTGGAAGAAGAAGAGGAAGAAAAAAAGAGAGTGAGACAGGGAATAGGGGGTCAGGGATGGATAGATAAGAAAAACAGGAGTAGGGAAGGAAGACAAGGGAAGGAGGAGAGAAAGGGAGGGAGGAAAGCTAAAGGAGAGAGGAAAAGGAATGAGTGGAGGTAAAGAGAGAGGGAAGAGCTAGAATGGAAAAAGGAGAGGAGAGCAGAAGAAGAAGATAGAAAAAGGAGGAAAACAAGAGAGAAAAGGAAAAAGGGGAGAAAGTTGAGAAATAAGAAAAGAGGGAGGAAAGAGGGAAGTAAAATAGTGAGGGAAGGAGGGGAAAAAGGGATGTTGGATAGGGAAAGAAGAGTGATATACCCTAGCATGGATTTTGTCCTGGAGGATTAGCTATAGATACACCGAGACAGCTGGAACGTGAAGGCAGAGAGTAGGGTTTTTCCTAGGTGGCCTCCCTGAGCACCAGTGGCAAACAGGAGGGTATAGGCTCAGCAGAGAAATTAATGGAGGGCTCAGAGGGAAGATACCACTGCCCATCTGCACATGGAGAGCAGAAATGAACATTTATGTGAATTGTTGCAAATGGGCGATGAGATTTAATTTTTGGTTGAGTGAAGACCCCTGTGGTGCTACACATTGTGCCAGAGCATGCAAAATAGCACCAGTGACACGGTCTGGCACATTCCCGAAAGGGTCCAGTGTTTTGCATGTTGTATGGTGTGGGTGTTGTGCTGTGCCCACCAGTGAGCCTCCTGAATGGTGGGAGGGAGAGAGGGAGAGAAGAAGAAAGATGGAGAGAGCGCCAGTTCACCGTTTGTTCACAGGGTTAGCACCAGTCTGGTCCGAGGCTCCAAGTGCATTGGCACTAGATGTAACTGGAATCATTTTCCTGCCTTCTCTGCAGAAGTTACAATTGCTGCAAAAGTTTGGAATTGCAAGGAGCACTAAAGACTGTGAGGATGGAAAGTACAAAACATCAAGACAGCAAAGCCAATGGAAGAGAAACTCTATAGGAAAAAAAAAAACTACTCTCACCAGTCCTCTTGGTGATTCTCCAAGCTGATCTATAATATTTAAAAATCTATATTAAAAAAAAACAGTGCAAATGCCAACTCTAAGCTGAAAGCATCCAGACAAGGAAAATAAATAATGTACTATATACTACAGAACAGAAACTTGGTGGGGGGGGAAGCTTGATTGTATTCAGCCACAATACCACTATCGATTGGAAAGCACAGCACATGACCTCAGAAAACATGTACTCAGTTAAGGGGAGTCCTGGAAAAGGGTGCATGCTCAACAGGGAAGAAACCAAACACTGTCAGAGTGGTCTGCAAAGGAAGGGAAGCTGGGATAGTAGGAGAAAATTCTGGTGTCAGAACGCTGCTTGGAAAGTGGGAGGGTAGAAGCAATTTCAGTGACATGGGCCAGAACCTGAGACGCTAACAGTTAATGGACGTGGAAATCTCTTTAGCATCTGAAGAGCTCAGCAGAGTTCTCTGGAAGCTTTGAATGTAGTGGGTGGGGCAGGAATCTGGGAATGCATGTCTAGCCCTTCTGTCAGTTGACCCAAGACTCCAATGCACAGATGAACTTTTAAAATTTCTATTTATCTTTTTTTTTTTTGGAAAGGGGTGGGTTGGGATGGTTTGCAGCCAGACAGACGGATGGTACTCGGAGCAAGGTGGGCAACTCAATTTCTCTAAAAGGGACCTGACTTCTGATCTCCTCTGTTTTTACTGTGAAGAAACACCATCAGCGCTGATGGTTGTTGGGTGCCCTTGTCTCTCTTCACCCTTGCCGATGCACCTGTTTACTGCACAGTGTGGCAGGACATACCTGCCAGGTCTGGAGATGCCAGCAAGATAAGGCTGTGGGGCTTGGCGTCTGCACAGAGATCCCATAGGCAGTTCCATTCAAGGTCGCTCAAGACTTTTCCCCTAAACAACTGGGTGAAAAAGCTCTGATGTAGCGGGACAAGCAGGATGTGCTGAACTTCATCTCTTGGTTCAATTTACTATTGAAATTTGGGAGGTTATCTATCTTCTTTCTCTTTCACTTGGTCCAGGCACAATACCATGCAAGGCTGTGAGGGCAGTTCACCTCAGAACCTTGGCATTCCCTTCCTCATGGCATGGCCTTTGTCATAGCGTGGCATTGTCAGTTCTGTAATCAGTCAACATCCAACAAACATTTATTAAGTGCTTACTATGTGCCACGCGCTGTACTGTAGCTCCCAAATTGGGTACATCCCTTCTCATTCTCTGAGACATTCAGCAGATCTGTGATAAAATTCCCCAGAGGTATATATATTGTCCCCAGCTGTCTGTCCCCAAACCCTTGGTGAATGAAGTGAGAAGAAAGTCAGTGAGCTGGTCAGCTAGAGTTTGTGCCAAAACATCTGCTCAACCTTTGAGTGTTCAAAGAAAGACACTGAAAGAGAGCTAGCTGTCCCAGGCTCACAATCAGGGCTCCTTAACAAGAGAATCCCCTGCACTATTCTTAAGTCACTGATGTTAATTTGCCCTCATCAGCTTAAAGATGCATTATCTCAGCCAAGTCTTAAAAAGAGCCTAGAGGCCAACTTATTAAGCAGTGGTGTTCCATAGGATTTTAGTCTCATGAGCCAATGGGAAATCATAGGATTTCGTGCTGGAAAAAAGACCTTAGAAATCAGAGAGGCCAACTCTTCCCTTTACAAATGGGGAAACTGAGTACCAGGGATGGGAAGGACCTTGCCCAGTATTACACAGGGAATAAGCAATGGAACTGGGATTTGAATTCAGGTCTCTTGATTTCAAATCCAGGGCTTCTCCCATGACATCACATCTCTCTGTTGGGGAGGAAACTTAGAAAGGAGGGGTCTGACTTTTAAAGAAATTAAATTGTTCCTGAAAAATCATGAACAATCAAAAAGGATAGTGCAACTTCTTAAGTTCTCTAAATCAGACAGTCTGCTGAGGGTGTAATATACTTTGCCTTTCCATTAGTTAAGTCTTTACAAAATATCTCACAAAAACATTTTTCACCTATATAAATTAGTTTCTATACATTTAATATAATTTTATTTTATAAATTATTCCATCTTTAAGTGCCTTCTTTCAGTATATAAATGGTAAAATAGACAATCAAAAATCATAAAGCTATTCCCAGATGGAACCCCCTCCTCCCCATCATCAATACGGTAAATACTCCAGACACTCGCCAATTTCATGGAATGCTTTCCTCTGCAGGTACCAGTCAAAACAACTCTACGGTCACCACTTCGCGATGCAATGGTGTCTCTGAAGGGAACCATTTTCTTTCCTTCTGATTTTTTTTTTAAATCATTGTCACTTTTTGCTAAGAAATCAAAGGATGTGCATAGTTACAAAATTCCATGTGTACCAATTACAGATGTGCAATGACAAGCTTGGTGAGGTTCAGGAGCTGGGAACTTTTCTTTAAAGCAATCAACACACAGAACTCAGCCATTACAACAGGTTGGGGTGCCCATTGAGTCGAGGAGGCAGCTCGAACCTCTGGACAGAGAGCCCCATCAGAAATCCATACCTACACCTGGCACTTTGAGCACATGACGTCTTTCCCACGTACGGCAAAAGTCCTTGCGTTTCTATCTTTTGGCCCCTCAGTTTCCTTCATGGCTTCACACACGTTGTGTTGTACATTCATAAAAATTCACATTGACTGCAAGAACATAAATGCAACAAAAACATAAAAGCCTCCACGTAGTATATTATATATTTTTTTCTTCTAAATACTCTTCTGTCATCATCAGAGGTGTAGCAGCTAATTTATAACTTCTCCTTGGAAGGGATCCAGATGAAAGGGCCGGATTGTTCTTCGATAACGAGTTTGCATTGGTTATATATATCTTCTAAGGTTTCACCTTGAACAATTGCTGCAATGAAAACGCATTTGTGATCAGTCTCAGAGGTTCTGGGTAAAGTAAAAAGTGTTGCCTTCCAAGGCCACTCCAGCTCAAAATAGTCTCTTTCTCTCTGTCTCTGTCTCTCTTTCTCCTCAGATTTTCCTGGGGTACATCACCTGGTTCCCAGACTTTATTCTTCTTATGGTCTACATACTATCAGAATTTTGTGTATGTGTTGTATCCCTTACAGAGGCAGCTAGGTGGCATAGTGGAAAGAGTGCTGGAACTGGGAACTGTGTTCGAATCTAACCTTAGATATTAGCTGTGCAAACTGTGTCTTTTTAACCTCTGCCTCATTTTCCTTAACTGATAATAATAGCTAGCCCCTCCTTCCTAGGGTTGTTGTGGGGATCAAATAAGATAATGTTTGAAAAGCGTTCAGCAGAGTGCCTGGCACATAGCAGGTACTTAATAGAGGTTTATTGCCTATTTTATAAATGTGAACTAGTAATATTAGGGTTCTTGTTGCTACATAGAATGAAGTTATGCAATCTACATAATAATGATTTTAATTTAGAAGCAGCTAGGTGGTGCAGTGGTGAGAGTGTTGGAGTCAGGAGGAACTCAATTCAAGTAGAGCCTCAGCCATATGCTAGGGATGTGACCCCAGGTGAGTCATTTAAATTGCTTGCCTCCGTCTCTTTCTCTATAAAGTAGGGGCCATAATAAGACCTTCCTTTCTAGGCTTGTTGTGAGGATCAATTGAGATCATATTTGTAAAGAGCTTGGCACTGTGCCTGGCACATTAATACCAGCTTCTTGCCATAGTCTTCCTTATGTAACCTAGAAAAACTACATAATTCATAATGCATGTAAATTATGATTGATATATAATTCTAGGGTGGAAAAGGACCTTAGAGATGGCTGCTCTAGCTCCTTCATTTCTCAAGATGAAGACACTAAGGTTCAAAGGCCAGGTGACTAGCCTAAGGTCATATACAACCTTCTGTCTTTTAGCCTAAGGCTGCCTTTTACCAGAAACAGTCCTAACCGGACAAGGAGATGCAAAGCTCAGAATAGGTAATTCTTAATCAACAAAGAAAGACCACATTTGAACTGGACTCATCATAGGAAGGAAGGAAAGAAGCATTTATTAGGCACCTACTATTTGCCACACATGGTGTTAAGTGCTTTGCAAAAATAATTTCATTTGATCTTTACAAAACTCTTTGAGTCAGGTGCTGTTGTCTCCAATTTACAGTAGAAAAAAGTTGAAGTGGACAGAGGCTAAATGACTTGCTCAGTGTCACATATCTTGGAAGAGCCTAAGGCTGGATTTGAACTTGGATCTTCCTGGCCCTAGGTTTGGCTTTCTATCTACTGTGGAACCCAGTCGCATCAAGTTTAGAGCTAGAAGGGATCATAGAGACCATGGAATCCAACTGGCTCATTTTACAGATTAGAAACAGAGGCTGAGAGAGGCCCAGGATCACACAACTAGCATCTGAGGTGGAATCTGAACCAAGACCTTCTTAACAATATCTCACAATGGAAACAAAGATTTTTCTGTGTACAGAACTTGAAATTATCATCCATAACCACCTATTCATTTTCCAAACATTCTGGACAATTGCATGTACTATTTCCAGAGTTGCCATGATGAAATAGAAAGGGTTATGTGTATGTGTGTGTGTATGTGTGTATGTGTGTATGTCTACCTACATACACACATATGTATATGTATATGCCTGCTACTTAAAAAATAACAACTATGTAGAAGTTAAAGCAAAATTTCCAAAATCTTCTGTGCAATTTCAATGAGAAACTCAGTTGATGAAAATTCTACTTTCCCTGTCTCTCTCTCTCCCTGTATGTATGTATGCATACACACACACACACACACACACACACACACTCACACACACCTATCAAATAAGTCTTAAAGAAGTCAGCATTATGAGATGATGGCAGCTTCACCCATCCCTCATGTCTACGTTATCTCTTGGTCATTTGAGTATCCATATTTTACTCACGCAAAAAAAGATTCCTGTTACTCTTCCTGTTTTCCCCACATTTAGCACTGCAAGCCAGAAATTCTCACCATCTGAGCTAGAGACCAGAGGCTTAGCCATTGGAACAATTCTTTAATTATGTCTTATTTTAATAGAACTTGATTTTCAAATTGCATCTGATAATGAACTATAATTTACTGTTACCAATAGATTTTCTTTAAGAAAAAATTCTTTGCTGTTATATAACACAGAAAGGCACTGGGGACAATCTCAATACCAGGTGCTGTGGCAGATGTTATTTTTTTAAATTCCCTCTTTAATTGAGAGGTAACACAATTCTAAGTGAAGTTTTCACAGCAAATCCTTGAGGATTTTTCTTAAAACACATTTTTACACTAATTTTGTCCCTTTCTTGGTGATATCTTAAGGTGGGAATGAGACGATGAAAAAAAATAGGCCCTTCTTGTCCACCTACTTTTGCTTTCTGGGAAATATCGAGATATGAAAAACAATAAAATCCACACTCACTGGACAGTGAGAAATGCCTTTTCTTCAAATGAAGAGATTCTGCGTTGTAGGGGTAAGTGATCAGAAGAACACTTTTCTGAGGTAAACCAACTATGAAATTGCCAAGATATATAACACGTGAATATACGCTTTGACCAACTTTGTGAGCTCCATGTTGTCATGGTTATATCCACTTGATAACAAATGAATTATTGATGGACATGGAATGTTATGGTAGAAAGGGTACTAGCTCTGGAATCGGAGGACCAGGAGTCAAAACCTGCCTCTATTGCCTGTCATCTATGGGACTCGGGGAAAAGTGACTTGACCTCCCTAGGCCTCAGTTTCCTCATCTGTAAAATAAGGGGAGTGGACTAGATGACCTCGGTTGTTCCTTCCAGTTCTAGACCTATGATGTGATAATCCTATTATTTGCAACTTAGAAATAGTGTCAATTGCTTTGAAATTTGCTACTTTTTAAAATAAGAAAGACTTTTGAATACTGTAGGAATGTAGGGTCAAAAATATAAAGCTAGGATGAACTTGAGAGATCACCAGGTCCTTCATTATACAGATGAGGGAGGTGGACAGCGAGGGAGTTCAATGCGCTTTGGCTTTGAAGTCAGGAAGTTGTTCTGTCATGTCTGAGGCTTTCTCACCCTGTTTGGAGTTTCCTTGGCAAAGATACTGGAGTGGTTTGCCATTTCCTTCTCCAGGTCATTGTACAATTGAGGAAACAGGCAAACAGGGTTAAGTGACTTGTCCAGGGTCACAAAGTTAGCAAGTGTCTGAGGTCAAATCTGAATTCAGATCTTCCTGACTCCAGGCCTGGAGCTCTATCCAATTCATCATTAAGTACAATGGAGTCAGAAAGACCTGAGTTCAAATTTGGTTTCAGATACTTGCTAGCTCTGTGACCCTGGACAAGTCCTTTTTGTTTGCCTCAGTTTCTTTATCTGTAAAATAGGAATACTAACAGCACCTATCATAGGGCTGCTGTGAGGATCAAATGAGAAATATTTGTACAGTGCTTAGCATGGTGCGTGGCATATAGGAGGCACTAAAGAATCCAATTGTTATCATTATTTATTATTTCAGTGACATGACCACAAAGTCTCCCAAAGAGCACTTGTGACAATAGTGAGATCAGAACCCTAGGTCTTCTGCCTCTGAATCCAATGATTTTTCTTATAACATGTCCTTTTATGATGAAAAATAACTTGCCTATTAGTAATTAATTTGCCTTTTCCCTTCACATAACCCTCTGAATACATATACAAATTACTGAACGACTGACATTTCCTAAAGTCTGAATAAAATAGACATGAAAAATTCAGATAGGCCATGTGCCTTGTTAGGTAAGAAGGGATGTCTAATTAAGTAATTTTTAAATTACAATGGATCATTCATTAGACAGGTACATATTGTTTGCTTAACCCTCCCATCTGTCATGTTACTGTGGAAACCTGCCATGTGAAGAGCTCCCTGTCAGAATTATCCAGTTTCAGAGTGGGAGGGGAATTCTGTTCCCCAGTTCATTCCATTTTCAGGAAAAGAAACCCATCTATAGGCTACTCAACAAGTGGACAGTCAGTTTCTGCATTAAGACCTTCAACGAGGGGGAACACCCACCTTCCCAAGCAGCCCATTCTTTTAACAGCTTTAATTTTTGAGAATTTCCCTCCCTAAAATCAAACCTAAATTGCCCTTTTGCAACTTATTGGATTGAGTTGAATTCTGACTCCAAAAGATTTTTTCTTTGTTATATTTTGTCTTCTCAGTCTTAAGACAGAGACATGGGGGATAGGGGACCACTGGGCATTGAATACTCAGCAGGTTTCAAAATGGTATTTATTCTGGTTTGTTTTCCTGCCACCCAAGATTCTTATTCAAAGGCCACTGGAGGCAGAACACGCCGTTGAGCTGCCTTTTGTGTAGGGACGGGTTCTAGTCTAATTATCTACTATAAGTAGTCAAACCTATATACTGTTCCTAACACAAAATACTCTGGACAGGCAAGTGGCAATGCTTTCTCTTCAACGCTCTCCCCTCTTCAGCACTCTTTCAGTTCTTCTCATTTCTGGGAGAAAAAGAATAATTTGAAGCTTTAACTTACTAATTTCCCTGAACAAAGAGGGTGTTTCTCAGTACCTGGACCATCTGCAAGCAGTATTGGGGATAGCAATAATAGAGATGGGGATGGTAATGGTGCCAGACAGCTGAGAGTGCTTGAAATCATGGTAAGATGGGCAAACAGTATTTGAAGTTGGAAATCCAGATTCATGAATCTTAGCTTATTAGGCCTAAAATGGACCCTGAGGATCATCTAATCCAATATTCTCATTTTGATTATAAGCGATCTGAAGTCCAGAGAAGTTAAGGGATTTGTCCAAGGTCACATGGGCAGTGAGTCATAGAGTTTGGAGGGGAATTTGAGTCTTCTGACTCTAAAGCTATTGCATTATAGACTACACCAGGATCCATCAATTTTTGAGAGTTTCTTATATATTTATAGTGGTGTCTCCCCTTCCTAATAAGAAGAGAAATAGTATGAATTTGGGAATGGAGAAGAAGGAGGAAGAAGTCATTATCTTTTCCTCTCTCTCTATTCTATGTCTGCCCTTTGGTCAAGGAGGTGATAAAGTTAATGGAGAGCCTTCTTTGGGGGAGGATTCTATGGACATTTAGTAATAGTTAATATTAATATAGCATGTTAAGGTTGGTAAATTGATCATCTAGTTCAGATTCCTCAATATACAGATAAAACACTAAGGCACAAGGAAGTGGGCACCTAGGTAGTGCAAAGGATAGATTGATGTCTCATTTTCTTGAGTTCAAATCTAGCCTCAGACATTAGCTGTATGAGCCTAGGCAAGTCACTTAACCCTGTTTGCCTCAGTTTCTTCATCTGTAAGATGTGTTGGGGGAAGAAATGGCAAACTACTCCAGTATCTTTGTCAAGAAAACCCTAAAAGGGGTCATGAACAATAAAGATTTATAAAACAATAGACATGATAACAATTCTTTCCTCAGCACTTTAAAGTTTGCAAATTGGTTTGATATGCATTAATTCTTTTGATCTTTGTGACAACCCTGTGAGGTAGACAATACAGACATCATTATCCCCTGTTACTGATAAACTGAGGCTCAAAAAGTTTTAAGTGACTCCTCTTTGTGCACAAAAAGTCAGAGGCTCAATTCAGACTTTGTCCAATATACATATTATTTCATTTTTGTCTTTGTATCTCCAGTGCCTGGCACATAGTAGGCATTTGATAAATGCTTTGTGGGTATTACTTGAGATATGCTATTCATTTGATCCTCATAGCAACCTGGGGGTTGGTTATTGGGAACCTGGATTCTCATTACCATGGGAACCCCGAGAGACACTCAGGCATCTGCTTGCCTTGGATTAATTTATGCAGCATCTTCACTAAGTGACAGAGCTAAGAAAATAATCATTCCCTGTATCTGGGGTTGTTTGGGAATAAATTCCCTATTAGATGTGGGAACACTAGGCAGCCTTTATGAAGCACCCAAGTACTCCCAGTGTATAGAATGGATGGGACTAAAGGAGATTTAAAAGTGAGAAAAGATATTTCTACTTTGTTTCTCTTAAGTTTTTTTTGGAATTTTTTTCATATTATTTGAAATTAGAATTCTATTCAGTGTATTTCAACAACATTGCTTAATGCCAAAGCTGAACAATGTGGATTCTGGATTAGTGAGGTGCTGAATGGGGTACGGCAGTGTGTCCAATACGCTCATGTTACCCTACATGTCTCAAGGACCAATTTCATGCCCCAGATATGACTCTGCTTCCCCACTCACCATCTCATAGGTCATCTGACAGCACATGGTGCAGTAGCTGATGCAAGCCTACCTGTAAAATACTCTCCAAATTCTTGCTCTAACTTGATAGCTCGGTCATAGGTTTTCTTGGCTTGTTCCTCTGTGAGACGCTTATTCATCTCCCTAGGAAAATAAAGGATGAAATGGCAGTTACAATACACCATGAGTAAATTATTAACCCCTGAAACTGCTTCCTTTCCCCTGTCCTGCCTCCCCAACATACATACTGCAAAATAAAATGTCAAAATAAGCCCTGGGAATTTTCCTGTTCCTAACTTAGGAATGGAATATCTAGAAATACTGTGTTTCAATCTTAACCTGGTAGTTTTAGTAATGGGAGTTCAATGCTTTGTGAAACCATTATTATTGAGTGGCTATTATCATTATTATTATAAAATTATACTGAGCTAGACTTTGTTTCCTTGTACCTTGTACCACCCGTTGCTCCTGTCTCTGACCTCTGGGGCCAAGCAGAACAAGGTTAATCGACCTTCAGATGCTCAAGGACAGCTATCATGTCTTCCCCTTCCTTCCCTCACTGTAATAACTATCTTTTCTTTTCACCATGCCAAGCATTCCCTGTGCTTCACGTATTCATCAGATAATGTGGCTTTTTGTCATTTTACCCCTTTGGTTACCCTCCTTTAGGATATTTATGTTTGTCAATGTTCCTTTTAAAATGTGACTCCCGGAATACACTCTCATACTCCAAATGACAGTGAGAGGAAAAAAGAAAGGAAGGGGATAATTGAAATTTCTGTCAATTTTCTATTGAGTGTTTGCACCTAACAGAATTGAATCTCACTAACATGGAATTTATAGGATCGTAGATGTAGAGCTGGAGGGGACTTTAGAGGTCATTTTGCACATGGCCCCATTTTACAGATTAGAAATTTTAGGCCTAGAGAGAAGATGAAGCAGTAAGGTACTGAAGGCAGAGAAAGGAGGTAGAAGGGGCCAGACAAGTCAGACCAGGAGCACCACCTTGACCTTCATTTCCCCTCAGACCCTGATGGAGGTAGCCCAAGACTCTGACCCAACAGCCTGGTGAATGACAATGTCCTTCTAAAGCACTGAGCCTGCTTCTAGGTCAGCCCCCATAGCCAATATTGAGGGGAGAAGTCATAGTGGAGATGGGGGCTCACTTTCCTCGTCACCACCAGCAACATTTGTTGAGCAACTGTCATAAACCTGAAGATAGGAGTAAGGCTAAGGGCCCTGGGAGGGGCAGGCTTCACCTCTTGCCACACCACTGGTCTTGCTCTTAGAGCCATCAGCTGTAGAAGCAACTCCTGTGAAGAAAGACCAACCTTCTTCACCAAGTGTCAACCTATGGCCATACACATAGGAGAGCCAGCCTAGGCACATGAGGGAGATGCAGGAGATTGAATGAGCCAGGCAAGTCAAACAACCACTTATATCCTCCCCTTATGAAGACAGCCTAGAACCCTGAACCCAGGAAACTTTGGAATAGCAAAGCAACTGTTCTCCTGGGAGAGCACGCTTTGTGGAGAGAAAGCGCTGCTCCTATGGGTACTTCAGCCACAGCTACTGAAGACCCAGAAAAGAAATGTCATCCCCCAAGCTTTTGGCGCTTCCACATAGTTTAATATTATAAACTGGAATGATTTTAGTAGTGGAAATGACATTAAAAAGGCATTGATGTCTGTTTTGCCAGTGCATCCTAAGGACCCTGGGACCTTTGCATCTGACTTGAAGCTGAAATCTTCCACGAGTGTTGTTCCCCCCTATTGGAATATGATGTTCCTGGAGAATAGGGTTTGTCTTACTTTTTTATTTGTATTACCAGAACTCAGTACATGTTTTTTTTCTATTCCAGTCCATTTTCCATTCTGTTATCAAAGAGATCTTCCTAAAGCATGGATCTAACCATATCATCCTAGTTTTCAATAAACTCCTATGGCTCCTCATTATTTCCAGGATCAAATATAAAATCTTGTCTTTGGCATTAAAAGCCGTTCATGATCTGGAGTCATCCCTCCCCACCTTCCCAGTCTTCTTACACCTGATTCCTCTCAACATATTCTACAATTCAGTGACTCTGGTCTCCTTCCTGTTCCCAATTGAGATAATGTATACAAAGTACTATCCAAACTTCCCAGCACTATATGAATGTCAGTTACTATGCTACTATCAGATTGATAATGATGGTGAGGAAACCTCACTTGCCCAGTCAGTAACCCTGTGACCAATGTAATATACTGGTTATCTGAAGTGCTGATAAGTTTTTTTTGATGATGATAATGATAGAAATTGAAAAAAGAATCATAGAATGTTAGAGCTATAAGGGATAATCTAATTCTCCCTCACCCCATACCCATTTTACTGGTGAGAAAACTGAGTAGCAAAGGAATCAAATCAATGGTTTGAAAAGCAGGATATAAGTCTCCTGATTTTGCTCTTTTCACAAAATCAGAGTTTATTCAGTAAATCCTTTTCAACAAGAACCAAAAAAATGTGTTGTGAACTTACAGGGTAATTTAATATACCATTTAGAAGCATCAAAGCTTGATGCAATCACTGCATGAACACCAAAATCATTGACCGTGACAGTTTTGATTCACTTCAGAAATAAGCCTATAATGCTTCAAACATATACAAGCCTACTAGCATGAAGGAAATACATATATTTGCAACATCATTATGCAATTACTACTTAAGGCACCATTAAAGAATTTTCAACCTGGAAACTGTGAACTAAGGAGTTCGTGAACCATTAAATGGGAATCACTGCTCTAGACCATACCAGAAATATCTTTCCTGTTACATAGACTCCAGAATAATGTTCATTGCTAGAGGATCAATCCATCTATTTTATATCAACTAAAAGGAACTCATTCATCCTTTCATTTGGTAAACATTTACTTAAAGCCTAGAATGACGCTTCTTCTAGGCTGTGTGGGGGACACAGAGATGAGTAACACTAGGGTCTTGTCCTTAAGATGCTATAGTTGGTCTGCTTAGGTATCTTCCTGCTTACCTGAGTGTGGCAGAGACAGAATAGAGAAATGAGATGCAGCAATAGTTTCTATTAGAAGGATTTTATCACAGCGTCTGCCTACCTCCATGTACTCTATGGTCCAGCCAATGGTTCACTCACTCCCCTTCCTCGTCTATTTCTCCACTCTCACCTTGGTGCCTGTATAGACCTATGTGTCCTTCCTCTGCCTAACATGTTCTCTTTTCTTAGCACCTCTTGGAACCTGTGGCTTCCATTAAGACTCAGCTCAAATACCACATTATACAAAGCCTTTAATGCTGTCCATCCACCCCTGGAAATTACTTTGCATCTACTTTCTATTTACTTGTTCATGGTCACATGGCTTGGCCAAGCCAAGAAGAGAATTGCGATATTTTGACTGTAAGTTCATGGCCTTTGCTAAGAAAATCATATTAAAAATGAGTATTTATATCATGCAAAAGTACTTTTTTTTGCAACATACTTTACATGTTAACTCATTTGATCCTCATAATAATCCTGCTTTAATCCTTCCCATTCTACTGGAGAAGTAAAGGAGACTGAGAGAGGTTGAATGACTTGTCTAGAGTCATCTACTTTAAGGCAGAATTTGAACTCAGGTACAAATAGGAGAGATTACTTTTCAGTTGCACAATGGAGAGATTCTTTGAGGGAAGACAAGACATGTTAATCCTCTTGCTCAGAACTGGGGGTAGGGGACAACATACAAACTGAAGTATCTTGTAAAGGAGGCTTGGTCTTATGGCTTTATACTATAAAAACAAATGCCCCTTTGAAGACAAAGCAGAATTTGATGTGCTTTTAGCTTACCCCAGGCAGGCATTCACTGAGGGATTATAAAATGGGATATGAGGATGCATGCTAGAAGTGGGATAATATAGAAAGAACCACAATCCTGAGAAGTGACAGTGGCCATGTATTTGTTCTGGCTGACCTAGCAACTGCTTTTCCCCAACCCTGCTCCCAAATGAATCCCCAAGGGTAGGCATACTCTAGGGAATAAATGCTCCCAAGAAGCTTGCCTAGTCTAAAGGTCACTTTCTCTGCCCTTGGATCCTGGGGACTCAGCTATACCAAATTAGCCTCCCTTCATTCCCCTCCTCTCCCTCTTCCATCCTCCCCAGAAGCAAAGCTGTCAGTGTGCCTAGTTTTGCTAAACCTGAAACTCCATGAGGTGGAATAACTATTGAAGGGCCAGTACCTGGAGGAAAATGTACAGTGCTCTTCCATGGTTTTATTATTTTGAACTTGAATCTATTTCAGAAAGAAAACAGGTTCATAGACTTAGAGACTGAAAAAGGATCTTTACTCCAGGTCCACCCCCACCTCTTTTTAAACATAAGGAACTTCAGGCCCAGAGAAGTTAAGTGATTGGCCAAAGAAGACCCAGATGGCAAGGAGTAAAGGCAGAAAATTAACTCTAAGGGAAAGCCACTCAAGGATACCAGTCCTCTGGTCCCCCTCTGCCCTGCCATCCCACAGCGATGTATTCTTCCACTCTTTGATTTTCTTCTGTAATACACTACTTTGTAACCACAATTGACTGTAGAATCTCTAAGGTTCTCTCTACCACTTACAAATAGCACCACGCTGGAAGAAATGAGTTATCCCCCTTAGGCATACTGGCAATAGCTGCTACCTTCTTGCCCCTACAAGTCAACCATGTTCAAGATCCAAACAATATAGTAGATCAATACAGACTAAAATCTTTTACTATGAAACCTTGCCTGGTGGCTCTCTGATTTAAGGGGAACAGACATTAGGGGCTGTAGAGTAGGAAGGAGCCAGAAGTAAGAAGATCAAGCATTAAGGGAGAAAAATGATGAGGTTTTTTTTTAAAGTTTAAGAACTAAGGACCTTGGGAAGCAAAGTTTGTGCTGATTGCTATTTGGGCAACAGTAAGTTTGAGCTGCTGGTATTACTCATAGTCATATTTTTGAGAGAAAGTATTATTGATGACAGTGACCTATGCTTAGAGTTGTAATTAAGAAAAGGTAGAATCCTATTACAGAGCAAAGCTAAATGCCAAGGGAAAGAATCTAAAATGTCACTTGTTCCATATACCCAAACTCATTTATTTCCATTTCCCCTGGAACTGCTGCCTCAAATGAGAGGCAATTCAATTACTATTGCTTTCTAACAATTAACCTCACTCCTTCTCCGTTCTCTCAGAACCTGGGAAAGTGGAAAAAAAATTTTAGGAAACAGAAGTGCACACATTTCCAAGGAACTATTGGCCCTCTTCCCCAGGATGAGTCAAATAAACTTTAATTTTATAGGGATTTGGCAAGGAGGAAAAGGAATGCATAAGCATCTGGCAGTAGTATCATGAGTTTCAAAACAGAGATAAAAAGGCATTATTGTGGAACCCAAAGGGATAGAGAGGGAGTGGGGATGACCTTCAGTATACTTACATCAATGGCTCCAATGATTTCGGCTTAATGAAGATGGCAATGGGATAGAGTTGCGCGACTTGTAACCGCTTGATAGCATTTCCTGATACATCAAGTATGCAGTGTTTGCCCTGGTGGAAAGAGGTGTGTGGAGAGTCTTAGTCAAAAAATCAGAGTTTGGAAGGGACTAACTCATCCAATTCATTCTTCCACTTAGTGCTGGAATCCTCACCTGTAGCATCTCTGGTAAGAAGGATTGATTTAACTTTCCCCAAACAAAATGGGGGGAAGAGTGGTCAGTTGAATACTCCAGTGATTTGGAGCTGTCTACCTCCCAGAGGCAGACCAGTCCATTTTGGTATACCTTTGTCAGAAAAGTCTTCATGTTGAGACAAAAAGTTCCTCCCTATAACTTCTACCAATTGATTCTAGTTCTGTGATATGAGGATATGCTTTGATTTCTCTCAGGCCAAGCAAAACAAGCTTTCATATAACAGCTTTTCAAATACTTGAAAGGATATATCATGGCCCTACCCCAAGGCCTTTTCCAGACAAAACATCCCTAATTTCTCCCAGTCCATGGTTTCCATTCCTATCACCTCCTGGTAGTCCTCCTTTGTATAAGGCTCTTACTAAAACAGGAGTCCAGAATGGCACATAATCCTCTAGCCTCCCTTCACAATATTTTTTATCTGGGTCACACATTTAACACCTACCTAATTTTTAGGGATTAGAGAAAGTGCAATGAGAGGATGCCAAGGAAAGGCCATACGCCATGTCAAGAACTTGCTAATTTCAGAACAGGAGGTATGACTATAAAATACTGTATTGGTCCAAATAAAGGCCAAACTTTCCCTCTAAATTTTATTCACATAAAAGTTGAGCATGGTCTCCAATGGTATCTTCTAACTCTACTGCAGCTATCCTTTTGGTCTGTTTTCATGAATGAATTTATCATATTTTGGGCAGATTTTTGAGGAATGGACTTTGTATATTTGTATATTAAGAGACCAGTTGAAATTCACGTTCTGTAATTTTTTATAGTTATTTCTTAGTCAATAGTTATATTGATGAAGCAGTCCTTTTGGCTATGCATATTTCTTACAAGGGTTTTATTTTGGTATTAAACGGAGGGTGAGAGGAGTGGGAGAGATAAAAGTTTATTAATTGAAAAATAAAGTAATGCAATATGCATATGTACTTTTCAAAAAAGATCTATTTTCCAAGTGCTGCCTATATCCAGTGGCCTGTATTCTGATCACTAGAGGGTATGGTTTTCTTGCAGGACTTCTAAATCACCTGTGGTAGTAATTGCCAAAGAGGGTTTCTTAAATGATGTTGTTGGGTTGGTTGTTCATTATTTTTTTTAATAGCAACCTTGTGGTAATAGCTTTCTCAAGGTTACTCCTTTGAAGTCTGTACCCTTTTACCTAAGTAAGTTCTAGACTATAGAAAAAAATAACTGTTATTTATGGCATTTATTTGGCTTAGTTTAGATTGTAAGGGATAGTCAGAAGCAAGGACTGTCTTTACTAGAACCCTTGGAAAAAAGTAGATACATTCCCTGCATTATGTTTAACTTCCTAGGGTCCCATTAAATGCAGGCTGGAAGTATTTTATATGTAGAGAGGAAGTGAATATTGTAGAGAGAGGAGAAGGTTAAAATTAGTGACAGTGAATGGCTACTTATCCGTCATCTAAAGGTGAAGGACCAGCTGAGTCCAACTAGTACTTGAATTTAAAAAGGAGCTCAGTCTGTGAGTTCTAGCCAATACAACTTTATGCCTACATTCCAAGTTTGCCTCTTAGGAAGCTCTATTGTCATATACATGTCCAAATAGTCGCTGCACATTCTCTACTCAAATTATTATGTTCGTCCTTCGTTGCTGAAGAGGACCATTTCATCAGAGAAATGATGACATGACTTGTACTTGGCTTTGTTTTGACTGAGGGAGGGCTGTGCAGGTCACCAGCCTCACTTCTCCTCCAGAGCCCTCTGAATCCAGTGTACGATTAGAAAAATTGAAGCAATTGCTGTGAATTCCAATATGTCCATGGATCTCTGTCATGGAAGTGGATTCTTCCTACCTATTCTGTATGACTCTCATAGGCTTTCCCATAAATTACCATGTAGGCAAATTATTATGCTAATTTATAGCAACCCCCCCATGCATAGTTACATGCATAAATAGAAAAACTGAAGCAATTACTGTGATACTCCAATATGTCCATGGATCTCTGTCATGGAAGTGGGTATTCCTGTGTGACTCTCATATGTGCCCCCATAAATTACCATGTAGGCAAATTATTATGCTAATTCAGAGCAAAAACAATATGCATAATTGTAGCCAATAAGGCATATTGGTTCTTGAGGAGAAGGAAAATAAAAGCAACCTTCCATCATAACTTGTTTATTATTTTTCTTGATTATCGCTAATGATGAACTGAACAACATACTCCCATTTAAATTTTGAAGTCGTAACAAGTTTATAGAAGCAAAACAACCAAAACTGTTAAGATCAAATCAAATTGGCACATTTTTAGTAAGAATGAAAATTGTTTGTTCCTAAATTCCTTCATGAAGTTGGTTCATGGTACCTAAGAGGCACCCTAGTCAATAGATCAAGATATAAAAAGATTTAGAAGCATCATCTGGTAAGAAGCCCATGCTTGTTGCCGCTGGTGGTCTTTTTCCCCCTCTCTGCCCCAGCTCCAGGATCCCCTAGAAGGAAGAATTTTTCTCTTTCCTTCCAATCAGGGATTTCATTTTCAACAGCCTAAATCACATCCTTTCCTCTTCTTCACTCATTCCCTGCCACCCCATTGTGGCCCCTGATACCCACCACCCCTTTCCCCCATCTCAGTGGCTCATCATAAAGTAGTAATCTGGAATATAATTATCACAGAAAATAAAGAGAAACAGTCTCTTTACTTATGCTCATGACATTGGAAAGCCACTACAAAACAATATCTTGTTCAATGGGGGTCTGTCACAACCCTGTCATGGACAAAATGAAAACCTACAAACTTTAGCAGGTAAATGCATTTAGATTTCTAGGTCCTTTCCCATTTCTAGACCATCAATCCAAACAATTCCTATATTGAACTTGGAGCAGGTATAAACTCCCAATCCAAACTGATGGACTGACTGCTTGGAAATTTAAAATAAAGAGAATGTGCCCATTCCAGTTGGGAAACAGATCATGGTCCCCCAAAGTGCTAATAAGAAGATGAATAAACATACCCTCTCCGCAACGAATCGCACAGATTGAACGCTGGTTCCATATAAATTATCATTGTACTGCCCAGCTTCTATAAACTTATGCTCTTGGATATCTTTTTCCATTTGCTCTCTTGAAATGACAAAATGATAGTCTCTACCATCCACCTCATAGTCACGCTTTGGCCTTGTGGTATCTGTGAATACAGATAAGAGGAGATTCAAAGTTTTCGGAATTCTTCCTAGTCCTCCTGTCCGTCCCACTTGTCAATCTATAATTTAAGATTAGAACTATTAACAGTATATATGGTGGTGTTGGGGATTACTGTCTCCTTGTCATAAAGTGTTAGATTGTATAAGAAGGGTAATCAAATGAGATAACATGTAATTTCATCTGAATGATAGGGATAAGCAAATGAGATATGTAAATGACTTAGCAATCTTTAAAATGCTACATAAATACTGGATGCTACTATTCATTCATCAGAGAATTTAAGAAGGTAGAGGGGCACTAAAGGAATACATCAGTAATGGCTTTCCATGATCACAGAGGAAGGGCTAAAGCACAGAATTACATATTGACATCGCATCCCCCAGAAAGAACCCAACACTACTTAGGGAAAAAAAAAGAGAAATCATACTTACGAGGTACGCAGGAGCCAAATTTATCAGGGAATTCTGATATCAAGTCATCATTAATCCGGTCCTTCATAGGACCCAGAATAATAACTGGCCTAGTATAATTAACTGGGAAAAGGGAAAAGAAATGTGTTAATCCAGAAGCACACTTTCCATTTTCACCTCATCAGGAGTATAAAACCATCCCTGTCCTTGAGATTCCTGTGATGGATTAAAATGGATACACACACTGCCTAATATTTTTTTTCTCTAGATAAAGAATCTGTCAGTCCTTTGAGTGGGGATGTTGATATTTAAAAGTAAATCTGTCTCTCTCTGCCCAAATATTGGAATCTACTCACATGGATGAGTGACACTTCTGTTTATCAAAGAAAACAATTAAATATTTCAAGGCATATCCATTTCTTTCCTCTGGTTGCACCTACATGACATCAGCACAGTCACTAAATTTAGTCAGTTCAGTGGGAAAAAATAGTTAACTGAGCTGTTGGTTATGGGACAAAGACTTTGCAAAACAATTGTATATCTTGGTAGTATTTTTTTTTGACCCACTAGGCTAAAATCATTGCATATGTTCTGTCTGAATATCTCATTTCTGAATGTCAGAAGAATTCTCATCTAAGAGTGAGAACACACTGAATTAGGAGCCAGTCGGCAGAGCTTGTAATTGAAACTCTACCACTAATTCACTGTGTGGCCTGGGGAAAATCACTGTTCTTAGTTTCCTTACTTGTGAAACAAGGAGATTGAACTATGATGGCAACATGATAATTTTCTTTAAATATGTCATTCAGAAGAGTTATAAAACTAACTTCGCATGGACTGTGAAAGTAGAGTTAGTACCAATGGGTAGAGATTGCCACTAGGTAGATTTTTATCTCAGCATACAGAAGAGATTCCTAATAACTAGATACAGCAGTAGGAAAATACAATGAATTGCTTGAGCAGGTAGGGAGATCTTTGACACTAGAGATGTCCAAATGTAGAATAGATAAACATTTGCTAGGGACACTGCAGATAGAATTCATGTCTGGTATAGGATTAGGTGACATCTAAGCTACCACACTCTTTTCATTCCAAATTGTATTGTTCCCTTAATTTTCTAGGGTGGAATGAGTATTCTTACATGAATCAATTTTTTAAAAAATCAGTAAAATTCAAAAGTAACAACATCTGAGTCCTTCTACTGTGCAGTGAATCAAGTTGTGATTCAGACTTTCTACTGCAAATGAATCAGTCAACATTTATTAAGTGCCTATTATGTGCCAGGCACTGGCAAATGAAGATATGGGCTGACCAATGATCTTTTGATGTCAGGATAATACCTAGAGTTCTATATTCTCTGCCTATACAGAGAAGGCATGAGTTCAGTTAAACAGCAAAGGTTCCCTCTTTTCCGAGGATTCCTTCTCCCTACCTTATTTGCTGAATGCTATTTTTCCACTAAAATTTTTATACTGTAAAAATTCTGAACTGTAATCATGTACTTACAGCTTAGTGTTAATGAAAATCTTTATAAGGAGGAAAAAGCCTGATTTTTTTATAACCTGGAAATCCTTGGTCAGAATGATTGACACTGGAAGACCACTTTGGTCTCCATGAGGGTGCCTTGGATCAGGAAGGGGCATAGAATCAGAACTTGGGCAGTAACCAAGATAAATTTTGCTGACTTAATACTTTTGCCTATGGATGCCAGGATTTTAGAGCTAGAAGAGCCTTTTGAGATCATCTAATTCAATTTTTTCATATTACAAATGAAATAATCCAGGTCTAGAGATGTGGTGTGATATGCCTAAAGTTACACAAATAGTTGACTAGAAGATCCAGGATTCAATCCCAGGTCCCCTGATTCCAAATCCAGGGTTCTCTTCCTGGATTTTACTGACTCCCTCCATCCCCACCCCTCCAGGGTTGTTGTGAGCATTGAATAAGGTAATATTGACAAAATGTTTGCACAGTGTCTGACACATAGTAGGTGCTTAAAAATGCTTTTTCCAGTACACCATTTTGCTCAGCCCCTTTCTTCTATAAGACATGACCAAAAACCAAGTCAGTCTCAACCACCATTCCAAAGAGAGCTTTCTACAGAGAAGGTTCAGAGGTATCAGGGGTCTTTTCAGTTATTTCAGAAGACTTATTGGAAAATTTACTGGAGTCCCTCTAGTAAAATAATCTTTTTTTTTTTTTGCATAGGTCTATGTTACCACCTGGCTTCTAGTGGGTACCAATTTTAGAGACTTGGTTAAAAGCAGCCTCTCATGGCAATGATTCTGGCCAAGGTTTAGCTCAAGGGATGTGTAAACTCTGACCAATGTCCCACACCACCTAAAGACAATTTTGTTTTTTAAAAAGCACAATAACCACTAAGTTCTAATATGAATAATAATAATAGTTGATATTTTAATGATCACTTTCAAGTGTGCACAGCAGTTGACATCCTTGACCTCTTTTGAGCCTCATAACAAAACATTGACTTACAGGTGTAAGGGACCTGAAAGGTCATCTAGTCCAATTGCCTTAATTTGCTCCTAGAGGAAAAGTGGCTTGCCAAAGGTCTCAAAAGTCTCACAGGAAATCAGTTGCAGAGCTAGCATTTGAATTTGACTTCAAAGCTAGCATCCTTTTCATTAGATTAAATATCTATCACCATCGATTAAACACACTACTAAATAATATCAAGTGTTAGCATTTCTGTTTTATGGAGGAGAAAACTGAGGCTCAGAGGGATTGTCTAGTGAGTAACAGAGGCAGGTTTTGAACACAGGTTTTTTGACTCCACATTCAGCACTCTTTCCACTCTACCAATCTGTTTCTCCATATAAGGCAGTTTATAAGGACATCTGGTTATCTCAGAGTAGACCATCCTGGAACATACTGTTCTAGGCAGCTAGATGGCATAGTGAACAAAATGTTGGTCAGGAAGACCTGAGTTCAAATCCAGCCTCAAACACTTACTAGCTATGTGACCCTCGGTAAGTCACTTCATCTCTATTTGTCTAGTTTCCTTAACTGGAATATGGCCTTATAATAGAATTTACTTCTCAGGTTTGTTGTGAAGACAAAATGGGATAATATTTGTCAAGTGTTTAGCACATGGTAGCTACTATATTAATGTTAGTAGTTACTACTACTACTACTACTACTACTACTACTACTACATTGTCAGTTGCCCTAGTCAAATCCAGAGAGCCAATAAAACCAGGAGACTTACTTTCCTGCCTTGTGACAGGCTCGTAAGAAAGAATGAGGTCCTCTTGTCCTCCTGAGAAAAGAAAGAAAAATTACAAGTGATTATCACCAGGTCATACCACATAGCAACCTTCCCTTGTCCCTAAGTACAAGAAATAGAGTTCAAAGTTAATTTTCCTTTCAAATCTCTCCTTGAACCACTTCCAAAGCTCCATCTACTTTCCTATGGCTTATTTCCCTGACTAAATGGCTTCATTAATCCTACCATGTGGTCATGTCCCCAGTAATAAGGTTTCTTGTCTGGTCCATGGACAGAAGGCTGTTTTGGGGTTATGTGTGGTCCAGCTGGGTCATGATTTAAGAAAAATTGTTCTTTCAGACCTCGTTGGTAAATCTAGATCCAGTATCTCTACCCAATGAAAGAGGATCTTATTCAGAGCCTATCCTGATTGAAAGGTTGTAGACATACAGCTAGAAGCTTCTTGGATTGTTGACAAAGCTTGTTACAGAGTGGCTCATGATGAAAAGCTGTTTATTCATCACCATTATCCACCTGCTAACTCCCACGATGTGAGTAAAAAGACAATCACTTTAGAATAGGGTTATGATAGTACATTTTGATAGGTGACAGATTTTTGGACTGAGATCCTTTGAAAAGAAAAATAACATGACACCTCATATCTTTGATTGTCAAGTTACCTTATTTAATCACCTGAAGAAGCAGACTCAGAAGCAGTGGTATGGTCCCAGGACTCCCTAAGAGTCCCTAAGATCCATTTGGTGCTCTCTATGAGTTCAAGACTATTTCCATAATAAAACTAAGATTTTAGAATTTCAAATGTAATAAGTATTGGTAGATATAACCCACATAAACAAAAGTTCTCTGGGAGAACCTCAGTGATATTTTAAGATTATACAGGGGTCCTGACTTCCAAAAGTTTGAGAACGGCTGTCCCAGAGGAAGGTGTTATTTAAAAAACCAAACCAAACACTCCCCCACTCCCATTTCGTTTATTGGAATGAAAGATCCTAGGAGCAGGTTGCTTTAAGAAATCACAGATTTGGGGTTAGCGATGTCTTCTCCAATATGCTGCCATGGGCCAATCTTGATGGAATGTTGTTAAATCTGACCAGGTGTTAAATTATTTATAACACTTACTGCCAAAGCCATGCTTTGGAACCTGTGAAAGGGAATCAAAGGCCGTGCTGAGAAATCTCCTGAATCTTTGAGTAATAACTGGGAGCATTTTTTTGTCCTGGTTCAGTATAGAGCACAGGATTACAAATGGTCCTTGAATATTAATTTTTTCAGTTAACTTATTTTTGAGACCATATTAGGATATAAATTTCCATTGAAAGAATAGAAGTGACCACTCAACAGAATCATTTGCATCTCTTTTTATGAGAAAAGTTTATATAAACTATGCCCCATCCTCTTATTTGTGGGAGACTGGATAAAACTATGAAATGTTGCTATAAGGTAGGGGACAGATATTTGTCAGAAACATCTTAAGTGAAAGATAGGGAACTGCTTTATCATCATTATTACTATTAATAAAAATAATAATAATTAGCATTTCTATAGCACTTTTAGGTTTGCAAGGTGCTTTATATATTATATTATCTCATTTGAACCTGAGAACAATCATAGGTGGTAAATGCCATTATTATCTTAATTTTACAGATGAGGAAATTGAGGTACAGAGAGGTTCAGGGACTTGCCTAGGGTCACATAGTTAGCAAGTACATGAGGCAGGAATTGAATTCAAGTCTTTTTAATTCCAAGTTCAGCACTTTATGTAATGTGCCAGGTAGCTGTCTCATCTTGCTATTTAAAAAAATGTATTTCATTGTACTCCCTTAAAGGAGAAGAGTTGTAATTTGATATTACTGATATTAGGAATGGATAGGGAGGTATTTGTTGAAAAAATATATTAAGTGTTCAGGATTTAAAAGTGGGCACCATTTGTATTTTTATACCATTGTATTGCTTAGACATATATGCTTTATAATAAAATAATATAAAGTGAATCAGGCGAAGGAGAAATAGTACTTCCTGTCCTCTCTCCCCTCATAAGACAAAGTCCTGCTGGACACTGAACACTCTGTCAGAAAATGACATGTTCATAAAATATAACCATTTGACTAGTAGGGAAAATGCTTATTGTTGTTCAGTGGTTTCTCAGTCATGTTTTATTTTTCACAATCCCATTTGGGGTGTTCTTGGCAAAAATCCTGTAGTGATTTGCCATTTCCTTCTCCACCTCATTTTACAGATGAAGAAACTGAGGCAAACAGGGGTAAGTGACTTACCTAAGGTAACACAGCTGGTAAGTGCCTGAAGCCAGATTTGAACTCAGGAAGAGGAGTTTTCTTGACCCAGGCCTAGTGTTCTACCCACTGCACCAATTAGCAGTTTCTAAAATGCTAGTTATAAACTATTATTGGCACAACTTCCAATCCAAGGATGACTTTTCTTGATGCCATTGTTAGAAGACAGCACTAATGCCCATCTAAAAGGGGGACTATGTATAATAGGGTTATATTACATGTATGCTACATGACTTCAGTTGTTTCAGATAATTAATAATTTTATGGACAAAATAATCAGATGAGGGATGGTTTCTTAAAATATATAGTTTTTTCCATAAAAAGAAGGATCTTTTCAATATCATCTCATTTGATAGCAACTTTAGGATGTATATACTGTAGAAATCATTACACTCATTTTACAGAAGAGGCTAGAAAAGACAGAACTCTCAACTGGCTACTCAACTAATAAGTTTCAGAGGCTGGAACTTGGGTCTCTTCCCTCCAAATCCAGTGTCCAGTGGGACACTGCAAGTCATAAATACAAAAAAAAAACAAATCGGGGATGAGTATCTTCCTGCTGGGGCTCCCTAATTTAAGTGTCCCCAAATACCCCAGTGTCCCTAGTTCACCAGTCCTTGTAATGGTTTTAAGGGGCTACTTTCAAGACAAATCCAATGAGATCTTAAACAGCCTGTCTGTAATTACCTATAAATAAGAATGATTATGAAACCCCAGGAGACCAACTTTTAGCATTTCCCTCCTAGGATGTGATACTCCTTTGTCTAGTCGTCATGTTTCGATTTATTTCTTGAACAACCAAATACATATACCTATTTCTGGCAGACAGAATCACTCTGCTAAGCACAGATCATGTGGCTGGGCATCCTGAAAAACTAGCCTCTGATTTATAAGGTGCCACATCATGCTTAGCCCTGCTCCAAAGAAGCCCATGGACAGCAGGGCATGTGATAGCTATGTATTCAGTTACTTGCCCAATTTTCACTCTCAAGGTCAAGAATGGAAAGCCACAAGAGGGAGGAGCTGTGAGTAGTCAAGGCGGAGAAGGGGAAGAGAAAAGAGCCAAGGCTACCCGTCAGACTACAAGCAAGGAAAAAATGAGACGACAAAAAGGAATGAAAGAGTGGAGGAGAAGACTGAGCCTGGGCCAAGGTCAAAGGCACATCATGGCTTTCTAACAAGCTGCTCCATTAGGAAAATGATTTGAGGATTTGGAATTTCCTTCTTGTGCTTCCTTCCTATATGGGAGCAAGCCTTTTATGACACAGTATATGGAAGACGGGGCTCAGAAAAATCCATCACCTTGTGGCTAAACTGGTGATGAGCACCTTTACAATTAGGTTGTTTCTCAGACAGCAGGCACAGAGGGTACCCTTGGTTTCCTATGGAAGTCTTTCTAGATTGCTAGGCCTGGTCAGAATAAGTCTGTGCTCTGCTAGCACAGTTTTCATGCTTCCGAGATCATTTCAGTGCCCCAGTAAGGTATTGGGGGAGGACTTTAACAGAGAGTAGAAAAATGCAGAATTCTGGGCTATAATTCCAATTTAAAAATGAGAGGATTCTCTACATCTCTGAAGCCTTAAATTTTTTTTTTTTGTCATTGTTCAATAATGCTGCAAAACTTCTTTAAAAAATATGTATGGATCTGTTATTCACAAGTATTGTTATTTTCCCCAAATTAAGGGCTATTTTGTCAGCATTATAAGACAATTGCCATCAACATGTTATTTGTTTATATGAGAGGTGCAGGCACCTGAGGAAAAAAAACCTAAAAGTTAAAGTCTCTGCCCATTTCATGGGTCTGTTTTAAGAGCCTCAAGACTGAGAAGGGAAGAACAACTCAGGGCCGTGTGAACTCCTGCCCACACTTGTCAGCATTACTCGGAAACACTAAGGGTTCTTTGCTCACAACTTCTTGAGTAAGTCAGAATAGAAGGAGATCTATGTGGCATGCTGGTCCAGCAGGAAAAAAAGTCGAATTGTTTCTATGCATGGATACTTGAAAGTTAGAGGAGAGGAGAAAGAGCAGTTTCTAAAAGCACTATCTTGTAACCAGAATAAGATGAGGATAAAATGGACTTGATGTTTCAAAACGGAGAATGGGAGATGTTTAATTAAGCAGCAAAAAGTAGAAACTACAAGATGGTAGACTGTAATTTTACTCTCAGATTGAGAGGATTGTCCAAGTCCTGATATTTCTATACCCTCTCCCTCTTCTGCTTGCTTGGACTCAAAAATAACCATTTTACCATCTGCTTTCTTTGATTTCTGGAAGCCTACACCTTCACTTCACCCCTGCTCTGAGCACAGGGGGCTCCTTCACATAACCGGGAGGCCAGACCTAAGTTTTGTCTAAAAAACATGACTCGCTCATTTTCCTCAAGTGAATTCTTCTGCTTTAAAATACTCTATTTTTTTGGTTGATAAACACATTCAATTAATGAAGCAGTCATTGTGGAATTTTCCCTCAACTACCTCTCAAGGAACATAACTGAGCTCTGGACAAGGTGACTCTGAGAATGGATATGAGAGATTCTGAGAGCATCTTTAATTTCCTTTATGAGACAAGTGGAACTCCCAAGCCCTAATGCATAGAACCCAAGAATACAGGTCCACAAATATGTTTTCTTTTTATGCTTTTCAAAGATACGGTTATATGACTGGGTGATAATTTGGAAATTTTTATAAGGTGATATTTTGCATAATAAGGCAATATGCCTTCTAATTAAGCTGTATATTCAGTTGCTTGCAAATAATGTTGAAGAGGAGGAAATACTTATTCTGTGCATGAGAATTACAGGCTCAGAAAGATCTGGGCCTCTGATTCTAACCACTGCCAGTTCTTGACATCTTCTTCCCTAAGCTAACATGGAACGGTTTTAAGCATGAGAAGAGGCCTCCAAGATGTTTATATTGGTGTCCTTCGTAAATTTTAAAAACAGCTCCGTGGACAGGATATAAGAGTGAAAATGAGAGCAAACACCAGTAAGACACTAGAAAAAGGCAGCTGATTGGTACTCAAAAGGCAGGTCTATAATTTAGTAGCCTGGAAAACACTAATTAATCTTTATCACAAATCAAAATTCCTAATCAGTCCCCAGTAGAAGGTAGAAAACAGAAGAAAGTCTAGTTATGGTTTCTTTTTGTGAGCTGGTGCTATGAGATCCTTATTGATTTTCATTCACTTGAGGATAGTGAGTGATGGGAAGTTGGCCCCTGAAACTTCCCCAGAGGAAACAGGGAAAGTATAGAAATACAGGACACACTTTTTCTGTTTGTCTGTTTGTTTCTGGATGTCCTTTTTCTTCACAGTTAATTTACTTTTCTTTTCTTTCCTTCCTTCCTTCCTTCCTTCCTTCCTTCCTTCCTTCCTTCCTTCCTTCCTTCCTTCCTTCCTTCCTTCCTTCCTTTCTTCCTTCCTTCCTTCCTTCCTTCCTTCCTTCAAAACTCTGAGACACAAAAAACTCAGGCTGTCTTGCTGCTCACTGCACAAGTGAGGCACAGAAAAGGGAAATGACTTGACCAAGGCCACTCAGGTTCCCCTGGCTGCAAATCTAGGTGGCACCCTTCCCACTAAACCATGATTTCTCTTGTCCCTCTGATGCAATCATCCTTACTAAATTTAATCTTGTTAGGATCATCCCCCTAGAAGGTTGAGATATGTTCTGATCAATAAAGTTGAAGAAACAAGGCCAGGATGATTAATAGATCAGAAAATAGAATCCAGAGGCAAAAAGAACAGTGTGATACCAAAAAGTAAATAGTGCAAAGTGGCTACTTCCAAAGCTAATGGAATCTTGGGCTGCATTAATTTAAGTAGAGAATCCATGGAAGGGAGGCAATGGTCTCGTTGTACCTTATATTGAACAGACAACATTTAATGTATTTTGTTTATCTTGTGGACATCTATATTTTTAAGGGAAATGTTGACAAAGTAGAGGATGTTCAGGGGAAACAAACTAGGATGGTAGGAGGTCCTGGGTCCATGTTATTTGGCTGGTACATACTCTAGCACCTCAAGACGTGCTGTGCTCTGCACATGGCAGACAATTGGTAAACAAATAAATTATTATTTTTACTCATTGAATTTAATTTAAAACAAGGACCTATTGAAGGAATTGCCATAGAGTAGAGGGGAATGATCAGTGTCTTCTAATATTTAGTGGGTTGTTATGGAAAAAAGGGATTAGACTTGATTTCTGATGTTTCAGACAGCAGAAAAGATAGTGAGTAGAACTTACTGGTAGATAGAGTTTGGCTTAACATGGGAAAATGTCTATCCATAAGAACTGTCCTCAGACAGAAGGAACTGCCTTACAATGCAGTGAATTGGCAACACTGGATGTTCACTTGTCAGAGATATAGCACAGGTGATTCTGGGTTATGAGGTTGGATTAGACAACCTCCAACATTCTTTTTAAGAGTCTATAACTTTCTGTTAAACACCCACGGGTCTTTCTTTAAGTATACAAAAAGCTAGCCTCCTCAATGCTTATTAAACTTAATTACCATTGAAGGACTATTCTTAAAGCTGATGTTGAGGATGGAAGTTTATTAACTACTCTATTTCAAATGCAGAAGGACACTACCTTAATAGGCGAATTGAGCAAACTTTTTAAAAGGGGAAAAGAGAGAATGTATGATATCTTGGGCCCTCCCTGAAGAACATTTTTTTTCTTTCTGGCTATATTCATAGGATGGTGACATCACAGATTGAAAATAGAAAAATAAAAATTGAAAAGGATCAACTCCTTTTGTTTTTGATAGCAAATCATATACATATTTTTTTTTCCTTCACTAAATCAAACAGTTATTTTGGCATCATGAATCAGCCTTTCTCTGTGATACATCCTTAACAGTAGCAGGACTTATCTCCTGGATGACTTCATATCCCAAAGTCTCATGTTGTAACGGTTAGAATCCATCCTAGGCTTAATCTGAATAATGATTTAATGAAAAGAAGCTATAATTTATGCCCCATTTTATACTTCCTGCAATTTTCTAGCATTCCTGGCAATTGCTCTCCAAGGAATCCATTTCACTGTGAAATGAAAATTAATCTTACAAAAACAATCAGGTTTTCCAATCATAGTATTTACCTGTGCTGGACACTGTAGCAAAGACCAGTAAGTAGGTGGTATGGAATCATGGTTATAACCCAATGTTCAGAGCTGGGTAGCTGGCTTCGCATGTTAAGCAAATGGCTTGTTGACCAAATAAATAACCAAAGAGAATTTTTGGAAAGTCATCTGCTTTTTCCTCTGTTGAAGTTCATTTCCCAATAGGATTATTTCACTTTTAAGTTACCAGTACTGAATTTTTAAAAAATCATGTCCCCCAAAATATGAATATCTGAAGAATTTATGAATTCATCTGTGTAGAGAGCTTTCAGTATAGAAATTATCTCCGATGATATAAATTATAACCCATCCATGACATAAAAATAACTGAGTGAATTGGGTGAGGCACATGGAAATTTACTGACAGTTACAGAGTTGTACATTCAGTAAGGTGGTTGGATTGGGACCCAGGTCTTGTTGACTCCAAGTCCAGCATCTCTATTTTCTATGACAGACTATATACTTCCTCTCCCCCCGCCCCACCAAAATACTTCCTCTAATTTTAAGATACTTAAATATCTCCATGAAATTCTTAGGATGAGGGGAAGAGTGATGATAAAAGTTCGTACTTGCTTCAAAAGCAAGAAACACTCATGAAATTAACCCAAACATTTGGGGATAGAATGTTCCATCCTGCTGTGCCAAGAGATGTTCTTTTTGATAAGAGCTTCAGGGGGCTCTGGCCATGGTCAAGGTTCTTTGTCAGAGTTCTACCTTACAGACCAGTCTTTAAGAGGCTCTCATGATATCTTTTCTCCAGGATTCATTTCAAGCCATTTGCCCCAGAGAAGTCAGATAAGCTTCAGGCATTTAAAAAAACCACCATCACCAAACTTAAAAAGATCATACAGCAAAGCATTGCCAAAGACATGAGCCACAAACAAAAGCGAGAACTTACTGTAGCTACTTTCGCTATCGCTGGCATTAGAAGAAACATGTTCTGCAAGAACAGTAAAGCAAATTAAAGAGATACCAAGCATTGTGGAGCAGCTGAAGCTGAAAAGGGGCATGGTCATGCACAGTCAACAGAAAAGTGAGCAGAAGTGAACTTGGAGCCAGAGAAAATGAGCTCATTCTGGAAAAACTTCAGCTACATGAGAAAATGAAGATGAAAACTTAATCTCTGTATTATGGAGATCCATCCTCCCAATCACCCACCATGGACTTTTTTAGGCACTTTCCATCCTCATCTTTTCTCCAGTAAGGACCAGTTTCAGATATATAAAAATTACTCAATTACATTTAAAAAACAAAAACTTTCTTGCCCTATTCACACATCACTGATTTCCCAGGTTACTTTGACAAAGGCTGGTGTGTCCAGACATAATGATTTTTCATTATGAAAATGGCTCTTTTCAGTCTGAAGGGACAATTTACATGCACGGTCTTCTTCTGTCCTTTCAACTAGCTGTTAGTCTTTATGTAGGAGATCCTGATTAATGCATAATGCAATTTAGTAGTATGAATGTATGTGTTTTTATTCCCCCAACACTTTCTAAGAAATAATTCCATGGAAGGTAACAGTTGAACTAATTTTCTGCTTTGATTCATGAGAGTAAAAGAGTGTGATGAGCAATTGAGTCACTTGTAAAGACTCCATTAGTGAATTATGTATTTATTTGTTTTCTTCTAAGAGTCTAATTGCTTGACAGATGGCTCCCTGGGGAAGAGACAGATGAAAGCCAACATATGAAAGCATGTTAGAGGACATATCTCAGGGGTCATCTAGGTATAAATTAGGCTCCTATTTCTGTAACCTCTCCTCATTCCCTCCTGATTATTACACTTGTACTTATGGTTTGGATGATTAAGTTATGGTTGTTGAATCAGTCACCTATCAAAAATATTTCTATTACAGATAGCATAGTTATTACTTATCTAACTTTTAGAGATTTTTTTATATATTTCTCAACAATAAACAATTTAGATGGATCACTTATGGATGACTACAACCTCATTGGCTGAATGTCCATGTGGGATGCCATTTTTGTTTTTTATGCAAAAATATTATAATTTATTTAATATGTATTGTTTCTGGCAGGTTAGACTGGTTTGGGGGAGCATGTGCTAATGAGGTAAAAATCTTTGGGTCAGGCCACACAAAGGCTATTTATCTCAACATTTTTTTTTCCTAATTACAACTATACCTTTAACCTTGGCCAAGCCATATCATAATGTTGAATATGGAGGAACTGGGAAAGAGACGACAAACAGACTGATTAGTGGACATGTAACCCCATCAATGCAGAAACTATTAAAAATAGAGATCTTACTAACTGTGGGTGAGTAGTGTCATATATGTGTATATATGTATCTATCTATCTATCTATCTATCTATATATATCTTTATGATAATAGAATTTAAATACCTTAGACACAAGGTAAATTGACACAATCATTACTGGAAAAATTCCTAATTATACCATTATACCTGCCAAAGACTCCCTTGTAATGTCAATTTCATTAACCCTCTCAAATATAATGTCACAAGAAAATTGTCTTTACGAGAAAAGATAGCCAGATTTAGACCATGTCCGTGGTTTAGGTCCCAATCCCTGATTATTTCTTCATTAATCAGCTGACTGTTAGAGAAGTCTAATGAGTCGTATATCTATTATATATATTTTTAGAAAAAGCTTTACTCATTAACTCAATTTTGAGAGGTAATTAAGCACACATTTGAAATGTTCATAGCACTTGTTCTTAAGTGATCTTAATTTACTGATCTTAATAAGAGTTACAGATGTTTGTTTTTTTTTCTTCTTCTGAGAATGAAAATTACCCAGATCCCTCTCATTATTGTTGACGTTATCTCTATAATGCTATCAGTTAGAATTTGATCTTCATCCTTAATTACTATATGGATAACAACATGGGTATTTAATTTAGGTAGGAAAATTGTTTGACAAAGAAAGTTCAAATTCATGACAGCATGCAGATGAAGCACAGTTGATTCTTCTCTCTGTCTAAAAGCTAGCAAACATCTGTTTGAAGACTGAAAATCTTAGTCAATTATCTGGAAGGTCATTTAAAGGCAGAGATTTTTGTTTCTGTTAAAAATCAAAGACTAAGTACTTTGTTTACTAGGGCAGAAATTGGATCCATAGGGTATTATCTTCAGTTTTGAATTCTGCCCCCAAAGCTTTGGAAAGTTAAGAAAAAATAGTTAACTGTTTAGTATTTAAGTAAGTATCATAAAATTTTAAAGAGTGTCCTAAGAACACACATTCTTAAATCATCTTATTTAATATTTTTAAGAAGAAAAACCATAAAATGACATCTGGCATAATCAGAGGCTCTCTGTAACTGGGTGGAAAGAATTTTAAGCAAATCTTTTTTATGTAACTCTTTGGAATTGAATAGGGCAACACTTTATATCAAAAAATTAAGTGACAAACCTAGTTATTAATTTAGATATTAATAAATTATTTGTTCTTTATCTGTAATGATATTTTAATTCATTTTTATATAACAGTGCATAACAGTTGAGTGATATTGGATGTGATATATTCAACTTAGGTTTCAGAAGTCAGTTCAGATTGATAGAAAATATTCTAATAACACTGAGTATTTTGGATTAAAATTCTCTGCATTGAACATCATGTCTTTTTAAAAAAATATGTCCAGGGCACTGTGTTATTATTTTTGGATCTGATCCAAGAAAAGGAATTAAGAGTAAGTGAAACTTCAGTTACAATACTTTCACCAAAGTTTATTGGCCACTCATCACAGTGGATGATACTGTATCTGTACCACATCCTTGTCACTAGGAATTCTAGTGCTCCAAAGCATTCTGGATAGTTGGACATTATTTTCACGTTTAAAGAGCTTCAGGGAATAAAATTTTACAATTTGTTCAGTCAGAAAATTATTTCTTAACCAAAATTAAGATTATGGCTTAGTCCATAGAAAGCTATGGATTCTCTTAGCAATTTCTCTTTCCATGGACTGAAGCCAAACTTTTCTTATTTCTCCCACTGTTACCTAAAATAAGAGTATGTTACCTATAATTCTTTTTCCCCTGAAAGACTTTCCAGTGATTATTATGTGATGATCAACAACTGATCAGAAAAATAGGATTATCCATACACTTTAATTAAAGATAATAAGATTCATAATGAGTAAAATTGTTTGCTCTCTTATCATTGGGTCTATACATAAAAACTAAATGTGGCAAGGGGGGAGGTGTTGGAGAATTTCAGTCAGTTGAATTTAGATATCCATCTGAATCTCATTTTTGTCTATAATACATATATAAATAAAATCCTCTCAGCTTGATTGAATTATACTCCTTTCTGTGTGGAACTATTCATCCACACATCTTATTTTTTTTGTTGTTGAAGTTCTTAGGTTAGTGGTGATTATATTTTTCAGTTTTTAAGAAATTTTGATGAAATTTTTTTATCTTTATGGGTGACACTTGCCATGATTTTGCTGACTTGTGGCCACATTTCATGTCCTTTTTTCACTCCACGAGCCAATGTTAAAGTACGCCATTGGTCAAGAACCCCAGAAGATAAAGTTTTCATCTTTAAAAAGATAAGCAACTATCCAGGACCCAATCCTCTTGTTTTATTTCTGAGAAGCTGTATCATGATGAGCAATTTTGCAGAATGAATATTGAATTTTATCATGGAGTTGGGTTAAGTGACTCTGGAAAACAGAGCTCAGTCTGATTTTTTTGTGTGTTTGTTTGTTTTGAACAGAAGAAATGACCAGCTTCTGAGAATTTTTCACTGTGTTATTAAAGAAAGCACACTGAGTACGTGATGCAGTCGCAAAGAAATCACCAAATTTCTGGACTCTGTTATTTGGTGCCTACGTGATAGAAGCAGCATTGAAGGAAGAAAAAAAAAACCAGGCAGTGTACTACGGTGGGTAAGTGAGGTTATTCGTTTGAAAGAATGACCAGCTATCTAATGCATTGTTATGAAATTAATTCTATAGACTAGATGAATTCTAATTGGTTAGCTTTGTCACTCTAGACCACAAAATGGAGAACCTGACCATCTGATTATTATTTAATGCAGTTAATAAATTACTGATAGACAAATGAATGTTTCCCAAACTGTATTATACAAACTCTTCAAGCCGGATCACTGTAAGTCAGAAAAAGAAATCAGTTAAGGTTAGATCACAAAGGCATGTTCATGAAAGATCACATGGCTCAGTATTTACTTTCTGTGAATGCATGTCCCCCTTACCTATGAAACAATGATTTCTGCAAATAGCACAGCACTAACCAACTGCAGGAATGGGGAAGCCCATTAAATAAACCCTTGTGAAAAGACCAAACCAAAAACACGAACTACATCTCTACTCTAATGTTCTAGAACCCTTTGGTTGTTCTTCAGTCAATGTGGGTTCTTCCTCTTTGCAAGGCTACTAGGCAGCAGAGAAAGTGATGCAAGTGTGTGCATCAGGGACCAGGTTGGGAACACCATATGATTGGAAGTGAGTGTTCCCCTGACGTAAGTTAGAGTGCCTAGTACACTATGTTGTTTAATGTTGACATGCAGAACAAAACAACTGAAAACTATTTTGGGGGGGTGTTGGGTGGTAGGGTGGGGAGCATTCACAGCTGGGTTACAAATGAAACTCGTGTGCATGCTAGGAGTAAAAGGACTTTGGAAAAATAAAAAAAAAGTCAAACTGATAAGTAAAGGAGGAGGGAAGGAAATTAAAAAAAAAAGAAAAAAGAAAAAAAAGAAAGAAAAGGAAAGTTACAGTGACCATTCCTGGGAACTTACTCAGAGTCTTTGTTCCATAACCGTCGTCACCTAATCCGGGGATGTCCTGCATGGAAGTCCCCAGAGAGAGCAATGAGAGAGGAAGAACAGCCGTAGAAGAGGAAGGAAGAAGTCAGTGGAATTGAAATGGATACTACCATGACAGACCATGTTGACTAAGCAATCTGGATCCTTGCTTTCTCTCTCTCTCTCTCTCTCATTTTTTATTTTTGGAAACAACTTTTACCCCAAATTCTGCAGTTGGAGACTCACTCTGGTTTTTTTTCCCAAGAAAAATCAGAGCTCCAAAAGTAAAATGATGTAAACAAGGAAAATTTCAGCAAAGCAAATGGGGCCCAATCAACACTACACAAAATATGCCAAGTGCACAAACAATTAAATTCCACTTAGATTTTCACAACAAATCCACAGGTTCACTGATTAAGACTGAGTGCAAACTGCTGAACATACTTAAATTTAATTCCTTATTTAAAACAAAACAAAACAAAAAACAGAGTCGGGCAATATAGATGTTGGTAACCAACAGAGATAATGAGCAAACTTTTGGCTAGCCTTCCAAAATAGGAATGTAGAAAGACATCAGAGTTTCTGCCCAATTTGGATCAGATTATCCTCATTCTTTTGAGAATTCATATGGATAAAATGCAAGCTTGAACAAAGTTATGATATGACTCAAGGTCGAATTGTTTGGTCAAAAGTCCAGACCACAATTTTGATGAGTCTCTCCCCACCCCTTTCTTTTTTTAGGAATGTCATTCCAAAGAAATAGAGTATAAGCTAGATCCAGAAAGCAGCCAATCACTGGTCACAGTAGTAATACCTCACCTGCCTGCCTCACCTGTCCTGTTTGTTTGCCTAGACATGTGGGGGAGTTGTGCCATGGGTGTCGTGCTTCCTGTTAAGGTTGGCTGTGCGTGTGCTGTGTGTGACATCGTCTCCAAGAGTCTACTTACGTTCTGGATCACTGGTTTCCTGCTCACTCTGCTCCTTGCTCTTGTAGAATGGGAACTTTCGTGAAAAGATGAAGCTCTTTTTACGCTTGTCATTGAATGACTGTGAAGGAGAAAAGGCATGGGGCAAAAACAGGGACGTCTAATTGTTGTGACGCTCATGCTGACAAAACAACTAGTTTGTAAAAGTAGAGACAACTACAGTGATGCAAATTGGGCTTCTCAAAATAATGGTGGGCTATCACCAATGAACCATTGTTTAAGAGAAAGTACTGGGAAATTTGAAGGGCAACTCCTTTAAAAACATCGGATCACTGATAACATTATGGATGAGGTCTCGCCTGGTGAAATACTCTTTGCAAATAAGTAGAAAAAGTTTCTCTGAAAAATTGAAATGATTTTTTTCTTGAAGTCTACTTCTGGATGGGAAATTAAGTCTTTTCAATTACAATCAGATTTTAAAATATTTTTAAAATATTTGAACTTCACACGCATGTGAATTTTAGATTTTTAGAGCTGGATGGGAACTTAGAGATGATTTATTTCAACCTCTCATTTTATGGATGAAAAAATTCTGGCCTAGTATGTGTGATCAAAGGGAGGAGTAGTTGTTTTCAGGGTAAGAACGTTAATTACTAAATCAAGAATTCACAATGTGAAAAGTTGGAAAGAATTCTTACCATTAAAAGTATAGTTTTCATAGGTGTAAATTACCATATAAGGGGTATACTAACAGGGTTGATTTTTAAATAATAATATCAGAATTGCTATTGTTAAATGACTTTTCTTCTTTCAAAATGGTCACCTTGAAAAGTTATACATCCATTTCCTGGATGCTTCCATTACTCAGAATGGTCTTAGAGCTCTTTGCAGGTTCAATCATCAGTCAGAAGTTTCCTCTTGCGCATTTATCATCTATTTTCAAAATTCCTATTAGAACCTTGGGATTTTTCTTCACAGTCAAGCCACAAGTCCCATTACCTCAATTGTGTTTTTTTTTCCTTAACCAAAAAGAATCTTTCTCAGCTTTGTTCCTTTATTTACTATATGAGGTTTTAAATGCGTTGCAAGGTAGTGTGCATGAATGTAACCAGAAAGAGGGATAGACTGGATTTGGCAAACGTGGGTTTAGATCTCTAATACCTGAGTAACCGTGGGTAATTTAACGTTGTCATCTGCAAAATGAAAGGAATAGATCTGGTGTAGTGGAAAAAGAAATGGATATGGAGTCAGATGACCTCAGTTCAAATATTGGTTTTGTTACTTAAAACTTCTGTGACCTTGTCACTACTAAGTCTAAGTCTAAGACATTAGTCTTTGGATCAGTTTTTTTCATTTGTAAAATGAAGGATTTGGACTACATGATCTCCAAGGTCCCTTCTGGCTCCAAATATATGATTTTATGGTGCTCTCTGTGATTTTAAGTCTATGCTTCTCCAACTCTGAGGTATCCAAAAAAATCAAATTTGCCCTAAAAATAGGGATCATGAAAGATAAACATAAGAATTGTGAATCATCTCTGAAGGGCATTTCAGGTATTCTGGAAATGGTTTCAACACTGACAGTCTCATTGAAATAAATTTATAGCCTTTCAAGGGACAAGTCTGAAAAGGACAACAAACATGGAAATAATTAGGTTCTCAGCTTGCTTCTTAATTTGAGAATCAGTCACAATATTTCAGTCACACTGTATAATTAATTGTGCTATGTAAAATTTAGGACTTGTTGGAAATCATCTAAAAGGCATTCATTCTTTCTTGGTGGTGTTTTGCTTTCACATTTTGAATATTAAATTTGGTAACATGCAATTGTCACCCAATGCTCTCTTCTTTTAGGAAAATAGACTCAAATCAGGGAAGTTTAGGTGTAAATATGATTATAAGGTGAGATTAGGTGAATAGTCATTAGGAATAACAATGTATTTCCAGATAGATTCTAAAAATTGGGGCCATTGGGAGGGCTAGAATGTAGAATATAAGAATATTATAGTTTTTCAAGAAACTACTGATGACAAAATAAGCAGCAAGTTTTGATTTAAGACCACAGGGAACATCATCTCAGAGTTCATCCTTGTTCCAAAACCAGTTTTGCTTAGTAGAGATTTTACAATTTGGTGGCAAATCCTCATCCAGAGACAATGCTGGGAACCCATGGAGATTTTCACAGTTTAAGGGGAAAAATCCTTGGAACAAAAACACTACTCTTGCATCACTCCAGTTTCATGACACTTTTACAGTTCAAGCATATCTACACTTCCGTAACTGAAAAGAACAACAAAAAAAGTACTATGTCAGAATTAATGACTTGTGATCATCCAACATTCAACTTGAACGTTACGGGTGATCGTCATGCAAAAAGAAAAGAGGTTCATGCAGTGTGGAAACAACGCCAACAAGAAATAAAGCCTGAGAACAATGTGGAGACACAAGAACGTAAAGGACGTGGTGGTGGGCCCCAAACTGGGTCCGCATGCAAACCAGTTCGTTTAATGGTCTAATGGGGGCCACATGAAAATGCCAATGTGCTTTCCGTGATCAGTTCTCGTCTTTTAAATCAAGATGTAATGTGTTCACATTTCTCAAGTATGAAAATGTTGTGTATCATGAGTCATCTGGTTTTGACATAATAATACTGGCCACCACACTTGTAAAAAAACAAAAAATACAAAATAATACCTCGAAAATAAAATCATCTACAACATCAGTTTTATTACCAAATGCCGTTTCATATTGGAATTAAAGAGAAAATAATGAAATTGAAATAATTAAGTTTTTCTGTGGTTTCAAGTAGATACAAAATTCAAATAATCATTTGAGTTAATATTTACATATGTAAAATAACATTAAGACATATTTAAAAAAAAAACCCAAACATTTCCCCAAATTTTAACAGACATTCTTAAGGTGATATTTAAATTTAAATGTTTCTTCCAGAAGGGGCTATCGCTGTTGCTTATAATGCTTTTTTATAATCTGACCTGTGTAGGAATTCTTGATGCAGAATAGCAATCTGATTGAAATTTAGAGTTTTGAAGAATTGCAGGGGGGGCACTGGGAGCTTCAGCTAAGCAGGTATCAGAGGTAAGATGTGAATCCTGGTCTGATTTCAAAGCCCATTCTCCAACCACTATGGCGTACATTACCCAGGGCTGTCCTAAAATAATTTTCCTGTATGATGCAATATTAATGTATTATGCTATTATAAAAGCTTTCCTCTGCTGTATTTTTTTAATTTAGAAAAACAAAATCTGTTGTACCATTTTAGAATTATCAGTTTTACTATTTATAACAGGCATGCCATCTTTAACAATCATAGGCCTGGTGTAAAACTCTATTTTCATCTATAGTTAATAAATAATTATTTCTATGCAACAATTCAATAAAATCCTAATGTATTAAATTACAGTTTTATAATTGATTAAATGATAGTTTTATTTTAAATATAAATATTTAAATGTTCTAGGAATGAAGACACTCCTATGGGAACATTTATAAATGGGTATGACCTTTAACACTGGTAAGCTGCAACTTGTCCTGTCAAAAGTCATCTCACACTTTTCTATCTTCCAGCACTTGTACATGGTGACCCCTGTGCTATAAACATGCTTTCTTCTGATTTGCAGCTTTTTCAAATCAGTCTTAGAGACTCAATTTCAATGCTCCTTACACCATGAAATATTCTTTGAGCTCTGCTCCTGTTCACAAGTGTGCTCTTTCTCCTTAGGATTTCTGACTTTATTTAATATTCTCCTGTGTACTTCACATAACAGTCTATTCTGTGTTATGTTATTTGGGACCTCTGTCTCATGTCACCCTGGACTATAAGTTCCATGACAGCCAATGCTATCATCCTTGTATCCCATCTTCCCTCACAGCATCTAGCACAGGTCTTAGGATAGAGTCCTGTTAAGAACCTTCTATGGTAGATGCTTAATAAAAGTTGGCATTTAAATGTCTGTTGATCTCAGTACTTTATAACTACTGCACATGGGTAAATTGAGGAAGTCTAAGAATTCCATTTCAGATTTTTCAGGATTAGCTCCACATGGATAAATACAAGGATTCAGAACACATTCAAAGTAACAAGGCTTTCACTCTCTTCAGTTAACGTGGCATTGTATTATCTAAGAAAGCTGTCAAGTTTTACTTTACTGCTTACCTTCCTACAGGCCACTAAGCACTTATTTGTTTAAGCCAAAGTCTGTAATATGCTACTGAATCAACCATTTCCTGCCTGGTTATCAATCTATAATTCATAGAATAACAGGGACCAGAGATCTTGAACTCAAAGTCAGGCCATCCAGTCCAATTTCCTCCTTTTACAGATGGGGAAATTGAGGCTGGTAAAGATAAGAGACTTGCCCAAGGTCATATAGTTTGTGACCAAGAAAGGATTTGAACATAAATCCTTTGGTTCTTGGGCAATATTCTTTTCACTACACCACTGGATAACTGGTATTTCTAAATAGACTATACTAATTTTGTAGCATTTATAGAAGAGTGGCTTTTTAATGCAATAGATTAGGAAGAGTTATTGCAAAGGAATTTCCTTTCTCCCTGTCCCTCACCCTTGGTGTGGGGACTTAGAGCATCATGCACTTAATTTCTGTAAGGCATAAACATTTCTTGTCTTAGAATGAAAGAGATCATACAAGCACCCTTCAGTCAGTACATGGGTCTTTTGTTTATCTCATTCCTGTAGTTGTAGATTTAATACTTTTTTATGTTGTGACAGACACTAAAACCCCTCTGCAGCAGGAGGCAGCTGCCTTTTTTGCCCTTCAGAATCCCTCAAATTCCTGTGTCAAGTGACGTGAAGTTGACACAAAACCACAACCTTCTGACAAAGGGGAATGGTGATACAATAAGGATCTTCTCTCGAAAATCACAGCCCAGAGTGTCCAGCTGGCTGAATCTTGGTTTGAAATTATTTCCTTCTTCTCTGGGAAATCCTGAATTCAGGGTTATACTTCCTTTTTCCTTCTCATCTTCCTAAATTCTTCCCTTGCCTCCCTCCTCCTCAAATTTTAGACTGTCAGATTTCCAGCATAACACTTAAAATTGGGATCATAGATCAGTGTAGAGTTAAGAGGGGCCTGAGAGACCATCTGGGACAAATGCTTTCTTTTCTAGAGGCAGCTGTGTGATGTGGTGGATTGACCACTGGACTTGGAGTCAGGAGTTTGAACCCTGCCTTAGATATTTTCTAGCTGTGTAACTGGGAGCAAGTCACTTGATCTGACCTCTTTTCATCTCAGTTTCCCCATCTGAAAAGTTGTGGGATCAAATGAGATAATGAATAAAGTGCCTTGCAAAATTTCAAAATGCTATCAACATGGTAGCTCTTGAGACATTTAACCTCTCTGTGGCTCATCTATAAAACAGATTTGATGAGTTTTCTTCTGTGTCTAAATCTGTGATCGCATAACCTGGAATTATAGGTGAGGAAACAGAGGAACAGAGTGGTTAAGTAACTTTCCAAAGGCCATATAGTTAGAAAGCATAAGAGGTAATATCTGAATTCAGGTCTTTGATGCCAAAGCCCTTCCTCATTCTCCTGTATTATATAAATGTATTCAACTGGATTTATGTTTAAAAATCATACTAATTGACTTTTTGTCACTAGCTTCTTTACTTTGGGGAGAAATTTCTTTACTTTTAATTCCCATTTTCCCCAACCCATCCAACCCTTTAAACCACTACCTTCTTGGCTTCTCCCCTGCTTTTCCCACCTTCGTCCCTTCAACTACCCACCTGTCTGTTGAAATCCTGTCTTTTGAGGTCCTGGTAGCAACCCCTGTCTCCACATCACAAAGTCTTCCCTGATTGTCTCAGTGGGAAATGATTCCTTCCTCATCTGCTATCATCTCAGTTTATAAGCTCTTTATGGAACAGATCTCATTTTAATCTGTAACGATGGCTGCATCCAGGTCTTACCTCTAATTCTACTCTTGGCTCCTTTAAGTTAGGGGTTGTGTCTCATTTCACATTGTATTTGAGTCTAAGGCAGGTCTGGAAAGGCAGTGGAGAAGGATAGAACTTTATAGGAAGGATGTTCAAGGCCACTAATTCAATTCAGTACTGAATAATTCAAATGCCTTTTATGTGTCAGGCACTGTGCTAAATGCTGGAAATACAAAAAAAAGAGGCAAAAACTTCTTTTCTCAAGGAATTCACAGACTAATGGGGAAGATAACATGCAAACAGTTATGCTCAAACAAAATATACTTAAGATAAATGAGGGGTAATCTTGGAAGCATTCTGTAAATAATAAATACTTGTTTAATTGGATTTTTGAAAAGGTTTTAGAGAAAAGGGAAAAGAAATATTTCTGAAAGTAAGGAACTAGGATCTATTTAAAGAAATCTATGTGTATACTTTTTAAAAATTTTATTATATACACAATGAGCATAAGGGGTCACCACTGAGAAGAATTCAAAAAGTGATAATTTGAATGAGAAGGAACTGGTAAGATGAGCAGGCAGAATGAAAGGAGAGCTGTCAGAGAATTCCTCCTGACCCAGTAGAGGAGGGAGAAGAATCAGGTTCATCATTTATTAAAATGTGGACTGGGGATGGGTAGTCGTTACTCTAAAAATGGAGCTCTGAAGCTTGAACTGCATAAGACAATAAACATGCCTCACCGGTCATCACCTTGAAGCTGGTCTCTGCTTTGGGAAGTCAAGAAAGTCAAGAAAGCTAAATAATCCTCCAAAGTGTTGGGAAATGACATCCCTCAAGAGTCTCCCCTCCTTCTCAAACAAATTTTTGGGTCAAGTCACAATTTATAAAAAAATATACCATACAATTGGTCATTCAGGGGTGGGGATGACTCATTTCAAATGAAGGAGTTCATGAAATCCTTGCCACAACAGCAAGTGACAGACTCTGTGGGAAAGCTAATCAGTTATAGATACTGAATGATACACAGAATGAGGGAATTTCAAGGGGCCTCAGAGCAATCCTGTGCTATCGGCATATAATCATTTGATTTGAGCACAGGCTTCTTGTCTCTGGTTAGGAACTCTTCTGAGATTCCTTGGACTCTGGATTCCTAGATTCCTTCACGAGACAGGCAGATGTTGGCCAATGCGTGCCTCCTCACAGACTATTACTGCGTGTGGCTTATCCTCAGGTGTGCTGAGTTGTGTTCTTTATGTGAATCACTCTTATTTATACCTTAGTTTATCTTAGATAGGCCCTTCTTGACTTATACAGAAGGGAGTTATTCACTCTCACTTGTTACTTGGTTTGCCATCCTTACTCTGTTTACCTGAAAAGACCTCCCTCAAAATGGAGGCACATTTGTATAACTTTGTTAAAAGGACAATTAATGTCTATAATACTAAATATGGGCAGCTAGGAGGTACAGTGGGTAGATCACTGGACCTGGAATCAGGAAGACTTGAGTTCAAATCCAGCTGTGTGACCCTGAGCAAGTCACTTATCCTCTGTCTCAGTTTTTTTATTTGTGAATTTGGGATAATTGCACTCAGGGTTGTTGTAAGGATCAAATGAGATAATATTTGTGTAGTACTTTACAAATCTTAAAAGGATATGTAAAGGCTAGTTATTATTGTTAATATTTGTCCTAGGTTATACCTATGTGACCTTAGATGAGTTACACTTCCTTTCTCTCTGAACCTCAGTATTTTTATCTATAAAATAAGAGGAGTGTGGACTAGATGAGACTAGTTCTAAGTCCTACAAGCTTAAGAAAGACCCTCAACCCCTCTTAGCCTACTTTCCTCTCTAAAATAGAAATAATGATTCTTTTACCTATCTTACAGGGTAAATGGTTAGATAATGTGGAATTTGCAAAGTGCTTTTGATTTCTTTTGATCTTTACATCAACCCCTGCCAGGTAAGTTCTGTTATTAACCCTACTTTATAGGGAAACTGAGGTAGAGGTTAAATGACTTGCCCAGGATCACACAGCTAGTAAGTACCTGTATCTGGATTTGAACTCACTACTACAAATCCAACACTCGATCACCTGAATCACTTGCTGACTCTAGAATGGACTAGAACTCAGGTCTCAAGACTTCTGATCTAATACTTTTTCTACTTTACTATTCTACCCATTAAAAATGTTACATTTGACTAGAATTAGAACTAGGATTTGAACCTAAACTCTGACTCCAAAAGTGATCTTTCCACTCTATCATGTTATCTTTGACTTGTTATTTTGAAAAAAAGTATGCCCTCCCCAAACCAAGAGAGACTTTTGATGGTCTACTACAGAGCAAGATGCTAAAAATGAAAATTTCAAAGGAACACACACACACACAACAAGAGCTCACTAGTTTACTCACTTATTATTCTGACTACAGATAACCGGAGCCTGGGATAATCAGAAATGAAGTCTGAGGCATGTAGGAGAAATGCCTTTGGAGATGAATTTATTAACACATCTGTGGAAAAGGCAAGTCTGCTGACAATTTTCAGCTAACCCTCATCTGAAAATCTGTAATGTTTCTCTAATGTGCTTTTCCAGCTTTCTGTTTCTGATTTGGCATGTTATTCATCACTGAAGTTAATATTTAGAGAAAAATATTCCCTTACATCCTTGTAGCTCAGGGCTCTGCCATTTTATGGGCCCCTTTTCAGGATCTGGGAGACAAGGCAGCAGTATGGTCAAGTGTAATTCTTGGAGGGAGACCGAAGAGTCCTAAGTTCCCTGGCCTAAGACACGAGAGCCTCAGTCTTCTAAAGTTGTTTTTTAAAAAAGTACAATCACGATATTTCCCACTATTACTTACATTTCTAAAGATTTAAATTTTACAAAGTATTTTGTCTATAACATCCTTGGGAAGCAGATGATACAAATATTACTATCCCTAATTTTGCTGTCATTGAATTGGTTCAGTCATGTCCAAATCTTGGTTGGGGTTTTCTTGGCAAAGATACTTCGGTGCTTTGTTATTTCCTTCTTCAGTTTCTTTTACAGATGGGGAAACTGAGGCAAGCAGGATTACTGAATGATAGATTAAATGTCCATTTTCTGAGGATCAGCCAAGTTAATTTCAGAGAGGTTCAGCATCAAAAGGTTGGCCACCAGATAATTGTTTTTTGTCTGTGCGTTTGTTTTATTTTGGCCACAGAAACTTCAAAGGATCATCTACTGAACAGTGAGAAAGTTGAGATATGCCTCAGTGGAGAAAGCATCCATAAAAATGAAATCACAGATCGGGGAAAGATTTCAGTAGAAGTACTAATGAATTATGGAATGTGAAGGTGAATATACAATAAGATGAAATGACATGGAACCAAATGAGTGATAAACACTGGCACCATGTTTTCATTACCAGTAATAAAACCACTTACAAAAGTAAGTCATGAGAGTTGGGAGTTAGGAGTCAAGTTACTCCTAATAGATGCAGGAGGAAACCTGGATTCCCATGCTGGTCCTGTAGAGTGATTTAGGGGCCTTAGTTTCCCTGTTGTCAAATGAGGAGTTGGTCTAGCCAATCTCCAGCTCTAATGCACCATGATTTGTATGTATCGTGAGGAAAAGATGAGAAAAACACACTATATGATAAATTTAGGTATGTTAAAAAAAAGTGGGACTAAAACTTAGGCCAACTGAAGTCAAACCTTTCTTATCTTTGTTTTCCCTTTCTTGATAACCAATCTAGCTAGTAAGTGTCAGATCTAGGATTCAAACCCGTCTTTTCACTACAAGTCATGGAAGAGGGGAGTTGGGGGGTGAGGGCCAACTGGAGATGTCCTGGAAGTTCAGTGGAGGCCAAGAGCTGAGGAAGATAAGGTTAGCTATTAAGGCCCAGAGTGGCTCCAGGACAGAGTTTATCGTCAGGCAGGAAGGAGTGGAGAGGATGGCTATAATGGAGCGGAGTGGAGATGGCATGACTAGGGATATCCTTGAGGATGACTTCTCTGATTTCTCTCAGTTCTCTGATTACTTGGTTCTCTGATTTTTAAAGTACCAGGCCAATGATCTTTTAGGCTGAAAGCTCACTGTCACTTTCCAGTGTGTGCGCCTCTTCAAAATCATCTCTGTGGACAGTGATCGATATTCCAACAAAGCTGCCATTGCTGATTCACCCAGAGTGAAATTCAATGTAGTAGAGAAAGTGGAAGACTTGGAGTCAAGAGGCCTAGGTTTGAATCCTGTCATCCATAAGCAAATTCCTTAACCTCTCTGAGTCTCAATTTACTTATCTGTAAAATAGGGGCAGTTAGGTAGCATAGAGCACCAGACTTGAAGTTGGGAAGACTAATTTTCCTGAGTTCAAATCTGGCCTCAGACAATAGTTGTGTGACCCTGGGCAAGTCACTTAACCTCGTTTGTCTCAGTTTCCTCATCTGGAAAGTGAGCTGGAGAAGGAAATGGCAAACCACTCCAGTATTTTTGCCAAGAAAATCCCACATGGGGTCACAAAGAATCAGACATGGATGAAATAACTGAACAATAATTATATGACAGGCATTGTTCTAAGTACTGTATAAATAATTTCTCATTTGATCTCCCAACAATTTTATTATCCCAGTTTTGTATTAAGGAAAGGGAGGCAAAGAGAAGTAAAGTGGCTTTCCCAGGGTCACACAGCTAAATATCTGAGGCTGGATTTGAATTCAGGTCTTAATTCCAGGTCTAGTAAAATATGTGTGATGTAACACAACAGTAATATTCCTATATAGTAGTTTCTAAGGAGAGATAGAAATGTTTGTACATTATTAAGGATACTATATTTTCATCCCTTTGCCTTACTGGATAAGGTATCAGTCATATATAGCAGGGGTCACTAACCTTTTTTGGCATTTTGAGTTATGTTTTTACATGCATAGAATATAGTGCAGAGGATTATAAAGAAAACCAGATTATATTGAAATGCAATTACCAAAATATTAAAAAAGTTTACAGACTCCATATTAAGAACCCCTGACATATATGAATAAGTATAAGAAAATGAATCTGAAGAAATCTATCTAAGCAGGCTGGATTGTTTCATGGTATAAATAACCCATAAATCTAGCCACAGGCCAGGATAGACCCTTTTCCAGCAATTATCAAACTATCATTTTGCCCAAGAGAGGCAATATGTTATTTATTGGCAATGAACTTGGAGTAAGGAAGATAAGCGTTCAAAATGTGCCTCAGGTACTAGCTAGATGTATGTCCCTGGGCAAGTCACTTGCCTATATGTAAATAGGCATACGTAAAATAAGAGCATTTCTGCTAGCTCTAAATTTATGATGGTACCTAGATGGCACAGTGTAGAGAGTGTGGGATTTAAGAGCCTGGAAGACTTCACTTTCAATCTTACCTACTCACTTCCTAGTTGTGTGATCCTGGACAAGTCACTAAACCTGTTTCCTCATCTGTAAAATGGGGATAATTCACAGGGACCAAAGAAATTAGTATGTGTCAAGAGCTTTGCAAACCTTCAAGTGATACATAAATGCTAGTTATATCATCATCAACATCATAATTATTAATATAATACCCCAAGACAGATTTTGAAACAAGGGATGAAAATAACAATACGGATTTAGTGCTCCATCAAATAATTAAATCACAAAGACTTCTAACTAGCCTGGGTGCTACCACTCTCTCCATGAATGTGGCATGGGAATGGGATAACTAGGAGACAGAGACAATTCTGGGAAATGAATTGGCGCATATCAGGAGGCAAAGGCAACCAGGTTCCAGCTTTACTAGGACAGGCCAGGAGCAGAATGTTCAAGACTCTCCTAACAGAAGTTGTTGAATAGAACTGGTGTGTACATGCACAGTGTTCCTCCCTGGCTAAGGGAGCAGGACGCCTTAACATGGTGCAAACCTTGAAGGAGCACAGGATGGAACCCTTCCACTCATCTTGGTGGAACAAGGCAGGGGGCTAGCTTGGGGGCAAACTAACCTCATCCCATCCCCAAATAACCTAATAGAACCCATGCTCTGTTTGTATGGCCTTTGCAAAACTGGAATTGGACTATTACTTAATTCATTAACATAGCAAAAATAACAAAAGTTTGGGAAAATCTTCACTTTCAAAAGAATTTCTTTTCCTATTGATTCTTGCATTAGAATTGGCTCCAAGAATGTCTTCTGATCATCTCGCAATCTTTCCGTTACTTTTCTCCCCTCTCCCCCCTGCTTATCTTCCCTCAGTGTACTTTCCTGGAAAGTGAAGTTTCTAATGAGCTGGTCTAAGAGGTAGATTCCACAGCTGGTGATTCTGTGACAAGGTGTCTTACTTCAGTCTCACCTCCTACCCCCCTCTCTTCCTAGGTCATCTCATCTATTAGTATGGAAGCCCCTATTAGCATGGACAGGGAAGACTCATTAGCAGAGTACTTGTCACCTAATAAAACTCTAAAATGCCTTTTCATTCGTTTATCTTTGACCTGAACTCAAGGGATTGCTGCCATACATCACTCTCTTCATTGCATCTCTTCATGGCTAGTTTTGTCCATCAGTCACTGTTGGTATCAGTAGTCACAGCGTGAGAATTTTGGGGGTAGGAAGCCCAAGGGGATGGCAACCTGTCCATAATTTAGGGTCTTCAAGAGGTTATATGAACTGTCCATGGCTACAAGGCTGGAAACTAAGGCATCTGGTAGCACTGTGGATAGAGCCTTGGATCAGAAGTCAGGAAGACCTGAATTCAAATCTGGCCTCAAACTACTAGCTGTGTGATGCTGGGTAAGTCACTTAACCTGTTTGCCTTAGTTTTCTCAAATGTAAAATGGGGATAATAATAGCACCTACCTCTCAGGGTTGTTGTGAGGATCCAATGAGATAATATTTGTAAATCGCTCTTAGCACAGTGGCTGTCACATAGTAGGTGCTATATTCCTTCTCTGCCAAAGGGAAGTCCTGAATCCATCCTCATCACTGTAAGCCCTGAATTGTTTTCTATTATGCCACAACCCTTTTCATCCCTCCTATAACATGGATAATTGAAAGTTGCTTTATTTTCATAACCTTTCTTCATTTGGGCACTTTGTACGGAGTCAGAAGATCAAAGTTTGAATGCCTGTTCTGATACTATTATGTGTCTGTGGGTAAGTCACTTCCTTTTCAAAACTGAGTCTCCTCACCTGTAAAAAGAGGTTAACCATACTTTCACTACTTGTCTCACAAGATTATTGTGAAGAATCGACTTTTTTATGCCTTAAAGTGTTATAGAAACATGAGTTTTTAGTTTTATTGCTATAATACAATTTAGAATATGATGCCCATGAGATCAAAGGAGGGAAATGTTTCTTTTGTCTTAAGGGAAATTAAGGGAGATTTCATGGTTGAGGTGTCAACTGTGCTGGACTTAGAGAAAAGGCTTTCAGATGAGGTGTGTGTGTGTGTGTGTGTGTGTGTGTGTGTGTGTGTGTGTGTGTGTATGTTGGAGGAGTGTCTCTGCCTTCCACACAAAGATGACTGACTGAATGAGCATACTCATTTATGGGAACATTATCATATATATATACATGTACATACACATATACATTATCTTACATATATCTTTTTAGTCCATTTTTCTGAAAGGTATTTTTTCTGAAGACAGTTATTTCATTTTTAAAGACCCAAGCCATGGGCTTCCTTTTCAGCCTTGTTTCCCCTGGAAGACTCTTTCATAGCAGAGCACTTCTGGGTTCTTTCTACAGATAGTCAGGGACAATTGAACTTTTCAATTTCAACTCCTCCTTTCTGCTAATGTCTTTCCCGTTCCCATTCTAACACCGAGTTTTTTCTTCATCTCAGAAGAGATTCTACACACCTATAATAATCCTTCAGGCAGGTCCTGTCTCTCTGGTCTTCTATTCATTCCTCATAGACTCTCTCAGAGTGACAGCAAATTGCTGGAAGGAGCTGGTTCAGAGTTTTATCTTAGCCAACCCTAGGGAAGTGCAGGAATCTCACTTGGTTCTCCAAGCCTATTTACGGTAAACTGAAAGTAAAACCCATGTGATTTTTGCCTATTTTCTGGGCTTACTTAGCCTTCCTTATAACAACTCAGGTGGGAAGAATATAAAAGAAAGATAGCTGGACTTGAAGTCAGAAGACTTGGTTTCTAGTTCCAGTTTTCTTCCTAGTGAGTTACTAGGTGGTTCAGTGGATAGAGTTCCAGGGGCCTGAAGTGAGGAAGACCTGAGTCTTTCTGACCTCAGCTCAAATTGCTCTTTCTATAAGAGGGTTTTACTGGCGAACTGCCCATGTCTTTCCCCCTTCCCCCAGCATCTGCCCACTGCTAATGCCTTCCTTTGAGAATCCCTTCCGTATTGTTTAAGTATCTAGTTATTTACATGTTATGTGTCCCATTAGAATGTGAGCTCCTTGAAGGACCATGTTTTTGCCTTTGTATCTCTAGCACTTTGGACAGTACTTGGCACATAACAAGAGTTTAAAAATGTTTGCTAACTGGCAGTCCAAATTGACTGTCTGGGATCTAAGTGATTTTATTTTGCATACTACTTTTGAAGATAAGTAACAGAACCAGGTTTAAAATCTTAATCTTTTGCCTCCCAGGCTAGTGTTTTTTTTTTTTGCCCTGGACCTCCCACTGCCTTTGCCTCTCACTTTCCTCACATTTTACACAGTCTAAGTAATGGGCATTTTTCCCCCTGAGACAAGAACATCCATCACAGAAATGTAATGAGTTCCTGATGTCAGTGCATGGGTATAGTTTGGACATCGAACAATGATTCTTTTCTAGGGTGTGAAGGGGGTGAAAGGAAGAACTGTACAGTTTGGAAAACTTCAAATGAGTTAAAAACCATTTGTAGGAGCCAAGATGGTGGAGAAGAGGCAGGGACTTGACTGAGATCTCCTCAAAACACCCCTAAACACTTTTAAATAATGTTCTAAAACAAATTCTGGAGTGGCAGAATCCATAAAAGGATGGAGGGAAAATAATTTTCCAGCTAAAGACAATCTAGAAGGTCATTAGAATTACCTGAAAGCCATGATAAAAAAATAGCCTAGATATTATCTTTCAAGAAATTATCAAGAAAAACTGCTCTGATATTCTGAAACTAGTTGATAAAACAGAAATTGAAGGAATCCACTGTTCACCTCCCTAAAAGAGAGCCCAAAATGAAAAGTCCCAGAAATGTTACAGCCAAATTCTAGAGTTCCCAGGTCAAGGAGAAAATATTATAAGCAGCTAAAAAGAAACAATTTGAGTATGGGACCACAGTAAGGATAATACAAAATTGAGCAGTTTCCACATTAAAGGATCAGAGGACTTGGAATATGATATTTCACATGACAAAGAGTTAGGATTACAACCAAGAGTCACCTACTCAGCAAAACTGATTATAATCCTTTAGCAAACAAACAGATATTCAATGAAGTAAAGGACTTTCCAGCATTCTTGATGAAAAGGTGAGAGTTGAATGGAAAATTTGACTTTCAAATACAAGACTCAAGAAAAGCATAAAAAGTAAACAGGAAAGGAAAATCTTACAATTAAACTGTCTACATTCCTACATGGGGAGATGATTCTTGTAACTCATAAGAACTTTCTCATTATTAGGGAAGTTAGTAGGAGTTTATATAGACAGCATAGGTACGAGTTGAATATGAAAGGATGATATCTAAAAAAAAATTAAATAAGAAGTGAGGAGGAATGCACTGGGAGAAAGGAAAAGGCAGAAGTAGAATGTGGTAAATTATCTCACATAAAAGAGGCAAGAAAATACTTTAAGAGTGTAGGGGAAGAGGGGAGAGTAAGTGAACCTTACTCTCATCAGAATTCGCACAAAGAAGTAATAGCCACACATTCAATTGGTTATAGACATCTATCTTACCCTACAGGAAAATAGGAGGGGAAGGATGTGAGAGAAGGGAGAGTGGATTGGAGAGGCAGCAGTCACAAGCAAAACACTTTTGAGGAGGGACAGGGTGAAAGGAGAGAGAGAATTAAATAAACAGAGTGGGAGAGAAATGGAGGAAGATATGGTTAGTAATCATAAATGAAAAAAATTTTGAAGCATATTTCTTTGATAAAGGCTTAATTTCTTAAATATATAGAAAACGGAGTCAAATTTGTAAAAATATTTGTAAATTTTGTCAAATTTGTAAAAAATATTCCCCAATTGGGGAATTGGCCCAATGACTTCCTGAAGGAAGCCAGTCACCCAGCTATTCCCCAATTGATAAATGATCAAGATATGAACAGTCATTTTTTAGATGAAGTAATTAAAGCTATCTATAACCATATTTAAAAAATTCTCTAAATCACTATTGATTGAAGAAATGCAAATTAAAACAATTCAAATCAGAATAGCTAATGGGACAGAAAAGGAAAATGACAAGTGTTAGAGGGAGGTTATATGAGGAAACTGAGACATTAATGCACAGTTGGAGTTGTGAACTGATTCAACCGTATTATAGGGCATTTTGAAACAATGCCCCAAAGGCTATAAAACCTAACACTACCGCTTCTAGTAAAAGAGAGAAAAGGTTTTCTTGGATCCACCTCCCAGGCTCTATTCACTGTGCCACCTACAAGAAAAGTCCAATTAGAGCCATCTGAGCAATTCGGGGAGAAGTTACTTGGAGAAGGGAGGCCTCATGGAAGCAGTGGCACATGACTTTTCCTTGAAGGAAGGATAGAATTTCCACAGGAGAGACCATTTTAGATATAGGGGATCCCAAGCTGATAATGGGGAATCCCAAGAAATTGAGCTGTAGCAAGTAATGTGTCGAGGGGGATTGTGCACAGTGAAGTCAGAAAGGTAGGCTGGCACCAAACTGCATAGGGCCTTGAATTCCAGGCAGTGATTTTTATGACCTGAATCTAAGCCATGGCTTTGCTGTTCGCTATCGCTGGTCACCATACCTCTCTTCCTCTTCTCTATAGTCCCTCATCTGTTAAAAACAGAGAGACTAATACTTGTCTTATTTTTTGTGAGACAAGCACTTGGCCAGTCTCAAAGTGTGACATACATGTAAGTCAGTATTTTTCTCATTAAGCGACTGGGAGTCCCTTAATATTTTTGCACAGGGCAGTGATGTGAGTAGACCTATGCATGAGAGAGGTTAGGGCAGCCACAGTATGAATTACAGATGGGAGATATGAAAGTCTGGGAACCTAATCAGGAATCCAGACAAGATTCTCAAAACAGGTGAGAAAGGGCCTGAACTCAGAGGGTGGAAACACTGAGTACCCAATGACTTCATTAAGGAAGGAAATTGTCCTGCCTGGGGAATGGGGGTCACACTGCTTCCAGGCAGTAGCTTTTGGGCTGCTGAAAAAATTATAAACTGAATTTCAGTTGTCACTTAGGTTCAGATAAGGGAACTTTTTAGTGTAGAAAGTAACGAGATCTGTCCTGTCTGTTAAAACTCCTGACCCAAAACCTACCCAAGCATTATTAATTCCCCAGTAAAAGCTTATTATAAGTCCCCAATTCCTAGGTCTGAGAGAGACACTCTTTTCTTTTGCATCCATTAAGTAGAAATATTCATTTGCATTGGAAATCAAGATTTCAACAAGTGAGGGTGAAATATTTGTAAGTCTTCACAGAGTTGTCAAAACACGAAATGCAAATGGGGTTTCAGCAAACATCTTTATTTCAGCCTTTCGATGTTGTACTGATTCTAATTTACACTGAGTGTTTCTAATTTAAATCTGTCATGGCCACAGGTAGAGTTTGTATTCTGTATCAGTATAGTCCATATTTCCCAGAAGTCTTTAAATGGGCGGAAGCAGTTTGCATTATAGGCTGTCACTAGGAACATGTAAACAATGCTCTTCTTATCCCTCCCTGTAACCTACACCCTCCACCTAACAGCAATAAGTAGGCTAAGTGCACAGTCATCTAGACATTTTTTCAAGACATTTAATACTGATTCTCATTTTGCAATACCTTTCTTATTTGTGGAATAGGGTTTGGTGCCTAGGCCACTTAAGATGGTGTTACCCATGTGGAAGACATTAAGGGATTATTTGTCAGGAGATTGGATAAGAGTCCTGGCAACAGGTAACAGAAGGCCTGAACTCAGATGGTGGAAAAAATTGAATGCCCAATGACTTCCTGAAGGAAACAAATTGCTTTGCCTGGAGAGTGGGGTCATGCTGTCTCCAAGAAGTAGCTTTCTGGTTAATGAAAAAGTTATAAACTAAATTAAAAAATTATAAACCAAAAAATAAACTGAGTCACAGGTGATGTGTCACCATGTGATTTCATTGGTGAACCCTCTCGACTAAGCTATATTTGCTCTATAACTGGTAATCTTAGAGAGTTCCGTGGTCATGGGAAGGTTTGATGACTTACCTAGGGTCACCTGGATCTGGTTTGTGTCTAAGGCAGAACTTAAACTTGTCTTTCTGACATCGAGGGTACCTCTCTACCCATCATATCATAGACATGCTCCTTTATTCAATGTTTGCACTAAATTCATACTGTGAAATTTTGGCCTGGCAACTCATGAGAAATGTCACAGGAGGTGACACTGGAGCTGTGTTTTGAAGAAAATTGGGAAATCTAAGAAGGAGTGATAAGGAAGAAAGGGTGCATTCCAGGTCTGGAGTCAGCGTGGAGTCAGTCTGGAGACAGAGATAGGTCAATCAGGCAGGATAGCAGAGTGGACAAAGGGGAGCAATACACAACAAACCTAGAAAAGTCATTTGAATCTAGGATGTGAAAAGCTTGAAATACCAAACAAAAAAGTTTGTATTTGGTCCTAGAGGTAAGAACAAGCTATTGGCAACTGTCTAGGAGGAAAATGGGAGAAAAGGCAAGGAACAATTTCTGTCTTACAGCTGGAGAAACTGAGGCACAGAGTGGGAAGCAGCTTGCCTCAGATTACAGTTAATTCAAATAGAATCTGCATCTACCATGTGTCAGTCTACTCTTAGGGGCCATATATGGACCAGATCATGCTGCCTCAAGTTGACTTAATAAAGAACTTGATTTGCAGTCAAAACACCCAAGTTCAAATCCTGACTCTGCTATTTGTTAGCTGTGTGATCTTGGATAAGCTACTTAACCTCTCTAGGTCCCATTTTCCTTACCTGTAGAATGAAGTATTTAAATTAAATGATCTTTAAAGATCCTTTCAGTTCTAAATTCTATAATTCTAATGTTAATTCCCAAGAAGAAATTACTAAACCTTTTCCAGATTAATTGATACAAGCATGTTAAAGTATTCTATGCAAAAATTCATTTACTTTAAAAGGATAATATATTTTTTGTGTTTGTCCTTTGTTTTCGAAGAGTCCCATGACATCAGGGAAATGATGACATGACTTGCAGTTGATATGGATTTGAGTAAGGGAAATGCTGTGCAAGGTCACCAGCCTCACTTTCTCCTTCAGAGCCATCTGGGTCCAGTGGCCAGATATTCATCAGGATGACTGGAGATGGCTCAGGAAGACTTTGGCTCTTTTAGGCTAAGGCCTTTTCAGGTTTTTACTTTGAGTGAGGTAAGGCCCATTCAGTGAATACACTTCTTTAAGAAGTCAGTCAAAGGAAGGCCCTTTTAATAAAAAAAAAAATCAAATTGGAAGAGGAAGACCCTCATGGTTGTTGGTCAAGAGAAATAGTTACTATTTACTCTTTACAGGTAAATGAGGAGAAAATAACAAATAGGGAAGACTGGTAGCCGGTTTGCTAGGACTCTCTGGGATAGTGATATCTAGGGAATCTGGCAAAAAAGACTGGGATGAGGGCAGGAGGAATGGTGAGGAGAACCAGAGTATGGGGTAGTAGATAAATCACCGGACTCCAAGTCTGCTTTAGATGCTCATAAACTATCACCCTAGACAACTCACTCTGAGCCTTGTTTCCTAGTCTGTGAAATAGAGATAGTAATGGCAGCCACCTCACAGGCTGTGGTAAGGAGAACACAGAGGTCATCTAGTTCAGTTCCATTATTTTACTCGAGTGAAATGACTTGCCCAAGGTCAGAGTTACTTATTTGTAAATGGCAGAGATGGAATTCGGTCCTTTGACTCTAAATTCAGTTCTATTACCTCTGCACCATATACGGTTCCCTGCGAACTTTAAACCATGGAAACGAGAGCATTTACACTTCCTGAGTTCATTGCACAAACAGAATTCTCAGCTTTGGAGTTTCTGACTTATTGTTATTGTTGTAATTCTTTCTGTTACCTCACCCTCTGCCTATCAGTACCATAGGGAGACTGGGCACTGCAGAGTATGGAGGTGGAGGAAGGAGTAGGCGGTGCCTTGTGCAAGGTGTGGGACATTCCCTGGGGGTTTCTCCCACGGTGCCTGAGCTACAGGAAACTGCTAAATCAAATCTCAAAAGACTGAGCCTGCATATCTGCCAGGACATTTACAGGAGCCAAATAGTGGCAAGAGAAGTGGTGTAATAATGCCAGGCTATGCAGGGGTGTGCATGGGCACGCGTGTGCATATGAGTGAGTGTGTGTGTGTGAGAGAGTATGTGTGTGTGTGTGTGTGTGTGTGTGTGTGTGTGTGTGTGTGTGTGTGTGTAGCCTTTGTTAAGAGAGAGTGCAGTCAATGCAGAGACTGGAGAAAAGGATATATACAGAAGCAGGAAACAAAAGATGTATCTAAGAGTCTGGCACTGTCCTATCAAACTAATGTCTGTTAGAAGTGCTAAAACTCAGAATGAGCTGAGACTAGAGAGCAAACCAGGGCAGCTAGGTGGTTTAGTGGATAGAGTGCTAGGCCTGAAGTCAGAAAGACGTCTGACCTCAGACACTTACTAGCTGTGTGACCCTGGGCAAGGCCCTTAAGCCTGTTTTGCCTCAGTTTCCTCATCTAGAAAATGAGCTGGAGAAGAGAATAGCAAACTACTCCAATATCTTTGCCAAGAAAACCCCAAATGGGGTCACAAAGAGTCTGACATGACTGAAAAAATAACTGAACAAGAAGAAAGAAAGCCTAAGGACAACAAAAAGGGTTTTGATTAGTTTCCTAACAAAAACTAAGGAGAAGGGGAGAATTAAAGAAAAAAAAAAGGAAACAACCATGGCTTTGGGTGGATAGGACAAGGATAACAGATAACATAGAAAAAGCAGAGTGATTTTTATTTTTCTTCTCTTTTCTAGGAGGAATGACTCACAGTGGAAATAGAACCAAAATGTTTATCAGGGAGATGATATTCAAGCTAAGTCAGGAGATAGTAAGAGAACCTAGACTGTCCTTGTATATTCAATTACTACTCAGGTCACATAACCCAGATATGCTACATCTTGTACTGAGAGATCCAGCAGATGTGATTGAGTCACTATAAGTGATAATGAAAGATCATGGAGAATGGAAAAGATACCTCAGGCCTGGGGAAGGGCACATATGTTCCAATCTTCCAAAAAGGGAAGAGATAGAATTGGGAAATTCTAGAATGGATCATTAAAGAAAGAGTTTATGAAATGTCTAGAGAAGGAAGCAGAATAACCAAGAGCCACCATAGTTTTTATCAATAATTGGACATGTCAAACTAACCTCATTTCTCTTTCTTGACAGGGTTACTAAAATGGTAGTAAATGACAACCCCTCTGTATCTGCCCTAGTCAGATGACATCTAGAGTACTCTGGACAGTTATGGACACAAGGTTTAGAAGGACTCTGATAAGCTGGAGAGTGACCATCTGGGCGATGGAGAGGTTTGAGTTATGATATTTAGGCCCAGCTGAAAGAATCAGGCCTGTTTAGCCTTGAGAAGACTCAAGGTAGAGTATATTAGCTGCCTTCAAGTATTTGAAGGGATAGCATATGAAGAAGGGATTAGTCTTGTTTTGTTTGGCTGCTGAGGGCAGGAGTAGGAGCAGGAGCAATGCTCTACAAGGTGCCAAGAGGCAAATTTATGTGCCCTAAGGGGAAGTTGAACTGTAAGAGTCATCTAAAAGTAGAATGGGCTCTCAGGAGGAAGTGGGTACTGAATCCATTGATGAAGGAAGAGGGATGACTTGAGAATGGGTGAGGGTCTACATACAACAGCCACCAGGATTTTGACTTGGTGGTAGATATGATTATAGAAACCTCAAAAGAGGAGAGATCATTGAGTGATGGGGGTAGAGAGAGAACCTGTAAGTGGCAAGGATGGGGTCAAGGAGTATTCCAACTCCCTGGCCTTGATCAATGAGCTGAGGGTAACTTGGCCATCACAATTGCACATGGGATTAGTTTCATTTTTTTTAATGTTGTTGCTTTGTTCCTCTTCTGGTTCTTTTCCTATCTGTGTGACCTCTCCCCTTATTGCATCCTCATCCAAATCATGCCCTCTAACCACAGGTGTCCCCAAAGTTTCATCTTGGGCTCTCCTCATTACTTCCTGTAGACCAGGGCTTCTTAAACCTTTTCTACTTGTGATTCCAGGTTTTGACTCACAGTTTTAGAAATTCTGAAGGGACTGAGAGTGGAAAAAGTTTAAGTAGCCCTGCTTTAGACTACTTCACTTGGTGATGTCTTCAGTTCCCAGTTTACCATGATTTAATTGTAATTTCTATGCTGATGATCTCAAATTTATGTATCCTGTCCCAACCTCTTTACTGATCTCCAGTCTTACATCTATCAACTGCCTTTCAGACACCTCAAACTGGATGTCCAGTAGATATCTTTAACTCAATATGTCCAAAATGGAACTCATCCTTCTCCCTAAACCCTTCTTTCCCACCCCTACACCTCTTACCAATTTCCCTGTTGCTATTGAGGTAACACCATTCTCTTAGTCCCTTAGCTTCTAACCTAGGTCTCTTCTTCAACTCCTTGCTATATGTCACCCTCAGTATTCAATCTGTTGCCAAGGCCTATTGAGTTCACTTTTGCAACATTTCTCAAATACTCTCCCTTCTTTTCTCTAACACTACTACCACTCTAGTTCAGGCCCTCATCTCTTCATGCTTGGACTATGGCAATAGCCTGCTGGTGGGTCTGTCTGCCTCAAGTCTCTTCCCTCTCCTCTCCATCCTCCATTCAGTTACCAAAGTGATTTTCCTAAAGCAGGCATTTGACTATATCATCCCATTACTCAATAAACTTTAATGACTTCCTATCATTTCTACATCAAATGCAAAATCCTCTCTTTGGCATTCAAAGTCCTTCATAATCTAATCCCCTCCTACCTTTCCAGTCTTGTTAGACCTTAATCCTGGAGATGTACTCTTACACTGGCCTTCTGGCTGTTCCATGAGCAAGACACTCCATCTCTCAGCTCTGGTCATTTTCTCTAGCTGTCCTCCATGCCTGGAGTGCTCTCCCTCCTCAGGTCTTCCTCCTGGTTTCCCTGACTTCCTTTAAGTCCCAACTAAAATCCCATCCGAGGTTCCCAAAGTGGGTGATATGGCCCTCAGGGGGGCACTGAAATGATCCAGGGCAGTGGTAGTAGCATCAGGGGCAATTGGGGGGCATTGAATACAAAATAAGGGGGTCGTGGAAGCATAAGGAAAGAAAAAAATACAATTTCGAAATTTTGGAAATTTTGAAACATATTACATCTGTTGTGTAACAGAGTTAAAGTTGTAGTGATTACATTATTTTCCAAATAAACATACAAAAATGCAAGTTATAACCGATCAGTGGTGAAGTACACCAACAGATCTTAGAAAGGAAGTGTTGGCAGGTGAGAATGTTGCGTATTGTCAGGAAGCCCAGCATGCATCAGTAGAAAGATGTGTGTATAATGACTTGTTTACAAAATAAGATACTATATGGTTACATGACACAATAGCATCATTAAAATTTAAATGCAGGAAAAACCCCACTTATTAAACCTAAGATGTCATTTAAAATATTTTACATATTCTTAAATGACACAATTAAAAAAAAAACATTAAAGGATTAAAGAAAGATTTCCAGGGGGTCACTGGATATTTTTTTTGAAAAGGGGACAGTAGGTCAAAGAAGTTTGGGAACCTCTGTGGAAGCTGTTTGTAAGCTCTCTTCATTTGAGTGTCTTCCCTCTGTTAACTTTTTACTACTTTTCTTGTATGTAACTTTTGTTTTTATATATTTCTTTATTTGATTTTTCCCTCATTAGATTATAAGCTCCTTGAGGGGCAGTTATTTGAAGACTATCTTCTTCCTCTTTTTCTATTCCCAGAACAAAGCAAGTTCCTGGTACATGGTAGGAGCTTAATAAATGCCTTTTTATAAATATTGTTTATTGAGAAAATTCCCTTCCCCTCCTTCTTTGCAGAAGTGGGACACTATGGGCTTTAAACCCAGCCCTCTCCCCACTACCCCATCCTGCCAGTCGATGCCTAAGGTCGCTTCCAGCTCTGCCATCCTGTGATTCCACACTCACAGATATCTGTGGCAACACCTTCGCTGCCTTCATGCCACCTCCTACACCTTCTCCTGGTAGGTGGATGCACAGGGCTTGATTTGTCTTCTTCCTCTTTTCTGCCTAATAAGTCACCCAGCATGTAATCCTACACAGGTTCACATTTGACACTTCCCATTATTCTCTGCTAATCACCTCTGCTGAACTTTTGGATTTTATTGTGGAAGAGAAGGGAATAAATCTGAGACTGGTGTTATGATCAAGAACAGCTCTGCCCTAAAAGGGCACTTGGGTAGAATGGGTTTTCTGTCATAAACCATTCAATTCATAGGATTCATTGTGCTATGGTGGAAAGTCTGATGGCTTTGGAGACTGTGGATCTGGGTTCAAATCCCAGCACTGCTACCTACTTGCTGTGTGACCTTGAATAGATCTCTTTTTCTTTCTCCCAGTCTTAGTTTCCTTCTTTGTAAAACAAGAGCTACTTGTGCTTCTAAATCTTTAAGTGTCCTTGCAGCTCTATTCTTTACAATACCGAATGAAGTGAATTCTCCCCCTTTTCACTTAGGAAGGGGCTTATTATGTGTTCTTTGAGATAGAGAATGTGTTAATGTCTGTCTCCTCTGTACTGTCTCTATACTGTGATCTTCCTTAGGTCTGTAATCAAAGGACCAAAAACCATAGATTTAGTACTAGAGAGGACTTTGACATTATGTAGTCCAACTCATTTTACAGATGAGCAAATTGAAACTGAGAGAGGTTGTCCAGATCCACACAGCCCAATACTCTACATATACTCTGTGCCATCTAGCTAAATTCATCTGACTTTATAAGGAACAAATCTGGATAAAATTTTTGATAAAATTTTGATAAAATTTTCATTCGACAATCATATTGATTTAATAATCCCTTATACTTGTATAGTTTTATAGTTATATACTGCTTTCAAATGCATAGGATATATTGGAGTCAATAGTTATTTGTTAAGGTGTCTTCTTGCTTTAAATTCTATGACTCTAACAGGACCAGGTAGTGTAGTGGAGGGGGGCTCCTGGCTAAGAGTCAGAGGATATGTGTACCAGCCATGGGACTGCTACTAACAAGATATAGAAGCATGGGCAAATCACTTGGTTTCCATGCTGTATCTGATCCTTAAAATAATCTAGTTGGGTCGGTAGAGTAGGCAGTATCAGTCCTGTTTTACAGATGAGGAAACGGAGGGCTAGAGAAATGAAGGCTTGCCCAAGGTCACTAGTTAGTTAGTAGCAAAGATGACACTTTAGTCTAGATGTCATAAATTTTGGCTAGTCTTCTTTCAGAACCTCCATATTGGTTAAAGCACTGATGCCAGCTGTTAAACTGCAAAAGATACCTGGGAAAGGTCATTGCAAACTTAGTAACACCCTGGATTTGATTAGTTTATCAAATTTTTCTTTCTAGTCCCATGGAAGGTCCTTGAAGAGTAGTTCATAGGACCTGTTAAGTTTTGATAGGAGAATGAAGACCAGAAGAGGACTGGAACTCAGGGTTTAATATCCATCCCCTGGCTGGGATAACATACCAATAATGGCTTGTGTTTATAAGATTCTGGAGCTTGGGGATAGTAGAGTATAGCAGAAATGGGGCCTGAGTTCCTGTGACTCTCTCTGAAGTTTATTAACTGTGCAGCCTTAAACCAGCTATTTTCACCATTCTGACTTTCTATTTCCTCATTTTAAAAATGAGGGGGTCTGGGAATAGATAACTCTAAGTTTCAAGATGTAAGATACAGTTTTAAATTCTTCTGTTTTAGGAATCAGTAAGATATGAGTTCTAAGATCTTCCCTCAACTTCTTGTATGATGTTGAACATGTTAATTTGGCATTCAGATCCTTAGTTTCCTCATCTGCAAAATAAAGGATTGGACTCCATCTCTAATGTCCTATGTCCCAAATCTAAACCTTCCTCATGTGTTAGTCAACTCCAAAGCAGCTCTAGTCTTCCCTGTATGAATCTGACATAAGATTGAACCTATTTCCTCTTTTTAAGGGAAGACAAAGTAATTGGATATGTTTGTGACTATTAAAGTCCTTTTCAAATGCAACATGATCTATCATAAAATGAGTTTCCCACCCACATAGAAACACAATAAATGGTTGAAAACAAGCAAGAGATGCTATTTTTACTTCCTAAGAGACTGCCTATAATTACTGTGGTTCAGAGGAAAAGCAGATTATACTATTTCCTTCTTGTTCCTTTGGTACTTCTAGCATTCATGGTAGCTGTTTTAACTTCAAGATAATCAGAAATCCTTGGCAGCTAATGCTTTGAAGATGTAAGGCATAGTGCAGGCCCACTGGAGTAAAAATTCCCACCTACTGGGATCATTAGAGACGACTCAAAGAATATTTGACAGGAAATGAGAATATTTCTCATGCACACACAAAAGTAAAACTGGATTTGGGCCAGAATTTGTGACTCCTATTTAATACCCTGAAATAACTGTCAGGAGAAAACTCCACCAAAAGGCTTACCATTCCTTTCAGAAAAGGCTGCATCTATTTATAGAGTTATAAATTATTCATCAACTATTAATATTACTGTGGACCCACAATAATTGCTTGAACTGATAATGTTAGCCATGCTAATGTTACACTAAATTAGTGTATACATTAAATGCTTTATGAATCAATTATTCTATTTTGCCTGCATAATAACCAACCTTTCCTTAAAACAACATCATCCTTAAAAAGGTGAACAAACACATCATAGAATGGAGAAGTTGGAGGTGACCTAAAACAACAGAACATTAGGACATCATAGGTTAGGACTGGAAGGGTCCTTACACAGAACACAAGAAAAGAGAATTACTGTGAGAATTACTCATATTTATATAGCACTTTAAGGCAAGAAAGCATCTGCTCAGAGAAACCCCATGAGATAGGTGGATGGGTATCATCTCCATTTTACAGATGGGAACATCAAGGCTCATAAAAGTGATGTTATTTACCCAGGATCACACAGTTTACAGTAAACAAACAAGCAAAAACCCAGGCCTCTCCTGAGTCCAAATCATGTACTACTTCCACTCTATTGTACCATCTCTTTCTAGATTATAAAAGGTGGAAGCTGAAAGGGATCTTAGAGCATAAAACATAGATTGTTAGAGTTGAAAGGGCTCTTAGAACACAGAATGTTAGGATATAGACTATTAGCACAGACTATGAGAGGTGAAAAGGAACTTACATATAATGATCATGAATATTTATATGGTACTTTTAGGCATCTTCCTCACAACTCCATAAGGGAGGGGAGGTACAAATGCAGTTATTCCCATTTTACAGATGAGAACTTGCTTAGGTGCGAAAGTGAAGTATTTGCTTGGGGTGATATAGTTAGTAAGAATAGTCTCTCCTGAGTCCAGCTCCAGTGTTCTTTTAAATAAACAACACTGTCTTTCTATAGAGTAGTAAAACTGGAAGGAAATTTAGAGGTCATCCGAACCAGTTTCATCAATATATTTGACATGCAGATGGGGAAGCATATGTCTAGGGATGTCTGAGGGCTTGTAACATATCTAATACCTCCTGAGAGTTGATCTTTAAGAAATAATAGTCCAGTGGTGATCCTATAAGAGACAGTTTACTGGCTTAGCACATGTGTACCATGGAGGGCAGTGGTGAAGGTTTATTTTCATTTATATATGGGGTAGCAGCTGATAGCATAAACCCCATTCAGCTACATATGAGGGAGTGGTGCCATTGACAGTGGGGAAAAAAATGACATGTCAATCTCTTCCTTCACCCCCACACTTAACCCTGCTCTAAATTGGTAGGTGCTAAAGTCAAGGTCCTCTGTAACCCTACAGAAGGAAAAAGAGTGAAGGCCTTAAGACAGTACTTTAGAAAGTCATCTGATAACCTTAAAAATGAGCTAACTTGGGTTGGTTTGTATAACATTGGTCGATTTGAAGGTATATAATAGCTATATAAAAATATAAGTTCTGGCTGGGATTTACAACAGGGAAGAACAATTAGAAAATTAACTTTGCTTCTGTTTACAACTTCTATTTGTGGCTGCATTTCTGAAGGAGGCTTGCATTTGGCCAGTTCTGTGTTTCAGCTCAAAGAACTGGGGGTTGGATATGATCAGACTGGCTTGGGTGCTTTGAAGTCAAATGAAAGAATGAATCTGTACCTGTGTGTTGACTCATCTTGTTAACTGATGGACATATTGCCTCCTATGAGAAATGGGTCCTTAGGTTTGTAAAGAAGGGCTCAGGCTAGGAGCTTATATGCTGGTCCCATTTCTCCTCTTCCCCTACATGGCATGCCACTTGGGCTCCTTCTCCTTAGTGTTATCTCCACTCAGCAATTCCTCTCCCCCTCCACAATGTAGATACATACACACTTTTATAAAGCTTACTGCTGGCTGTCTTGTTTCTCTCTTTCTTCTGGATTTGTTCCCTCCTGTCCCATATTTTAGGTCGTCAGGATCATACCCTTCTTGCCTAGTAAGCTGACAGTCAGCTAATGTGACAGACCCATTATACTGATGTGCTAAGGGGAGGTTAGCAGCTCTTCCAGTTCTGAGGTTACAAGGGCCATCTGGATATAATAAATAATTGTTTGATCTTAAAATCAGTGTATTAATTGGTGTAAATGAAATAAAATAAAAGAGTATTAAATAAAACAGTACCAGTAAAGTTCATATGAGATCCCTTTGGCATCAGTTGAAAATAGAAACATGTAAATATAATACTTTAATATTTAATGGATCTGCAATTTCATACATGGCTTTTTCCTCCATATCCTGTAAACTCCTTAAGAGAAGTAATTGTTTCCTTCCCTTTTCTTTCCTTTCTTTTCTTGTTTCCCTCTCCTTTTTTCATCCTAATATTTATATCCCCAGCAAACAGTTAAGTTGCTGGTACATAGGAGGAGCTTAATAAATGCATGTTGATTGGTCAATACAAATTTCATCCCACATATGCCTTATTCTCATATTTAATTCTCTTCTGTGTTCTTCCATAGATCCTACACAGGAGGCCTATTCAGTGTGTGGGAAGTCTTCCTCTACATCTTTTTCACATATCATGGGCACCAGTGAAGCATTCCGATTTTCCTCTTTGTTTCCTCACTGTCATTTCACGACCTGCCCACCTCTTCTTCTGATCTGATGTTGCCTGGATGCCATTCCTTACAGGTCATCCTTGAGAATATATTGGGATCTATTTGTAACCTCACGCATCATATCAACTCTTTGGTCACTAAAAATTCTGATTCCTTAGTGGTTATGGTATCCCAAGACATTTTAACTGTGCAACATCACCACTAGTGTATCTGAGTTAAAAAGACAGGTCACTATGCTAGGGAAGCAGCTTGGGAACCATAGAAGCACTACCCAATTTCCTAAATGCAATCTGATTTGATTATTTCCAATCTATCCTGTATATAGTTTGTTTAGATAAAGCTTACATGTTATTCAGCGCCATGCCAGGAAACTGAATTGCTTCCATTTGAACTGTCTTAGAAAGAGTCTGAGGATCACCTCAGAACAACAGGGAAAAACAGGCAGGAAAAGGTACCAGACACTGAAATCCTGTGCCAAGTATTCAAACTATGCTTCAGAGAGTGCAACTTTGATGGGCTGTCCATGTTGTTCGAATGCAAAATGTATGCTTGCCAAAAAGACTATTTTATGGAGAACTTGCATGGGGCAAGTGATCCCATGGTGGCTAGAAGAAACGATACAAGGACACTCTCAAGGTCTCTGTCAAGAACTTTTGACTGTGCAATGTGGAAGACACTGGCACAGGACTGCTCAGTATGGAGTGCTCATAAGAAAAGGTGCTGTGCTCTTTGAGCAAAGCAGAATTGAGATAGCACAAAGTAAATGCAGGATGTGTAAATTTGGGATATCCACCCCAAATATTCACATGGACTATCTGTGCCCAACCTGTGGTAGAGCATCCTGAGCTCGTATTAGTCTGATCAGCCACAGTCGGACACTGAAATTTCAGTTTATCATGGTGATGTCATTTTGGTCTTCTTTGAAGACAAAAGACAACAACCAACATGTTATTCACTGGACCATGAACTCAGTGAAAGCAGGAAACACTGTTTGTTTTTCTTTGTATCTCTAGCACATAGGACAGGGTTTGGCACATAGTAGGTATTTAATAAAAGTTTACTGACTGGGCCTAACTCACTGTTCATCAACAGTGTCTTTCTTAAGTATATGTACTAACGGACTACCTTAGTGGTTTGGCTATCTGACTCTGTGTCAAAACCTGGACAAGAGGCATTTTTTTATCCATTCAATTATTCCTACCTGGGTCATTAGGGAGATTGCTTTTGAGTAATCACAGTTTCTCTTGTGGGGGAAGGGTTACAACGTTCAAGATTCAATAAATAAAATATCATTAGCAAAGAACAGTAACTAGAAGAAATCAATCTCTTTTTATTTGGCTCTTGCACATTCAGCGAAAATATTAGGCATGACAGCAGCAAACACTACTGGGGAGTGAATGACTTTCTGCTTTATGCCTCACTTGACATTAATCGTCAGAGGGCTGCTGAGCACAAAAATCTCTATAGTTGCTTTTGTCAAGGAATCTTGCAGGATCTTAACGTTCGAAAGACAGTTCATTAGAGGTGAAACTTTGAAGCTGAATTTTTTTCTACCAAGTAAATGTTTTTTTAAAATCGACAAACTATAAACAGAATAGGATCTTGCCTTTGTGCCTTTCAGTCAAATGTAAAACTTTGCTATTTGGTAGATAAATGTTTGTCAAAGTCTGCCTATCTCATTTTCATATTTTCATCAAGGAGACATTTTTGCTGCTGCCAAATTTATTTTCCTGATCACATCCCACCCCTACTCATTAAACGCCAGTCCTTCCCTTTTCTTGCCTATGAAATAGAAACTCCTTCATTTGTCATTTAATATGTTTCCTAATCTGGTCCCTTCCTATGTGTCCAGCCTTCTTATGCTCTACTTCCTTCCTCAAGCTGTAGGATCCAACCATCTTGGCTTACTTGCTGTGCCTCACACCTGACACCCAATTTTCCATCTCTGCTTTTATACTCGCTGTCCTTTGTTCCTAAAATGTTTTTGTCCTTCCCCTTTGCCTCTCAGACTCCCAAGTTTTCTCTAAGACTCAACTCAGTTGCCATCTTCTGTACGAGTCCTTTCTTGGTCCCCTCAACCCCTGGTAGTATCTTCCACTTTAACCTCACTTGGGCCTTCTCTGTGTGTATTGATTTAAGTACAAGTTGGCTCCTCCGTTAGAGTGTAAGCTCCTTGAAGGCAAAGACTCTTTTGACTCTTTCTTTATATTCCCAGAACTTAGTACAGTGTTTGTTGATTAATTGAAGGATATTTTTGTTATGCAAAAGGTATACTGAGGCATCTATATGGCCCAGTGGACAGAACACACTGGGTCTGTAGTTAGGTGGACACTCCTTTTTCCAATACTTCGAAGCTAAGTATAAAACCTTGGGCAAGTCACTTAACCTCTGTCTTTCTCAATTTTCTTCATCTGTAAAATAGGTATAGTATCTGTAGGTATAGTAATAGCACCTACCTCTCAGGGTTGTTTTGGAAATCTAATAAGATAACCTATGCAAGGTGCTTTGCAAACCTTAAAGTACTATATAAATGCTAGCTATTTTATTAGCTATTATAAAAATGAAAAAGTAAGCATGTGATTTAGTACCTAACAATAATTCTCTTATTCTCTTTTTTTGAGTAGGAATATTGCCTGTGATCATATATTATGCTATTATAGCTATATTAATCATAGAAATCTATATATGTTTAACATAGTTATACATATTCTCATAATATAGCTTTTGAAAATTTTTGTATATTGAACATCAACTTACAACATCATAGATAAGTGGTCAATCAAATGAGATAATTATTGTAAAGTGCTTGGTACATAAGAAATGCTATATAAATGTTTACCACCACCACCACTACTACTACTACTACTACTACTACTACTACTACTACTACTACTACTACTACTACCACTACCGCTACTACTACTGCTACTGCTATGACTACTGCTGCTGCTGCTACTACCACTATTACTACTACTACTACACAACTTCCACTTGAAGACTTCAATGATGGAGAGCTCCTGAGGCAACCTTTGCCATTTTGTGACGATTCTAATTAATTGACAAGTTTTCCTTATATGAAGCTAATATCTGCCTGACTGTAACTTCCACCTGTTATTCCTCATTCTAACCTTGGGTGAGATGTGCAAATTTAGAGACATCTTTACTTCAAATATTCAATGGACTATTATGGACGATTTGTGCCCAACCTCCAGCAGAGTATTCCCAGCTCGTGTTGGTCAGCCCAGCCGTAGCAGGACACTCCATATCTTGACCATGGGTCATCTTGGTTCTTGAACATGAAGGACAATAACCAGAATAAGTCTCTGCCACTTTCCCCAGGCTATCCTTTCAAATGCTTGAACACAGCTAATCACCTCTACTTTCTTCAGTTGAAATAACAACTTTATGAAAGAACTTGGACTCTTAATAACACAATAAAGCCATTAGGGAGACTGAGGTCTCTTGATCCCAATGTCAGTGGTTTATCAACATTTATGGATAACTCAGGTGAGATGAGGTGGTTCCCAACCAGTAGACTAGAATTCATCAGCTGATCTCAAATTTGATCTGGAGGATTTCTGTTTACCACCATGGTATACCTTTTGGGCCCACTCTACTCCCCTTAATTTTCAGGAATTCCAGCTGTAGGCTTCCTTTCCCTATCATCTTGTAGAATTTAATAATATTAATAATAAGGACAGCTAGTCCTGAGGTGGAGAATGGGGAGAGTTGGAGAGAAAATTTTGAATTCAAATTCTTGTGGAAATGAATGTTAAGAACTGAAAAATAAATTATATATTAAAAAATGACAGTTATTTACTTATCACTTTAAGATTTGCAAAGTGCTTTATAAGTATTATCTCATTTAATGCCCTCAGCAAGCCTAGGAAGTAGGTAAAAACACCCACCTCTATACAAACACATATCATGTAAAATGATTCCCATTTTATAGTTTAAGAAACTAAGGGAGACAGAAGCTAAGTGACCTGGCTGGTAAGTGTCTCATGTCTTCTTGATTTCAGTCTACTACTCTATCCACTGTACCACCTAGCTGCCTTTTCCCCTAATAAATAGTTCAAATACCCTGGGTTGAACTGGGTATAAGAACAATAAATCCCATTTAGCTAGCACTTTGGTGTTCACAAAGCACTTGCTCACTTTTTAAAATAAAAGATCTGTGAGGTCACTAGATAAATGAGGACTAACCTAGAATTAGCCAAGGCTGGCCCCTTACCCAAGCTAGACCTCATTGTCGTCTTCTGTAAAATTGGGGAGTTGAAAGAAATGATATCTAGAGTCATTTTCAGGTCTGCCTATCGATGGGTCTATGAGTTTCTTCCCATTTTTCATAAAAAAATGTTTATTTTTTTCTTATCTTGCAGATACTTGATTTTTTGCTGGCATTCCACAGTCAAGAAACTGAATAATGCAAGGCTCTTCTCAGAAATGTTCTTGGCCAAAAAGATGCATAATCTTATGCAAAACATGTTTTATAGAATCACACAGAATTTCCAAGTTGGATAGGACCTCAGTAACCATCTGGTGCAAGTCATACCTGAAAAATCATCCTCACTTATAATGATACATCTGAAGAATGGTCTTCTAGCCTTTGCTTGAAGATCTCCAGGAAGGGAGACTCCAGGTACTTCATAAAGCAAATCATTCCACTTTTGAATATCTCTTTATTGTGAAGGAAGTTTTTCCTTACACTCAACTTAAATTTGCCTCATTAAAATTTATTGCTGTTGCTACTAATCTTGTCCTCTGAGGCCAGACTAAAACATTTGAATCCCATTTCCATATGACAGCCTTCTGAATCCTTAAAGACAGCTATCACATCTGCTCTGGGCCTTTCCTTCTCCAAGATAACCATCTTTTAACTGGTTCTCATGAGACATAAGCTCAGGGACCTTCACCATTGTCTCCTTTCACAGGGCAGGCAAGCAATTATAACTGAAACAATAAGGAACTCTAAAGGAGAGACAGGAGACAGCCTGTGTCAGGCAGATTGATCCCTTATCAGATCTTGGTAGAGATAGCCCAGGACTCTCTGATCCTACGAGCCCCAAGAATATAGCAATGTCACCCAGAGCACAAGCCTTGCCTTCAGTCTCCTCCCTGAAACTGTCATGGAGGGAAGCAACCACTGTGGAGAAAGAATTTATTGTCTTCAACACCAACTGCCAGTAAGGAACAAGTAAGCCCACGGATCCCAGGAATGCAGCGATCCCCCACACCACCAGCTGTGCATCTAACTCAGCCCCTGCAGTCAAAATGCAGGACAGCAACTCCTGTGGAGATGTAACCTTTCACCTATTTCAGGAGGAGCTGCAGCCCCTGCCCCCTTAGCCCTAGAGCTACTCAAGACCTAGGAAAAAAAGTCTTCACCACCAAAGCCTATGGCACTGTCAAATGCTTAAACATTAGACTAATTAAACATGGCTGTGGTTGGATGCATTGGTTTACATTAAAGAAGATGCATTATATCTTGGTTTCTGCTGCAGTCTAAGGAGCCCTGGGCCCTTCTATCTGACTTTCAGCTAAAACCTAGTATGTATGTTTTCTCTCCCATCAAAATGGGAGATCCTTGAGAGCATGGACTAGCTGACCTTTTTTGTATCCCAAACACTTAGTATGGTGCTTTGTATATGGTAAGTGATTAATAAATGCTTTTTCATTCATTCAGCCATCCATTCTGGTTGCCCCTATTTGGACTCTCTCCAGCTCATAAATTTCCTTCCTAAACTATGGTTCCCAGAGCTGAGCAAACTGCTGATGTGGTCTGACCACTTTCCACACCTCATCTTTTCAATGGAATTCTAATAATGGCGCAGTATGTACAGATCTTTATAGTTTTTGTGGTACCTTCATTGGAGTAGCTAGGTGGCACAGACATGGAGTCAGGAAGACTCATCTTCCAAGTTCAAATCTGGCCTCAGACAGTGACTATCTGTGTAACCCTAGACAAGTCACTTAATCCTGTTGCCTTGGTTTCCTCATCTATAAAATAGCTGGAGAAAGGGCAACTCCAATATCTTTGCCTAGAAAACCTCAAATTGGGGTGACAAAGTGTTAGACACAACTGAAAACAACTGAACAACTGAATGTCTATTATGTCAGCTCATAAGGGACTCAAACTTTGTTGAGGTAGGCAGGGTAGGATGGTTGTATTCATATTGGAACTCAGTAAGGATATGTGATTTGCCCAAGGACACAGAGTTGATAAGTCAGCTTGGCATAGTGGATAAAGTGCTGAAAGAATCAGGAAGTAAATTCTGGGTAAAAATTCTGTGGCTGATTTTGACCATCTGTGAGACTGTGGGCAACTCACTGAACCTCTTTCAGCCTCAGTCTTTGCATTTGTAAAATGGGAAGGATTGTAAGGGTAGCATTTACCTTAAATGGTTACTGGCTTAAATAAATCAATATACCCCAAATCCTTAGCAAACTTTAAAGAATTATGCAAATCTCAATTGTTATTACACAGCAGACCCAGCTCTCTTTACTCTCAGTTTGATACATCTCATCATGCTCAACTCTTTGTAAGCCCATTTGGGATTTTCTTGGCAAAGATACTGGAGGAGTTTGTCATTTTCTCCTTCAGCTCATTTTACAGATGAGGAAACCGGGACAAACAGGGGTAAGTGACTTGCCCAGGGTCACACAGTTAGTGTCCGAGGTCAGGTTTGGACTCAGGTCTTCCAGATTCTAAGTATGCTAAGCATTTTGTGTGTATTGATTTATTTGAGCCCATTGTTGATCCATATTCACATGTCTCCAATAACTCTTACATTCAATCAAGAAAGAAGTTCTTGCCTTACAGAGATTTTTTTTAAATGAAAGGAAAACAAAACAACACAAGGTATTAAATAATAATGTGTGTCCATAGGCTAGAACAGCTTGACTTTGCCAATGATGTAATTTCTCAACCATTGCCAAAAGTGATAGAGTGACTGAATAGATCATGGACAAGATGGGACAACAATGTAGGCAATTGGGCAGGTAGTTATATTCTCATCAGCCCTGGGTGAACATAGAGTCCTTAGAAGTGGGAATTATTTATTCCCATGAGATTTTAGCTCTGTCTGCACATATAGAGTGAAGGGGAGCATTGGGGCAGTTACCCAAATAATAGTGAATGTATCAAGAAGAGGAACCCTGCCTTATCAGTTTTCATACCTCCCTTCTACCTCTGCCATGTCTAGAGTAGCACAATGGACATAAAAGTTACTCAACAAATACTTTAAATAATGAAATAAATGCACGATTAAATAATCTAAAAAAATTCAGCTTTTATATAAATATCTGTATTTCTTAGATGAAAGGTAGTTTTTTGAGCCAAATTATCTGAATATGCATTCTTTGAGTTGAATTATCCATCTCACAGCAACATGATGTCATTAAAAGCTGTATTACAAGAAATGGAAAGGTGGGGTTGACAAGTCACAAAGACAATTTCAGACTGAGCCTTAAATAAATGCTCTGATGGGGGCTCAAAACTTCAGCTAATCCCAACAAAGAAGGAATGATCAGTTGGTGGCTCTGGCTTTACTTGAGCCCAGGGGACAGACCTGGGAGAAATGGATAGATGTCTCAAAGAGGATGATTTAGAGTTGATGGGAGGTTAATAAAAAACCCCAACTTCCTAAAAATGAGTTATTCAAAATGGGAATGGGAGAATTTCTGTACAGACTTGAATTAACAGGTTGTCTCCTGGCTTTTCCTGGCATGAGATTCCATGCAATGAGTCCTACACTATCTCCAGACTCCAGGCATTTTCAGTGGCTCTCCTCCCTGGCAGAAATTCTCTCCCATCTCAGCTCTGCCTTTTGGCTTCCTTCAAGTCCAAACTAACATCTCATTTTCTATAAGAAGCCTTTCCTGAGACCCCTCAATGCCAGAACTTTCCTTCTATTGTTTGTCTCCACTTGTGCTATATAGATCTTGTTTGTACACATTTATTTTCATGTTGTCTCTCCCATTCATCTAGGAGACCCATGAGAGCAAAGACTATTTTTTAACTCTCTTTCTATCTCCAGCTCTTAGGACAGTATCTGACACCTTTTAAACTGTTGTTCAGTGGTGTCCAACTCTTGGTGACCCTGGTTGGGGTTGTATTTAGCAAAGATACTGGATTGGTTTGCTCTTTTCTTCTCTATCTCATTTTGCAGATGAGGAAACTGAGGTCAACAGAGTTAAGTGACTTGTCCAGAGTCACATAGCTAGTAAGTGTCTGAGGTCAATTTTGAACTCAGGTCTTTCTGACTCCAGGCCCTGGTGCTGTATTCACTGTACCTTCTAACTGTCCTTCTAACACATAGTATGCACTTAATGTTTATTGGCTGACTGATTAGCATGTATGCTTCCTGAAGGCAGGTACTATTTCACTTTTAGCTTTTCATCTCTGGTGCTTACCACAGTAGATGCTTAATAAAAGTTGATTGGTTGTATGGATGGTTAACAAATCTGAGCCTCAGTTTACTTGTTGTAAAATGAGGATAAAGAGGCACTGTGATACAGTAAACAGATCTCTCCATTTGGAGTCAGGAGACCAGGGTTCAAATCCTAGCTTTGCCACTTACTAGCTATGTGACTACGGTCAGGTCTTTTAATCTCACTGAGCTTTAGGCATTTCTTTACTGGTTATGAGAATGAAGAGGTTGGGCTATATATGACCCTAAAGTACCTTCCAGCTCTAAATCTATGACCTTGTGATACTTGAATTTAACAGGGTAGGGCAGGTTGTGAGCTTAGCACTTGGTGAATTGTAAAGTCTTATATAAATGCCCATCATTATTATTCTATACCAGTTACTCAAGTCAACGAGAATGTATTAAGTACCCATTATGTGCCCAGGTACTGTACTAAGTGTTTACTGTTGCTGTTGAGATTTGGGATTTTCTTGGTAAAAATATTGAAGTGGCTTGTCATTTATTTCTCCTGCTCATTTTACAGATGAGGAAACTGAGGCAAACAGGGTTAAATGACTTCCTCAGGGTCACACAGCTAGTGAGGCCAGTTTTGCACTCAGGAACATGCCAGTTCCTAGTGCTCTATGCACTATGCCACCTAATTGCCCCATTCTAAGTGCTGGGGCTATAAAAGACAGTACTGATCCTAAAGAGCCCATAGCCTAACAGGACAGAGAAAACGGAAACAACTCTAAACAAATCAGCTATTTTCAGGGAAAACTGGAAATAACCAACAGAGGGAAGTCACTGAAATTAGGGGAGATAGAGAAAAGCTTCTCACAGAGGATGGGATTTCAGCTGAGACTTGAAGGAAGTCAGAGAAGTCGGGAGGTCAAGGAGATGGACACATTCCAGGCCAGGGGGTAAAAACTGAGAATGCCCAGAGTCTGAAGATGTGGCATTTTGTGCCAGGAACAGCCAGGAGGTTAATGTCGGTGGGAAAAGGCAGATTATGAAGGCCTTTGACTACTCAACATATCTACATAGTCTTTATCACAGACTTCACCAAATACAACAACATGATGTAACTAAAGGAAGCCCAAATTAGTAAATGGTCTATACTTAGGTTATTACGAGTATATGTAATAATACTAGCTGCCACGTCTAGAGGGATTTACATACCAGATCCCATTTGACCCTTCACAACAACCCTGTGAAGGAAGTCTTATTACCCACACTTTATAAATAAGGAAAGTTAGTGAGTTAAGTGACTTACCAGCAGTTACACAGATAGCTAATATCCACATTGGGATTTGAACTCAGGCCTTGTCCTTTTAACTCCAGGTGTCGCCCCACACTGTCACACTGCTTTTCCTAGATTGTCAGACCTTACAATCCCCATAGTACCAAGCTCATGGCCTTCAATGGTGAGTAGCTATCCAAAAACTGTTTGAGAATTAATTGCTTAAAATAGGTCTCTTTCCCTCACAAGTGCATCAGATAATGCTATAAAATTATTTCACTTAACCCAAACCTACACAAAAACACATACATGGGGGATATGTGCATATATGTATGTATCAGTTTTTCAGATGGCTCTTTCAGTTTTTGGTAAACACCTATTTTCAGTGTCTGTCACAACATTCCATGTATTAAATCAGGAGGTCAAAAGGTATTTCTCCATTCATATATTCTGCCATAAACTTTATATCAGTTTTATCTTTTCTGTGCACTCAGATTAGCTCAACATAATGGAAATATTAAAATATTAATAGGTAGATAGCCCTGTTTGGACCCCTTCTTGAATTTAGAACCTTAGCTTAAAAATGAAACCAAAGTATTTAACGTGTTATTAACAATATCCTTGTTTCAATCTCATCATTAACATTACTGTTAAGATTGAGAAAACACCTTGGTGATTGTGTCCACATCTAGTTCCCCCATGTTTGTTAGTGAATTATTTAGAAAACCACTTCATTGGAAGAAAAAAAAGACTTAATTGTGCTTTGAAGTATGATTAAAATTATATGCCACTGTTCTAAATGCTCCTGTTTGAGCATCATAAAGTGCTTGTTCTGTAAAATGAAAATGTGAATTAGATTCAAGTAAATGGCAAAAGAGACCACTTGGATTCTCAGTTCTTTTTTACCTACCCCTTTGGCATCAATCACACCAGGCTTCGCATTGAACTTCACCGTCTTCAATCGAGCACGTTCCTTTCTTTCCACTCTGGAGAATGAAAAGAAAAACAGAGAAAACAGGTTAGGTTACTAAACAGGAATTAAAAGAAAAAGCAAACAGTTTTATTCCTTTACATATTCTCTTCTGTCCTCACATCTCTCCTCAACTTCTTTGACTCAGATCTACTCAAATTTTATCATATTTGAAGGAAAGGAAGGTTTAGTATCAAGTTTCTAAGTGGAAACCAGCAATGAATCCTCAAAATTCATTATACTGTTTGTATGGAAAGTTCAGTGTTTATAAAGAAGGTAGAGATTGATGAGATAGAGGGCTGACCTCAGAGTCAGGAAAATTTGGGTTAAGTCTTTCATATGACACATACTTTTGGGTATCACCATATGTAGGAAGAATTTCCACACCAGGGATTCTTGATGTAGATGAAGTCACAGGTCTGGCCAGTATAGGTATATATGCATGCAATCATGTAGCAATGTGACTTAGTGACTAGAAAGACACCTTTTGAGTAAGAAAGACTGAGGTTGAAATTCTGCTTCTGGGAATTACTGGCTAGGTTAGTCTGGGCAAATTTTTCTACCTTTAACTGCCCTAAACTCCTCCTATTTCAGGACTATTGTCAATCTGAATTTCTAAAGGAGGTTTCCTTCCCAGGAATTCCTTTAATCAAAGAAATCACAGAAGTTCTGATCTGATTTCTTTCTTTCTTTCTTTCTTTCTTTCTTTCTTTCTTTCTTTCTTTCTTTCTTTCTTTCTTTCTTTCTTTCTTTCTTTCTTTCTCTCTCTCTCTCTCTCTCTCTCTCTCTCTCTCTCTCTCTCTCCTTCCTTCCTTCCTTCCTTCCTCTCTTCCTTTCTTTCTATCTATCATCTCTGTTTATCTATCTATCTATCTATCTATCTATCTATCTATCTATCTATCTATCTATCTATCCATCCATCCATCCATCTATCCTCTCCCCGTCTGTTCAATATATGTGTTTATGTCTATGAGTAACTAGGTAGCACAATGAATAGAACACTGGACTTAGAATCAGGAAGGTTTAAAACACTCATTAGCTGTGTAATCCTGGACAAGTCACTTAACTCTGTTTGCCTAAGTGTCCTCATCTTTAAAATGAGCAGGAAAAGAAAATGGCAAACCATTCTAGTATCTTGGCCAAGAAAACCCCAAATGGGGTCATGAGGAGTTGTACATGATAGAAATGACTCAACAACACAGACAAGTATCTATATATGTATGCATATAGTTAAATGATCATATATATTTATATGTCAGGGCAGAGGTGGGAAACCTGTGGCCTCAAGGCCACATGTGGCCCTCTAAGTCCTCAAGTACAGACCTTTGATTGAATCCAAACTTCACAGAATAAATCCCCTTAATAAAAGGCTTTGTTCTATAAAACTTGGACTCAGTCAAAAGACTGCATTCAGGGACCCAGAAAGTCACATGTAGCCTTGAGGTCTCAGGTTCCCCACTCCTGTACCAGGGGTTTTTAACCAAGGATCCATGAACTTCTTCTTTAAATGTTTTGATAATTGATCATTGCTTTTCTTTGTAATCTTCTGCATTCTATTTAATGCATTTAAAAAGCATTCTTCTGAGAAGGAATCTATACACTTCACCAGACTACCAAAGACACACGAAAAGGTTAAGAACCCTTGACATACACATACATATGTGTAAATATATATTAACATCTTATATATGTGGGTATATAAATGTATATGTGTATAATACTAACATTTTACTCAGTTAAAATTTTCCCCAAACTAAACATACAAGAACTGAGTAGATTTCTGAAGCCTATACTATTCATAAATTGATTCTACTTTGCAAATGAGAAGTCTTTTACATTTTCTGTTGAAACACTGAAGGGACAGGTTTCTATAGTTACACAGCTGAGCCACAGAATTTATTTACTTCACTTTAGTGCACAATATCTGCATGGATACAGAGGAATCAAATTGTTCAAAGGTAATCATTTATATTAAAGCTTAAGAACTGCCATAATTTTACACTTGTGGACCAACTGGTATGATATAAAAGGGAGAAAATGAAGACTTAAATCACCATAATCTGCCAAATGGAAAGAGGATCGTGGGGGAAATTATTGACTCCAAGCTTTCATGGCTTCTCTCAGCTTTAACCCAGGTGAAAATATTGATCAAATCTGCCTCTCTCTCATCCTCCAAAAATGCCAAATATTGCATTAACATTGTTCTGGACTCTTTTTGTAAACCAGCCTTCCTAATGAGGAGTGATGAATACTACTTCATTATGTCCTAATAAAATTACTCTCTGATTTACAGAGGCTACTGATGCTTTTAACCACATATCATGAAGGCATTCAACCCAACAACATCAAATAAGCACCTCTTAGAAGACAAGTAGGGTTGTAAATATCCCAGACTTGGGATAAGAAGCCTCAGTTTTCTCATCTGCAAAATGGAATTTAAAATACAGTATCTGACTTATAGAGATTTTGAGGTAGGGAGGGAGTACTTTGTAAATTTCCAAGTAATAAATCAATGTGAGCTTTTAATAAGGACATGGAAAGAAGGAAGGAAACAAGCCTTTATTAAGCACCTACTGTGTGCAAGATGATGTGCTAAGTACTTTTCAAATATTTCTTTTGGTCCTTATGACAACACTAGGAAGGAGGTATTATTACAATCCCCATTTTACATTTGGGGCAACTGAGGCAGGCAGAGCTTGTTTCTTGCCCAGGGTTGTAGTTAGTAAATATCTGAAGCTAGATTTGAAATCAGGAGTTCCTGACTTCAGATCCATAATTCTATGCATTGTATTACCTAGAAGCTTCTAGATAATATGCATGGTAATATTCTAAGTCTTGAGGATTGTTCATTTGTTTAATTTTATTTTGGTTAGTTTTGGTCTATGATTGCATCAGTATGATAAATTCCTCATGGATCACGGGTTCAAACCCAAGCTCTGCCATTTACTCTCTGTCTGACTTTGGAAAAGTCACCTCACCTCTCTGGGCCTGTTTCTTTGTATGTAAAATAATGGGGATGGGATATATGGTCTTGAAGGACTCTTCTAGCACAATGCCGGACCATAGGTTCTTAAAAATGCTTGCTGATTGATTCTAGTTCTAAGAAATTACAACAGTTGAATTTGATAATGCAATTCAAATAATTTGTATACTGGTTATCTTGAAAATGACTTAAGGTAGAAAGCGATAAACTGTACTAAAATGGTATAAACAGTGTTATGGGAATTCCTACTACATAAACTCATAGGATTGACCAATGCTTTATACATATGTTAACTCACAACCATTTAACTTTCATTTAACTTTTCATTTAACAGTTTCCTTCATAAACAAATTCTAGATATATCACATTCTTATTTTCAAGATTTGTGTATTGAATTTTACATTTTCCTAATAAATCTTTCTCATTAAAGACATTCCAATAGGCGATTTGCCACACCTTTCTCCTACCCTCCAAATTCTTAACAGGGTTTGTCTACCTTTAGGCGATACAGAATAAACTAATATGTGATAGTCTCATCAGAATAATAAATGCTTTGGGAAGAACAGAGAATTTGGAGTTCAAAGACTGTCTTTGATTCGTGTTTCTGCCATGTACCATGTTGGGCATAAGATCTGTTACCTCATGTGCTAAAAGGAATTGGTTGGACTAGAGGAGTTAGGTCCCCTCTGACTTTAAATCCCACCATCCTGTATGCTTTGTTATCTACCTTATATATCTAACGAACATCTATTTGATTTCAAAATGTTGTAACTATTTTAAAAAATCTGATACACAGTCAAATAAAGTGAATTTTCATTCACAAAGGTAAGGAATAAATGAATTGAAGATCTTGTTAATATCTCAAATTTTGGCACAGCACTGAAGGTTAACAATGACATCGTTAATCTTGAATGAGCCCATATAAAGTAATAAAAATTCATAACAAATGTGAAGCTAAAGGTTTTTTTTTAATTTTAAAAATCTAAAAGATTTTGGCAATTCTTGGTTGAGCTTTAAATAAACCAAGACCAATTTGTGGTTTAAAATGGATGTGAAACGAGCAGTTCTTGAAGGAAGGGGTGGGGAGGGCAAATTGCTATTTTTTTAAAGATAATTTTCAATTCAAAAAGACTAATAATACAGAGTAACCAAGTGTATGATCATCTACAATGTGGTTCTGATAAAGGTACAGCAATTAGCAGTTGGATTACAGCAAAAAGTATGATAAATTCATTTTAGCATTAAATTCAAATTGGCTTTATATAACCCTCCCAAAATCAGCAGTTTCTACTGCTCCGTTTTAGCAGGTTTATTAAAAGTCTTCATTTGGAAATTGCCCAAGGTCGTTAGGCCAAAGATCTGTCATTTTTTCCTTCTGAGTCCTGCTTCATCACCTATGGGATCACCTAGGTCTTCTGTGATGGGAACTCAATGAAAGTAAGCATAAGAAGGACAATTACCTGTGAAAAAAAAAGAATAATTCCTTCCTTTGACATTGAATTTAAAGATGGCAGAATACATAGAGTACTGAACTTGGATTAGGCAGACATGAATTTGAATCCACTTACTATCTTTGTGACTCTGGGTTAAGTCAAAACGAACAGATTGTGTCTCTCTAGTGGTTCCAATTTGGTTTCATCTGTCACAGAACGTCACAAAGACTGGACCACAAGCAGCTGACTTGGAGGCCAAAAACCTCTATGGGATGAGCCAGTGGCCCAATTATTTGGACAAAGATGGAAATAGCAAGCATGGAAGTAATAATTCCTATGTTCAACTCAGCTCAGTAAATATTGGTCATGGGTCTACTATGAGCTATGAATTGATTTTACATAGACATATGATGAAGGCCTTCTTCTAAAAGAAACTGCAGTATAAAAGATACATACATATATATTTTTATATACATACACACATATAGCAAATATATCTATACACTTACAAGATAAAAGTGATATATATTACATACCATATTTACCTGTATATACAAATGTATCTATATGTAGATACAAATATATCTATATGTAGATATATTTATAAAGGAAGTTTAATGATTAGTACAATGGAAAGGTCTAAGAGAAGTTGATCAGGGAGAGATTACTTTCATATATGGAGGGGTAAGTATGGGTTAGGAACATCTCAAAGGAGGAGAAAGCATTCAAGATGATCTTTGAAGGGAGGTATCTTAAAAGACAGAAATGAAGGGAAGTCCATTCTAGACAGGGCATGGTCAAAGGCAAAGAGATGATGAGGGCACGGCAAGAATGGGGGACAGTGAGTACTCCAGGGTGGAGTATGTCTGAAAAAAATGAGATGTGCTGGAAATGTTTATTAGAACCTGATGATCTCAAAACCTACTTTGTTTATTGTTGCTCCAATGTCTTAGTCAAGTCCAATTCTATGTGACCCCATTTGGGATTTTCTTGGCAAAGATACTAGAGTAGTTTACTATTTCCTTCTCTAGCTCATTTTACAGATGATGAAATGGAGGCAGTGTTAAGTGACTTGCTCAGGGTCACATAGCTACTAAGTGTCTGAGACTTGATTTGAACTCAAGAAGACGAGTCTTTTTGACTTCAGGACCAACACTCTATCCACTGCACCACCCAGCTGCCCCAGTGATGCTATAACAGAAGTAGTACATTGCAGTAAAGATATGTGTGTATGCATATACAGGTGCATATGCATACATGCACACACATATACACATATGCCTAAATATAAATAATCCTTCCATGTTCTCTTATGATAACTTTAGTCTATCGACCAACAAGTATTTATTAAGAGGTGACCATGTGCCAGGTACTGCACTGGATACTGTGGATACAATTAAAAAGAATAAAATAATCCCTATGTGGAAGGAGCTCACATTCCAACAGGGGAGTATCGTTTAAAAAAAAAAGTCATGGGGAGTATGTATAATCAGTTATCTTCTGAGGTATTTTTTAATAAAAATTTTAACTCAAATCAAAATATTCCAATATTATAAAATGAGTTGGGGAGATTCCTTTACAGCAACATCCAAGGACGAGCCCAAAGTATCAAAGTGTGATAGCAGCCACCAGTGTGGCAGGCAGGTAGGCAGCCGCTGAAGATGTAACTGAGGTACTTTTGACACAGCAAAAGATGCTTTCCAGACACATTTCCAGAAAGTAGAACAAGAAACAAAGGGTCTAAGTTGTTGAAAGGAAGATTAGGGGCTCAATATAAAATGCAGATATAGAGCTGGAAGGGACCTTAAAGGCCATCAAATCCACTCCTTTCATTTTACAAATGAGGGAAGAGGAAAACTTTCTTGGAAGCAGACCTCTCCCTAAGTGGGATAGGCAGCTTGGGAAGCTGTGGGTTCCCCACCATTGGCAGTCTTTAAGTCATGATGAGAACGTTCTCATTATACAAAGGTTATTTATTATGATCTATTAAGGAAAGGAGAACCACAGGAGATTTCTAAATGGGGTGGGGGTGTTGTTATCATAGCAATGTGAACTCACTGAGAGCAGCAGCTTGCTTTTTTTTAATACTTCTTTTTGTATCCCCAATGCTTGACACATAATTGGTACTTAATACATGCTTCTTGACTTTCTGATTGTATTAGATACATTTCTTGGGTAATGGTGTTAGAGGATGTCATAGAGGACATGGTGGTAAAGAGGGAAGAAGAATGGAATTTTCTTAGTTAATCATTGAATGGGTGCTGCTTCAGTCAAACTGAGACCTGTTAAAGACCTCAATTTAAAACGACCAAGGTCTCCCACTTCACCGGGGACCATCTCCAGTTGTCCTGATCTATATCTGTCCATTAGACCCAGATGGCTCTGGAGGAGAAAGTGAGGCTGGTCGCACAGCCCTCCCTCACTTAAATCCAACTCACTTGCATGTTATGGCATCACCTTCCTGATGTCATGGTCATCTTTCAGAACAAAGGACAAACAACATTACAGTAATGTAAATGAAGTAATATTAGAGACTCTATTAGGATCACTGAAATGGGAGTGGCAAAGGGTGGAAGGTGGGGGAGGAGGGCAATGGATGCCAGAACTTGTGAAGGTAGACTCAATAAGACTTGACCACTGGTTAGATGTGGCGAGAGAAAGACAAAATAGTCAAAGGTAGATGGAATTTTGAGGCTTTGTGGCTTAGAAGGTGTGGAATCATCATGGAGAATAATCAGGGAGTTAAATATGAATAACCTAAGAGCTCCTATTTTTTAAGGACTTTAAATTCCCTCACAACAACCCAGTGAAGGAAGAAATGCAAGTCGATCCTTGTTTCAAAGAGCAGAAAACTGAGACTCTCTGTAAGAAGCACAGTGACTTGTCATAAGTCACACCTCTAGGGGGGTTAGTTGCCCAAGTTGAGCCAGGGGTTGAATCTGGGTGTCCTGACTCTTGTGTTCTTTCTATTACGCGTTGAAGTAACCTACTCTCAAACGAAGCCAAATGACCAATATTTTGGAAACTTACTTCAGTGAAAGTTAAAAAAAAAAGATTGAGCAACCTCTAACACAACACAATCAGCACCAGTCATTGGCAACAAGGCCAGCCATTGGCTAGCTTTTAATGGCATGAGAAGAGAAAAAAAGGATATATATCTTCTAAGATTAGCATTTATTTACCTTTTAAAAAATCCTGAATTATTCCAGAGTCAACCTTGGCCAACCATCCCCACTTGTCCACAGCTAAACCCTGAACAACTACCTATGACCTACTTTTTTTCATTTCTTCAGGACTGAGAGTTCAAGCTGTAGGGAAAAAGAACCAAAATGGGACATGGAACAGTGAAAGTGACGCGAGGCCCAGTAGAGGTGCATGTTCTTTTTGACCAGTTAGGCAGAATGATCATTTTAAGCTGTTTCTAGGCCCTAAGGGATACCTCAGATGAGCAAGCCTTTCGTTGTTCAACCTTGAAAAATGTTTGGAGAAGACATTTCACGTGTATTTTCCACCCTCAACTTGTCCTTTAGATAAGGTAAGAGAAAAAAAGAAAAATCCCTATGTCTATAAATTCATGCGCACTTAAAAATAGCTTATCAACCTGACATTGCCTTAAATAAATATTTATTCTATATAATAAGATACAATTTGAAGAGATGATGGAATTTTTTAACTAACAGACATAATAACATCGTTCTCATCCTTTGCCTGTTGGAATTTTACCCATTCTGCCCAGCCCAAATGTCAACTTCCATAGAAAACTTTCTTTCACTTAAACCAGCTGGAAATAAGCTTTTCCTCCTAAGACCTCTCCGAGCACACTCTTTGTGCCTCTCTTATGTGGTTTTCTGGTTTGCTTTTATATTATAGCTACTTTGGTACTGACCATATCTTCACCTACTATCAGATTGTGAAATCTTTTGAAAGACTGGGGGTCAGGGAGATCAACTCTGAAATCACAGACCTACTGACCTCTAGAGGGAGAAATGGGGATGAAGAATACAAGATAGTGGAAAGGCAATTGGAATCAATACTGGGTTTGTATCCAAGCTTTGCTGCTTACTACCTGTGTGATCTGTGGCAAGTCCCTTAACCTGTCTGGGCCTCAGTTTCTCCTATGTATACGCATGTTCTCTCTCTTACGAGAATGTAAGCTCCAGGAGGTCACGAACTATTTTGTCTTTTGACCTCAGTGCTTAGTAGAATATCTGGAATGTCATTGGCATTTGTTACCAGTTGATTAATTAATCTGTAAAGTGAAGATGGTGAACTATTCTTTAATGTCTCATTCAGCTTTCAATTTATGAATATATTGAATGGCATCATGGGAGGAAAAATCCTGTCATTTGGGTAGCAAAAATCTGGGTTCTAATCATACCTTAGACACTCCCCAACTGTGTGATAACTTCTCTGTTGCCTAACCTCCCTGTGGTTTCCAACATTAAAGTTGTTGGGAAGAAAGTGTACTGCAAATCTTAAATAATTTTATTTATATTTTATAATATATTATATATCATTGCTTTTCTATCCATGGTAACAATTCAGGGTCAAATGTTTATTTCAAATATTCATATGGGCTATTTGTGCCTGACCTGTGGTAAAGCCTTCTGAGCTCATATAAGAAAGATCAGCCATGGCTAGACATATTGTACCTTTGACCCCAATGTAGTAATGTCATTTTGATCCTCTTTGTGAATGAAGGACAATAATCAACCAACCCACTCATTTAAGAAATGTTTACAGGATTGAGTTAACTCTATTCCAAGGAAGGAATGGATTCCCAAAACAGATTTAGCGTCTGAGAAAAATTAGTGTACTTTCATTATTTTGTTTGGAATAAAGCATTTAATTAGTTTGTTTTTAGCAAAAATCCTCTCTGCTTAGAACCCTGGCCAAAATGCTAAAATGAGAAATAGGACTGAAAAATGTGAAGAATATATTCTGACAACTGGAGGCTCCAGAGATTTGGAAATGGCCATGACTTAATAGGCCCAACTGCTTCCCTCTGCCTTCTTTTCTACTTCCCATCTGCTCCTTTGGGCTCAGTTCAGATATATAGTGGGGATAGGGTGGGGGTGGGTAGCTGGCATGGGACATCATTTTGCCAACAGAGTCTTTACTTCTCCTTGCTCTATTGGGTTACTTGAAAAGCAAACTTTCAATACTGTACTAATATTATTTATTTTGGATTTTGCCAGTTACACATTAAATATCGTGTCATTCCCCAGAAAACATGGCTCATGGAACCAGCTGTGTCAGGGCAAAGGGCCTTTTTATAATAGGGGTTAGAAAGGAAATGTGTAGGGACAGAGGTTGTATCTGGAGCCAGAGAATCTGGGGTCTCAGCATTACTGCTTAGTATCTGTATGGCTCTGGGAAGATCGTTCAACATCTATGGGCCTCAGTTTCTTAATCTATAAAATGATGATGGATTAGATGCTCTCCAAGGTCCCTTCAACAAAATGTATAACTTGGAAAATCAATGGTGTCATTGCAGAGATTTTTTCCTTGGCTGTGATCTTCAGATCCTAAAGACAGAATGATGGCTTCCCATTTATAAATAAGATATTTACCCTAGGAAGATGGTGTCCATGGAAAAAGTCTAATGACAAATTGTTTTCAAACCTCATTTAATCAGTAAGATTTAAGGATTGGAAACTTAGCCAGATTCTCAGGAAAAAATTGGAGAGTAATTCTTTCTCAACTATAAATCCTGGCTTTTTCTGGTCTACTGCACCCATCATAAAATAAAACAGAAATGGATACTGAAATATGATTTACAATTCCAAATCCATTTTCCCTGATCCAACTTTACTGTGGCTGCTAAAAGTGGTTCTCATCCAAGAAGTTAGAGAAATGGTAAATCAGACAGCTGGACAATGATCATCGGAGGCAGTTGGAAAATGATTTCACTCAGAAAACTGCTGAGAGCTCTTCAGAGGAAAGAGGCCTTGTGAGTACAAAGTGCTATTCGTGGCATTGCTAGTTTGAGAGTGATCTCTCCTCAAAGGATGTGCTGGGATGAAGGATGAAGCCAGAGACCCTCAACAAATACTTCAGAATTAAAGCACCTCAAAATCAGAAGGTATCTCAGGGATCATCTTATCCAATTTACACCTGAACAAGAATCTCTCCACTACACACAAGATGAGTGGTCACCTGGTGTGTGCTTGGAGATCTCTCCGAGGGAAAATCCACTACCTCCCCAGGAAGCCCATTTTACTTTTGGAGAGCTCTGATTCATGGTAAATATTTCCCTATATGAATCCTAAATATGCCTCTCTGTAAATTCTAGTTCTGCCCTCTGTGATCAAGTAGAACAGGTACAATCCTACTTTCACATGGCAGTTCTTCAAATACATGAAGACAGCTACCAAGTCTTCCTGAAATCTTCTCCCCTTCAAGCAACGTGTTTCCCGTTCTTTCATGCAATTCTCATGTGGTAGGGACTCAATGCCTGCCCCTGTCTGGATAACCCTCCTCTGGATGCTAGCCTTCCTATAATTTAATGCCTTTGAATGAACACAATATACTAGAAAGGTTATATTAGGGCAGAATACAGAGTCTTTTCTTGTGAACCAAGACCATATTTTGACCACCATATGACATCATTCACTCATTTGAAACATGCAGGGTACTATCTAGCCATGTATCTGCCATCTTGGACTTGTGAAATCAGCATTTTAAAGGATAGTTATAGTACTGTATGTGAAAAGGAACATATACTGGTTTCCATTATCATATTGCAAGGTTACTATATCTGGTAGAGAACTAATTCTTTAGGTTTATATAAAATTTTCCATGTAAAACGTCCAAAGGTCCATTCTCAGCATTGACTTATAGAACATTATAGCAACCTTTGTGAGGCTGAGCATAATCTCGCTGTTACTTTCAGTCTCTGAGATGGAGAAAAATCATGGAGAAATTCAATAAAGGAACTAAAACTCATATTGATATTCTTATATTTCTTCAATTCATGTCTAGACTCTTAAGAGTTCTCAGAGAGTTCAGAGCTGGAAGGGACCTTGGAGTTAATCTATTCTAACCCCTTAATTTTATAAATGAAGAGAGACTTTCTCAGTAATACACAATAACAGGGTATGAACCTGTGTCCTCCGACACTCTTATGTCATACTTCCTTAAGACAACACCAAGGGGAGAACTTTTGGAATGGTTTGCCCCATTATATTTTGTATTGGTGGGGCACCTTGACTCAAATGAACAATTCAGCCAACATATATCAAGTGCCCATGTGGCACAACACTCTACTTGGCACCGGGAATAAAAAAAAAAGCAGGCCTTTTCCTCAAAGTTATGTTCTAATGTGTTACAACACCAGCTGTCTTTAGTTGGTCCCTGGTACTTTATTCTAAACCTGTCGCATATGTGGGATCTGAGTTATAGCTTATGGGAAGTTATTTCTTATGGCAAGAAGCTTATCTTTGCTTTTAGTCTGTATTTTTTTCATCCTAGCATTTATGGTTAATCTTGGAATGCTTGGGAGGGGGAAAAGTGACAAGACTCATGCTGCCATGAAATAAGGATTATGGTATCATTTCCTTGATACCTCTCTTATACCTAAAAGGTAGAGGAAAAATCCCAGTGTGTCTGATAGTCAGAGATGCACTAATCTCTGGCCCCAGACAATAGGGCCAATATTCCTTCCTCCCTCCCTCCCTCCCTTCATCTGTCCTTCATTTTTTCCTTCCTTCTTCCCTCCCTAACTCTTTCTTTCAAGGTGCAACATGGTATGGTAGAGAGAACACTCGAAGTCAGATCACAAAGGAGTTGGAATCTTGACTCCATGACTTACCATCTGTGTAATCTTTGGCACATCACTTAACCTGTTTGAGACTCAGCTTCTTTCTTGGTAAAATGAGCCTGCTGCATTAGCTAACCTCTAAGATGGCTTCCAAGTTTCCTTCCAGCCCTTAATCTATGATTCCATGACCCTGTGACCCAAGACTCCTCTCTGTTCTAAATCCTATGGAGATCTTCCAATTTCATCATTTTAGAGGAAGAGACTGAGATTTACACAAGTTCAGAGACTTTCCTCAGATCACACACCTCACTAGTGGCTGAGTCAGGGTTAGAACCCTTCTGGTCTTTTAACCCAATACTGCTCCTACACTACTATTGCTTCTAAAGAAAGCAGAGAAAACAGGGCAGATACATCTTTCTCTCCTCGTTCTAACCCTGTTCATATGACCAAAATAAAGACAGCAAGAAGATGTACAGAACTCATGGTCCAGCCTTCTCCAGGGCTGTTGAATTTGAAGTCTTATCTTCCACATAAATCATAACTCCTCAAACCTGGGCTTATCTTAGTTCAATCCTCATATGACCTTTCATACAGCAGGCTGTCCTGCACTGCCTGATTATATGAATCATCTGTTTAAAGGCATTTCAGAAATCAATGTGTTATGGATGGGAAAATGGCCTGGTAGCATTTTGAAAATATAAAAACAGCTTTTGGGAATAAGGTGATTATTTTTAAACAACATCACTCCTGACTTTCATTTCATTGGTTTTCCAGGGTATGGTCCAACAATTTCTGGTCCTTGCACAAAGACTGGATACTAAGAGAGATATTCCTTGAGAAGATAATTCCTCTTACATGAAGATAATTAGGAGCACCGAGAGCCAAAAAGCAAGTCAACTAGCTGCCTCTAGGAGAGGATTTCTTAACTTTTATAGTGTCTTGGGCACCTTGGTCACTCTGGTGAAGCTCATGATTCCCTTTTCAGATTCATATTTTTGATAGATACATAAGATAAATAGAATGACAAAAGAAAGCAATTAAATTGAAATATAGCTATCATTTTTTTTAAAGTTTGCAGAGCTGCCCTAGATTAAGAATTCTTTCTCTAGTTAAAGGGTTTTGCCCACCTTCTTAAGTTCCTGGCCAAGGATGACCAAGGAGGAAAATTCACCCTGTTAATAGCTCTGACTGTGTCTACACAATGCCAAAGATGATGAAAATGAAAAGAAGGCTCATTCCCAAAAGATTGGCATTTATGTATAGCCAGCTATGACTGGCATCCTCTAGAGAAAACATCTGGGTTTCTGGGAGAATTTTTGATTTTTTCCACCAGCATTTGGTAACATCATATACGTACATAAACCCTCAGTCTCCTAAATAAACAATATTTCATCTTTCATCTCTGGGCCTTTGCATAAGGTGCCTCACATACCTGGAATATACTGCTTCCTCACTTGCTTCAAACCCCTATCATCCTTTAAAGTTCAGTTCAAGTGCCACCTCCTACACTGTTGTGATTTGTCCTTCGCTCTTGAAGAGGACCATGACATTAGGAAGGTGATGCCATGACTTGCAGGTGAATTGGATTTGAGTGAGGGAGGGCTGTGCAAAGTCACCAACCTTACTATCTCTTCTGGAGCCATTTGGGCCCAGTGGCCAGTTATAGATTAGGGTGACTAGAGATGGCCCACCACTACCTCCCACATGAGGCCCTCATGGGTCCATGAGGTGGTTGATGACACGCCCCCTCCTTCCCAGTCCAAATAACTATTTTGTATTTCCTTATATGTGGGCAGAGTATTTACCCTGAGAGGATGTAACTAACCTGTTAGAAAGCAGGAATGGTTTTTATTATTGTGCACTGTCTAGTAGAAGGCCTGGCATACAGTAGGTGCTTAACAAATCCATGTTAATTGATTGATTTGTTGGCATGGGCAACTGCAATCATGAATCTTCTAAAAGATTGCCTGATGTACTTGCTATATCTCTGATGGGCTTTTCAGGGTCCTAGGAGAGGTAGTAACCTGCATAGGTTGACAAGTTTGTTCTGAAATACATGCACTGGAGTACATTAAACTGCTCCAAAAGGCACAAACAGCAAGACAGTCTGAACAGACTGTTTATCATTTGGTGCCTTGTCAGAACATGAGCTCATAGTCACAAATTTTCGTTAAAATCATAATATATGTAGAAAGGGAAAATTTAATTGGTGTCACCTGTCTGGGCTGGCAATTTCCTCTTCGATGATTTCTCAGATTAAACTGGTTTATTTTGGAAATTCTCTCTCTCTTTCTGTCTCGGTCTCTCTCCCTTCCTCCTTCTGTCTTTGTTTCCTTTATTTCTCTCTCTTTTTTCTCTTTCTCTCTTGTTGTTTCTATCTCTGTCTCCATCTCTGTGACCCTCTGTCTTTTGAGATGACTTTCTGTTTTCTCAGCCTCTTTGTCTCTTGATATCTCTGTATTTTTCTCTTTTATCCATCCCATAAAAGCTAAAGGTCATATGTCATGAAATCAGAAGAGCAATCATTACCTTCTTTTGCTGGGGATGACACCCATCTCCTCACTGTCTCCCTCTAGAGTCACTCTTCGAGCTTGCCACCACTCATCATCAGAAGCATTAATAACATGGAGAATGTCACCGTATTTAAAGCTCAGTCCTTGACTTGGGAGTCCACTATCTTTGCTCTTGTCATAGTCAAACATGGCTCTGGAGAGGAAAAGAAAGAAAAATGTTCAAAAGGACATAGAATAACTATGGTTAGAAAGTAATATGTATACATAGTTTCACTTACCGCTACAAGGTAGTTATAGTGAGTACTATCATTCCATTTTACAGATAGGTAAGTTGATATTTAGAGAGTCTAAGTAACAAGCAAAGGCTTACCACCGGTGTCAATTATTAGGCTTGAAATTGGATCATTTATGCCTAACCCAGTGCTCTTTGCACGATCAGTCCTTGTTCTTGAGATTCATTTGTTTCAGTCATGTCAGACTCTTTGTGACCTCATTTGGGGTGCTCTTGACAAAGATACTGGAGAGATTTGCTATTTCTTTCTCTACCTCATTTGGCAGATGAGGAAACTGAAGCAAATAGGGTTAAATGACTTGTCTAGGGTCACACAGCTAGTGAGTGTCTGAGGCCAGATTTTGAACTCAGGAAGATGAGTCTTCCTAACGTCAGGTCCGTCACTCTATCCACTTTGCCACCATCCATCAATCACTAAATATTTATCAAGTACCTACATGAATGTGATTATACCATAAAGTCACCATATACACATAATGTAAATTCTACAGCTTCATAAATAAAGGATTCTCTGTTTTGTATATTTACAAGATCAGAGGTGTCAAACACACAGCCCGATTTACAGAGTACTGCTGAACCTGATGAAAATGCAATTGGTAAATATTTAACAACATGAATAAAAATATAATAAAACATGGATAATGTTACTATGTAGTTGTCTAAGCCAATATGTGCCCACAGAGATCATTACATATAGTTTATTGGTCTCTGTTTCTATGTGAAGTGGCCAACACTGTGCTAGACAGCCTTGACAACCTGCTGGAGATTTATTCCTTTCCACTTGTGTCTATTACTCATACCCTGTGACTCAGTTCTAGGTCTCTACTTGCCTCTTATTGGCTTCTCATCAGGAAACACTCTTCTTGGTGGAACATAATCAGAGAAGTGTTAACAGGGATGAAGACTTTCTTTAAAAAGGGCATAAGAACATTGCTTAAAGTTTTAGGGAAGGGGGAGAGGAGAGAGGGATAGAATTTGGAACTCAAAACTTAAAAAAAAACCAAAGAATGTTAAAAATTGTTTTTACATGTAATTGGTGGGGGGAATAAAATGCTATTTAAAAAAAAATTTTGAAAAGGGTATAAGAATATTGAATAGACCTATCTCATGGTATTGTGAAATCAAGTAAGATATTACATGTTAAAGAGCTTTGCAAACCTTCCATTGTTGGAGTATTATGAAAAAGTTAGTGCCATTTTAAACATAAAGAGATTAAATTTAAATGGCGCTAAGATTTTTGGAAGACCCTGTGTAATTGTTCGATATCTTTGTTGGTACAATCAGAAGAATTGAAGGAGCATTGAAACAAAGGAGAACTTAGGGAAGAAACCTGGAGAGCATTCCTATTTCCCTTCAGAAGTAAATATTTAAATCTGTGCTCATTTGAAGAACAATCAGAAATAATAAAAGTAATAAAAATTATTTTTCTTATCCCTGGCATTTGTATGGTGCTTCAAAGTTTACAAGTACTTTACATATATTATTGGATTGGATCCTTACAACAGCCAATAAGGTAGGTACTATTATTATCCTCAATCTACAGATGGGGAAACTGAGACCAGTCTCACGTAATAGGTTACGGGAATATATCATACAGTCAATAAATATATCAGGCAAGATTCAAGTCTCTTGTAGGTCCAAGCTGAACATCGATTGGTTGTCTCTAGTATAGATGATGACACCATTTCTTTCATCTCGCTTCAATGCCTTATTATGCCATGAAGGAGATCCTGGGATCTTAAAGTCTATTCTATTGGGGTGGGAACGTGCTGGAAAGGTTTCACTTATGGGGACCCAGAAACAGACTGAATATATGTGCCTACAACTGAAAATGACTGAACAACAAAATCTGACTCTAATCTTTTGTTGATTAAACAAATATATGTTGTATGAAGTAGGGACAATAAATATGAAATGAGCTAATTGAATTTGTTATTATTATCATCATTATTATTTACAGCCTATATGTCAATAATGATATTGACATATTATTGACATATTGACAGCATATATGCTCAAAGAAAATCTATCCAATTCTTTTGAGATGGCATAGAAGCTACAAGAGAATCATGTCTATTTTGGATCCCAAGAAGACTGTTATCAGTTTCATCTCAGGTTCCTGGTAGCTTGCAGAGTCAGAAAGTTAGAAATTATTGATGGAGCATCCTTGCACTGAACTAAGCTCTTGGAACATGTATTAAAACAACAGCAACAAATCTGAGTCTTGTCCTCAAAGACCTTGAGGTTTAAGAGTTGGGCTGGCCAATGAAGGTGGTGAGATCACATTTTAGACATGTGTGAATGAGAGCTACAGCCCTTGTTTTAGCACACTTTATCTAAAGAGACAATCTACACTGCTGCCCAAAGAATACCCCTATGCAGAGGTGACTAATTGTAAAAACAGCTGGAATTAGAATGGTTTTCATTTATTGTGCTTTTTGTTACTATACATAACAACTCAGAATCATAAACCTAGTAGCTAAGTCCACAAAACTAGAAAGGGTTTTGGAGATCAGCTAGATGAACTGCCTCATTTTATGCATGAGGAAATTGGATTTGAATCCCAGGTATGCTACTTATGACTGCATAACCTTGGGTAGGTTGCTTATACTCTATGGACTTATTGTAGTACCTATAAAATTAAGGGACTTGACATAATCATAGGTTCTTAACCTAGGACTCTGAACTGGGTTAAAATTTTTTTTTTGTTGATAACTGTATTTCAATAAAATTGATTTCCTTCATAATCTTATGTATGCTATTTTATGCATTTCAAGATATGATATTGAGAAGGGGTCCATAAGCTTCAGTAGATTGCCAAAGGGTCCCTGACATCATAAAAAAAAGGTGAAGAACCTCTGGAATTGATGATCTTTAAGGTTCTTTTCTAAATACTATGATCCTAAAAAACCTGAAGTCTAGAGAAGAGAAGGAACTATGATTCTGTGAAATACAGAATACTAATTTTTTTCACTGGAAGAAATGTCAGAGGTGAGACAAACTAACCATAAGATAAAACATGATTTATCTCTACAGCATTTCAGAGAAATGGCTATTCAGCCTCAACTGATGAGGACTTCAGTACTTAAGCAGTCTAATTTTGACCAGTCCTAATTACTAGAAAGTTCATTCTCATATTCATCTCAAATCTATCTCCTTGTATTTTCTACTCATTGATTCTCATTCTGTTCTCTAGGGTCAAGCAGAATAAATCCCTTTTTCACATGATTCTAATATAAGCTTCTTGAGGGTAAGATCTGAGCCATTTTTAATCCTTTTATCCAAAGCATAGAACCATGATCACAGCAGTCAAAAAACAAGTATTTCTGAATGGAATTAAAATCACAACCCTTCAAATACTTGAAAGCAACTGTCATGTTGCTCCCCAGCCATCTCTTTAGGCTAGGTATTCCAAATTCCAAATAGCCGAACTTCATGTCATGTCTATGCATCTTCCTTCCCATTCTGGTTGACCTCCCCTGGATGTGTTCAAGCTTCTCAATTTATCAGTTCATTCATTCATTCAGGTCCATCATTAGTAGGACATGAGAAAACACATATCCACCAAACGCTCAAAGTGATGAACTTGCATGTGCCATTTTTATATCTGTTAGAACAACTGGAACACTGGAATCCACTAGGCTTTTGGCTTCCTACTGGGCCATTTGTACACTCTCAAAGTCATCATACATATAAAAATAATCCCTGGCCTCTCTCTCAGGAGGGAGTTTTCACCACTACTTTGTTCTAATTTGACTCATTCATGGATGCCAAACCTCTCTGCATGCGATTTCCCTGGATTTGTAGAACATATTTCATCCAAGAACATTAAATATTTTTTAGAAAAAAATTAAATAGCTGTCACAATTGTTGTCATGGTAACAAGAAAGAGCTGACGGCAGCTTTTTACAGCTAAAAATAACTGTAGAAAAAAATTAATACGCTTGGAACAAAATTCCTTCAGTCACACACTCTATCCAAGGATGAAAGAACAGGATGGAAGTAATGTAACATCAATTAATCAACAAGCAATGATTAAGCACATAGTGTATGCATGTGCCAGGGACTGTGCTGAATACTTAGGACATGAAGAAAAGTAAAAACATGATTAATTCCTGTCTTGAAGGAGCTCACACACTAATGGAGGGGACAACATGCAAACAATCAGATATTTATGAGATATACACAATTTAAATGGGGAGTAATCCCAGAAGGAAGGTATCACAGAACATCAAAGCTAGATGAAGCTTTAGAAATCACCTGGTCCAACCCTCTAATTTCATTGAGGGGAAAACTGAAGGTGAGGTGAAGGGACTAACCCAAGATCACATAGGAAATTAATGGTTAAGCCAGGACTGAGATCTTCTATGTAGACATATCATGGTTAATTTTATTAATTTATAATTGCAATTTTCACTGGGGGTCCTTTGACAGATAAGAGCTCTAGCTATTGTAGAATGAATTGAAAGAATTAAAAGAATGCAAATTATATTCCTGTTCCTTATTCATTCATGCATTTATTAATTCAACACATTTTTGTGCACACGTGCTATGTGTGATGGATGCACCATGCTAGGTGCAAAAACAAAAGAGAAAGTGACAATTAACTGATGCTTTTGCATTCCTCCTTTCATCGGTTCTTCACAACTGTGCAATGAGATAGAAATCTCTATTAAAAAACAAAATAAAGACACCTGATTTCTTTAGGAGCTCCCAGTGAACAACTTACTCCTCTACGCCTGTTGGCACCTTTCTCTACAACTTGAAGTCTCTAGCTGCTGTAGCTGCTGAGCTGCAGCCGATTCCCTGCAGACTCATATAACACAGAGCTTCCAATTGTCCAGTATTTTTCAGCCTCAAAGAGAAGATGGATCTGTCTGGGATACAGAGATCAAAGATGGCGTATCTGAAGAATATAGCAAACAGGGAGGAGTCTGCCGTGTTTGTATTGACAAAAATTCAGCCCAAGATTGTGGGATGGTGAAGCAACCCTCAACTGCTATAGCTATTGCTAGGGTAAATGCATTGTATGGAAGAAGACTTGCTGGTAAAATGATTTCATTTGCATATGTAGGTGGCACTGTGGATGGAACACCAGGCCTGGAGTCAGGAAGAGCTCAAAACTAGACTAGGACAGTTATTAGCTACATGGCCCTGGGCAACTCACTTAAACTCTGTCTGCTTGAGTTCCTCATTTGCACACTGGTAATAATAATTAGCACCTATCCCCCATGGTTGTTTTGAGGATAACATGAAATAATATTTATAGAGTATTTTGCAAACCTTAAAAGTGCTATATAAATGCTAGCTATAATATCATATATCATATCATATCATATCATATTATATCATATCAGTGTAGTAGAGTATCAGACCTGGAGTCAGGAAAATGCATCTTCCTGCGCTCATATCTGCTCTGAGACATTTATTACCTATGTGACTCTGAATAAGTCACTTAATCCTCTTTGCCTCAGTTTCCTAATCTGCAAAATGCGCCAGAGAAGGAAATGGCAGACCACTCCAGTATCTTTGCCATGAAAACCCCAAATGGGGTCAAAAAGAGTCAGACATGACTGAAAACAACTAAACAAACATACTGTATTGTATTGTATTATATATCACATTATGTTATAATTATTATTACTATAGTTTAGTTCTTCCAACTTAACTGAAACCATTTTTCTGATTCTAATACATTCAAGGAAGAAGCCTGTGGTATTGGGAGGTCGAATCACTGTCCTGAGATCACACAGTCAGGGTTTGTCAGAGGAAGGATTTGAACCTATGATTAGAAGGCCATGTCTCTAACTCTTAGAACACAGTGCCTTTTAGCTCAAGCCCTACTGTTTCCATTTTATAGATGTTGTAGTGGAAAGAGGCCTTGATTTGGAGTTAAAGAATCTGGATGTGACTTGGAGGCATCCCTTTTCCAACTTGTGAGACCTTGGGCAAAGGCTGATTGATTTGTTTGGGTCTCTGAGTCTATATCTGTAAAATGACAGGGTTTAACTAGATGATCTCTAAGTTCTTTTTTACAATGCTAATTCTTTGAACACATAAGTTAGGTATTGGAGGCTCAGAAAAGTTATGTGATTTGTCCAAAGTCTGGGACAAGCCCCAGATTTTCTGATGAGGCCTATGCTACTCGGTACTCAGACATAAAGGCTGATATTTTAAAAGCATCATACTGATATGCTGAGTTCCTAATAAGAGCCATTAAATAAATAAAACATTAGGGTTAGAAAAGTAGCATCAATGTAGGCATGATGGTCCTAGATGCTAACAATTGATGAGAGGATGGATTATATATATAAAAGAAGGTTGTTCTGTTTTTCAGTTTTATTTCCTGAGGTGGTGGGAGCCCATAAGAAAAACAGTAGGGTGAAGAAAGGAAGTTACTAGATACCCCTGCCCTTTTTCTCATTTGTCAATGACTTGGCAGTTATAACTCCATCATTAAATTCTCCAAGGACTTGCGTTTTTGTTTGATATTCATCTTGTAACTCTCTATAGTTTAACACAGTGCTGGGCACATCGGACAAGTCTACTGAATTAAACTAATAAATATTGCAGAATAAATAACGGGGAGATTGCAGACGTGGGTTGGTTTCATGTGAACTTAGAAAATCATTTTATTTTACAACAATTCTAAGAGATTATGTATTTGGGAGTTGGGTAGCTGTGGTAAAGAGAACGTTGGACTTGTGGCCAGGGCGCAAGGGAAGTTATTGAATTCCCGGTCCTTCCTGATGGTCATGGAACTCTCTGCTCGCTCAGAGCTATTTATGTGAGCCTCATTTCTCTGGTTTCCCTGTCCATTTTGCCGTTGTTCCCATGTCACCCTCTGTTTACTGGCAACAAACTGTCCTTCCTGTGTGACCAGTGCCCTCTCCCTGGTAATTACTTCTAAATATTCTGAATTTAATTTTCCATGTACATATTATTCTGCCTGCCTCAAGAATAAAAGTTGCCTGAGGGCAAATAGTTTTCATTTTCATCTTTATATCCCCAGGTTTTAGAATCATACCTATTACACAGTAGAGGCTTATTAAATTCTAGTTGAATTGAGGTGTTAAAAGGGGACTGTAATAATATAGCAACAAGAACTGTTCAATTCCTATAGCACTTGAAGATTTGCCAAACACTTTACATACATTCAGATAAGGACGTTAGGTCTCAGAGAGGTTAAAGACATGCCCAGCTGGTGGTACCAGAGGGAGCACTGGGTCTGGAGTCAGGAAGACGAGAGCTCAGATTTGACCTCAGATACGTATAGCCCCCAACTCCTCCAAGCTGTGTGATCCTGGGCAAGTCATTTATCTTCTGTTTGTCTCAATATCTTCAACTGTGAGCTACAAAATGGGGATAATAATAGTAGCTATCTTGAAGGGTTGTTGTGGGGATAAAATGAAATAATATGTGTAAAAGCTAATACTTAGCACAAGTGCCTGACAGACACATAGTAGGCACTGTAAAAATGTTGTTCCCTTCCTTTCTCCTCTTTCCTCCACGATCACTCAACAATTAAATACGGAGGAGAAGTGAGGCTGGTGACCTGCACAGCCCTCCCTCACTCAGAACAAAGTCAAGGGCAAGTCATGTCATCATTTCTCTGATGGCATGGTTTTCTTCAGCAACAAATGATGAACATGCACATGCACACACACACACACACACACACACGCACATCTGAGGCACACACAAGCTGAATCTATCTCTTCCTGATTATATCTGGCACTGATCCCTCCAACAGATGGTCTGTGGGGCTCCTTCAGTGGTTAAAATAGCCTCCCTAACTCAGGCAAACTTCAGTCCTTAGGTAGGGTAATTAGCAGAACACAAGACCCTTTCTTTACCAAGAAAGTGTTTGCCTGATTTCTTTTACTAATCCCCTCCAGGCAGAAGCTACAGATTCCTACTCCTTACCTAGAAGCAGTTACTGTATTTCAAAAGCCTCTGTTTTTCTTAGCATAAGGATGGAATTTTACATTCAGAGCTACCTTATCTAATTTTTTAAAAAGCCTATAATCGGTTTTTAATTTTCTTTATGTGCTCATTTATCACACCATCTTTTATTCCATTAATATGTTCTTCCCAAGTCATTTTCAAATGTGACCATTTGTACAATATAATTTAAGAGATTCACCATGTAATAAGACTCAGACAGGAAGCATGGCATGGATAGAAGGCTGGTGTTGTAGTGAAGAAGGTCCAGGTTCATGCTCTGCCTCTGACACCTACTGGACAAATCTCTTGGATTTCCAGGGCACAGAAAACTCTAGAAGACTATAAGTAACAGTACAGTTAGTGAGAGAGGGAGTTTTCTCATTAGAGAAATCTTTATACCAATGAAGTCACAGATCTTCATCTTTTTTTTTTTAAAGATGGGATTATAATAATATAAATAACATGAATAGCCTGACATTTATGTGGTGGTTTAAAGTTTACATAGTGAATAACATACATGATCTCCCTTCATTCTCACAATGGGATTCTGTTATACCCATTCTACAGATGAAACTGTGACTCAGAGATGTTAAATGATTTCTCTCTGGCCACAAGCCCCTTCAGTATCCAAGGCAAGATTTGAACACCCATCTTCCTAACTTCAATTCTAACACTAGTCTTCCTAATTCAGCAAGCCTTTTCTCTCCTCTCTGACACTTAGAGAGGGCAGAACCAGTAAATATTAATGTCCAAATGCTGAAGAAAAATGGCACAGAAAAGCATCAGAAACCTATGACACATCTCTCTAACAACAGGAAGACTCATTTTCATTAGAGCTGCCTTGGGAATGGTTAAGTAACTGCCTAGTTGCATTGGGGTCAGCACAGCAATTTTAAAACCAAAAATCATTGCATGAGTGCAAGCAGTTATTATTGCAAAAGTAAAAATTGGTTAAGCACTCCTCATGGATCTTATTTCACGAATTCCTAATTCAACTGAGTAGACTTTGGGATAGATTACAGGTTCTGAGAATTGGAAAGCTTCTTAAAGGTCATCTAGTTCAATGGACACCTGAAAAGCAGACCTTCATGGTTGGGGAACCCACTGCTCTCTTGGATGCCTCTAATTCTGAGGTGTTTACCCCAAATCACACAGGTATTAAGTAGCCAAGTTGCTATTTGAACCCAGTTGCTGATCACGATACCCAGTGCTTCCTATTCGGCCCAGGTTGTACTGATAATAAACACCAAAGCATAACTTGGTTCTGTGCCTTGCACTTCTATAGGTTAGCAAAGGCCTTGGTTTCCTTGACAACCAGCAAGGGCACTTCCAGCCCCCAACTCCTCCTCCTCTGCAGGGACCTGGAGCCAGCTCATCTAAGGTCCCAACACAGAGCATCCTGACCAGCAGGAGAAAGAGACTAGGCTTGTACCGAGGCAGTGAAAAGCACTTCGTCCAAGTGTATATAACTTAAATGAAGCTGTTTATTCGGGGAGGACAGGAAGGGCACACAGCTCATGAGGTTCCCTGTGGTGGTTATTCTGTGTTGTTGCTGACACTTTGGCCAATCATATTTTCACACTGCTGCACTGATGAGGCACAGATTCCTAGGAACACGGAATTCTATCTGCAAGGAAGCTTGGGGATGGTCTGCTCTAATCCACTCATTTTACAGAAAAGGAAATGGAGGCCCAGAGAGAACCACACTGGTAATAATGATAATAGCTCCCATTTATACAGTGCTTTATACACATTATCTCACTTACTCCTCAGGACCTCTCTGTTTCACAGAGGAGGAAATTGAAGTCCCTTCCCACTCAGAAATTCCAGGATTCTATAATTAATTCATTTATCTTTCCTAGCATAAATAGAGAAAAATGGTCTTTTTTTGAAAGCTGTCAAATGTATTTTAGCAGATGTCAGTTTGATGAGGCACTTCTCCCATGCCCTACATCTTTGAACAGACTTAAAATGGGGATGAAGGAGGACATGGTGAAAGAAGTGTCATAGGAGCCTGTGAGCTGGGTGGAGTGTATTTACCATGTGAAGGAGGGAGCGAGGGGCATTCTGTGCAAAGGTGAGACAGGAAAGCACAGGACAGAAAGAAGAGACAGATACCAAGCAATCTACATTGGCTAGAACCAGGAGTGTACAGGGAGGATAATATGAGCAAAGGCCACTGGATGACCACTCAGATGGGACAAGGAATCAATGCAAAACAGTAAGAGCTGATATAGTATTTTTCTTAGAATATTTCATTTTGTTCCCTCACAGTCCTATTAGGATTAGGGTTAGAATTAGGGTTAGGGCTAGAATTACGGATGAGGAAATGAAAACTCAGAGAACTCAAGTGACCAGAGACACTTTTTTTTTTTTAAGTAAATGGTAGGTCTAGTTCCCTACTCAACTCTGTGATTATGCAGTCCTAGGATCTTGTGTTAGGTACCAGGATCAACGTATTTAGACTCAGAGTCCCTCTCTTTGAATTCTGACTTATTATAGAGTACAACCTTTGGCAGCTCCCTCTGGGCCTCAGTTGCATTGTATGTAAAATGATGATGATGATAAATAATAGCTCACATTTACAAAATATTTTAAAGTTTGTGAAAGACTTTATATTATCTCACTTGATTCTCACAACTCTGTAAGGAAGTGCTATTATCATTTAACAGATGAGGACACTGGGACTGAGAGAGGTTAAGTGGCTTACTAAGGGTCACAGTTAAGGTTAGAGAGTCACACATCTAGTAGCTGAGGCAGGATTTGAATGTGGTAATTGTACTAGATAATTTCTACGATAAACCTCACTTAATATGTTTGTTTCAGTTTTCTCATCTATAAAATGAGGATGGTAACAGCATCTGCCTCCCCATGTTGTGAGAATCAAGTGAAATAATATTTGTAAAGTATTTTAGTGGTGGCTATTATCTATGGTTCCTTCTAGCTATGAATCCTATAATCTTGATCCTGCAATAAACAGTCCATGTAAAATCCAGATACCCCCAAAGAAGTAAGTCATCCTGGAAAGTTCTAGAGTTGATTGGGGCACCTCTATAATTTGAGGGTGTGGGAGGAGTAGGATAAAGGGAAACCCACATGGTTCCAAACGGTGTTTTAATAAGATTTCTCTGCAAAGGAAAAAACAGTTGAAAAGTCAGGCACTGTCTGAACGAAGTTCTCCTGAGGAATGCTAAGTAAATGAGTGCACAGAAAGATAAGCGTGGGATACCAAACTGTAATCAAGTGAGCAATCAGAGCATCCCCCCTGTGATAATTACATAGGACCCAGGGAAGTTGTGTGTACTATCAAATCATCTTGAGATGTTATGAGCCCTACTGTTAAGATACAGATAGACTCGAGTGCTTTCCCCCTTCATTCTTTTGCTTTTCTAGAGTCTTGGAATCACAGAATTTCAGAGTGTGAAAGGGACTTGGAGAGGTTATGGAGTGCCAAAGATCTACATGAATCGTTCATTTTCAGTAGTTAGTTACCCTCTCTCTGTCTGAAGAAATCCCAGTTTCAGGGAACTCATGCATTCCCAAGGAAGCACATTACATTTTCAGATAGCTCTAGTTGCTAGGAAATTCTTATTTATACTGAACTCAAATCTTCAGCCCTATAACTTGCACTTACTGCTCCTAGTCTTGCCCCTAGGCATCCGAGCAGAACATGTCCAATTCACCTTCTATGAAAGACAACTATTGCCTTTGTCCAAAGTTGCAATATTTTGGGTACAAATATCTTCAACTGATTCTCCCCATCCTGAATTTTTTTTTAAATTTGTTTAATCATTTCAGTCACGTCCAACTTTTCATGGCCCCACCTGGGATTTTCTTGGCAAAGACACTGGAGTGGTTTCCCATTTCCTGCTCTAGTTTATTTTACAGATGAGAAAACTGAGGCAAACAGAATTAAGTGAGTTTAATAGAGGTTAATCTCTAGGTAATCTCAGCTAGAGACACACAGCTAGCAAATGTCTGAGGTAGGATTTGAACTTAGGTCTTCCTTACTCTAGACCCAGCACTCTATCCAACATGTCATCTAGATGCCTGTCTCACCATTCCGGCTCACTCTTTTTTGAATGAACTCCATTTTCTCAATGTCTTTCCTAAAATTCTCCCAGTTCATCATTTATTTAAGCCTGAAAAATACTGATTTTATTAAAGTTAAGCTATATATTTCCAAAGAGAATACTAACGACAACTCCTAGTAACCTTTTGAAACATAGATTTGTCTTGTATTTTTAGCTTTTGTTTTTGAAACAAAATGGCCTTGGACAAACTCAATCTCTTAGGAGTTCATACTCAAATGAATGCAAAGAAATCTTTGGCTGTCCACTACATGAGCATTTGCCAGAGTACAGGAAGAAGATTTATCCATGACTTTCTCTTTATGCACCTGCTTTCTTGAAAGATTTCAAAAGATCCTTATTGTGTGATTAGGATGTTACCTTTTGGTGGAGAAATGCAGAAATTTTCACTATAGTTAAGTGGTGTAATCATGCAGATTTTAAAGGACAAAAGTCAGCACTAAAGAGCACAGAACATAGAAGGTATCTTAATAGCTACTAATAACAATAGACAACATCTGTATAGCATTTATTATGTGCTATATACTGCACTAAATGCTTTACAATTACCATCTCATTTGATTCTCAAACAACCTTGGGAGGAAGGTGCAATTATCATCTTCATTTTATAGATGAGGAAACTGAGGCAGACTGAAGTTAAATGGCTAGTTCAAACCTAGAAGTCTATGCATTGCTTCACCTGGCTGCTCATGGAATATAGAAAACAGTACATTAGAGATGGAAGGGATCTCAGAACAGCGAACAGAAAAGGTCAGGTATTGTTGTCAGAGGTGTTGGAATCACAAAGTATAAGTCAAAAGTGGAAGTGTCACAAAACGTAGAATGTTAGCTGAGATTACTTAGAGATTAACCCCTTGCTTTAGAGGCAGCTGATGGTACAGTAGACAGAGCACCAGGCCTGGAGTCAGGAAGATCTGAATTCAAATCTAGCTTTAGCCACTTACCAGGTGTGTGCTCATGTAAGCCAGGGATAATAACAACAGCTACTTTATGGGACTACTAACAGGATCAAATGAAATAACATTTGTAAAAAGCGCTCAGTAGGGTGTTTGGTGCGTAGTAGGTACTACACAAATGAAAATTCCCTTTTCTTCCTATGATGAGAAAACTGAGGCCCAGAAATTTTCCTAAGGCCACACATCAGTGACTGGGCTGGGCCCAAGATCTAGGATTTATAACTGAGTTATTTCTAATATAATAATTATTTTATAAGGCATAAAAAAACTTAAATAAGAAAAGAAAAACTCACAGTCCCAATAGTCTACAACGCAGCCCTGCTCTGATGCTTTTTGAGAGAATGCTTTTTCAAGGCTATGCTAGTGGTCCTTCCAAAATGGCACCAACTTGTTTTTCTAACTTTATTTTATAGCATACCCTTCACATGCTCTATAGTTTATACAAACTAGCTTGTCATTCCTCTTCCACACAACATTTCATTTCCTATGTTTGTGCCTTTTGCATGAGCTGCCTCCCATCCATGCAATGTCACTTTATGCTCATGTCTATCCTTTAATATCTCTAGCTTCTTTCAAAGATCGACTCCAATGCCACCTCTTTCTTGAGGCCTTTCTGCATCCCTCTGGTTTCTTCTGCTTCCTTCCAGAAATTCCCTTGCATTTATTTGATACACATTTTGGATATATTTAGAATATAAGCTCCTTGAGGGCAGGAGCCATTTCATTTTTGTTTTTGTACCCCCTGAGCCTAGTAAATGCCTGATGCTTAAATGATTATTGAATGATTGGTGCTGCAGTCCCAGGTCCAGTCTTGTTATATCTGTAGAGACTCCTTACTACACTGCAATTTTTCAACCACACAAGTGTTGGACTTAGAGCCAGAAAGTCCTAGGTTTGAATACCATCTAATTAGCTGTGTGACCCTGAACAAGCTGTTATGGAAGCTAACATCTGAATAAGTAGAGCCAGCTTGTTAATTCTTAAAATAAATCTACTGTCTTTACACACAAAACAAAGAGTCATGACCATCAAAGTACAAACAAAAAATGTACCCATAAATCTTAATGTACTCTTGCTTTGGCAAGCTGTTTGCTTTATTTTCAAGATCATGTTGCCATTCTAAACTACCAAAAATGTTGCAACTTGGTGGCAAATTTAAGTACCAAGAAATCCCTCCCTGGGCCTCAGTTTCCTTATCTGTAAAATACAGAGGTTGTACTGTGATGTCTAAAGTACCTTCCTGCTCTAAATATATAATCTTAAGATCTATAAAGGTTGTCTAGTAAGGCACTTAATGTTAATTATGTTAATGAGAGTTAAAGATCTGCCCTGTCCTTTAATGGACTTGCCCATTAAGGGCAGTTTGATTAGAGGAGATTTGTTTTGTAGGAAGGCCCATACCTTTTGTTAATTTCTAATGAGGCACTGGTTCTCAAGAGTTGCGATGCCCTCTGACTCTGAAAAGTGTGTGTGTGTGTGTGTGTGTACATATATATATATATATATATATATATATATATATATATATATATATATATATATATATATATATATATATAATTCTCTCTCTGGTAACTGTGTATGTATGTAATGGTCAGACAGGTGGATCTGTCTGTTGATTTGTGATGTATGTATTGCTTATGGTCAGACAGCTGGATCTGTCTGTTGCTCTTTATTTTTCTGTTTAGATTTTCTTTGAAGATCAGGGTGCTGACTTTTTCCTCCAAACTAAATGAATGATATATGTGCTTGATTAAAGTAGATTGTTGACCCCTCAAAAGTTTCTTTCCTTTTAAAAAAGCAGATCTAAGAACCTGTACAGCAGGCCCTCCTGTGTATTCCCAAGTTCTTGCTGTTATAAGGTATAAAGTCGTTGTGATCTATTTCATTGCCAATGGAATCATAAGTCCTTGAAAACTTGTTACTTTGAATGTAGTCCTTGGCACTTCAAAAAATTCATCTGGAATATGACTTTGTATATTCTTTGCATGCTTTAGCTGAATGTTTTTTAAAAACTTTTTTTTTTCCAGTATGAGTCTGCCATCATTACAGATGTTAAGATCCACAAAGTCGGAAGTTTTTTTTTTCCCTCTTTAATGACTACAGAACTGCTTAGGTAATTAGAGATAATGTGAAAAGAAGTGCTTTGATACCTTTATGATGTTCTTGTCCTATAAGCCACCAGAAAGTCAACAAATTGACAACAGAGCAAAGGAAGTCATTTGTACCAACTTCTTGGCACTTGTCCCTGTGCAGAGTCAGTACCAGCATCCCCGGGATTCTATTACAATCACAGAATAATGGAGCTGGAAAAGACTACATTGATAATCTCTTTACTCTCTCCTCTTTTTCACAAATGGGGAAACTGATGGACAAAGTGGAGAAATGACTAACCCCCAATGACACTAAGTTATTAAAAGCTAACTGGGGAGTCAGTGCAATATTTTGGAATAAACTCAAATTGGAAGCAGATATTCTAGTTTCAAAATCTGGTCCTGCTTCTTCATAGCAGAATCTATCTGGTCTTGAGGAAGTCCCTTCAGTTCTCTGACCCTCAGTTTATTGGCCTCAAAAATGGTTTTCCTCTCCTTATAGAGGAGGTGTGTGAACTATCAAACAAGATAAGATAATGTAAGCATGACACTTGAGAAATGTAAGCTTTCATGAATCTTCTCCTATTGAGGTTCTCCTGAGTACAGGATCATAAATCCCAGACAGAGCAACCTCTAAGGCTACCAGGTTCATTCAGACCAGAACAAAAATTCCCTATACATACAAGTGGTTATATATCCTCTGCTTGAAGACATTTCCAGAGAGAGGGAAATGATTCCCTTTTAAGGAGAACCGTTTCTCTTTTGAAGAGCTCTTTCTTGAAGTTTTCACAAGCTTCCTATAGAACTAGAACTTAGGCTCTGAGAAATTCCCTAAATTAGGAATTTAGAGGTGGAAGGGACCTTTAGAAACCATATAGTCCAAACTATTTTAGAAATGAGGAAACTGAGGTACAGAGACATTGAGGGACTTAGGATCATAGATTTAGAGTTGGAAGGGGCATTGAGAAGTGATGTAGTCCAAATCCCTCTTTAATACATGAGGAACAAAGAGAAGTTACTTGCCCAGAATCACACAGTTTGTAAATATCAGAGGCAGGATTTGAATACAGATCTTTTTAACTCCAAGCCCAGAGGTCCAGGAACAGATTTTGCCTGCTCTCCAAATATCAGCTCACAAAATATTCAGAGGATGTCATCATCAGAAGAATGGTTATCGAGTGTTGTATTATTATTATTTTGGCCAGAGCAGTTTTTGAAAATTCAGCCTGTGTTTGTGAAGGGAGCATGTCCATCTGCCAAATCCAGATCTGGTAAAGTGTTGCATAGTTGTTGGTATTGATGTATCCCTTTTAAACTCATTGTGTTTGGACTCCTTTGATCACAGAGAATTGTAGGTCAGATATTCAGAATGGGAAGGGGTCTTTGAGACCATCTAGTTTGACTCAGTCATTTTGCAGGTGAAGAATGTGAAAGAGTTAAGTGATTTGTTCAAGGCTACCCAGGGATCAAGTGGCAGAGCTGGGATTTGAAACCAAGGTCTCTGACCCCAAATCTAGTTCTGAAGCTCATAGATTGGACCACAATAGGTCCCTTCCCAAGCTCCACTTAATGTCTGGATTTTGGGCTCCGTTGGCTTAGAGAGAATGTCAACAGATTTGGAATAGCAACCCTGAGGGTCTTCTCCTTCCAGCTTATTTTTTTTCTAATTAAATGGGTCATCCCTTGACTCACTTCTTGAAGAGACCTATTCGCAGAATGGGTGTCACCTCACTCTAAGTGAGAATCTGAAAAGGCCTTAGCCTAAAATGGCTAGGATCTCCCACTGCATCCTGGGCCATCTTCAATCATCCAGATGAATATCTGACCACTGGACCCAGAAGATTCTGGAAGAGAAGGTGAGGCTGGTGACCTTTCCCAGCCCTCCCTTACTCAAATCAAAGTCAACTGCAAGTCATGTCATCATTTTCCTGATGTCATGGTCCTCTCTGAAAACAAACACAACAACCTGTGAGTAGATTGCTCTCAGATTACCTTGTAGTAAAATGGTAAGTAAAAGAGTAAGACAATAGTAAAGGAAAAAAAAGATCATTTTAAAGGACACTGTCTGCTACTTCAGGATGGGTGCAGGGATAGGCTATGTAATATGTCTAGATAAACATTATATAAGACAGGAAGTGGCAGGGGCCAAGCAGAGATCCAGACAAAAGAAGAATAACCAACTTTCAGCTGAACAATATGGAAAGACAATACAGAGGGTAGGTACGTGAGATGAATCTTGAATCAGGGAAGGATCCTGAAAGACAGAGAATAGAGATTACTTGGCTTTTTTTCCCAAGGGATGGAAATATTGGGCGCTGGTAATAGAGGAACAGGACATGATAGCTTTAAGTATCTAAAAGGTTGTTATGGAGAATAAGGATTGGAATTTTTCTGCTTGGCCTCATAGGTCAGCACTGATAATGATGGATGAAAGGTACAGTAAGGCAGATTTCAGTGTGATGTGAGGAAAAACTTCCTAATGATTAGAGCTGTCCAAGTTTGGGAGGTAGTAGGCACCTCAGAGTTCTTTCAAGAAGGCCTACAATGCCATTTGTTAGGGGAGCTAGGAGGTTCTTGTTCAAGGATGGAAGGTGTACAGAAGGGCCTTCAAGTTCCCGCCTAACTCTGAGATTCTTTGACATCTATAGGAAATATAAACTATGAGTCCTTGCTGGGGACTTTGTGTACTTGAAGCCTCTGAAAGTCAGGCCTGAGGGACCCCCAGTGAAGGCTATCTTTAGGTGGAAGAAACACATGTCGATTTCCACTGCATCCAAACAAGTCTGCAATGGCTATAACAGCTTTACTTTCACACTTGGAGATGGAATTAATTGGGCCTTAGCTCTGGTCCCTCCAAGGGACTGAGAGCTCACCATTCCTGTTCTCATTCCATTCTGATCAGAGCTGGAAGAGAATAGTTGGCCCTGGTGGGGAGGAGCTGGGGGGCTCCACAACTCACTTTGCCTGTCCTGAGGTCTCATTCCACCTTGATTATCAGAGGATGGCTGCATGATTGAACTGTGCATGTCCAGAGGCTCCTGTGGTGAGCATTCTGGCAACCAATAATTAAAGCCCTGCCAGGCTCCAGGTCATGCTGTGGGTCTGCTTCCTCCTCTAGCCATCCCTCCATCCAGTGTTCATAGTACTGTCAGAACTGCTAATATTTTCATGCAGGGTTCCCTGGCCTTGGGGGACAGAAAGCTGACTGAATCTACCTTAGGAGGAAGACTGGGCTCTTGCAAGTGAGACTTCTGTTCTCAGTATTGGATGATGATGTAAAAATTACTGCCCCCAAATCCCTCCTTTTATTCAGATTTGTCAGGTCATTACTTAGAATGAAATATGGGAAAGAGGGTCACTGCTGAAGTCAACAGACTTGTATTTTATTACTGTCACAGATATTTTTGTTACACCACACAAAGCTTATCTCATTAATGTCTACATTTTGGAGCAGTTGGCTCAGCTCCTCCTGTGTTCTTTTGTTTCTAATCTGTATTTGAAAAGCCACATCTGGTATTGGTTATTTGCTGTTGCGGGCATTCTGTCTATGCAGAGTGGCATATCTGTGTAGCTTAACAGATACAAAGCATTTTGCACATGTGTTCTAGTTGGATCCACACCAATTTCTTGGGCAGCATGCCTTGTCACTAAGTATTATTTGTGGACTGAAGTTTAGGAATGTTAAGTGAATCTCTAATGTCCAAGGGTAGAAAGTGGGGCAGCTGAGACTAAAAAAACCATGTTCGCCCTAGTTAGGTGGCCAGGTACTGATGAGATGGGCCCACTTTGGGGTTAGTTTAGGACTTAATCTTCAACCTGTGTTGCTGTCCCTTGGTAAGGTGAAGGGAGGAGAACAAATGGAATTAGGGACCTGAAATGGTCCTTGGGAATTGGAGATCAAGCTGTTGCTGTTTGTCCTTCCTTCTCCAAGAGGACCATGACATCAAGATGATGGCATGACTTATAGTTGACTTTGATTTGAGTGAGGGAAGGCTGTGCAAGGTCACCAACCTCATTTTCTTCTCCTTGGAGATCAAGTGGAGGTACAGAGAAGATCAAAGTCTAAGAAGCCAAGAGGCAGATCCAAGAAGTTTCACATATCTGGAGAGCAGGTTAGGTTTGGGCACGGATCACGGTTAAGAAATGTGCTCAAAATTTATCATCATCTTTCAGAAATACCTGGAAAGACTTATACGAACTGATGCAAAGTGAAGTGAGCAGAACAGGAGAATGTTGTACACAGTACTAGCAACATTGTGCAGTGATGAACTATGAATAACTTAGCTCTTCTCAGCAATACAATGGTCCAGGACAATTTTAAAGATCTCAAGACGAAAAATGCTCTCTAAATCTAGAGAAAGAACTATGGAGTCTGAGTGCAGATCAACGCCTACTATTTTTACTTTCTTTTTCTTTTTTGTATTTTTTTACTTTTGGTCTGCTTCTTCTTTCACAACATGACTAATATAGAAATATGTTTTACATGATCGTACATATATAACCTATTTAAAATTCTTATCTTCTTGGGGGGGAGGGAAGGAAGAAAATATGGAGCCCAAAATTAAAAAAAAAATATGCAAAAAATTGTTATTACATGCAATTGGGAAAAATGAAATGCTATTAAGAAATTTATTATCATCACAGACAGTTGAGCCTGAGAGCTCCTTGTCTGCCAAAGCTGTCTTTGGATGGCCTGTGAAGTCCTAGAAGACCCTCTTTTGGTATTAACACAAGCTCATCTCGACTAGTTGGTTCATACTTAGCTGGGCTCTGAGGGAGACCTTTCATGTGTATCAGAAGTAGTGTGGTACAAATGGAAAAAGTACACTGGTCTTGGAATCAGGAGATCTGTGTTCAAGTCCTAGTGTCAGCTCTTCCTAGCTTTGTGGTTACAAAAAACTTCCTTAGAATCTCTGAGCTTTAGTTTCCTCATATGTAAAATGGGGATATATACCTATAGCACTTCCCTCATAGGGTTGTTGTGAAGAGGGTCTTTTGCCTTTTTATTCTATCCCTAGGGTTCCACAGTACTTGGCACATGGGAGGCGCTCAATAAATGTTTACTGATTGAATTAAATGTCTTGAAGCACTCCATAGAATTGTGAACGATTCTTAATCCTTAGGGGACAATGTTTAGAAAAATGGGCAGGAAATTTCTGAATAGGTGAGAAAATGTATATTACATAAGGAAGTTCCAAAGCAGAGCACTAACTAGATGGGCTAATGTTATATCTGCCAGTCTCAACCTCCTCAAGTGACCTAGTGACTGAATGTGGACAAGCTGCTTTTACTGTGTGCCTGTGGTCCTTGCAAAGAAAAAATGACTTTGCAGGGCAGAGCAGTGCTCAAGATGGATTTGACTGATGGATAGAATTGCAGGGACTGGAGTCAGGAAGACCTGAGTTCAAATGTGATCTCAGACAATTCCTTAACTGTGTGACCCTGGGCAAGTCATTCAACTCATTTTTGTCTCCATTCCTTAACTGCAAAATGAGGACACACTGGGAGAAGGAAATGGCAAACCGTTCCAGTATCTTTATCAAAAAAAAACCCCATGGATAGTATCAGCGTGCTGTGGTCTTGAGGTCATAAAGAGTCAGATGCGACTAACCTACAAAACAACAGTGTAACAGGCACTGTGCTAAATGCTGGGGGTATAAAGAAATACAAAACAATGGGGTTTGCCACTAACGAGCTCATTCAATCAGGGGAGACAACAAGCAAGTGACTATGTACAAACAAATATATACAGTATAAATGGAAGGTATCTTGGAGGTAGGAACTGAAAGGGGTGGTAAGGCATAGGACTAAGAAAGGTCTCCTGCAGAAGAGAGAATTTGATCTGAGTCTTGAAGGAAGTCAAATGTGACTTTGCAGTTACACAGTCAATATTTGTCAGAAACAGAACTTGAACTGAGATATTTCTGACAAGGCCAGTCTTCTGTCCACTACATCATATTGTCTACCACGTATACACACCTACTCATAATATACTCATGTGGAAGTATTCATATTGGGCAGCTAGATGGCCCAGCAGATAGAGCACTGGGCTTGGAATCAGGAAGACTCAAGTTTGTGAGTTCAAATCTAGTCTCAGACACTTCCTAGCTGCATAACCCTGATCAAGTCACTTAACCCTGTTTGCCTCAGTTTCCTCATCTGTAAAATGAACTGGCAAAGGAAAAGGCAAACTCCTCCAATATCTCTGCCATGAAAACCCCAAGTGGGGTCACAAAGAATTGGACATGAAACGACTGAACAATAATGACAAGTATATGTGCGTGGCAAATAAAGATTATAGAAAACACTGCAAGCTCCTTTCTTTCCTCTCAAATCTTTCTTCAGATAACTTGCCAAAATTATATATAATTATTTCTCTTCCAGATAAAAAAAAATACTCTTTTGAAAATGTTAAAAGTCAGGCCCTTAGGATCCCCTTTCTTACTCCAGGTTCACACTATCTGTGTCTAGTCAGAAGGAATGAGAGTCACCCAGGAAGCAATGGAAAGCAGGGAGAGAAAAGCAGAGGGAGTCCCTGCCAGGGTAATCAAAACTTTCTGGCCATCCAAGCTTGTGGTGGAGTCATGTATTATGAATGTAGAAGGGAAGGAATGCATGAATGCTAGAGTGAATACTTCAGGGAATATTTCACTTGGGCTTCTCAAGACCTTGTTTTTTCTTAACAATCACTACGATGCCTTTGCTGACTTAAGTGATGAAACAGAAAGATAAAACTGTGGTGAACTGAGGCATTAAGGTCTAGTGAAAAAATATCCAGCCTTGCCACTTGTCAGCTTAGGAATGCTAAGCAAGTCACTTAAGCTCTCTGAGTCTCAGTTTCCCAAACTATAAAACTAGGAGAGAGACAAAAGAGTGATGTAGCAGAAAGAGATCTGACCTTGAAGTTAGGAAAAGCCTAACTCCAATACATACTGACTATGGGTCCTTGGTGAAATCACTTAATATTTCAGTACTCTAAGTAATTCTTGAAAATTAAAGATGAAGAACAGGTGCTAATCCACACTGGTTGAGGGAGCTCCTTCTCCTGGGAATTCCTTATGCCAATAAAATCACATGGCTACTCTCTATCACTCTACCTAGTTGGTTTGAAGTGTGCTTTGTTAACAAGTAAATCCCATGAAAATATGAACTATTCTTATTTCAAGACTTTCAAGATTTATGCTTTTGTCAATGTTCATGCTCCAACTACGAAGAATACAAACCCTCTTCACAATAGCAGACAAGTTAGTAAGTTATTGTGGCTAAGGAAATTCTAAACCTCCTGGCCAACCTTCTGGGTATTAGTCTTCTGAGATAACAGACACCTAGACCAATACCATCCTTCTTTCCAAGTCTCTACAGGTGAGCAAAGACCTGTTAGAAGTTACCCTCCACTGACCCATGTGGATAGATATCTGATATTCATATGAAGGGGGCAAGATTAATTTTCCCTTCCGGGTGTCCCCAAAAGCCTCCTCATGGTTTGGAGGTGACCCTGTGCTCAGGAATGCTCTGCTAGTGGAACTCAAGTTCTGACAGGTTCTACTATGCTAAAAACGCTTTGGGTGCAGGTGTGGATCACAGCAGTGTGAGTGCATGTTAGTGCCGACTAAGTCAAGCTAAGTGTGAAAAGGCTGAAAAGATCCCACAAACCAACTCATGATGTTTTTCTTTTTGGTCACTGCAAGTCATGGAAATGGCTACTAAAAAAATAGACAGTGAAAAGGAAAAAAGAGACATTTGGCACATATATGTGTGTGTTTATGCATGGTTTCAGTCTGAAGTGTATATATATATATGCATATATATGATTTTCAGTTTGATATAGATTTATATTTGTGTTTTCAATATGTTTCATATTTATGCATATTTGTGGGTCAGGGTTACCTCCATACACTGTGTGTATGTGTGTGTGTGTGTGTGTACACACACACACACATATTTTGTTGTCGTTCAGTCACTAAGTCACGTCCGACTCTTCGTGACTTCACGGACCATACTGCACTCAGATTCCCCTTTCTTGCTTTGGATATCTGTGTCTAATCGGAAGGAATGAAAGTAACCTAGGAAGCAATGAAAAGCAGGGACAGAGAAGCAGAGAAAGTCTCTGACAGGGGAGTATTCTCCACTGTCTCTCAAAGTCTGTCCAGTGCTCATGGTCACTGCTTCCATGACACTATCTAGCCATTTTATCCTCCGCCATCCCTTCTGCTTTTATCTCCCTCCCTTCCTTTCTTTTTTCCTTCCTTCCTTTCTTCCTTCCTTCTTTCCTCCTCTCCCTCCATTCCTTCCTTCCTTCCTTCCCTCTTTTCCTTTCTTTCTTTCTTTCTTTCTTTCTTTCTTTCTTTCTTTCTTTCTTTCTTTCTTTCTTTCTTTCTTTCTTTCTTTCTTTCTTTCTTTCTTTTCCTTCCTTCCTTCCTTCCTTCCTTCCTTCCTTCCTTCCTTCCTTCCTTCCTTCCTTCCTTCCTTCCTTCCTTCCTTCCTCCCTCCCTTCCTTCCTCCCTTCCTTCCTTCCTTCCTTCCTCTCAGCTTTGTTTTCAGTTGAAGCTCAAAAAATGATGACAAATAAGGCTCCTATGCTGCAGGCTAGTTTATGTTTATGTAAGCATGATAAATCTAAATGAATTCTGTTTAGTAATTCTACATGATTGATGTGTTCTCAGAAAAAAAATGCTCCATATTTTACCAGCAAGTTTATTCACCCCAAGAGAGATTTTTTAACAGAGACACAGAAAGAATCCAAAGATACTCTAGATCTTACCATTAGCATGATTATTATAAATATTGTTATAATCATAATGTTTCAAGAGATAGCATCCTCTGCTACCCCTTCCTCATATAGAGGAGACTAGGCTTCCTAGCCTTTGCTTGTCAATCAACAAAGGAAGGAAAAGTAAGCTGCCAGCCTGCTTATGGCTCTTGGATATTGATGAAAATGAATCCTTGATAAGGAAGCCCAATCTGCCATGGAAGGAATACTGGTATTGACTTTTAGCTTAAATGGTACCACTGGAACAGGGGTGTTGGGAAACCATGGTCAGACTGTAATAACAGGAGTTATTCAAGGCAAGATGTGAAGAAATTGGCCAAGTTTTCTAGAAAACTCCCATAACAGCTTGCTCAGGGACACACATAATTAAAGTGGCAGCCACTCAGGCACTTTCTGATCCCAAGAGCCTTGAGAAAACCAGTCTAGCTATGACCTCAGTAGCATCTCATTACATGGCACAAATGTCCACCATGGTAGGCAGCTGACAGGAATGACCAATTCTATCTTATTATTGGAAATCTAGTCATCATCCTCTGGACTCTCTTGTGATTTTCAATGTCCCTTTGAAAATGAGGTTCCCAGAAGTGGCCACAGCATTTCAGATATGAACTGGCCAATTCTGGACACATCTAATGGAGTTCAATCTGCTGGGAAAGTGATAACTTCCTTGTGCCTTAGGTAAACTCCCCAGGACTCTTTTTATCAAGTCACAGATGGGTTGCAATCTGCATCATTACTGAGTTCAAACTCAGGGAATTTTCTATTCTGAAGAAATCAGATTTCTCACAAATTTGTTTAGGATGGCATTAACTTTTTTGCTTGCTATCACATAATGATTCATCAAGGCTCATCAGTCTTCGAAAAACCCAAAGTCTGTTTCATGCAGACTGCTATCTGTCCGTGCCTACTCCGTCTTTGACTCAGTTTCTAACCTCAAAAAGCCATTTAAATTCTCTGGGTCACAGATTTCTGATCTGAAAAAAATGAGGTGTTGGCTCAGGAAAATTTAACCTCCCGGAATGCACAAACTATACAATTTTTTTCTTTGTATCATCAGTACCTATCATGGTAGTGTTTGGCACACAGTAGATACCTAAGGAATGCTTACTGAACTGATTTGAATTCTAAGGTTTTTTTTCCTGGCTTTGACCTTTTTTTTTTTTTTTTTAAAATTCAAAGCTATAACAGATTCCTATTCAATATGGTCTTCCAGTTGGAGGATCCCATACCACAGCTGAATTATTAGACTGTCCAAATGACTGAAGGCAAAACTAACATGGGGGTGAAGGCTTAGGTGAATTACTACAGCCCCTCTATAAGCCACATGAGAACAGGAACTTGCAAAGGTACAGACAGGCTAAGTGACTACATGGAGGCAGGGCTGAGGTCTTCTTGCTTTCAAAAGATGAGAGAATCTGAAAAGCACTTAACCAAAGGCATGTCCTTTTCTCAAATTCTGCCTTCTTGGGAGGTTGATCAATGTGTTCAGATCTATTTTAGAGTCAGGCTAGTATAAAAGAAATTCTTGTAACTGATGGAAGGTTCTCTGTTGTGACTCAGCTCAAGCTACCTTATGGAGAGCCCACCTGTTCTTTTACTAAAATCAAACTTGAGGGGATAGGAGGCAGGAAGAAATTCTTCCTGGGGAGGCGTTCCTGGAAAAGACATGTCAATGCCTTGCTCCATTGTTTAACTCTGTGATTTCACAGGTCAAAATATCTTTCTCTCCCCGCCCTCCATCCCCATCTCCTTTAAGTACTGTCTCTGCCCTTAAAGGTGGGGTCTGTGTTTCTTTGGAATTCAAATCCCCAGCACTTCAGCTAAGTATTTAACACATAGATAGCACTTAGTAAATGCTTCTAAATTGATGAATTCATTCTTACTTCCCTCTCTGTCCTACAGGTTAGTGGGTTGGCAGGCTTATAAGATGTTGAGGTTATTATTTTTAATTCTCAAATATCTTTATCTAGAGATGGAATAATTTTGACTCAGACCAAATTGTATGTCTTGGCCTAGACAGACATCTCCATACTCACCAAGTAGATATTAGAGGATTTGGCCACAGGAAAATACTGAGGCACAATTTTTCAGTAGGTTCATGGTTTTAGAACTGGAAGTGTCCTAGCAGATCATTTAGTCCAACTCTATGCTACTCCCATTTTATATATAAGGAAACTGAGATCCAGGGAGGTTGTGGTTTTCCCAAGGCTGGTAAATATGAAAGGCAAAATTTGAACTTAGATCCTCTGACTTCAAATTCATTGTTTTCTGTTGTACCATGCTCCTTCTAAAATGGAATCCAAACACAAACTTCCCCAGTGTTTCCTGTCTCCAAATACCCAAGTCTGTAATGATTCTCCAGCACAGTGAAAGGTGGTCAGATTCTCTATTGCCTTCTTGGCATCCCAGGGGAAACAATGCAGCTGACCTGTGGGGGTCACAGGTGTACCCCAAAGCGGGTGCAATCACAGCATTAGGAAGTGTATTAAAAGTCCTTCCCCAACAAGGACACTACACAGATGCTGTACTTAAGGGATGACAATCAATGGGACACTACTATGTTTGTCTTAAACAAAAAGAATGACTATGAAAGGAAAGGTGGACAAGTTCGGATCTTTGCAGCCTCGAGATAACGTCCTTGTGGTAGCCTGGGATCCTCAAGTACCCTCTCTTCTGGGGTGTGTCTTCATGCTTTGTGGGCATGTCTCCCTTTTAGGGAAGGAAACAGGGAGCATGTGTCCTATGTCCTCTTCCCATATATTTGTGCTGTAGCTATCTGCCTGTTTGGGATGTATGGGAAGGTTCTGACACTTAACAATTAGTGGTTGAATTATTCAGTCATGTCTAACTGCATGACCCCGTGGATCCCATGGGGTCTTCTTGGTAAAGATACTTGCGTGGTTTGCCACTTTCTTCTCTATTTTACAGATGAGAACTTGAAGCAAATAGGGATTAAGTGACTTGCTCAGGGTCACACAGTTAGCAAGTGTCTGAGGCAGAATCTGAACTCAAATCTTTCTGACTCAAGGCCCAATGTTCTCTCCATTGTACCACCTAATTGCCCCCAACACTTAGAATACCAAAGGAAAATTGCTACTTATGTGATATCGTAGAAGTTATTTACCTTCTCTGGCCTCAGTTTTGTCATCTGTGAAATAGGGAGATCATATTAGATGACCGTTAAGTTCCATTCCAGCCCTAAATTTTGGGATAAAGTGTTACCCAATTTAATTTGCTCCATAATCCCCTAAATCAAGCCAGTAGGTAACTTTCCTCATTCCAACTTTAACAATAAGGGTGATAGCTATCCTTTATGGGGTTACAGGGTCTCTTTATTCTTTATGATGAACTCATAAAGTAGTTACTAATGGGGAGGAAATAATGATTTAGACAGATTTAAGACTAACTAATCCAAGACCTGAATCAATTCAATCCAAACATTTATTAATGGCCTGCTATGTGTAATCACCACATAATTAACTTGGCCTGGAGCCCACATGTTTCTTAGAATTTGAAGAGAAAAGGAGGAACTGAAGATTTTTTTTTAACTTCAAAACATTTTAAAAAACATTTTTAATGAGGAAACAAAAGAGTTTTGGGTTAAGAGTATGGCACGGAGACTAAAACATGGAAAAATCAAAGAGCTTTTTTTATGTTTCATATACTGGAGTTTGGTTGAAATACTTAAAGTAAGTTGGGTTAGAAAGGCCTAAATATCTACTTATTAGCTGAAGGGTGATCTGGATCACTGAAGGAAGTCCTGTACCAACAAAGACTACAATTAGGGAGAAAAAATGAGAGGAAATCTGAACGGACTTGAACACATAGCCTGATATGGATTAGTAGATTAGCAGATTAGCAAAATAGTAGGGCTGTTAGGTGGTACAGTAGATAGAGCACCTGCTGGTGAGTCAGGAGGACCTGAGTTCAAATCCAGCTGCAGACATTTATTAGCTGTGTGATCCCATACAAATCATTTAACCCCAACTGCCTCAAAAAAACAAAAAAGGAATAGCCCCTTAGCTCTTCAATGAAAGTTCACTGCACTTGAACCCTGAAGATCTGGGTTCATGTCCAAGCTATGATGATTACCTGTGTGATTTCGGGTAAGTCTCTTAACCTTCCTGTGTACCTCATTTTCCTCATCTATAATATAAAGAGAATAATATTTGCCCTACCTATATCACAGACCTTTTGTAGGGATTTAAGTGAGCTGATGGATGCCAAACAATTGATAAAATATAAAGCACAATAGAAATGGAAGCTACTCCATTTTTACTTTCTCCACACTCTTGTCAACAGTCTTCAAGAGGCCCAGTGGCTAAATATTCCCTGGTAGCCAATATTCTGGTAAGGAACCTGCTCAGACTCACCTGAGCTGCCCCTTGGACTGAGGACCGGCCCATCACTGGACCTGCCTTGAAGTCTATCTTGATAGGACGGGCCAAGATGGTGCTTGACTGGCATGGCCTTGGAGAACCTGAGGCTGAGTTCACACCACCATGACCCAACAAAGGAGGAATTTAGTGGGGGAGAATTGTTATTACCATCATTATTCTATTTCAAAGGATTGGAGCACCAACAAAACTAATCAATAAGACAGGCCAAGATGCCTACATAAATTGTTTTTGTCATGCAAATCGAGTCCACATAATTTTGAACACTACATCTTCAAATCAGAATAAAAAAAATTCCATTGAAAGAAGACTGTGGTGTTTATGGGAGAAGAAAAAGGCCACTTGAGCATGGCCAGCTGCTCTTCCTCCTGTTTTCTTTGCTTATTTTCTCTCTTGAGGTGCTGAAAGCATTTATTGTATCAAACTGTGGGTACATTTGCATAGAAACAATCCAAAAGGATTCTATTGGCACAATAATAGAAAAAAAACTAATTAAATTCCATCTTTGCCATACACCATTGAAGCCTCTGCTCATTATTCAGACAAAAGCCTCAATAACAACAATCCCCAACACAGTGTTGCATTTCTGTCTGTTTTTTTCCCAGTGATTTGTTGCCCTTAATGTCTAGGCTGGTTAATTCAACCTTCAACAACTCCCACAACAGAGATAAGCATTGCTGTCTTATACTGTGGAGGTTTAAAAGGTACGTGGAATGAATGACGCACACTTGCACAGAGAGAGCGTTGGCCTCGGAATGAATGACCTGGTTCCATATCTGCCATTTATGGGTTAGCTCCAGTCATCCTGATGAATGTCTGGTCACTGGACTCAGATGGCTCTGGAGGAGAAGTGAGGCTGGTGACCTGCACAGTCCTCCCTCACTCAAAACAAAGTCAAGTGCAAGTCATGTCCTCATTTCTCTGATGGCATGGTCTTCTTCAGCAACGAAGGATGAACACAAAAACGACCTTGGGGAAATCACCTGACCACTCAGAGCCTCAGTTTGATCATTTAGAAAATGAGAAGACTAAGGTACTAGATCATCACCTTCACCTCCTTCGTCATTGCAATAATGACAGAAACAACAGCTTATGTTGTGCTCTAAGGTTTACAGATGCATTCACTCACAAGTATGTGGGAGGTAGGTCGGGACGAAAGTTTATGGAGGTTGTTGGAGCATACAGATGCACTGGGCAGGGGACTGTACTGCATGAACTCTCACCTCCTTACTAACTCTAGGATTCTGCGATTATGCAGTTATTTATTTTTATACAGAAAGGGGTTCCCTAACTCTTTATCCTACTTTACACGGTGGGAAGTCCACTGAAGAAGGAAGGAGAACTAAATCTCTCTGGAGCTGTTGTCCTTGCCATCAAATGACTTATAAGGATGCACATGACTGGACATCATCATCATCATCATAGTTAGCATTCATGTAGCACTTACTCAGTGCCAGAACTGTGCTGAATGCTTTACAGATATCTCATTTGACCCTCACAAAAACCCTGAGAAGGAAGGGGTATTTACTATCTTCATTTTACAGTTAGGGAAACTGAGGCAGACAGCCACTAAGTGACTTACCCAGGATCACATAGCTAAGTAAGTACCTGAGGCTTGATTTGAACTCAGGTCTTTCTGTCTCCAAGCTCAGCACTTAGCTGCCATCTTCATTCTATGTTCATTTGTTTACAGAGAAATATACAATGTATGCATTCTGTCTTAGGTCCACTTACTCTCTTTTGATACCCTTATTATCTCCCATGAATTCAACTGTCATCTTCACATAGAAGATTCCACATCTACATATTTAGTCCTTACATCTCTTTTAAGCAACAGTGCCATTTTACCAACTGCCTGATGAATATTTTCACCTGCATGTCCCATTGGCATCTCAAATACAATATGTTCAAAATGGAACTCATGATTTCTGGCCCCGCCCTGATATCTCTCTCCTTAATATTATTTTCTTTCTTTCTTTATTTGGTGAATGGATACCATATTCCTTCTAGTCACCTATCCTTCTTTATCCCCCTTATCCCTCACCCAGAGAATAATATATTTAGAACTGGAAAGGAACTTGGAGGTAATTTTATAGATGGGGAAAATAAGACTTAGAGATATTACATGACATCCCTAGGGTCACACAACTAATAAGTGGCAGAGCCAGAATTTGAACCCAGGTTCAATTGAATTCAATTCAACTGAAAAATCAAATACTCTTTCTAGCACCCTAGCTTGTCATTCTAGTCAGGTGCCAAGTATTGTTGACTCTACCTCCACAATGACCATCTCTTTTTCCTCATTCATGCAGACATTATCCTACTTTAGGCATTTCTTATTTCTTTCCTGGACTATTCCAAAAGCCTTTTAGCTTCAATTCCTGCCTTTCTACTTTACCTTTCACGCAGTTGCCAAACTGATATTTTTAAAGCAAAGAACACCATCCTGCTTGAAACAGCTTACATGAGTCTCTGTTGGCTCTGAGGTAAAATACAAACTTCTGTGCTTGACATTTTAAGCCTATCAGAGTTGGCTCCAATGGAATTACATGTCTTGTCAAATATTTTATCTTCCAGTCAAAGCAGCCTAATTGCTCGCCCTTGAATATGGCCTTCCATCCTCATCCTGGTGCTTTTGCATAGGCTGTCATACCCCATAGTCAGAATGCTCTCTTTGCTCATCCTTACATTTTGGGATCCTTACTATTGTTACTCAGTCATTTCTGTTGTGTCTGACTCTCCACGACCCCATTTGGGGTTTTCTTGGCAGAGATGCTGGAACAGTTTGATATTTTCTTCTCTAGCTCATTTTACAGATGAGGAAACTGAAGCAAACAGGGTTAAGTGACTTGCCCAGGGTCACACAGCTAGTACGTGTCTGAGGCTGGATTTAAACTCAGGAAAATGAGTCTCCCTGACTTCAGGCCTGGCAGTCTATCCATGGAGTCACCTACCTGCCTAGTTCTATACTTACATGAATAGAAATCCCCTATGAAACATCCTCAACCACTGTTTATTCAACTTCTTTGAATAGTAAGGTAACTATTACCTTTTAAGCTTTCAATTCTAGGTTTGGAAAGCTTTAAACTTTAGGAACGTTCCCCTTATATCAAACCAAAGTCTGTCTCTTTGCAACTTATAACCACTGGTCCTACAAGTCTAATGACTCTTACCCATGACCATCTTTCCAATATTGGATGATACTTATCATACCTCCTATGAGTATTTTTGCCTCCAAACTACACATCTCAAATTCTCTCAGCTCATCTATGTGTGGCATGGTCTCCTGGACTCTTGCCATTCTGGAATTCCTCCTCAAGTTATACTCAGGTTTGGCAATGTATTTTTCCCCAAACATGGCAACCTGAAATGAGCATAGCTCTTGTATTCCCCACAACACCTGGTGTAGTACTGGGTATACGTGAAGTTAAAGAAAAAATAACTGTCACTTAGTCAATTGCTCTACAAATCTCCTATTCCTCAGGTTGCTTAATTTATTCAAACTCCATAACCTGTCACAACTAGGCATGAATTTAATGGTCAAATTTCATGGGCCATTTATAGTTACATGCTCAGCAGGGAAACAGGGATAGAGTAGGGAGAACTGAACATGAAAGAAAGGGAGTGAATGGAATATTGATTCCAAGTATTAGACCAAGTTCAAAAGAGAGAGATGATAAATTCAAGCTGGTCCACCAGTGGAATTAGGAAAAGTTAAGTGTATAATCCAAGTGAGGTAACAATTAATAGAAGGATAATTAGGTTCCTAGAGTCAAGATGAGAGTGAAGTATTAGAACGAGGCAGAATGCTCAGAAGGTTGCTAGGTGGCATTGTAGATAGAGTGCCAAATCTGCAGTCAGGAAGACTAAATCTTCATGAGTTCAAACCTGGCCTCAGACACTTAGTAGTTGTGTGACCACGGGCAAGTCACTTAACCTCTGTGGCCTCAGTTTTCTTATCTATAAAGTGGGGATAATAATAATCTCTGCCTCTCTTGGATGTTGTGAGGATAAAATGAGTAAAGCACTTTGCAAACCTTAAAGAGTTATAGAAATGCCACAAAGAGCTACATAAATAAGAAAGGAATGGAAAACCCATTATATAGATATGTAATGCGTGGTTCAGAATTTCAGCGCCTGGATCACGTGGTTCAGTCTTTGAGAGCATCCAATAATAGTTTAAGCTCCATCACTATGCAAAGAAACTGGTAACAAATTTACATATTTCTCCCCTGGTACTAATATATTCCTTCTCATTCCCTATTTCTCAGCTACTTCTCAAAGCAGTTAGGCAACAGAATTTGAGCAAGTAAAAGTTTATTAACAAAGGAATAAACAACAGGAAAAATAGTGTAAATAATATCCTTGTTCTAGATTTTTATCTCCCTCCTCACAAATTTCAGAACTGTTCTTCTTGCTTACTCAGGCTGCCAGAATCTATCTTGCTGTACCTTCAATGCATGGTAATATACCTGTTTTTGTTGTTCAGCCGTTCTGAGTCATGTCTGACTCCTCATGGCCCCATTTGGGGTTTTCTTGGCAAAGAAAGTGGTTTGCCATTTCCTTCTCCAGCTCATTTTATAGATGAGGAAACTGAGGCAAACAAGGATAACTGATTTGCCCAGGGTCACACAGCTAGTAAGTGTCTGAGGCCAAATTTGAATTCAGGTCTTCCTGACTTCAGGCCCTGCACACTATCCACTGTGACTTATATCTGCCCTTGTAAAGCTTAGCCTTATCAATTTGAGTTATCATTATTACTCCCCTCCTCTGTGTCTTGGTTTCTTCAGCTACATTTAAAATCAGGTCAGATGAAATGACTTCTTATATTTCCTTAAAGTGCAACTGACAGAGACAATTTATTCAACAAATATTGGGGAATGAAGTGGAATAAACATTTGCTGCTATGTTTCCAGCACTGTGCTAAGGACTTTACAAATATTATTTGATGCAATAACCCTGGGGTATATGCTGTTATTATCCCCATTTTATGACTGAGGAGACTGAGGCAAACTGAAGTTAGGTAACTTGTACAGGGTCACACAGCTGGGAAGTGTCTAAGGTTGGATACAAATGCAGATCTTCCCGACTCAAGGTCCAGCACTTTATTCACTGAGCCACTTAGAATTAGTAAGACTTGACAATGATTAGACATAGAAGATGAGAGAGAGGAAAGAATTAAAGATGATCCAGAGGTTATAAATCTGAATGACTAGAAGAATAGCTCTTCTCTCAACGGAATAGAGAATTTAGGAAGAGATAGACCTCACAATAAATCTAAGGGTCTAAATCTATCATTCTGAATTATAACTGTACCACCAAGGAATTGTCTAAAGCAGCAAATGGAAACAGATCCTCCCTTGAATTGCTTCTCTTCAAGTCAAATATGTGAGAAGATAGAGATCTTAGATGAATAGAATCCACATGTGAAACTCATTATTCCTATTAATTATTAGGTAATAAGAGATGACGTGCTTGAGAGAAGCAATTTCCTTTTAACAGAGAAAAATATAACATGTCTCTCACAATTTGGATATCCTTAGTAAATGCATTAGAATGTCAAAAAGCTATTGGCAAGAGAATGTTAAATCTATTTCCACAAAGATGAAGGATCTTCAGTTTCTCCTGAAACTCTGGCACAAAAGACAGTGATTTGAGCAAACCTTTGTCAATTACAGAATCTCAAAGTCTGAATGAACCTCTGAGGCCAGTGAGCTCAGGTACGGGATTTTGAGCTAAAAGAGAGACATTATCTAATCGAATGCCCTTACTTCTATAGATAAGGAAACTTAGACCCAGAGGCAACTTGATCAAGGATATACTGAGCTAGAATTCAAATCCAAGTCTTGTGATAATAAATTATTGCTCTACCATGTCCAACCCATACAAACAGAAAGGAATTATTTCCTCTTTAATAGCCTTGGCATGTAGTCATCTAGTATGCTCTTGAAGACTTCCAATATTAGAGACCCCTAAGGTGCCCAGCTCTACTTTAATTATCAGAAAGTTTTTCTTTTCATTAGGGCAATCAGGTAGCACAGTATAGAGTGTTGACCCTGGAGTCAGAAGACTTGTCTTCCCAAGTTGAAATCTAGCATTAGATACTTACTAGCTGAGTGACTCTAGGCAAGTCACTTAACTCTATTTGCCTCAGTTTCCTCATCTGTGAAATGAGCTGGAGAAGGAAAAGGCAAACCACTCTATCTCTGTCAAGAAAATCCCAAATGGGATCACAAAGAGCTGAATACGACTGAAAAAAGACAACAACAAATTTTTCTTTCATCAAGTCAAGTCTCTATAACTTCTTATCATCACTTCTAGTTCATCCCCTTTGGGATCCAGAAAAGTGAGTCTAATCCACCTTTCACATGAAGGTCTTTGAACTCTCTGAATGTAGCAATCATGTGTTTTATTCTTGGACAAACATTGCTAGCTCTTTCAATTGATCCTCATATGGCATGATCTCCAGTCTCCTCACCATTCTGGACAGCTCCCTTTGGATGGGCTCTACTTTGTCCACATCCTTCCTAAACTGATGCTCATAACTGAACACAGTACTCCAAATGTGATCTGACCAAGATAGGGTATAATAATATGAGAGATGTATGTATGAGAGAAAATACTATGTATTCTAATATTTAACACACAGAAACATTCATTTCAATCCCCTCAGTTGCATCTCATATGTCCTAGCACAGCAGCATCTTGTACGTGCTGTCCCAAAAGTCTTAAGGCAGTTATAAGCTCTAAAGTTTAAAGTGTAAAATTGCAGTAGGATTTTTGGGACACCCTACAGAGTCCTAGGACACTGGTTGTCCATGTTTTCAAGCATGATGACTTGCTTTTTAATGCCAACAAATTTTACAAAGCCCTGCTTGAGAAAGAATTGCGCTATTAGTATCTAGCGGTTGAAAAAAATCATGATAAAAATAACTATGAATGCAGTAATGCTACTTTACATGAATTTAGGTTTTATTAGGGCAGTTAGGTGGCACAATGGGGAGAGTGATGGTCTTGAAGTCAGGAGGACTCATCTTCCAGAGTTCAGATCTTGGCCTCAGAGATACTTAGTAGCTGTGTGAACCTGGACAAGTCACTTAACCTTTTTTTCCTTCTCTGTAAAATGAGTTGGAAAAAGAAGGACAAACCACTCATTTCTTTGCCAAGAAAACTCTAAAAGGGGTCATGAAGAGTCAGACATGACTGAAAAAAGACCGAACAGGTTTTATTAATGAGACAGTATCCACATAAATGTGAAAAATAGCTATACATATGAGGGCTCTGGTTTTGACATCAAGGAACCTAGGTTCAGATCCTGTGGCTGCCATTTACTATCTGGATGACCTCGATTAAGTCACTCTTTGGGCCTCAGTTTCCTCACCAATAAAACATGGGTGTGGGGCTCTGTGCACTCCAAGGTCCCCTTCAGCTCCCAAGGTTCTTATGTTCCTGAGAGGTGTGTTTGCTGACTGATTATACCGAGTCAGTTAATGAGGAACCTGCCCTCCTTTCCTTTACTCAGAGGCCTCGAAGGGGTTTGTGTCCCTCAGGTGCCTGGTAATCAAGGCCAGAGAAACATGAGCTTTGGGAGCCCTGCTGCAGCTGCCGCTGCGGGAGGGACAGTAAGTGTGGAGGTCACTTTCAACACCTCATCTCACTGGAGATGCCGTTACTGTAGCTGTGCTGGGAATCAGTTCAGATCACAATCAGAAGCCCTCCGAAGAGTAAACCTCTGCATTATTAATGAATTCCCCAAACAGTTTCCTTGGCCTGGAAAGCCAAAACATGACACCTTTGCTTCCTTCTTTCTCCCTCACTGCTTTGGAAACCGCAGCCATCTTTTCTTTTCTTTTTCTCCAAACAAAACCAAACAAAAAAAAAAAACCCAAAACAAAACAAACCGAAGAAACTCAAACTGAAGTAACAATAAAATCCGTAACAGACAAGAAAGACAAGCCAGGATGGGATTAATAATTATTCTGGGTTTTTCTAAGTTCCCTTTGCAATTTTTAACCTTTAAACACAGAAATTTCAGTAACTTCAGTTGTAGGAAGGACAGAAATAGAATTTAAAAATGAAGCTTGTAAGGCAAATTGGATTTTCTTCCCATAGGTGATGTGAATGTGAATTCTACTCCCTGTTTTGTTTGAGATTCTATTGGCAGAACCTCTCAAATACTGGTACTGTCAGAGCAGAGAAGATCTTCAAGAGAGCTGACCATTTGCCATAGATTTCTGTGGAGGATATCTACATTGAGGTACGTGTTGGACTATATCATACAATCAATATTGAGAGTTAGAAGGCAACACAGAGGCTATCTCTTACAATTCTCTCATTTTAGAGATGAGAAAACTGAGGCAGAAGGAGATGAAGCATTTAGTCAAGGTTATAAAAGTACAACTTGCAGAGGTACGATTTGAATTTGGGTCCTTTGACTCCAGGGTAAGTGCTTTTTTCTACTGTATTACTGGGACAGCTAAGTGACTCCGTGGTTATAAAACTGGGCCTAGGGTCAGAAAGACTCAAGTTCAAATTCAGTTTCAGATACTTCCTAGCTCTGTTATCCTGGGCAAGTCATTTAATCTCTGCTTGCCTCAATTTCCTCATCTGCAAAATAGGGATATTAATAGAAGCTATCTCCCAGGGTTATTGTGAAAATCAAATGAAAAAGCATTTGTAAATTGTTTAATGTTAGCTATTATTGTTTTTACCACCACCACCACCACCACTGCTACTATTACCCCTATTACTACTACTACTATGTTTCCTTTTAATTCAAATTCTGTGTCCTATTTTGTTTTGAACATGTGGCTAACATCAATCTTCTGAAATAGTATTATGATGACTAAAACCCTTTGACATTCTTGGGCCTGAGACCTCAGATACTTTGACATACAGTACAATGCAGAAGACCGCCTCATTATCTCAGTCCACATTGGAGAATATAAATGATCAGAGAATGGAATTTAGAAAATCAGACCCTTGCCTTGCTCTGTCACAAAGAGGTCTTGCCAAAACACTATAAAGGCAATTTGAGGAAATACCAGCCTAGAAGCTGGTTATCTACTTGTTTCTAATATAGTACCTTCAGGTAGTCTCAGATGAAGAGAAAGGTTGATTCTCTTGTCAGGGCAATTGGTAATAATGACTCTCATCCTAGGGGCAGGTAGGTGGTGCAATAGGGCACAGAGTGTTGGACCTGGAGTCAGGAAGGCTCATCTTTATGAGTTCAAACCTGGTCTCAGACACTTACTACCTCTGTGACCCTTGCCAAGTCACTTAACTCTATTTGCCTCAGTTTCCTCATCTGGAAAATTTCTGGAAAAGGAAATGGCAAGTCACTTCAGTATCTCTGCCAGGCAATGACTGAAAAAAATAAGACCAAAACTGAAGCTGTCATCTTGCTTCCCCAGTTCTATTACCCTGCTTCCCTGAATGTAGATTAAGTTACTGATATGCAGTGACCTACCTATCTCCAATAGCTTGGTTCTCACTCCATACCCATAAGTCTACTCACTGGTATGGTTACAGGATCAGAAAATGTATAAATGGAAGAGACCTTAGAATTATTTGGTCTAACATACTCATTTTTCATCTGAGGAAATCAGGGTGCAGAATCACAAAAATAAAAAGTAGCAGTGCCATAATTCAAACTTTTAACTCAAAGTCCTAGACTTATTTTTACTCATTCCATCATACTGACTCTTGGTTCTTTTCCCTCACTGGAATTCAGACTTAATTCTCTTGTCAAACTGTTATAAAAGGCAAGCCAATGTAGTTGAGACAACACTACTAGAACTATACTTGTTATATCACAAGTTTAAAAAAGTATTTTATGAGTTATTTCTGTGGTGGTTTTTGGGTCTGTTTCTGGAGAGGCCCAATGACATTATGGGTGATGGTCTGACTTGCATGTGAATTGAATATAGGTGAGACAAGGTTGCACAAAGTTGTCAGTCCCACTCTCTCTTCCAGAGTCATCAGAGTCCAATGGCAAGACAAAAGTTGGGATGACTGGTGATGGCCCAGATAGAGTGGATGAGCTTTGCGTCTTCAACATCTGACCAAACTCTAAACGTTCTGAAGCACTTGCTTCAGTCTTCTTCATGACCACTGGAACAGACTGTTCTCATCTGCCCATTCTACTGGGAAGTGTTTCTATGGTAAAATGAATCCCAAGGTTCATGACAGTTGAATCACAAATATTTGGAACACACTTCATTCGTACGTAGGGAGCTGCCTGCATGAAGAACATTACTGTATAATCTAGTTGCTTTGAATCTAGATAATTTCTAGCACTTAGCATGGTACCTTGCACATAATAGGTGCTTATTGTTGACTGCTGACTGATTTTAAGATACCATAAGGTAGTGGCTTCCATTACACCTACAAGCTAAGCAATGAAAGCCAAAAAATGCTTCAGTGTTTTAGGAAAATCCTAAAATTCACATCTCAGAGACCAGACCTTCTTGGAAGTGAAGAGGATAAACTGGAAAAGCCAGTAGAAAAGCTTCCCACTGGCATTTCCATCCACCTGAGGATCAGAAGAAAATGAACGAAAGGGTCTATGTTTTTTCCCTAGTGACTAATCCGTCTGTCTCTAGACTGGCTTATTTATTCAGTCAGCTTCATAAAGAGGGAAGAGTGGGGATACTTAGTGAAGGGCTTTTAGGAAAGAGTTGGGTAAGCACATTCATCTTAATTATAAGATCATGGTTTTTGAGTTGGAAGGCATCTTAGAGATCATGTCATTCAACCCCCTCATTTTGTAAATAAGACAACTCAACTCTGACATTCACTTCCCATAAGTACACTAAAGGTACTTTCCTTCTGAGATCACTTCCCAGCTTGTCCATGGACTTTTAAAACATCCTTACAATTTAAATCTCTAAAGAACAATTGAGACATTGGATATAGGACTACTGCCTCATTTTACCGCTAGGTGATATGGCTCAGGGAACAGACTGTGGGGCCTGAAGTCGGGAACAGACACTAGCTCTGTGACTTTGGGCAAATCACTTCATTTTGTTTGCCTCAGTTTCTGTATCTGTAAAATAAGCTGGAGAACAGAATGGAAAACCACTTTAGTTTCTTTGCAAGAAAACTCCAAATGGGATTGCAAAGAGTCAGATGTGATTAAAATTACTGAAAAACAACAAAGGGTAATACAGAACACTTAGCCCAGAGTTAGGAAGAATTGAATTCAAATCTAGACTCAGATACCTTGTAGCTGTGTGACCCTAGGCAGGTCCCTTCCCTCCTGTCTCCATTTCTTTAGTTATAAAATGGGGATAGTTATAGCACTTATCTCTTAGGACTATTGTGAGCATCCAATGTGATAGTATTTATGAAGTGTTTAGCATATGCGTGGCACATAGTAGGTGCTTAATCAGTGTTTGGTTCCTTCTTCCCTTCTTTTTAAACTTAAAAAGGCCATCTTAAAGACCCATTTCTTTAAAGATCACCTTGCTCTCTACACTCTAAATGGTGGTGAGATAACTCTCTTTGATAATGAATTAAGATTTCAAACTAGTTACAAAGAAAGCTGAGTGGTCTGTTTTTTCTACTGAATATTTATGTAGTGAAAGGAATTGACATGGATCATTGGCTGTCCATTGGACATGTGTTGGGACATGTGAGATCAATGACCATTATCTTTGAAGAACTCTTTCCTTCTTTTCTCACACGCCCCTCCAGGTGTCTATCTTGTGTCCCATTCTCAATGGGTCTTGATCCCATCTGGCTTTCAAGAACTGTAGAATCACAGATTCACAGAATGTGGAAGTTGGAAAAGAACTTCAAGGTCATTTACTCCAAGAAGTGCATCTTACAACTGGAGAAATGAAGGCCATAGAGGTAAACATGGGGCTAATAAATGGGGGAGTCAAAGCTAGTCTTCCCCTATTCCTACTCCAAGGGTCTTTTCACTGTATCATGTTTCCCTGCTAAAGGATTAGTTAATAATGTTGTCAGTTACTAACCTTCCTAGGGGGGCATTTGAGCCTTAATAGGAGAATTTTGGATGTTGAACAAGTCTTTGAAACCTAAACAAGATCTCTCTGATGCTGGTGTTTAAGTCACTGTAACGAGTGAGCGTAGAAAGTTTTGGTCTTCTCGTGCTCCTCTATTCAATTGCTCATTGCTGCAGTGGTTTATTACCTACTGGATTAAACAGAAACTCATCATCCTTCCTTTCTAGTCTTAGATTTTGCTCCTATCCAAATATTCTACAAGGAAGTCACACTTTTTGTAGTTTCTCTAACATGAATCTCTACTTGCCAACTGCATTCCTTTGTATCAGTTGTCCCTATCTCTGAAATTCTCTACTCCCTTGCCTCTATTTCCTTGGTTTTCTTCCAGACTCAAGTCAAATCCCACCTTATGCAAAAGGCCTTTCCTAGTCTTTCTGGTGACTGCCTTCCCCTCAGAGTGTATCTTCCATCTGCTCTCCATTGAGTATATGCTTATGTAGTGTTAGAATGGTATCTCATATCAGAATGGCATTTTCTGTGGGGCAGGGACAAGTTTTACACTTTTGCTATCCCCAGCAATTAGCACAGTACCTGGCACATAGTAAGTCCTTAATAAATACTTGTTGATTGCTTATGTGTATATTTCTAAGGCCCTTTGAGCTCAGATGTATTTCATTTATAGTTTCTATGTTCTGCCTACGCATGAAATTGACCTATTGTTAGTGAATATTCTCCAGAGTACCAGAAAATACAAACATATACTAGAACAGGTGTGTGAAAGTACACACGAAGGCATAAACACACGGAGTACAATGCTTCAATAATCCATTCCCTTGGTTAAACTAAGTCATACATAAAGTGACAGGGGGATGCTATTTTTTTTCCCATAATTCTTCTGAACCCCATGGAAATGTTACTTCTCTTCCCACCAATGAACCATTTTTAGTGCCTGGGTTGTGACAACAACCAATGAATAATGATGGCTAGCATGTTACTAGAAACACAATTTCTTTTAAATCAGGGAGAACAGCAGTCAGTACTGTTGAGTAAAATCCACCTCCCTGTCATTATATCATAAACAAGATGATTAGCACTTGGGTGGGAAACATTTGGTGGCAAATCGCAAATGCTCAAATTGTCTTTCTGTTGCTTGGTTACCAAGTAAGCAAATTCTCCAAGGATTTTTCTTTAAACCTTTGTTTCAGCAAAGCCTAGAATGTCCTCTTCCTTCCTCCCTGCCCTTCCAAAGACTAATCCACCTTCAAGATTTAGCTTAAGTTGTATCTTCCCCTAAGGTGTCATGTCTGGAATGTCTCTCCTGGAAACTTGTTCGATGACAACATGCTCATCAACTTCTCCCTTTTCAGATCCCACCCATGTTGGATCTCCTGTACACACAATTCTGCATGATTCCCTCATCCTTTCTGCAAGCTACTTTTTACTTCCTAACTAGGATGTAAGCACCTAACTTAAGATGTTTTTTTTCTAGTACACCTTATTATAATTAATTGATAACATAATTATGTAGAGGCAACACAGCACAGTTGATAGAGGGCAGGCCTTGGAATCAGGACAACAAGGTTCAAGTTCTGTTTCTGATACTTCCCATCGATGAGTCCATGGTAAAATTGCTCAACATTTTAGTGCCCCCAGAAAAACCACTGAAACATGGGTGGAGAACCTAAGGCCTTGAGGTTGCATGTGGCTCTCTTAAGTCCTCAAGTGAGGTCCTTTGACTGAATCCAAGTTCTATGAAGTTTGGAGTCAATCAAAAGGCTGCACTTGAGGACATAGATGGCCACTTGTGATCTTGACGCCACAGCTTCCCACCCCTAGACTAAAACATACAATAAAAGACAATAGCAACAGTTAGCATTTATACAGCATTTTAAGGTTTGCAGAGTGCTCCACAAATATTCTTTCATTCTATTACAATAACTTTGGGGGGGTGGATGCTCATATTATTCTCATTTAACAGATGAGGAAACTGAGGTAGAGGTTAAATGACTTGCCCAGGGACATATGACTAGTAAATATCTAAATTTGGATTTCAATTTGAGTGATTCTGGGGGCAGCCAGGTGGTGCAGTGGATAGAGCGCCAGACCTAGTGTCAGGAAGACTCATCTTTCTGAATTCAAATCTAACTTCAGACACTGACTAGCTGTGTGATCCTGGGCAAGTCCCTTACTCCTATTTGCCTCAGTTTCCTCATCTGTAAAATGAAGTGGAGAAAGAAATGGAAAACTACTCCAGTATTTTTGCCAAGAAAACCCTAAATGAGGTCACAAAAAATCAGATATGACTGAAATGACTCAACAGCTTTCTGATTATAAGTCCAGCAAAGTATCTATCCACTGTACTACCTAGTGGTCTGCTTCAGTTGCATCCTCCAGCATCAGCTGAAGAAATTTTTGTACTGAGATTTCCTCGCATGAATGAAATCAGATTCACTTTACTTCCTCTCCCCTGCCCCCAAAATCACAAATAATATTTCAGATTTATGTAGCACTTTCACACTTTATAAGCTTCTTTCCTTACAACAATGCTTTGAGCTGGGTAATACAAATGTAATTATCGCTAAGGTATTCTATAGCTTCTAGAGGACTATTACTGCTATTAATTAAAAACTATTGATAAGTTACTTATGATTACAAAGCAGTTTCATATACATTATCTCATTTGATCCTTCAACAACTACTTAAGGTAAGTAATAAGGGAATTCCCCTAAAGTGAGGCGGTGCAAGGGCAAGCAAAGCAGGATCTTTTGCAGTTTTTGTTTTAGTATAATCAAGAAGTCTAATACTTCTGTTTGTTCCAGGATCCATGGCCATTTAGACTGTAAGGCCAAGGATCCTGGAAGGGTAGAGTGATGGCAAGCAAAATACTATCTTTTGTTATTTTTGTGTTAGTATAATCAAGTGCCTCTGATTGAATCTTGTCTATATCAGACTAAAGAGTCTTTACTAGGAGTAAAGTACAGAAAAAGAGTTTCTTTAACTGGAAACAGTATATGAATTTGTATTGTTAATGTGATTAAAGATCTTCCCCACTCATTAATGGGCCATTAAGGGGAGTTTGATTAGGGAAGATTTGTGGGAAGGCCTAAGCCTTTTGTTAATGAGGTACTGGTTTTCAAGGGTTGTGATGCCCTCTGGCTCTAAAAAAGGTATAAATATTCTGAGTTGAGGTTTCACTTTGGGGCTTATTGACTGGAAGTGTTTGTTTGGCCAGATGAGGACTCTGGGAAGCTGTTAAAGGAGCTCCCTGGCTTTGAAAACCCAGATGTCAGTGCTTCCCTCTCTGGTAACTATGGTCAGACAGTTGGATTGTCTGTTGAATAATGGTCAGGTAGAGGAAGCCATGTCTGTTGATCTTTAATTTCTCTGTAATTTCTTTGAAGTTCAGGGTGCTGACTCCTCTGAACTAGGTGAATTATATATATGTTTGATTAAAGTGATTGTTAACCCCTTAAAAGTTGCCTTTCTTTTATGAATGCAGATCTAAGAACCTGTGACAGCAGGGCTCCCCTTTGTAGGTTGGGGGGTTTACTGATATAGGTGGTTCAGTAAGTAGAGTTCTGGGTCTGGATACAGGAAGGTAAGAATTCAAGTCCAGCCTTTGACACTTACTGGCTGTGTGACCATGGGCCACTGTCTGCCATAGTTTCCTCAACTGTAGAATGAAGATAATAATAGTATCAACCTCCCAGGAGTGTTGTGAGAATCAAATGAGATATCTGTAAAGCAATTAGTAGTGTGTCTGGCCCATAGTAGGTGTCATAAATATGCTAGTACCCTTACCTATTTTATAGCTAAAGACAGTGAATTCCATTTGACTAGTAAGTGACAGAATAATAACTTAAATCCAGGTATTCCAGCTTAGAGTATTGTCTTCTTTCCACCATACCATACTGTCTCTCAAGTAAGGAGAAAAATGACCCAAGTGTAGGTATAGGAATCATGTGCCAAAACCATTAGTTCAGTCCTGTCCAACCAACACTGCTAAGTGAAGCTTCAGGATAATTTTTATCGCCTTAGGGACAGGTGCCAGGGCTGGGAGATGATTTATTCTCCACAACCTAAATATCCAGTAGGTGGGGAAAAATTCTCTGTGGATGCTAAGGCTACTTTGAAAAAAGGAAAGATTTTCACCTGAGGGACTTTGCTTATTTGATGGCCTAATTAAAAAGCTGGAAAAGTCCTAGGCATTGGCCTGTCTTCCTAAATAGTGAAGCAGCAGCCGTGGCAGTTAGAGCTAGGGATGACAGATGGCAGCAGTCCAGAGGTGACAGAGAAGTCCAGTAGCAGACAACAGTAGCATCAGCTCGTGGCAGCACTTAAGAACAAGGTGACTGGAGCAGCAGACCACAGTGAGGAATCCAGCTCAGTATTAGCAGAGAGAATCTTGCTGGGTGCTCCTGTGATACAACCCTAAGATCATGAATGACCTTGGGACAACAGCCCCCTTTCCTTTGGCAGTATGAAAAAAATCTATGGCACATCAGGCCTCTTTATCTACTTTCTCTTACCATTTGCCTCATTATTCTAGCTTAAAGTCTTTTTCCTCAAATGAATTTATTTTCTAACTTGGTCTGGTAGATAATCAATAAACATTTATCAAGAACCTACGATGTGCCAGGCACTGTGCTAAGCATTGGAGACAAACAAAAGAGGTGACAGTTTCTGCTCTCAAAGGGCTTACAATCTAATGGAGGAGACAACATGGAAACAAATATACATAAAGCAAGTTGTAAACAGAATAAATAGGAAATAATCAAAAGAATTCAGGCACTGGAATTAAGAGGGGTTGGGGAAAGGCTTCCTGTAGGATTTTATCTGAGACATAAGGAAAGAAAGGTTGGTAGTTGGAGGGGTGAGGAGGAGAATTCCAGGCATCTTAAATAGCCAGTGATGCATCATTTGAAAGACACAAGAATTTGAACAGATGACTTCTGTAATACTATGTACCATGATATAGCTAAGGTGGTTTGTGTCCAACTCTTTTTGACCCCATGGACCTTAGCATATCAATACTGTCCATTGGGTTTTCTTGGAAAAGATACCGCAGTAGTTTGCCATTTCCTTCTCCAGTGGATTAAGGCAAACAGAGATTAAGTGACTTGCCCAGGGTCACACAACTAGTGAGTGTCTGAAGCCACATTTGAACTCTTAGAGTCTTCTTGACTTTAGGCTCAGTGAATTTATCTACTAGTAGTTTGGGAGAGAGCCACAAAGAGAGGATCTCAGGCTATGTTTATAGGACTAATACCCAACAGATAACACCAGTTGTGATGCTCTAGAAAGAGAGCAAGATTTGGAGTCATAGAATCTGGAGTTGAATCTGAACTCTATCACTTTTACTATCTGTATTACCTTGGGCAAAGTAACTTAGGCCTGCTTAATCATTTGCAAAATTAGGAGTGAGTTTAGATGAACTCTAAGGTCTCTTCTGGCCCTAAGTCTATGATCTAAAATGAACTGAATTGAAAGTTCAGGAATAGAATTATGTACAAATAGGCTCTATACAGGGTAAACTGGAAATAATCAGAGGTGGGGTATGAAACCAGTTCCTCTTGACTTAAAGGCTGGTCCTCTATTCACTACAATATGACATCTCCCATAGCCTAGGACCCTTGCAAAATTCTAGGTTATATTTTTCCAATTTAAATCCCCATCAAAGTCATGCAGACCTATTTATACACCTAGGTCTGTTTCAGATTTTACAAGGTTCTGAAGTAAGAAGATGAAATAGTTCCTGCCCTCAAGAAGCTCACCCAGTTGGAGAATTATGATTAGTCAAAGGGAAATGGCAAGAATGCATAGAGATAGTGACAGCAATAGATAAACAGGAATACAGCAGTCACATTCTTAGTTTCATTTGTGACTCACAGTATGACCTTGAATAAAGGGGATAACAACACCACCTACATACCTCTGAGGGATGTTGTACTGATGACTCATTGCCGGTAATGATGATTTATGTAATACTTTATTCTATATTTCAAAAGACTTTACAAAGATTAGAACTTGACAAAGAATTACAGAATTGCAGAGGTGTAAAGGATTTCAGAGATCTTCCAGTCTGATCCCTCTGGGAAGCTTGACATTGTGATACATCATCCCCAGAAAATGATCATTTAGTTGGCTTGAGTATAATCTGTGACGAGAGAACTCACTAGTTACAAGGCAGTCCTTCCTATAGCTTTCTGACAGCCCCAGTAGAGATTAAGCATTTCCCAATAAGCTGAAATCTGCTTATGTGAAACTTTCCTTTTTTGGTTCTAATTGTTGCTAATAGCAAGATAACCAAATTTACTCTCTCTTCTCTTTGTGGTGCATGGAAAGACCAGGTTGTTCATTCAACAGATGGAAGGCTAGGAGTCTAGAACCTCAGAGTTCAAAGCTACCTCAAAGACTATGTAGTCCCCTATTTCCATGAATAAGAATGCCCTCTATAACATACCTGGCAATAGTCATTTCTATCTTTGGTAGAAGATTGAGAAGCCACATCTTCTACATCAGCCCTTTCCACTTTTGGAAAGGTAACTCCAATGGTTCAAAAGTTTTTCCTTATATCATAGCTCACATCTGTCTCACTGTGGCTTCCAGGGAAGTTGCTGCTAATTCTTTCCTCTGGGGTCAAGTAGAACAAGACTAACCTCTTTTGCCCCCATGTGACCAACCTTCAAATATCTGAAGAGTTTTATCATGTGACTCCCTAGGTTTTCTCTTCTCTAGGCAAAGTGTGTGCAGGCCCTTCATTCCTTATACGGCATTGAAATCAAAGCCATTCCGCAAACTACTTATCATCTTCTGGAGATTCTCCACTTTATCCAAGTTCATCCTAAACTGTGCGACCTGGAACAATACCTCAAATATGGATTGAGAAGAATTTTGTTCTCTTGTTCTGACACCATTCTTTTTTATCACAACCTCATTAGCTGTTTGGGCTACTGGCTCACATTTTGGACTCGTTGACTTCAGCTATCGAAATCTTTTTTCAGAAGAACCACTTGTCTAAGCACACTCACTCATTTACATAACAATTCATATTTTATTCTTTTTTAATGTTTAAAAAAGGAATTCATTCACCATAATCTTGTCAAGTAATACGAATATTATTTCCTCATTTTTCAGATGAAGAAACCAAGACTTTAACTGATTTGCCCAAGGTCACAAAGTCACTAAGTGTCTGAAATGAGATCTGAGCTAAGGTTTTGTAGTTCATGTTTTCTACCATGTTACGCTGCAACCATTGTAATCATAAAGTTTGTTTTTTAAACCCACATGTACTACCTTGCATTTAACCTTATTAAATTTCATGTGATAAGAATGCACATAGTAATCACTTAATAAAGGCTTTACAAAGGAACCAATTCTTTTGATTGCTGACTGCTGAATGACTTGCTGTTACGAGGTTTAGTTCAATAGTCTAGCCTGTCAAGAACTTTATGTATCATATATCTTTCATCTAGCCTTCCCAGGTTTGTGTTATCTGAAAAATTTATTGTGTTACTATGCCTTGATCTAAGAAATGAATAAGAATGTTAAATGACATAGGCCCAAGCAGAAACACCAGCAGAAAAGACAATATGATGATGACAACAGGAGTATCATATGAACTAGCGTTTGGTCCTTTTCAGTTTGCAAAGTGTCTTATAAATACCTTGTTTTTCTTCAAGAAACCCCAGTTATTTCCCTCCCCCCACAGTGACATTGTACCATTGGACCAGTTTAGAATCATCTCCATCTTTTCCACCATAATAGCATGTAAGACTTTGACAAATGTCTTGCTAAAATCTAGGTACTGTAAACTATATATACAACATTTTCTGGCTATACCAGTTTAGTAACTTTCAAAAAAGGAAATGAGGTCAGCAGGGAATAATCTGTTCTTGGTAAACACTCTATGGATTGTGATCATAACTTCCTTTAATAGTTCTTCCCTAACTATACCTTTAATAATACATTCTAGAATTTTTTCTTTTACAGGATTCAAAACCAAATTCATTGGTCTCTAGTTTTTCAATGGAGCTCTCTTAGCTTTCCTTTGAAAACTGGGAAAACATTTATGTTTCTGAAGTCCTGAGGCTCCCCTTCTTCAAAAATTCATTGACAAAAGATTTTATCATCGTAGCTATAAGTTATTTCAGCACCCACAGGTATAGTACTTCTTGGCCTAATCATGTGAACACATCAAGGGAATTTATGTGTTTTTTCTTATCTTCTGTATCTGTTAGAATTTAAGCAATGTGTCTGCAATAACATGGCAGCTGTGAGGCTAGAATTAATCATCTCATTTTCCCTTTGAATCTGAAATACAGGTGTTCTTCACCAGCTGTATTAGATTTATTATTAAAAGGTAACATGTAAATAATCCTTTTTCCCCCAAATCTATTTTAAATGTACCAAAAGGTGCTTGTTCCTTAAAATAATCCCATTATAAATCTTTTGTGAAAACAAGGAATCTTTAACCTAGGCTTTCATATCTCAGATTCATTTAAAGTAAGGCACATTCATATGATGATCAGTGTATGAAAATAGAAATCATAATGTTGCTTCTATTTGATATCTACAGGACTTGCTAGTCTCAAATGTACTTAATTCAATAAGCATTTTTGAGCCATGTGTCATTAAATGTCCTAGGAGTTAGGGCTACAAAGAAGAAAAATAAATGACCCTTTTCCTTAAGATTGTTGGATTCAAGGAAACAATATAGACTGATAAACTTATACAACACATATAAGTATATGAACATATACATACAGAGTAATATAAAATATGTTTTTGTTGCTGGACACCAAATAAGGTTTCCTATATGAGTGACACCTGACATATGCTTTGAATGAAGCTAGGAATTCTATAAGGCGGCAGGAGGGGCGGTAAGGAAGAACATTAGAGGCTGGGGGCAGGCAGCCTGTACAAAAACACTGAGGTGGGGGATTGATTATCAGAGATAAAGAACAGGAAGTGTGAGTATATAGAATTGTGAGGGGGAATAATATAAGATCAGTTTGGATCTTAGTGAATTTGAATGTGAAACACTGGAATTTGTGTTTCATGTTAGAGGGAGCCAATGAAGATTCTTCAGAGGAGGAGTAACTCACAAAATGAATGGGTTGAAGTAGATGACCTCTACAGTTTTTTAGAGCTCAAAATTCAATGATAAAGGTAGTCTAGTTGGCAGGAAGGTAGAGTATGGGAATAAGGCTGCCAAGGTGGACATACTGTGAAGGTGTCTTGTTTGTATTTTTATTGCATAAGTGATAGGGAGCCACAGAGGGATTTTGAGTAGGGTAATGATGTGCTTATTAGAGGATTAACTTTTGACAAGCAGCTGAGTGAAGGATGGTGTAAGCATTTAGATGGATAGGACCTGAAAACATCAGACACACTCCCATCAACCATTCCATGAAATAACATTAGCTAAAGAGGAGGTATAAGATTTTTCTGAAAAGTGGAAAAGGTTTGCAATGAGAGGCGAATTCGAGAGGGTCAAGACAGGTTCTTTGCTTTAACATAGGGGAAATTGGAGGAATACTTCAGGTAAAGGTGTTTTTCTTATCTCGAGATTTAATTGATGACCTTCAGGAAACATGAGGATTTGCTTCATTAGGACAACTCAGGGGGAACATATTTCACAAAAATGTGTCCAGTAAAATTAAGCAGACCCCACTCATCACATACCTGCTACACAACCACTGTGGGGTAGATCAGTCCCAGTGGAAACTTCATGGTTTGAGCAAAATGAAGACAAAAACCATAGAAAGACACTTGGTGCAATTTTATTCTGAACACATAACAAAAGACGGATGTTTTTTAATGCCATCCATTCAGCTGCATTGGAATAATAACATTTCTATAGCACAAAGGAATTTCACATGTACCACCTGATTTGAGAATAATTACAACAGCCTAAGTTGGGCACTGCGATCCCAAGAGATGGTATCTAGTTTGATTATGAGGAAATTGAAAACTTGACCTTGAACCTAGGTCTGTCTCTTCTCTACTTCCTTCCCTCCCACTTCTCTCTTTCTCCCTCCCTCTCTACCCCCTTCTACCCTCTCTTCCCTTCATCTTGCTTCTCTGTCTTTCTCTACATCTCTCCTCTTTCTCCTTCTTTCCATACCAGTATTCTTTTCATTAAACAAAACTGCTAGTACACTGGTGTCTATTAATATTTCCCATTGTGCTCTTTGTAACAGCCCTATGACTTGAAGTACCTACAAGCTTAGAATCTATCTTGAATTGGGTGATATGCAGAAAGTAATTGTTCTTAATAGTTTATGGGAGTTTTTCTTGATACTTCATTGACTGAATAAACATGATAGTGGTGATGGTGGCAGTGGTGGTAGTAATGGGGGAATCATGCTTGATGGGGATAGAATCCCAGAATTGGGAGCCTAGAGATGCTTTTTGGGTCATCTCATCTGATACTACTCTATGAATCCCTACTTTGACATTTCTAAAAGGGGATTATCTCATTTTTACTTAAATACCTCCAGTAATGGTAGACTCAAAGCAGCCCATCTCATTTTTACATACCTGTAATTGTTTAGAAATTCTTCATATTGAGCTGCTTATATCTATCTACCCCTTTGGAAGTGTGCCTTGGAATTACATAGAAAAGGTCATGCCCCCCTATCTGACAACTCATTTCCCAGTTGAAGCCACCAATGCCTCTCCAAACCAGAACTATAATGAGTGAATCAAAAGTTCTTTGTAGGCAGAGACTGTCTTCATTTTTGTATTTGTATTCTCAGAGTATACTGAGAATATATTAGGTGTCTAATAAATGCATGGAATTGAATTGTATTGGGGTAAGGCAACTGAAGTTTCATCTCAGAGTGCTGATATTTAGAAGGTACAAATGCATAGCCTATGAACTCATTCCTCTTGAAGCTCATAAGTCCTCTAATAACTAATTCTTCACTGCTCAATTGGATTTATTTTCATTATTTGTATTATTTGTAATGTTGATTTAAAGGTAGATTTTATGCTGCTTGTTCCAGAAGCATTTTGCTTGCACTGGGTGGTAGGATGTCCCAATCCCTTCAATTATGCTTTATTGGACATACTTCAGCTTATCATATCCTTGAAATAAGGTGTCCAGAAAGAAACCAATATTCAACGGATAGCCTAAATAGTATACAGTGCAGGAGATACAATTCTTCCCATTTCTAGACATGACTACTAAGGTCATCTAAAATTGTATTTTTCTTTTGGGCAGTCAGGTCAACCACTTGCATCTATCGAATTGCAGTGAAATAAAGCCTCTAAGTCTTAAACAGCATGAAGCCCCATCTCTCTCATGTTGTATTTGTTCAACTGATTTTTTTCCCCTTAAGTGCAGAACTTTATATTTATCACTATTAAATCTTAGATCATTTTTCATAGCCCCTTACTGTAGCCAGTCAAAGTTTTTTGAAACCTGATTCTGTCATCCCTTAGAATCTCTTTCCCTTACAACTTTATATCACCAACAAATTTGATGCACATGTCATCCGGGTCTTCATTCAGGCAGCTGTACATCTGGTTAATTATTGTCAGGCAGAGCAGCTGGGCACAAATTATGCTAAAAATAAAATCATATTTGACTGATATTTTTCTCCCTTTTAAGTGAGCAACAATACTAATGAATCCCATCAAATGTGTTCATTCATTCAAGTAACTGAGGGTTAATTCTCCAGCATCCTCACAGGCTCATCAGAATAGGTTTATTTATTTACTTATTTTTTGGAGAGGGATTGAGGGAAGAGAGTATTGATCAGTTGAACTTAAGGTTGATAACTCTTTCTTCTTTTTAATACTTCTGAAGAGTCATTATTTCATCAGTATAGTTAGCTCATTCAACAACACAGATCCCAACTCCACCACAGTAGACAGATTTCATGAGCAGCTGCAACCAAAGCAATTCACTTGATGATGGACCTCTCTCTACTTAGCTAGGCTACTTTTGGTCATCTGACACCCAGTTCATAAGGGAACCTATATCTAAAGACATTTCAAGCTTGCTCATGTATATCAGAGTTTATTTTCCACTGGGTATAAACTCAGGAAATCACAGTCACTTTGTACAACGATGAGTCACCAGAATAAGACATTAATGGAGGGAAGTTGATGTCAAGGAGCACATACGCCTCAAATATCCTTATTTCCTTTCATAACCCTTTGTGGATTAATCATTTATGAATTTCTCTAGCCATCCTTTGAATCTATTTTTATTTTAAATCTCTACTACCTCTTTCAGGTAATGAGTTTTTAAAGTTCACTATCCTCTGTATAAAAGATTTCCTTTAATTTGTCCTTAAATTACTTCCCTAAAGCTTCAAAAAACAGTCCTTGGTTCTGATATTCTGAGATCTAATTCCATTTTCATCCAATTCATGTCTTTGTTGTTTTTCTTAACTTTTATCTTATAATTCAGTTCAATTTGGCAGTCAGTTAGCATCTTTTATAATGGCCAGTCACTCTGCTATACACTTGGGGGAGATCTAATTCAGATCAATTCAAAAAGTATTTATTAAACACCTTCCATGTGCAAGGCAATACACTAGGCATAGGGTTAAAAACACACAAAAAAATAGTCTCTGTTTTCAGGGGGCTTATATTCTATTGTGAGGGTAGCTAGGTGATACAGCAGGCATGGAGTCAAAAAGACTCATTTTCCTGAATTCAAATCTGGCCTTGGACACATCACTTGTGTGACCCTGGGCAAATCATTTAACCCTCTTGGCCTCAGTTTCCTCATCTGTAAAATGAGTTGGAAAAGGAAATGTCTAATTTCTATAGTATCTTTGCCAAGAAAACCCAAATAGGGTCATGGAGAGTTTGATATGACTAAAATGACTCAATGACTCTGTTGTATCCTGGTAGGCTCATCAGGATATGGCTGTTTGGGAGACAGGTGTGGGAGGGGAATCTAATTGGGTAGATGAAGTGATATTTCTCAATGTCATTGTTGCGATTATTCCTTCCACTTACACAGATCCCAACCCCTCCTGCATGGTCTTCAGGAGGTACTGGAACTGAGCTACAAACGTAACATAGTGGCCACACCTAAAGCCTTTCTACATTGGTTACATGCCATGTTCAAATGAGCCCTGGACTTGAAAGGAAGTGAGCTGAGATGGAATTCCAACTGGGTTTCTTACTAGCTGTGTGATGCTGAGAAAATTAGTTCCCCTCTCTGGGCCCCTTTTATTTGAGAAGTAGCATTGCAGAGTGCAGTAAGTGCCACACCAAGGTGTTACTCTGTGCCAGGCTGTAAGCACTGGGGATACAGAGAAAGACAAATTAATATTTTTTAAATCTACTGAAAAATAACACTATGAATATATGAGAAATATTTATTCAGCTTCCAGCAGGTACTCACCTATTCATGGATGGAAAAACCCTTTGCAACAATTACATAGCAGATCAACAGCACACTTTTTGGGAGCCACTGATTTAGACACTTTCCCCAGAATTCATTGATGAGGAAACCGAGGCCAAAAGACTTTAAATGACTCTTCCCAAGTTCACAGAGAGAGTAAAAAGCAGAGTCAGAATTTGAACCCAGTTCCTCTGACTCTGTTTTCCACAACATAAGAACTTAATCCATGTTCAGCTCCCTTTGGGGCACCAGTTGGGCAAACCTCCCTTCTGTCTTCACAAAGAGGGCAGGTACTCACTGAAATCTCTAACTTGCTCTTTGCCAACAATGGGCTCTTGCTTCTTTCCCTTATAAGGACTAGCCCTGGCACTGTGCTCATCTGGATGCCTAATTCATTTCTCTAGAAGCTACAGGTGCCTTTAGAGAGATGTGCTTAACATGGCAAATAGCTGACTGGTGCCCACATAATAGCTCCATTACAATAGCTACTATTTATATAGTACCATGGGGGCTATAAAGTACTTTCCTATACGCTCTATCATTTAATGATAATAACTGCTCAATTTTATAGTGATTTAAGATTTATAAAACATCTTCACAACAACTCATCCTCTGTTATGTATCCGACCCTAAGATAAAAGTACTAGAAACACAATTATCCTCATTTTGTAGGCAAGGAAACTGAGACTCAGAGAAGAAGGAAAAAGGAAGGAAGGAAGGAAGAGAAGAGAAGAAGAAAGAAAGGAGGAAGGAAAGAAAAATTTATTAGGTCCTTATGATGTACTAGGTAGTTTGCTAAGCACTTTACAACTGTTATCTCATTTAATTCTCATTACAACCCTGGGAGGTAGGTGATGTTATTATCCTTATTTAATAGTTAAGGAAACAGAAGCAGACAGTGAAGTGATTTGTCCAAGGCCACAGAGCTATTAAATATTTAAGACCAAATTTGAACTCATCGCTTCTTGACTCCAGGCTAGCACTCTATCCATTGTGCCAACTAGCTGCCATCTAGCCAGTCATTTAAACTTGCACATGATCACACATCTCGTAAGTAGCAGAACTGACCCCTGAAGCCAGGTCTTGAGATGAGAGGCAGCACTAAATATGAGTTGAAGAGAGGTCTGGATTTCAATTCTGGTTTTGCTCTATCTTGTGTGAACTTAGGTAAGTCACTTTCTCATCTATAAAATGAAGAGAATGACTAGATGAAAATTATTTGACACAGATAAGAATACTTGGCATGATGTAATAATAATAAATAAGACACACTCTCTCCTCAAAGGACTTACAATTTAATTGGGAAGATAAGAGTATTTAAATATGTACAAAGTATAGCAGGTCATCAATGTATAAAAGGGAATTCACCTCTTCAGTCTTTTCAGAATCTTCTTCTTTTTATAGTCTCTCCTAACATGGCATGTTTTCCTGTTGGGGACCCCAAACCTAGGTTCAGGGGAAGATGTTCTGGATTTGGAATGAGAGGGATTGGGTTCAAATTCTGATTCTGTGGGACATTGGGAAAGTCATTTCATCTCCCTAGGCTTCCATTTCCTTATTAAAAAAAAAAACTCAAAAGGTTAAAATCAAATAACCCTTAAGGTCCCTTTGAGTTCTGAATATCTAGGATGGTAAAGGAAGAATACTTCACTTAATGACTGTGTGTATTTATGGAATTTTATCTTCAAGTCCAATTTAGATTTCACAATAATGTTGACATATCTTACTAGGTGAAAATTGCTATGAAATGCTCCAAACATCCAACTTATCAACCTCTCAGAATTAAGATCTGATCATCAACACTGGGTTCTACCTCCAAGAATACACCATTGCTTAAAGGTATTTTTGATGTAGGAATTGTGGATATGAGTTGTTTAAGAATTGTAGAATCTTGAAGATGGAAAGGACCTCAATAGTTATCATGTCAATCTATATTCAAACAAGAATCACTACCATAGCATACCAGCAAATGATAACAAGTAGAGACATAGATAGAGACCTGGGCCTGGAGTCAGGAAGTCTTGAGTTCAAATCCAACCTTACACATGTACTAGTTGTGTGACATTGGACAAGTCACTTAACCTTTGTCTGCTTCAGTTTCCTTATCTCTAAAATGAAGATAACAATAACTTTTACCTTAGGGTTGTTGTAAGGCTCAAGTGAGATAATATTTAGAGAACATTTTGTGAACTGCCAAGCATTATATAAATGCTATTAACATTGTTATTATTTTGCCTTTATTACCTCTAGTAAGGGGCAACTCACTACTACATTATCTAGACTTTCCAAAGCATCCACATATCCACAAGTTTTGCTTTCATCTGAGGTATAAAAGCAATAAATGTATACCAAAAGTCTATAACATCTGGAGTTAGAGGACCTGGATTCATGACCTTATTTGGGGTTTTCTTGGCAAAGACTCTGGCGTGATGTCTCATTTCCTTCTCCAACTCATTTCATAGATGAGGGAACTGAGGCAAACAGGGTTAAGTGATTTGCCCAGGGTTGAACAGGTAGTAATGTCTGCGGCTGCATTTGAATTCAGGTCTTCCTGACTCCAGGTCCAGTGGTCTATCCACTGTACCACATTGTAAGGGAATTGCCAACCCCCAGCCTCTTGGACGGCATTCACTGGTCACGACTCAGGTAAACTGAGGGGAGACTGGTAAGGCATGAACAAGATGGCGCTGGGAGGAAGGGTTCCGCCCCTGTTTTGCTCAAGGCTATTTTCCCAGGCTTTCTAGAGAACAAAGAAGCCCAAAATGTTTTGCTGCCTTGTGGCTACGTGTCCACACTGGGCAGTCCTGGTTTAAGGTAAATTACTTCCTTATAAGGGCAAACTAATTGGTGATAGGTTCACTTAGAGCACTGGTGTCAGAGAAGAGATAAAAGCACCGCTCACTGCTTGAATAAATGGAGTTCATACTATCTTGTCTCCCGCCTCCATCATTGCTTACAGCTAACTCCACCAAGGCCTGCAGGCTTCTGCTGGTCAGATAAGCCTGTGGGCCCGAGAGATTGGGCTCAGACTCCCGGGGTCCCTAACACCACCTAACTGTCCCCTGGATTGCTACTTGTTACCTATATGACCTTGAGCAATTTTTAAATGCCTCTTTAGGCATTTAAAGATTAGAAGATTGGACTAGATCATCTCAAAGGTCTCTTTCAGATCTAAATCTATCATCTTATGACTTCTTCTTTCAGACTCTATTTCCTATGGTATAAGTCAGAAAAGTAGGAAAAAGGAAACTGCTCCAATCCTAACAGAAGTAATAACATTTCTAGCTGGAGAGAAAGTCAAAATCTCAGAAGACAACATCTGAACAACTGCTACTTTCCTCATAAACACACACAAGACTTTGCTGACTCTCCTATAGTTTGCTGCTTATTTCCAGTGAACTTTTTCATTTCCTACCAATGAATCTTGTTCCAACAGTCTGTAGAGTCTCCTGCTGTGGAGCCAGAATATTTGTGGTTAAGACCCACCTCCAACTGGGCAAATGTGTGAAGCAAGTAGGTTGAGGGTAGGGCTTATTTTTCTATGTGCTCAGGAATGCATAGCATTGTTCCCAAAGAAGCTTATTGAAATATCATATGTTTGGAATGTCACTCATTTGTATTCATGTTCAAGCTGGAAAGGGTCTTGGTCAACCTAGACTTAAGGGACTTTAGGTAAGGATTAAATAAGGAAGCATAGGTACCAGTCAGTTTGGGAGCACCTAGCTATCTTTTATATGAACTAAGTATTTTATTTTGATGCATTATTTCTGGTTTTATATAATCTTTTTTTTCTCTTATAAACAAACTCAAAGACCCATAGTCATATGGTCCACAGCATAAGAAGGGAAAGAATGAGCAAATATAAGTCTAAGGCATTCAGCTGTGGTACCAGGGGCAGAAGAAGCAAAAAAAAATTTCGTGTTCAGGTAGACTGGGCTCTGAAGAAATGGAGACAAGTAGGGTCAGGAACCAAAGGAAGGTAGGGGGTTCAATGGATCAAGGAGGGAGGTTATATAATCTCACCTGATACAACAAACCTCTAAGATAGGTATTATGATGCCCGTTTTACAGGTGAGGAAACTGAGGCAAACAGAGGGGGTTAAGTGACTTTCCCAGGGTCTTACAGTTAGTATGCAATTTGAAACTGAATTTGAACTCTGGACTTCCTGACTCATCTAGTATTTTACTCACTGTGCAACCTAGCTGCCTTATCAAGGCTCAATCTCCTTAGCATTTTTTGGGGGGAAGGGGCTTTTACAGATCTTGTACTTGATTATCTCTGAGTATATTATATTCTCTCTAACAGCATATAAGTTTTTTGAAGGACTGTCTCATTTTTTTTTTTTTTTGTTATCACTGGCACCCAGAAAGCTACCTAGCACGTAGTATGTGCTTAATAAACGTTTATACATCAATTGAATGTTTGAAATATCTATTATGTTCCAAATACTGTGCTAGGTGCTAGAGACGTAAGGTTAAAAACAAGACAGTTTCTATTCTTTCTATTCATGGAACTTAGAGACCTTCCCAAGGTTTCTCTCTATTTCCCTCTCTCCCACTACTGACCTCCCCAGCTCCCTCCATCTTTCCCTCCCTTTTCTCTGTCTCTGTATCTGTTCGTCTGTTTCTACCCCAACCTCTCCCCCCATTTTATAGTTGTAAGTGGCCAACCTGGGGCTCTGACTCCAAATCCTGGACTCATTCCACTGCACACTCATACCTCCCTTGAACTCAGTAGAAGAGATTTCTTCTGCTTTGAAAAAATTGTTACTTCCTCCATTTCCTCCTTGTCAAATAAGGCTCAAAACCTTGTACCATTTATCAGGTAAGGAACTTTGCCTCCCATACATGATTCTTGGCACCTTTTTCAAAGTCATCTAAATCTGAGACATCAGGAATTTCATTCATTTCTATCCATATTCAAGTTGTGCCATACCTTGTCACAACAGGAGTGCAGATCTTTGACACACTAAAATGCACAACTATTTCCATCTTTGAAAAATTGCCTATAGGGTTTGACGCCCATTGGTTTCTAAGCCTCTAGTCTGAGAAACATCTTATTCATTTGATAGCTTCTTCTTACTGTGTATCAATCTTGCTACAATAAATCTGTATACTCACTACAATCCAGAATATATACATACCTATACACACATACAGATACATTCTATCTATCTATCTATCTATCTATCTATCTATCTATCTATCTATCTATCTACCTATCTATCTATCTATCTATCTATCTATCTATCTATCTATCTATCTATCATGTAACTCCCATGCTCAGAATTTTCATTGGTTCTCTATTACCTACTGAGTATATTTCAATCTCTTTTATTTAGTATTTGAAATCCTCTAAAATTTAGTACCAACTTGTCCTTTAAGTATTATGGGCATTTTATTCTCTTTTGTACATTCTACAGTCAAACTGAGCTACTCTTGGGCATTTCCTTTCCTCAGAACATGTCTCATGTTCTCCTATTACTTCCATGCCCTTTGTCCACATTCATTTCTATTCACAGTAGATAGTACAAGTATGATTTATAAGCATTGCTGTCTTCATTTTATAAATGAGAAAGGATTTGTCCAACATGTCGGATGTAGGAGTCAAACCCATGTGTCCTGAATCAAAGTCCAACACTCTTTCCTCTACACTGTGTTACTTGGATAAAACTCTTTTTAAGTGAAGTCTTATTCTCAATTATGTTTCTACAATAGATAATAGTGCAACTGACTTAGTAAGTTGAATGTATTAATCAACAAGCATTTATTAAATGCCTACTATGTTCTGGGCCCCAAAGGCCCTGTGGATACTCAAATGGATCTGTGATCTCATTGATAAGGGAATATCTTCTGACGATAATAACCCATCCATGCCTGCCTGTTCAGTGTGACCCTGGGCAACGTTTTCCCAGAGTGCTCCAGAGTGAGGCAGGTTTTCAGATACAAAAGCAAAAACGAAACAGTTCAAGAACTTATATTTCTTTAGGAGAGACCTGACCACGTAGAGACAGATGGAGAAGACGTAACAAATAAAAGGAATGTTATTTTATGTTAAAATTTTATTGATTTAAAGTTTAATTACTTTTACATTAAACAGAATTTTTAAAAAACACATTGAATAGAATATGATAGCTGTCACAAAATACATGAAGAGCTGTTATATTAAAGAGGGATTAGACATTTGCTGGAGCTTCAGGGGAAAGTCAGTTCCCTGAGGGCAGAAACTCATTTTTGTCTGTATTTTCAATTTCTAGCATGGGATCTGGCATGTAGTAGGTGCTTAATAGGTGCTTGTTGGTTGATTAAAAAGGAAAAATATGACAAACAGATATAAGTAGGGGGGGCAGGCTTCATTTTAATATAAGGAAGAACTTGCTAGGAGTTTGTGCTGTCTAAAAATAGGTTGAATTACCTTGTCAGAAAATGAGTTCTCAATAACCGGAAGCTTTACTGCAGAGACAGTTGCTTGGGGATGTAGGAGAGTAGATTTATTTATCAGGCAGGTGATTAGATTAGATGACCTCTGAAATTCCTTCCAAATTATTAATTCTATGAATCTCTGCATTTTTTCATTAATGACAGAGAAACCTTCAAAATCTTCCCCCCAAAATAGGTCTGATCATGTTAACGTTATCCCACTCTCTTACCTCCCCACTCAATAAACACCTTATTTCCTCTAGGATCAAATACAAAATCCTGTCTTTGGTTTGTAAAGCCCTTTACAATGTTGCCCTTTCCTATCTTTCCAGGTCTTTTTACATTATACTTTACCACACTGTAATCCAGGGACGCTGACCACTATGCTGTTCCTCACACAATATACTCCCATTTCCCAAGTCTGCGCCCTTGTGCTGCTTGTCTCTCCAGTCCTGTAATGTCCCCTTCCTCACCTCTGCCTAGTGGCTTCCCTGGCTTTCTTCAAGAATTAGTTCAAATCTGTCTGTGCAAGAAGCCTTTCCCAGACTTTCTCCCTAATAGGGCCTTCCCTTAGACCAGCTTCCATGTATACTATATATTTTGTATATAGAATTTTTTTCTTTGCATGTTGGCCCCCTCCTTTAGAATTTCTTACTTAATCATTAGAATAAGAGGACAGGTACAGTTTTTGTCTTTTTTTAAATCCCTAGTGCTTAGCATAATGCCTGGCACATAATGAGCTATTAATAAACACTCATTGGTTGACTGATCTCCATGTCAATATTCTGATGAATATCAGTCCTGAGTGGACTTCAGTTTCCTCACCTATAAAATGGGAAGGGTAGTAATTGTCAGTGTTATAAGGAAAGTCTTTCCAAGCCTTATGGTACTACAGAAATACTGGTTATTATTGGTATTAGAGATGATTTCTTCAATTACATAGCTTCCTTCCTTGTTGGTCATTATGTGAATTTGAAAAATGACAATGTATGTGGAGGTCTCCCCCTCTCCTTAGAAAGCTAGGGGGCTTTTTTTCTTTTTGATCATAAAGCAAAATGTTGACAGAATCAGAAATAGATCCTGAGGCTGCTGGCTGGTAGATAAGAAATTCTCCTCCCCCTTAAAAAGTAAGTATAAACATTTTCTTCATTATAAGTAAAATGAGACAATGTGGGAAGCATTTATTATTAGTACAACATGTTTTGCCTTGAGGGTGGTACATATCACAGAGAAGCAAAATGCCACAATTGTTTTACATTTCATACCGTCTGAAACCTACTGTGTCTCCTACAGCTCATGAAATAACAACATATTTCTGCCACTTTCACTAAATTCTCCCATTCACTATTTAGAATTTGCAAAAATTACCTCTCCTGGTCTGGTTCTAGCCTTAAAGGCATGTCAAACACATGGCCCACAATGCTTTTTAGAACTGATCAAACCAGATTAAATGGATTTTGGGGAATATTTAACCAAATAAAAACACAATAATCCTTAGTTATGGTTAACATAGGGGCAACTAGGTGGTATAGTGGATAGAGTACTGGGCCTGGAATCAGAAAGACTTATCTTTGTGAGCTTAAATCTAGCCTCATATACTTACCAGTTGTGTGTCCCTGGACAAATCATTCAACCCTGTATGTCTCAGTTTCCTCATCTGTTAAATGAGCTGGAGAAGGAAATGGCTATTCAATTCAGTATATTTGTCAAGAAAACCCCAAATGGAGTCATCTTTTTGTATGGTGTAATGAGCCTTCTTTCTATTTAAGCTTGACATCATTGCCTTAGAGAGTTGAGATTTTCGTAATTTATTTCTTCTTTATCTGACAACCACTGACAGAACAAAAACCTACCATGTGTAATGTCAAGTGTGAACTTTCTGACTTTGGGCAGTCATTTAATGTCTCCGGGCCTCAGTTTTTCCATGTGTAAGATGAGATGTTTAGATTACATGACCTCCAAGATTCCATGTCTTAATTTCTGTTCCTAAGAACTGTGAGAGAACAAGGATAAATAGGACAAAACATTTGTTCCAAGCTTCTCACTTTTCAAGTAAGGAAACTGATGCCCAGGAAAGTCAAACGATTTTCTAAAAGAACTTTACTGATGAATCTTGTAGCTATTCCTCTTACACATTTATTTTCTAATTTGCTTCATCTTTATTCTGTGTCCCTCTTAACCCTTCCTGTGATCTAGGGGGCATAGTGGATAGAGCAATAGTCTTATAATCAGAAAGATCCAGATTTACGTCTTACCTCAAACATTTACTAGCTGTGAAATCACGGAGAACTCATTTCACCTAGTCAGCCTTAGTTTTCCCATTAGTAAAATGAAGAAAAGAGTTGTAGCATTTAAAGGTCAAATGAGATAATGAATGGAAAGTACTTGGCAAATCTTTAAGTGTGCTATATGTGGGTCAATTTTTATTATCATAAGAGAGAGATGGCTATCTCCTGGGGGGCAAACTGTGAGATAAAGATAGACTTTATAGAGAAGGCTATTTCTGAGCTAAGCAATGCTTAGTACACAATACCTGGTACATAGTATTCACTTAATACATTTTTATTGACTGACTGGTAGATTTGAATAAGTGGAGGTGAGGAAAGGAGAATCATTTAGCTGAGAGGAAAAGCAAGTTAGGATCTACCATCTGTCCCAAAAGTCTTGGCGAAGTTTAAGCTATTGAAATTTAAACGTAATTTAGAATCTTTCACAGAGTAGATACTTAATTATTAAATTTATTGCATTGAACAATGCAAAAAACAGAGAAAATCTCTTATAATCAACTTGGTAAGATTTTTAATTCCATAAATAAAGTATTTATTTTCTTTAAATGGTGAAGCAAAAAATTAAATTCCAAGATCAAATAAGTGTTGGTTCCATCTGGAATAATGCAGCATTGCATAAGAATATGAGAGCTGTTTTCAATTTAACATCAATAGGTTCACATTGCAGAAAATGTGGACATGCCCAGCAACAATGACACAGGAACACAAAATCAATGCCCATTATAGGATAGCATAGAAAAGGAACACAGCAAGAAGACTCGGAGGAAACATAAAGATGTACCTGGGAGAAATGAACAAGACTCTGGGGTCCAGTCCCCTGAGCTTACATAGTTTAGTGGCAAGACCAGCGAACCAGAGGATAAAGGAAGTTGGAAGGAGACTAAGGGATTATCTACTACTAAAATGAAAGCAACCCTTTCATTTTATAAAGAAGAACAAGGAGGTCCAGAGCCGTGCTCAACATCTTTCAGGTAGTAAGTAGTGAAAGACTCAAATCCATCCCTCTTTCTCTTTTTAGTCTTTGCTCTCCTAGTACCTAGTAACCGCCTTGCCTGTAGTAGGTGCTTAATAATTGCTTGCTGGTTTGGACTGGATTGGAATGATTGCAAATGTAGGGCTCCTTCCTCTACACCATACCACCTTTCCCAAAAGATCCAGATTCAAGTGCCATCACACAACATGCCAGATGTGTGATGTTGTGTACATCATGTAAGTTTTCAGTCTTAAAATGGAAATAATTATATTTCCACAACCTACTTCTCAGCATCAGGGAGTCCTTATAAATAGATTGTAGAGAAAATGCTTTATAATCTTTAAAGCTCTATGGGAATGTGAATAGTTATTAACCTTAAACGATACTATGTATATGAAAGTATTTTATAACAATAAAGTGGGAATTATTATAATAGAGCTATTATATAGGAGCTAGTTGGCTGTTCCTTATGCTAATCACACTTTTCTAAATATGCCTGTAGACCCTGGAAAACGAAACAGGTGTAGAGGAGTACAATCAGTGAGTGAATAATCATTTATTAAGTGCTTGCTGCAAGCCAGGAGGGCCGGCTAGGGGGTGCAGTGCATAGAGCCCTGGGCCTAGAGTCAGGAAGACTCATCTTTGCGAGCTTAAATCTGGCCTCAGACACTTACTAGCTGTGAGACCCTGGGCAAGTCACTTCCCCCTGTTTGTCTCAGCTTTCTCATCTGCAAAATGGGCTAGGGAAGAAAATGACAAACCGCTTCAGTATCTTTGCCAAGAAAACCCCGAATGTGGCCATGAAAAATTGGACACAACTGAAATATCACAACAGTAATGAAATGCTGGGAACAAAAATATGTGTAGAAAGAAAGACAGTCCCTGTCTTCAGGGGGTCCACATTCTACTGGGGAAGACGACACATAAAAGGAAGATGGAAAGCGGGGAGGCAGGGACGTAGAAGAAGTCCCTAGCGCAGCCTGGAGAGGAATGAGACAGTGGGTTTCAGCACCCTCCTCAAATGGAGGTTCTGGGTAAAGTCCACTAATCAGAAGGAGAGGCCTGGGGTGGGGTTGGGGGGTTCATGTGGGGGACATTTCCAAGTCAGGGGGGCCCATACATCCAACGTATGAATTCCAAGGTTGGAATGGAGCTTCAGAATGAAGAACGAGAACACGGTAGAGAACTGCAGGGCTGGTGAAGTGGTTTAACCAAATGATGTGCCTGTCTCAGAGAAGGTGAAAACAGATGCTCTGGGTTAGGATGCCAGCTCTGGTGAAGCAGTAAAAGCACCTGGTTTACTCTCCAAGGAGCTGAGTTTGAATCTTGCCTCCACTCCTTATTTATTCCATGTTGGACCTTGGAAAAATCAAGAGCCTTTTCTAGAAGTAATTGCCTTCACTGGTAAAAATAAAGGAAAGGAATTCTCTGGCCATTCATGTCCTTTGCACCATTAGATCCTATGAAACAATGACTGGAGACTGAACCTTGTGGGAAAATGCTCTGAAAAATGTTAAGAGAAGGGCAATTAAGATGAAAAAGGGCAAGAAGATCATGTCACATAAGAAGGAAATGGGTATCATATTTAGCCTTGAGAGAGATGTGGCAGAGATCTGGGCAGGGGGAGTACCTGATAACTGTCTGTTAGTGTAGAGGGATTGGCTTTGTTCTACTTGGTTCCGGAAGCCAGACCTAGGAGCAAGGGATGAAAGTTTCAAAGACTAAATTTAGATTCATAAGGAAAATCTTCTTGACAAAAACTTTCTCAAAGTGGACCAGGATGCCTGTGGAGGTGGTCTACTTCCTCTCACTGAAGATCTCTAAGCAAAGACTAGGTGGCTACTCTTCAGAGATGCTCTATGGGAGATTCTTGTTTAGGAAGGGGTTGGACTAGATTGTCTCTGAGGCACTTTTATATTTGACATTCTAGGATTCTGGAAAGTGACCTGACTCTTGAAGATGATTGGGGATGTCTCTTTTTGCAGGTGTGACATTGTGTTAACAGAATCACAAAAGGCAGAGACTTAAAAGGGACCTGAGGGGTCATCCAGTGAAGTCCATTTAATATACATGAAAGAATTCCCATCATGCCATACTCACGGCATGGTTGTCCAACCTCGGTCTGGAGGCAGCTTGGTGGTACAGTGGATAGAGTGTTGGACTTTGAATCAGGAAGACCTGAGTTCAAATTCTACCCCATTAGATACTTACTAGTTGTGTGATCCATAGCAAAACACTGATGAGGATACCTTGGTTTTGGCTATCTCTCTGAAAATGGGAATAATAATGGCATCTACCTCCCAGCTGTTGTGAAGTTCCAAGGAGATGATATAATGAAAATGCTTTGTTGAACTTAAAGCACTACATAAGCTGCCTACTATTAATAAGACCACCAATCAGTAAGAATCTACTGCTTCTCAAAACAGCCCATTCTACTTTGGGATAGCTATAAGAATTTGGAAGATTTTTTTCCTAACTAGTAAAAATCTTTCCCTTCCTTCCCTTATATACTTATATTCTTTTTTACATACACAAAGATTTTTAGGGGAAAAATGTCCTATCAAGAAAGAGGTGAGAGATCTATGGATGCAGGCTGGGTTAATTGAGTAGAGACTAACCCTCAAGAAAAGGTTGAGTAGGAAGAAGAAGAGGGAAGAATCCCTGGGCAGGGCTCTGTTAGTCAATATCCTTTTCTGCTTAGAGTTCTTCCTTCTGCCATAGTCACCAATGGCTAGACTTTCCATGTTTTGGAAAGTCCAAGAGCCATTAGGAAGCCTGAATGTCATCTTCAAGTACAAGGCAGGGTGTCTCCAGGGTATTTCCAAAGCAAATGGATTATGGACTTTGGATTTTGATTATCTTTCATTTTAACTGCATTTGAGAGTTATATTTGGAAAGAGATATCCCTGTTATATTAAGACAAAATGGTATATGAGATATAAAAAATTGGATCTGAAGGCTATGAGTTTAAATGCTGGATCCTGAGCAGGTGTGTTAGAAAAAGTCCCCTAGTACTCTTTGAATGAACACTGCACACATAGGCTACTGACCAGGTGAGAGCCCTTCCTGGTCTTCCTGGGGAGCATTTATACCCATGTAAGTTGTTAACTGCATTAACTTAGCTACCATGGTACAGGGGAAATGGTCCAGAACTACCAGATGATACTCCTGGGTTCTCATCCTGGCATTTGTATTTGCAACATGGCATAACAAGGTGAGCAGAAGCTTTCCATTTGAAGTCAAAGGATCTAAGTTCACACTGCCACCTAATACCTACATTGTTGTCAAGTCATTTCATTCATGCCAGCCTCTTTGTCACCTTGACAAAGATATTGGAGTGGTTTGTCATTTTCTTTTCTGGCTCATTTTGCAGATAAGGAATTGAGGCAAAGAGGGTTAAATGACTTGCTCAGAGTCACACAGCTAGTAAGTGTCTCTGAAGCTGGATTTGAACTCAGGAAAATGAGTTAATCCTGGTATATCCACTGCGCCACCTAATTGCCCTAATACCTATGTACTTGGGATAAATCTGACACCAAATGGCCACTAAGGTTCCTTCCAGCTATAAAATCCTATAATTGTGTGATTTTTTAAAATTAGAAATGGGCAGATACTTATCCCCCTATTCAATAAAATCCAGTTGCTCCTTATTACCTTCAAGATAAAATTTAAAACCCATTTTTTGGCTTTTCAAGCTCTTCATAACTTGTCCCTTTCCTGACTTTCTAGTTTACATAAACCTTAATTCTCTCCACACTCCTCATGATCTAGCGACACTGGCCTCCTTTCTATTCCTCAAACAAGACACTCCCTCTTCCAACTCTGTGTTTTCTTTGGTTATCCTCCATGCCTGGAATTTTCTCATCTCTGCCTCTTAACTTCCTTCAAATTTCATCTAAAATCCCTCCATCCATAAGCAGTCTTTTCCGGTGCTCCTTAATGTTAGGGTCTTCCCTCTGTTATCTCCAACTTCTCTTGTATATGTCATTTATCCATAGTTATTGGATTATTGCCTCCCCCATTAGGCTGTACATTCCTTGAGAACAGGAACTGTATATGTTGTCTTTCATGGTATTCCCAGTGCTTGAGCACAGTGTCTGGTACACAGTAGGTGCTTAATAAATGTTTTTTGCCTTGACTTGACATTTTGCTTTGCATAGTAGTTATTTATTTATTTTTTTGTTTTAGCTCTCCCAACAGACTGAAAACTTCCTAAAGCCAGGGATTATGTTTTAGTCACTTTGTATTTCTTACTGAATCTATCACAGACATCATGTTCTGTAAAGTCAGTAAATAAGCATTTATTAACCACTGACTATGTGTCAAACACTGTACTAGGTGAGGGGGATACAGATATAGCAAAAACACAGTCTCTGTCCTAAAAAATAATCTCACATTTTTATGGGAGAGAAACTATGTAAGCATATAATAAATGCTCAATAAATATGTATGCATGATGAATGAACCAGTAAAGGAATACTTCAAGTACTAAGCCTTATTCTTTTAACATAGAGATGATGAATTAAAGCTTGAAATACAAAACTCATTAGAATTATATTTATGATGATTCAGAAGTAAAATAAAAACCAAAACAAAACAACCCGCCAATCTATTTTTTAATCTCATTCATGGTTAATATGATTTTGAATGATTGACCAGATTCACTTAGTCATCCAATTTCTATAATTGATGCTTATTCTTGCTGGGAGTTTCCAATGAAAATCATGGCTTCCTTTTTCATCACTACTATTTATTCATGTCCTGGAAAGCTCTCATAGCAGGGCAATAGTTTAAATGTTTAAACTTCTGAGAAAGAAAAATCAATAGAAAATGCATATCATTTCTCCCTGCCTGCTCATAAGTCTCTCACCACCTTTGACATATACATGAATGTTATTGTACCACTGAGGAATGAGTATTAGGAATTCAGAGAAACATGGGAAGACTTAAATGAAGTGATGGAGAACAAAGAGAAAAATATATACAACGGCTCTTGTAATGTCAAAGAGAGCTAACCTAAAGATCAGCTGAATTAATATTAATTGCAATGAACAATTTTAGTCCCAAAGAACAGAGAATGAAATGCCCATCCCTCCTCTTGGAAAAGAATTGGGGGACAAAAAGAGCAGAATGTTTTATAAGCTGTCTGATATTATATAGCAGTAGCTTTGTTGTTAGATTTTGCTTCATTGTTATAAGTAATGGTTCAATGAGGGGCAGGTATATTGAGAAATAACTGTAATATTAAAAAAAATAAGTCATCAATTTAAAAAGAGAAAAAAACGAATGGAGGGAAGGAATTACATTATCATTCTGTGACTCCTTGATAATGTTCATGAACCTTATAGACTTAATTTATTTGATGCTATAATCTGATCATAATTATGATGATAATGATGATGTAAAGTGTAATGGATAGAGTACCTCCCCATTAAGCAGGTTCACAACCTACGTGTCACGCTTGCCTCCTCACTTTCATTCATGCCATACATCCAATCAGCTGCTAAGCCTTGTCATTCTACCTCTTGCCTGGTTTAATGTAATAACCTTGTGATTGGTCTCCCTGCCACCAGGCTCTCCCCATTTTAGACAACTGCCAAAGCAATTTCCCTAATGTGCTGGTTTGACCATGTCACCCCAACTTCCAGCCAACAAATTCCATTAGGTCCCTATTACTTTAAGGTTCAAATAGAAACTCTTTTGTTTGGCATTCTTCATAACCTGATTCTTTCCTATCTTTTCCTTCTTTCACAGTATTCTCCTCTGTGTACTCTATGGGCCAGCCATTTTTTCAGTCCTTTTTCATTCATCTGACTCTTTATGACCTCATTTAGGGTGTTTTTGGCAGAGATACTGGAGTAGTTTGCATTTCCTTCTCCAACTCACTTTACAGATGAGGACACTGAGGAAAAGAGGGTTAAGGACTTGCCCAGAGTCATGTAGCTAGTAAGTTTTCTGAGATCGTATTTAAACGCAAGTCTTCTCAGTTTCAGTCTCAGCACTGTGTCACACAGCACCTGGCTGCTAATTGCTTCCTTCATATTGCTGCTCTATCTCCCCTCTCTGCTTTCATATTGGCAGTCCCCTATGCCTCAAACACTCTCCCTTTTCACCACTGCCTATTAGAATCCCTGGCTTCCTTGAAGACCCAGCTGAAAGGATACCTTCTATGGGTGTCCTTTCTTGACCTCTCTGGCCTTTTCCTCTAAGGTTATCTTCCAGCTACTCTGCATATATTCCAGACACACCTATCCATGTACAACGTCCCAAGATAGCCCGTTCTACAGAGATATCACTTATTGTCATGAAACTTTTTCTTACGCTGTACCTAAAATTGACTTATTGGCCACTTTCACCTGTTGGTCCTGGTTCTTCCATCTGGAGCCAAAGAGAATGAGGCTAATAATCTCTCTTCCATGTGACAATGCTTCAGAGAGTTGAAGGCAGACATCATTGTCTCTCCCACCAAGCCCTGCTTTTCTGCTCCAGGTTAAGTACACTTATTTTTTTCAACTAATCTTGGCATGAGCTCAAGTAATTCCACCATCCTTGTTACCTGCTCTGAACTCTTTTACTGTTCTTCTTAAACTGTAGTACCCTGAAACGAACACAATAAATCAGATGTGTTCTGATCAGGACAGAGTGGTGTATAATTATTACCTCCTAATTTTTGGAAGGTAAGCTTCTCTTGGGGCAGCTAAGTAGTACAGTAGAGTACCACGCCTCAAGTTGGGAAGATCTGAGTTCAAATTCAACCTCAGAGGCTTACTAGCTGTATGACTCTGGGCAAGTCACTTAATCTTTGTTTACCTCAGTTACTCATCTGTAAAATGGGGACACAATAGAGAAGGAAATGACAAACCATTCTAGTATCTTTGCCAAGAAAACTCCATGGACAAAGTCCATGGGGTCACATAGAATTGAACACAACTGAATGACCGAATGACAACAACAAATAATTCTCTGGATCATTATTGTTGCAATAGACTTCGTAAAGACTGCTTTTTTCTGGGTCTCTTGGTTCTTTGGCAGAACTTTTCTTTCTTTTCTTTTCTTTTCTTTTTTGGCTGCCATATCATCCTGCTGACTCATTTTATGCTTATAACACACTAAAAACCCTAGATCTTTTTCAGATGCACTGTTGTCTAAACATACCTTCCATGTATTCATGAGACTGATAGGTTTTTTACCCTAAATGGAAGACTTCACATTTTTTCTATCATCTTTCATCTTATTAGATTTAGCCCAGTGTTCCAGCCCATCCCTCTCTTTTTGGACGCTGATTCTGCATTCCAGTGTGTTAGGTTAGGTGTGTCTCCTAAGTAGGTGTCTTCAGCACACAGTTGCTACTTGGTAAAATGACAAGGTTGGACCAGGTGATCTCTAAAGCACTTTCCATCTCTAACAGTTACATTCAGGGAAAAGTACATAGGATTTGAGACAGAGAGATTGGGTTCAGACTTCACCTCTGCTACTTACTACTTGGGTGACCTCAGGCAGATATTTAGGCTGTGAAGCCCAATTTCCTACTCTATAAAATGATGGATTCAGCTAGAAGGGGTGGGAAACATTGAGGCCTTGAGTTCATATGTGGCACTCTAGGTCCAAATTCAGAATGATTTATGAAGTTTAGATTCAGTCAAAAAGCCTCGCTTGAGGACCTAGAAGGCCACATGTAGTCTTGAGGTCGCAGGTTCCCCACCTCTGAACTAGATGATATCGAATGTAGTTTCATTCTTTCAGTGGCAATAGAAGTTTTAATCTAGCATCTTTAATATGTATTTTATTTGTATTATAAATAGTATTTTATTTTCCAATTATATGTAAAGACACTTTTTAGCATCCATTTTTATATGATTTTGAGTTTTAAAATTTTTCTTCCCTCTCTCCCTTCCCTCCCGTCTCCCCAACATGACTAGCAATCTGATGAAGGCTATACATGTGCTGTCATAAAAACATTTCCACACAAGTCATGTTATGAAAGAAGAAACAGAACGAAAGGAAAAAATCCAACAGAAAAAGAAAGTGAAAGTAGTATACTTTAATCTGCATTCAGATTCCATCAGTTCTGTCTCTGGATGTGGATTACATTTTCCATCATGAGTCTTTTGGAATTGTCTTGGATCATTGCATTGCCGAGAAGAGCTAAGTCAATCATGGTTTATCATTGCACAATATTGCTGTTTAACATGTATTTTAAACCAGTCATAGTGATATTTTTCCTGCTACTGGAAGGCTTGAAGCTTGTGGATCTCTTAAACTTGGGAGTTCTGAGCTACAGAACTCTTATGCTTGGGAGTTCTAAGCCAATCAGGTGTTTGCATTAACTCTGGCACTAATATGATGAGCCTCTGAGGGCAGGAGGCCACCAGGCTGCCTAAGGAGGAAGCAAAGGAGAGCAAAGATGCTATAGTTCCAGGGGCAGCACTATACTTCCAGCTTGAGTGAGAGAGGGAGACCCGTTCTCAAAATACAAAACAAGCAAACTAACATACATTTTAAATAAAGTTAGTGAAAGGGAAAAGAAAATACTCATATTCAAACCATGGATCTCTAATGTGACCAAGCTATACAATGAAAGAAGTAACTAGATTTGAAGTCAGAAGACTTGAGTTCAAATCTCAAATCTGTTAAATACTCTTAGGATTTATGTCAGAAAAGTCTGTCTCACTAAACTCCAGTTTAAATGTGAAAAATGAGAGGATTGAATAAGATAATCTTGAAGGTTCCTTCCAAAAAATAAGTTCCTTTGGGGCTGTTCAGTTCAATTTGCACAGTGCCTTTTTTTCTGTAGTTGATTCATTCAGACTGGGACTGGAAAGTGCTTGTTCCATTACTAAGGTGGCATGAGACGTCCTTCAGCAAATTGTACTCATCAATATTGTCCACCCTCATCTGATTCTCCTGGTTTATGAGACTTGGCGTAAGTAAAAGGCTTGTACTCATCAGCATGTATAGAAAATTCCTGAGACCATTTTGCTGAAGGAGGCAGAGCCAAAAAATGAATTGTGGTAAGATAAAAGAAAAATACAACCTAAAATATCCATCATTATCAATTTTCTGGCCCATAACCTCATTGCTTTTTTTTTTTTGGTAAAGTATGAAAAATGGTCAGTTTTCAGTGCAGACTTTCCTGAGCTGTGCAGTTAGAAATGATCTTTTCTCTTTTGGTCCTCTTGGTTTTACTTCTCATATCATTTAAATGATTTATAGACTCAGAGCTGGAAGGGATTCACTGAGGGCAGTACTCATTGCATGCCGTCTGAATCAGATTAAAATATAATTGGGAAATGTTTAACAAAATAAATAGAAATAAGGTAAAATGCAGAGAGAGTGTTAATTTGTGGTTTCCAAGTCAACATGGAGGATCTAATTTATTTGAGTTTGAATCCACTACTCCAGTCCAATCCCATCATTTTATAAACTGGGGACACTGACAAACAGAGAGAAGATGTGTTTTCCCCAGTACCACCTAAATTGTACAATAGTCCTGACTCCAGATTCCGTTCCCCTTTCCTCAGTACTACATTGCCTTTCTATTTGATTTTTTTCTAGTTGTTAATGCATTTATTGTCTAATAGTAGCATGGGGTAGCTAGGTGGTGCAGTGGATAGAGTGCTGAGGCTAGATTTGAACTCAGGAAGAGAAGTCCGACATTTTCTAGCTGTATGATCCTAGCCAAGTCACTTAACCCTGTTTGACTTAGTTTTCTCATCTGTAAAATGAACTGGAAAAGGAAATGGCAAACCATTCCAATATCTTGGCCAAGAAAACCCCAAATGCGCTCATGAAGAATCATATGTTACTGAATAACAATAACCAAATGGTAACATATTTGTATTACATCCTGTCCCTTCTCTACCAGATGCTAAGCTCCATGAAGTCAAGGACTGTATATTATTCAGCTCTGTGTCCTCAGTGACTAGGCATAGTGTTTTGTTTATGTCAGATGCTTAAGAAAGGTTCTTTATGTACAGATGTGAACTTCTCAAAAATCTTCAGTGATTTCTTATTGCCTACCAAGTAACACTCATTTTCATTCATGTGATATTTAAAACTCTCTACAATCTCTCACCACCCAAACTTCCATCCTCATAACTCACATTTATATGGCATTTTTGTGGAGTCTCAAAGTTTACCAAAGACTTTCCTCAAAACCACCTAGGAAGGCACAGTTATAAAGTCCATCTTACCCACGAGGAAACTGAGGCTCAGGGGAAATAAACTGATTTACCAACATTCATACAGGTTAAGAAATGTTGGAGCCTGACTTGAACTTGACTCCAAAATCCAGTGTTCTGGCTCTAAATCCAGGCCTTTTTTCTATTATACCATTTTTCTAATTTAATTTCATAATTTTTCCTCTACACATTCTAAACTGCCACAGAACTGAGTGTTGCTCTGCTCCCTGTACCATCTCACCTCAATTTCATTTCTCACACTAGTATCTGTGCCATTTTTTGTGAGCTAAATAGCTCTCCCTTTGCTTTTAAACTTAACTTAAACATCCTCTCCTCCAGGAAGTCTTCCTTGATGTCTTTTCCCTTAAAAAGTTTTCCTCTCAGACTTTACCATAGCATAATCGATTCTAAACTGCAAGAAAATTGGAACTGAACATAATAACAGAATCTTATGTCCCCTATTATTCCGTCTCCTTTTCTTCCACCTAGAATGATGCTTAGTCAACCTCTCTATCCCCAACTTAATAAATGTTGGATTGAATTAAATGAATGAATAAATGAATGACTTTCTTGTTGATGTTGGGAATAGCTATAATAATTGAATTGTTTAAGGATGGTTTGGATTTAAAGAGTTAAACTTATACTTTACATACCTCCATGACCACATGAACTCTTTGAAGGCAGGGATCACACTGATTTAAAGCAGGAAGGGAACTTTTAGGTCATCTAATCTTACACTTTTATTGTAAAGATGAGGAAACTGAGACCCAGGAAGTTAGGTAGCTACCAATGTCACAATATCCAATGTGTCGGGGTTCGGATTTGAACCTAATCCTCAATTCCAAATGTAGTGTTCTGTTCTACTGACTCCCATGCTAGGGCTTTGACAGCTTTTCCTCTTTCTGGTTCCAGCTGCTGGTGCAGGGTCTTATGTATAGCAGGTATCTGTTGAATTGAATAAAGCTGGTTTCAGGTAATAACTGTCGGTTGCAAAGCCATACCTGTACAGGAGGATGCTGGGACAAACAAGGAACCTGAGCAGACAAGAGCTCTTTCTTGCTATTCTCTCTCAAACTGAGTGAAGATTAGCTTGGGTGGCTCAACAAGGTCAATTTAAAAGCACAGGATGCTAACAGATTACAGCATAGTCAAAGAAACTCACTAGGATTCCCTGGTGCTATTGGTGAGATTGTTTGAATGAAAAGAAACGTTTATAGGATAGAGAATGAGAGGACAGAAATGATCACAATAAAAAGAACTTGTCAAAGCCCTCTCCTGATGTTTCTACTTGTTCTCACAACAGCCCAGCAAAGTTGACAAGGGCAGCCATTATTGCTCACAGGAGGAAACTGAGGCATGAAATGCTGATGGGCCTTGTAAAGAATCACACAGCTGGTATAAGGCAGAGCAAAAACTGGAGTCCAGATCTCTTAACTCTTTGTCCAGAGTTTTTTTTCATAAAACCATTCTGCCCAATGTGGATCAGATGTTTATTCTGGAGTAAGAATTAATTTGCATCAAACCAAGTTACATTTCAAAGAATATGCCTTCAGAAGGGTATAAGATGGCGTATGCTTAATTGGGCATTTCTGAAAAGGAGAAAAACTAGCACCATCATTATAATGATTCATCCTTCTGTATTGCTTTGAAGAATTTTCTCTACAATACTCCAGTGAAACAGTAAGAGCATTACTATCCCCATTCTATATATGAAGAAACAAAGACCCAGAGTTCAAGTAACTTGCCCAATAGAAAGTTAAAACAAGTCTAAGTCTGAAGCTTTTACCACAACTGTGACCAATCATATAGATTTAGAGCTTGAGGAGACTTTGGACATCATCTTATTTGAACACCCTCCTAGGGGTGGAGGAAACTGAGGAAAAACATGAGAAAACTGGGAAGTAACTTGACCGAGGTCAGTGGAAAAGTCAAGATACAAAACAAGATCCTAAGACTCCAACTCCAACTTTTCATACGACATCATCTTAACCATGCTACAAGGCTAATGTTTTAGGGTAGCTCTCTTCAGCTTTCACAATATGGTGGTATTTCCTTTCCTTGAGTAAAACAATCTTCCCCAAGTATTTTACTTCCTAAAGTAAAAGACTAGAGAATAAATCCACAGTATTCCTTTGTCTTTCCATTGAATAAGAATTCATTTGAATTGCTAGATCTCCTCTTACAGACTCAAATCTTCCAAGATTTTCTTTCTCATTTATATGTACATTTATGTATATTTTTCTGGAAAGTAAGCTACTCTACATAAGTGAAATGTCCAAATAATTTCAGTTTACTCCATTAAGTTATTGCTGCTTATCTTTCATTCTAGAACAGGACCGTGACATCAGGAAAGTTGTATTATGACTTGCAAATGAATTGGATTTAAGTGAGGAAGGACCGTGTAAGGTCAACACTCTCCCATTGTCCTCAGAAGCCATCTGGGTTCCACTGGAGATGGCTCCCACTGCATTAAGTATCACGGAGACAAAAGACTCAGAAGATTTTAGGTTGAATTCTGCGTCTCCCACATTCTGCGAAACCTTGTCAGGCCATTTCCTTTTTCTGGACCTGTCTCTTTACGTATTAAAAGAGGGAGTTGGACTGAATCACCTAGGTTTCTTTGGGCTCTAATATTCTCATCTGTCTCAGAACTTCATATTATATTTTATAATCTTTATATTTCATTTCTTTGCTTTAATGGACACATTATATTGAACATTATCTTACTGCAGAATAAACATCCAATTGCAGTGGGCAGAGTGGGATTGTTATTATTTGAATACCAGGTAGTCAGTGGATCTGTAATGTGATCGAAATGTGTAAGGGTGTCTACATCTTCAATAAACAAACTAGACTACCTTTTAAAAATGAACTTTTAGGTCTATTTTAATATATATGTGTATGTATGTATATATATATTCTCTACATTCTTCCTATTGTTACTTATTATTTATTGGATATTGCACTGGAATCACATCTGTCCCGACCCCAATCACCTTTCAACTAGACTATTACAATAGCCTTTTTGGTCTTCCAATTGGTCTTCCACTCCATGAAGTATCATGACTCTACCCTCTTATCCATCCTGCAGTCTGATGTTCAAGGACTTTTCCCGAAGCATAGATAATCTATCCCATCTAATTAGGTATACCTCTTTATGTCTTTGACTTCTTTCAAGACTCAGTTCAAATCCTACTTTGTCCAGGAGACATGCTTTGAATGACCTTACTTCCCAATCGATGATTCTGCATATTCATAGTTATTTGTATTTTGTTTCTCCTATAAGAAAGTGAGCCTGTTGAGGGCAAGAACGATGTTTCTGCCTTTCTCTGTATGTGTAGCACAGTGCTTTGCATATAACAAGTTCAACGAATCCCTGTGGCTTAGTCAACAATAGTCCTTCGAGGGGGATCAGCACCTGACCCTCCTGCTTACCGAACTCTGTGACCTTCCAGTTGTTGCCTAGGTTAGCCTGTCCATTACTCCTTGCCTTTGCCCTCTTTCCTGGTGTTAGCATCTGCTCCAACTACTCCCTACCCCAAGTCCCATGCCCCCTAAAGCCAAATGGCAGAGTTTGCCAGAGCTCTCCAAGACCCTTGGCCACAACCCTTCTTGGCCAGCCCTGTTCCACCTTCCCATAGGTCTAGTTGGGGTGAAGAAGGATCAAAGGCAATCCCTGTTTGAGCACAACAATGGGAAAGGATTAATGGGCACCCAGGAGCCATGAATAAAGCCCTGCCAGATGCAATAAATAAACGGCCTGTTTTTAAGGCCTGGATCATCATTTCTGCTAATGAATGTATGTCCCAGCTTACCAAGTTCAATTAACTGTCTTGTGAACTCTTCACCATGTATTTCAATGTGGTTAATTATTTAGCATATTCTGCTTTGAAAAATTAGTTATTATAGAAGATATATTTTATTTTTGACTCATGTGCTTTGCAGTTACACTTTGCATAATTTATGAGTCTCTGTGTAGAATTTATTATCCATTATTTTCCTAAACAGAATAGAGCCATATTTGTAACAGACTATTGTTTATTGGTACTAGACAATCATAAAGTATGCCTACATATTTTGCATAGGGCAGCTAAGCGAAGGAGTACATCTGGAGTTTGGGAGACCTGAATCCAAATCTGACATTTACTAACTGTGTGACCCTGGGCAAGTCACTTATACCTCTATTTGCCTCAGTTTCCTCATCTGTAAAATGGAGATAGTAAGAGCATTTGCTTCCCAGGATTGATGTAAGGACCAAATGAGATAATAATTGCAAAGTACTTAGCACAGTGTCTGGGACAGAGTAAGCAGTGTATAAATGTTAGCACTTATTTCTCCTCTTTCTTTGAAAAAAAGTGAACTGCTCCCTAGGGTTATGTCATCATCTGTCGTCTTTCTTTTTTTTAATCGTTCTCTCTCCACTGGCAATCGTATTCAAGACTTCAGTTTGGTTGTTGGCTAAAAGACTTCTCAAGGATGGCAGAGTGAAAAGTAATGGTTCTGAAATGAAAATGACTTGGGTCCAAATTCTGCCTATCATATTGATCTGTGTTACCTTGGATTAGTCACTTAAACCCTTTGGGACTCAATTTCCTTGTCTGTAAAATGAGAAAGTTGAATCCCCTTCCATATCGATGGCACTATGATCTCTCTTCTGAGCTATAGGCCTACAATTCCAACTGCCTACATGACATTATGTATCTGCTGGGTGCCTGATTTCAGCTTCACAGAATAATGAGTCTCTCTAGGTAGAAAATAAATTTCTGAGACTGAATTTGAAAACATTAGAGTCCCCAAAGTATTAAATTCCCACCTCCTTCAAAATAAACTTATTTCTCTAAACTCTCACCAAGATGCTAACTCAAGCCCTGATTGACACCACCTCCTTTAGATTCCTCTCCCCTCTGAACCTGGGATTGGAGAGCCAGGTACCAATCTCCTCTCAATGCCTTCCTTTATACTTCCTTCATAGAGGGCAAAAACTGAACTCTCAATTCACTCCTCTTTGCATCTTCTGTTCTACCTAGTTTCAATTCCATGGAACAAGATACCCCTTAGTGCACCCTCTTTTTCTGCCTCCTTTGTGTGTTGTATCCCTCTTTAGATTGTAAACTTCTTGAGGTTAGGAACTGTCTTTTTCTCGTGTGCCCAGAGCTTAGCCCAGTGCCTGGTACAAAGTAGGTACTTAATAATTTATTGGATATTTCTACTTGGAAGTCCTGCCATCATCACTTTAAAGGCAACATGCTCCAAACAAGTCTAGTATATTTCTTCCTGTGCCTGTTTGTTGTTCTGACTTTGGCAGTTTCTATCAGTGGCATCATCATTCAACTCGTCCGCCATTTTGGAAACTTTGGGCTTGTCTTGTCTGTCTCTAATAGCCAACTAGTTACTAAATGCTATTAATTCAATTCAATTTAACCACTATTTGTAAGCACCTCTTTTATGTAAAGCACTAAGCCTGATGCTGGGGAAACAAACACAAAAATGACACAGTGATGCCTGCCCTCATGATCTTTCATTCTATTGTTAATTCTACCTCCACAATCTCTATCTCATCCATTTCTGCTTCTCTTTTTCTACACTGCCAAAACCTTAGTTTACAATCACATGGTCAACCTTGTGGACTTTTAGAATAGTCTCATCATAGGGGTTCCCATTCCCACTTCTCCATCTATAATTCAATCCATCTCCCACACCAATTAATCTTTATTATAAAGAGACAAGTGCTTTTCCATTTCACTCCATCTGGTCAAATCATTCCTCTGCTCAACTCCTTTCATAGTTCTCTTCTGTCTACTAAATGAAGTTCAAATCATTCTGCTCGGCATTCAAGGTCGTTCCTGCTCTGACATCCCTGCCCCCTGCCCCCAACTTTTTAGCCTTATAACAACCCCCAAAATGCTCTACTCAAACTGCACTTCCAGAGGCATCCTGTACTTTCCTGTCTCCATACTTTTGCTCTCCTCTGTTCCCCTTACCTTCAATGCCCTTTCCTTTCTCTTTTTTTATTGAAATCCTTTCTATCCTTCAAAACCTAGCTCAAATTTTACCTGATCCATAAAGCCTTTCCAGATCACTTCTGACAACGCTCATCTGTTTTCCTGCATATAGTATGCAACACTTTGCTTGCACCTCCTTTATGGACCTAGCATGCATTATTTTCCTTCAGAGTTATTGTACCTGTATCCTAGCTTTCTTTTAGACTTGTCTAAAATTTAGGTCTTATCTAAATTTTATATCTCTCCTAATGCTCCTAATACAGAGCTCTGAATGTAATAGGAATTTAATAGAAAACTGTCGAATCAAAAGTGAATCATGATGAAAACTAGTGTTTTAGAAAGTTAACAAGTTGAAGAATGAGGCACTTTATCCCCAAATGTGCACTCCTAAATCTCTGTCTCCAGCTCTTCACTTATCTCTTATTCACCTTTACTACAGTGCCTCAAAGAAAAAAAACCCAGAAAAAACCCTTTAAATCACAAATTAATATTGGTTACATTTAAAAGCAAATGTTTTAACAGCAAAGATGACATCTTGCTGACCAGATTATCAGCATTATTTTAATTAAATGGCATTAGGGTCCTTTAATAGCCCTCTTGTAATATCTCACCAAATAGCTATTAAGCTTAGCAGTTGTTGAGGGTAGCCTCAGAAAGGTGGAAAAACTTGAACACTTGGAATCATGCATATCACATAAACATGGGCCCATGGACTAGAAACAGAACTATGCAATGTTTTCTCATGAGTTCAGAATCTTACTCCTAAAAGCCAAGGCAGCTGAGCTGAGGAGGGTAACCACTAGCCTCTCTCGTATATAAGAAATTTGTAAGGATCATGGGAAAGGACCTTGTACATTTTCTAGTCCAAACTTCTTACCTTACCAATGAGGAAAATTAAGCCTGGAGAATGAATTTGTTCAAAGTCAAACAGGTTGTAAATAGCTGAGCTAGTCAGGAGCATCATGGTGCCTGTTTTTTCATCAGCAAAATGAGATAGTTTGATGAAATGGCCTCTGAAGTAAAATCCAGATGTAAACTTATGCCACTATGTGACTCATTCATGCAAAACTGGTTTTCCATATGAGAAGAAAAGAGAGTAAGAAGAAAAGAGAGGTGAGAACTCTTGGCAAAGGAACAGTGTGTGGTATTGGAAATCTTTTGTCTCTGTGTGACTTTCTTGTTTTATTTCTATTTGCTATTCCTTTCATGAGTGTCCCTAGGGACATTTTGCATGCCAACTCCTGTGTGAAAAACAGTGCTGCAGGTTGCTTTAGGTCATGGTTATAGAAGTCATCAATGTGATGGAAGAGTTGATGATTACCTCACAAAAATAATGGGTACTAGAACCACAGGAATTAGGTTTGGAAGAGACCTTTGGGGATTATCTAGTCCAAGTGACACAAGTCAGTTAAAACTACACTCTTGGATTCACCTTCTAAACACTTCCCCAGTTTTTCTCTATTCTGGAAACTGAAGGACACTAGCAATAATGGGTCATGAGACTAGTAGAGTCCTTTTTAACAGTACCATGGACAATGCCTTCGTTTATTGCTTTTTCATCTTTCCCAGACCCAGAAATATAAAAGAGGGAATTCTTTTGCTGGTGTTGAGGTACAACTATTTCCTCTGGCATACCACAGGGAGATTTGTAGTATGCTTGCTGTGCTTTTGAATGGCCAAAGAACAGTTCCAAAAAACTTGAGGCTTTGAAGAATCCCAACAAACCACTTCTGTCTTGAGGACAAATTTTCTACCATGGAAGAAAAACTCATTTGGCAGAAGTTTGTTAGAGAATTTATTAATTATTTATCTAAGAATGGATGGGAAGAAGGAGAGGGAAGAAGAGGGAAAGAGAGAGTAGAGTTTCCTTGTTGCTGGAACTGTCTCTCATCCAGATTATTATGTAATTTATAATGTTAAAGAAAAAAACTAAGAATTTTGGGGGAGGGAAATCCAAGGGTAGATAAACTAGATTAGGATTTTCTATTGCTTTAACTGATTTAGGGTAGACAAAATTGGATTAAGCCCCTTGGGGGAGGGGCTTAGCATAGTCATAATCCTGTTTTTAAGGAGTTCTGGGTTCCTCCTTGAATTTTGACTTAGTTTTTGATTTGTTTCAAAAGGACAACCTGTCCTTGGAATTTAAGTATTAATTTAGGTAGGACCAAAGGCACTGTGAAAATATAAACAATAGGTCTCAAAGCATATGCTTCCATACCACCAGTCCATTTGTGTAAGTTTTTGGTATCTCCTTGGTACCCCATGTGCTGCTGGGCAAACTACTGTCATGTAAAATGTCTCCTGAAGAATATGACTCCATAGGTCAAGGGTCTTTCACTCTCATGTTTATCTATTAGTAATGGGGAAAACTTGAGCACATTCCAGTATTGGCCATACCCTAAATTGTTGTGTAGCAATGAAGAATTTGCCTATAGGTCTATATTTGTCTATAGTAAGACACTTACTAGCTATGTGACCTTGGACAAGTCACCTAACCTCTCTTTGTCTTAATCTACTGGAGAAGGAAATAGCAAACCACTCCAATATTTTTGTTAAGAAAACAAAACCAAACAATAGTATGTAGCAATCAATTAATCTAGGAATCAATCAGTAAGCAAGCTTTTGCTGAGGATTTATGCCCCAGGAAGACAAGGGTTCAAGCTCAACCCTCTGGAACATACTGGCAGTGTGTTTTTGTTCAGTTGTGTCCAACTCTTCTTGACCCCATTTGGGGTTTTCTTAGCAAAGATGCTGGAATGGTTTGCCATGCTTTTCTCCAACTTATTTTACAGATGAGGAAACTGAGGCAAACAGGGTTAAGTGATTTGCCCAAGGTCACACAGCTAGTGTCTGAGGCCAGATTTGAGCTCAGGAAGATAATTCTTCCTAACTTTAGACCTGGCATTCTATTCATTGTACCACCTAGCTACCCTCTAGAATAGGTATTTAATAAATGCTTGTTAAGTGATTGACAACATACTATTTGATATTATAGTTATCTATGTATGTGGCATGTGGTCCTACTGGACTACTGTCCTGACTGGACAATGATGCCAGGGGCATCTTATAAAAATGTTATTTGCCATCTAATTCCTAGCATAGTGGTCTGTACATAGAAGGTACTTAACAGATAAGTGTTATATTGAATTGAACTGCATTGAATTAAATGAGTTGAAGTGATTAACCATCTCTGAGGTTGTATCCAGTCTTCATATCTGAACCCAAGGAAGTATATACTCTCTTAATGAAGATAAATTTTTAAATTTCTGTCACATTTTCATTTTTTCATGGTGGTACATTAAACCGAGACCTATATTGTTATCCACACTACCAAATAAACATATTCTGTAGATTCCCTCATTTTTAAAATTTGTATCACATTATGACCTTGAAAAATTCAGATATTCCATTCAAAGTCTATGAGTTCCTTATCTTGCTAATCTCTCCAGGGTCAATTGCTGTACATGGCAATGTATCAAAGTGAATAACTCATTGCATTGGCTTAGCAGTGACAAATCCATAAATACACTCATACTCAAGTGATCAGAATTTTATGAGTAAGAGCTAAAGAGACTATTGCATTATATATATAAAAAAGCAGTGTAAACACTAGGAAGGGCTTCATTTCAAATCCATTAATAATGTATAAACAGGAGAATGTTTATATTCATGCTGATATTGCTTGAAATGTCTTCCTTGATTCACAGGAGAGTCTGTTGTCAGGGACATTTATCATCAAGTTAACACATAAGTACACTTTAGGAAGTTTACGGTTTAGTTTCATGAAAGCGTGGGAGCCAAACCTTCAAAAAGTAATGTTTTTCTTTAATGCAAATCTCATCAAACACAATCTGAAGCCAGAAAATCATCCTTCAGGTTTTGAAGCAACAATAAAATTCATTACCCAATCTTCCAACAAGGTGACTTTATACTTAGTTTGTGTGAGCCTGAATGTTTTCGTCTGTAAAACAATGATGTGAAGACTCATATTGTCTACCTGGAAATGTTACCATGAGTAAGGTGTTTTGTAAGCCACAAAACACTATATAAATGTAAAGTATTACTATTACTACTACTATTATTATTTTGCAAAAGCATGTTTGCAGTATGCAAAAAATCAGAAAACATCAAAAGAAAATTTTTAAAATTTTGAAATATTATTTAAATGTACTCCAGGAATCAAGGAATACAGGAAGAAAATATGGTATTTTCAGGCTAATGATGTTAAGATATATTTAGTACAAGTAGGGGCAGCTAGGTGGCATAGCATATAGAATCTTGGACTTGGAGCCAGGAAGACCTGAGCTCAAATCTTGCCTGTGGGTCCCTGGGCAAGCCACTTCATGTTTCTCAGCTCAGTTTCCTCACCTTTAAAATGGGGATAATCACAGCACTTAGCTTACAGGGTTGTTATGAGGGCCAAATGGGATAACATATGTAAAGTGCTTTGTAAATCTCAAGGTGCTATATAAATGTGAGTTGTCGATATTCAATAAAATAACCCTCAACTTAAAAGGTACAATTATTGGGCCACTGAATTCAAACTACCTGCCTGGTGATCTGCACATATTTACTATGGAAAGAAAGTGGCATGAGAGAAGTGAGATATTGTGGAACAAGATCAAGTCAAGAGTGCTTATTTAAATTTCTAGAGATTTATATTCTCCTTTTATTCAAACATGATTTTATCCTGAAAGATACACACTAGTACATAAGCAGTTTTCAGTGAGTCTAGCAATACATATCAATTTTTGGCTGGTGTATTTATGGACATGTATTGACAAGAAATATATATATATGCATATATATGCACATATATGTGTGCATGTGCATCTACATCTACATATGTGTGTGTGTACATATTTATGTTCTTTTTTGACATTCCAGCAAAGAATTATGCTATACAAAAGATAAGTTTAGAATCTGGGCCCTTGAGAAAAAAATTGTAGAAAATTTTTCCTGCTCTGCTTTGTCCATTTCTTCCCTTCCATCCCTACAAGGCTCTTTCTTATCCTGAACTGGGACTTTAGAAGCAGTAGGTAGTACAGCTGATAGAGCTCTGGGACTGGAGTCAGAAAGATCCGAATTAAAATTTGATCTTATACACTTATTGGCTTTGTGACTCTGGACAAGTAGCTTAGTCTCTGCCTCAGTTTCCTCCACTGTAAATGGGAATAATAATAGCACCTATGTCCAGGGTTGTTACAAGGATTAAATGAGATAATATTTGTAAAATACAAAACAGTGCCTGACCCATAGTAGTTGCTTGTTAAATCATTAACTCCTTCCTTCCTTCCTTCCTTCCTTCCTTCCTTCCTTCCTTCCTTCCTTCCTTCCTTCCTTCCTTCCTTCCTTCCTTCCTTCCTTCCTTCCTTCCTCCTTCCTTGCTCCCCTCCCTCCCTCCCTCCCTCCCTTCCTTCTTAAAACAAAGCACAGTCAGGTGTGATTCTAGTCTCAGCAATGAGCACTGTCCAAGAATGAATTGCCCTAGAAGGCAGTAGGTTTCTCCTCCTTTGGAGGTCTTCCAGTTAGTTGGATGGCTGGAATATAGGAACATTGTAGAGGGGAATTCTGCTCCTATTCAACTTGGATATTAGTTTGTTATGTGATCTTGGGCAGGTCCTTAACTCCACTGGGTCTCATTCTTTCCATATATAAAACAAAACATCTTAATGCCTGTGCTGATAACCTCCTAGAAATCTTTCAACAATTAAATTAAAATGTTCTCTTCAAATTTATTGGGCAAAAGCCAACAGTTTGCAAATGTGTATACACAAAGGAACATGCTCCCCAGGGCCCTTGATAAAAATGTTTGACTATCCCTAATACAATTGTGAAATGGAGATTAGTTGTACATATCCAATTAGTGGCTAAATCTTGTCCTTTCTATCTTCACAACATCTCTCCACTCATGTCCTAGGTCAGGTCTTCCTCTCCTCTTATCTGCTCTACCAGGATAGCTTTGTATTTAGTTTCCTTGCCTCAAGTCTCTCCTCATTCCAATCTATATACTTCATATATCTGTCAAATATTTTTTCCTGATGTTTTGGTCTGACCATGTCCACTCCCCAAACTTCACTGGCTCCCTCTTGTCTCAATAATCAAGCATAAATTCTTCTGTTGGAAATACAAACTTCTTTACAATCTTCTTCTTACCTTTCTAGCCTTACGCTTTACTACCCTCTTCCTACCCTGCATTTCAGCTACTCCGGCACTCTCACTCTTCTGCACACAGAATGCTTCATCATCGGTCTCCACACCTGGAGTGTCTTCCCTCCTCACCTCTACCTGTTGGAATTCCTGGCTTCCTTCAAGACTCAATGCAAATATGACCTTCTGAAGGAGACCTGCCTATGTAAATATCTTCTTCTCTAAGGTTATTTTGCATAAACTTTGTATGTTTCTCTATTTACATCTTGCCTTTTTTATTAAGATGTGAAATCCTTGAAAACAGGGACTGCTTTTCACTGTTTTATATCCCAGTGCTCAGCACAGTTCCTGGCACATAGTTATCATTTAATAAATGCTTCTTAATGGATTGATTAAATTGTGGATCAGTGGTCTTGAGGAAAACCAAGTGAAAGTGCAGATGGCAACACATGGTCAGTGTTACCTGGTACAACAACCCAACCAATTGAGCGTATCCTGCTCTCAATAAGATATTTTCCCCAATGGAATGCAAGCCCCCTAGGGTAGGGACAATTTCATTTTTGTCTCATATACTGGAGTATGGCATAACCCTGGCATAAGGGTTGGCACACAGAAGATGTTTAATAAATATTTGTTGAATGACAGGGTAGGCATAAAAAATGTTGTCACTAGTTGACAAAACAACAAATCTTTATTAAGCACCTATTGTGCCCCACGCACTATGCTGTTATTATTTAGATCAATGAACACTGTTGTCCAGCATTTTCCTCTCGTCATTGGAATCTAGAGGTGTTTTTTGGGATGGTGTGATGACAGCAGCAACAATAGCTGATATTTAGAGGTCATTCAATGCTGAGAGCCCATCTAAAAGTCACTAATTGGAGTCCAACTCAGAGTGGAGTTGAAGGAACATGGTCTGCAGAAGAGATTTATGTGGAATATGGTAACTGTGCTCTAGTGTTTAGAGGGTTGTCGGTATGAGGTTAGACTTGCTCTGCTTGGTCCCAGAAGACAGAACAAAAAACAGGAGCTGCATGGAAAGGAGTTGCATGATTTGATACAAGGAAAGATATTGCTAATGATGAAAAATGTCTCCAAATAGAATAGACTGCATGAGAAGGGCTGTGCTTTTCCTTCACTGGGGGGCTTCATGCTGCTTGGACGGCTGCTTTGGAGGAAAATTATAGAGGGAATCCCTGTTCATGGACAGTACAGATTGGACAAAATAATCTTGAGTTCTCTCCCTAAGCCAAGGTCATGTGATTGGAAGCATTTTGAAAACCTGTTGGTAATCTTTAAGAAGTTAAGAAATTTCCTAATCTGAGAATCAATGTATCAGATAAGGAGAAATACAACAGCATATATTGTGAGAGAATCAGTTTAGGAAACTGAGAGATAGAGGTTTAAATCTTGCCTCTGATAGAGTAGGAAGTTTCCATACCAAAAGTTCTTCATATTAATGAAAAGAAAGGTTTGGAGAAAAAAAGGATGTAGATAAAATAGTGACATTTTAACCTACATACAGAAAAACTCAAATGGATTTGTGTTCTTCTTGGTGCGTGTATTCCCTACAAAGATGCAGATAGCAATCCATCCACTCCTGCCAATCTAGAGTGATTCTTCTCATGTCTTCCCATAAGTTGCCCACAGTGGGTCCACCACATGCTGGAAACTTCCCTCAATTTTACTGTTACTCTTGTTATTGTTGCTGTTACTTAAAAGACACATGGCACCCATCAGTTACCCCTCACCTTAGCACATGACTGAACCATCTTTACAGAATGTGAGTGCCAAAAGAGACCATAGAAATCACAGCCCAACTTTCCATTTTAAAGAGGAAGAAATGAAAAGCAAATGACTTACTCAGGATTTAAAGTGGCAGAAGCAGGAGTCCAGGGTGGGGGTTCTTTATGCCACATTAAGTTTACCCAGACCAGTCAACCCGAATAATAACTTATATTCACAGAGCTTTTCTGGTCTACAAAACATTTTCCTAGCAACAATCCTGTAGTTGCTAGGAATGTAGGTAATTCAAGTATCATTATTCTGATTTTACAGATGAGGAAGCTGAAATTCAGAGATTGAGAGAGTGAATAATGTACCCATGGTCACATAGCTAGTACATTGCAGAGGTAAGCTTTGAACTCTGATCTTCTGCCTCTAAGTCTGATGCTCTAAAGAAAAAAGTAAATTAAGTTCACCTAGAATTCATGATATGGTGTAATTGTAATAAAACGCTAAATAGACAGAAGGACTATAGAAGGCAGAGGAGAATTAGCAGTGAGAAGACTGGACAGGTAGAAAAGAATCTGGTTATAAAGAGCTTTGAATGCCAAATAAGGGGACTGATATTTGATGATCCTGGAGGTAACAGAAGTCTAATGGAGCTCACTGAGCAAGGAGATGTCATGGTCAGACCTACGTGTCAAAAAATTCACCTTGGCCAATGGATGGAAGATGCATTAGCTCTTTGAGAATAAAGACTGTCTTTTGCTTTTCTTTGTATTCCTATCCCTTACCAGACAGCTTGGCACAAGGTTAAAGCCTAGTAAATGCTTTTTGACTTGACTTGATGATTTGGGCTCAGGGATATCAGTTAAAAGGTTGTTGGAATAGTAATAGTAATCATTGTAACAGGTGAGAGGTGATGAGGACCTGATCCAAAGTGACACCATAGGAGAAGTGGGTGCATATGAAAGAAGTTGTAACATATTATTATATTATTATAACATCATAATATTAAATTATGTTAATTAACTAATATTAATATTAAGTTCTAAAGATTCTCATTAATATTCCACAAACGGCTTTGAAGCGAGAAAAAAATCCAAACCCCTAATCTATAAAAAAAATCATTAAAAAATAGGGAAATAACACTTGAGTTTGGGCTGTGAAGGAATAGAGGCACCTCAACAAATGAATGTGTATGTGTGTATGTGTGTGAGAAGGTTATTCATGGGATTATATTATTTAGAACTAAAAGGACCCTTAGAACCAAACTAAGCTAACCTTATTTATATAGATATAAATAGCTGTTAATCAGAGTTGTGGATGTTTCCCCCACCCTCACTTTGAAATTCACATTAGATGGGCTTTGTCAGTCAATAAGAATTGATTAAGCACCTACTATGTACCAGGCACTGTACTAAATTCTGGGAATACAAAGAAAGGGGAAAAAAAAGCCCAGTTCCTATTCTCAAGGAATTCATAGTCTGATGGGAGAAATAGTATGCAAACAGCTATGTAGAAACAAGGTATTTACAGCATAAATTGGGGGTAATCTCAAAGTAAGGGCAGCAAGGTGGTGTGGTGGATAGAATGCTGGGCCTGGAGTAAGGAGGATTCATCTTTCCGAGTTCAAATCTGACTTCAGACACTTTCTAACTGTATGACCCTGGGTCGGTCCCTTAATCCTGTTTCCCTCAGTTCCTTATCTATAAAATGAACTAGAGAAGAAAATGGAAAACCACTCTAGTGTCTTTGCCAAGAAAATCCCAAATGAGGTCATGAAGAGTTGAACATGAGTGAAACGTCTGAACAAGCACAATTTCAGAATAAAGGCATTATGATGAAAGAGGAGTAGGACACGATTCTTGCAGAAGGTCCGAGTTTAGCTATGACTTTCAAGCCATTTCTTTCAGGAAGCCAGGGCAGCTAGGAGGCAGAGGTAATGAGGGAAAATGCTCCAGGATGGGGGCAGCCAGTAAAAACACTCTAAGGTGGGAGATGGAGTGTCTTGTGTGAGGAACAACAAGGGGGGTCCATGAGTGGTCAATCCAGAACAGTGGACTGAATTGTCAAAGAAAGTAAGGTATAAGAAGACTGGAAAGGTAGGAAGAGACCTGGTTCTAAAAGGCTCTATGAAGAGTTGATGGAAGATGCCCACCAGAACAGTAAAGGAACTTTTGTCACGACTGGGAAATTAGAAATACTGTTCTGAATTTGTTATAAAATAAATTCAATAAAAAAAAATCTTAAAAATCATTCTACCATGAATATACTTCTTTCATGGAGCTTAATTCTATTTCAGAAGGATAAAACTTTGACCATCAATGACTATGAATCTATGACATGAAGTTTTACATATGTTTCAATTTCATCCTCCCTTTATCTCCTAGGACAAAGGTAGGCTTGATCAATGCTTTCCTGCAATCACCTTGGAGGGTCTTCTTGAGATAATGGTTTCCAGTACAAATATAAACAAATAAGTCACTCATGGATTCATTCTCTGCTCCTTGCAATGCAATAGGTTCATTTCAATTCAGTTGAAGTGTATAAAGTAATTTTTATGCACAGGGCATTGTACTAAACAAAGAGGGAACTACAAAGATGGTCTTTGCCTTCATGGAGCTTAAAACAGAAGAATTTTAATTGATTTAACCTTTAGACACAAAATACACATTTATGATCTTTTATAGTACAGTAGCCTTGAAAGACTAAAATAAGTGCAGTCTTATAATAACTGAATTCATATAACTCTATATCATATATCTATCTAACACACACATATATAAACACATACACAAATATACATATGTATATGTGCATATATGTGTATGTGTGTATATGGATACATATGTGTATGTGTATATATATATACACACATATATATGCTTTTAAGGATTACAAAACATTTTACAAAAATTCTCTTATTTGATTCTCACAGCAAGCCTGGATGGTAGATGCTATTTCACAGATGAGGAAACTGAGGCAGATAGAGGATAAGTAAATTGCCCAGAGTCAGGTCTTCTTGACTTCAAGTCTACCACTCTAGTTCTGGTTATATAAATTATGAGTTTCTTGAAGGTGGACAGGGATAGGGCCTTATCTTTGTACTGACCCAGGACTGATCAAAGTACTCTGAATGAGGTAAGCATATAATAAATCATTTTTGAGTGAATAGATGTGCTATACCTTTAAATGTAGCCAACAGTCAATTCTCATTGCTATCAGTAGGGAAGAACTGCTTAGACAATATATTTCAGGAGGTAATCCAATAAACATTGATTGGCGTTTGACTTTGGAATGCATGAATTTTTAAAAAATCATTTCCCTTACCAATTATGTTTTATTGCCTAATATTACAATGAGTTTATACTCTTTGGGCTCATCCCATTCTGAATGCAGGAGACAGAGGTGATCCAGAAGAGTATTTAGGAGAGGGCAGAAAGGACAGTGAAAATGACATGGAAAATTTAACTCAAAGGGAAGATAATAAAAATTTGACTTTTTAGCAATAAGAACAGATGGTGACATTAAATATTTTTTCCTAGTAATTTTGGAAAAGGGTAGATTAAGGTCATCTGGGGAAGAAGCAATAGCATCTCAGGAGAATTAAATGGTGTTTAAAAGAAAGAATTTGTGAAGGAAAAGTAGAGAAAAGTGAAGGGGGAAAGGGAAGAGAGGGAGAGAGAGAGGGAGAGGGAGAGAGAGAGAGGGAGAGAGGGAGGGAGGGAGACAGAGAGAGAAAGAGAGAGAGAGAGAGAGAGAGAGAGAGAGAGAGAGAGAGAGAGAGAGAGAGAGACAGACACACACACTGATAGGACCAAACAGAGACAGGTACAGACTCCAAAACAGATATAGAGAAGTGAACTTAGAATCTAGAAGACCTAAATTCAAATCCTACCTCTCCTACTTACCATCCATATGACTTAATGTCTGTATAACATTTATCTAATTTAACATCTCTGTGCTTGACAATTCACAGACTTATCTCCCAAATCATAGACATATTGATCAGATAATGGAAGTTCCTAGGATTGCAGCTCCTCACACTGATGAAATCACAAGTACATCACATAAATCCCTATTATCTGTAGGATACCTTGGCCCCTTAAGGTCTCAGTTTCCCCATCTATAAACTGAAGTGATTGGACTAGCCATCTTCCAGGTCTAAAGCCCATGATTTCAGGAGAGCACATCTGATTTTATTTTCAAGTAGAATTTTAATGCAGACACATCTAATGTTTTCAAGCTCAAGGACAATACTTTGACAGGCCAATGGGAAAATAAACACAATTGAGACTTTTAAAATTGAAAGGGAACTCAGATGCCAACAAGTTCAACCCTCCCTGAAGCATGAATCTCATCAAAACACACTTGACTAAGAGTCATCCAGCCCCCACTAAAACACCTCCAATGATGGAAACGTTCTTATTCCTGACACAGCCTAGGTCTTTTTTGGACAGCTCCAATTCTGGGAGATAGGACACACTCTTCCTTATTACATTTTCACTTTCTTCCATGAGAAAATAGTGCAAAAGGAACTAACAGACCTTTTGGGAGGCTCTATTTTACAAATGACAATTTACAATTCCTTTTTCAAGGACAAATCTGGGCTCCTAAACTGGGGAAATAATAAAACATCATTTTTTAATGTTTTACAGTTAACAAAGCACTTTCCCTACACAAGGAATGCAAGTAGGAAGCAAGGTAAGAAGTAAAGATAGTAAAATTTCCGCTTTTTCCATGAAGAAACGGAGCCTCAGAGGGGTTAAATGGTTTGATGAAGGTCCCACAGCTTTCAGGCTGGAGGCAGATCTCAGATTCAGATGTCCTGGCTCTATATTCAGTGCTCAGTCACTAATACCATGTTGTCTGAGTTATGCTCCTGTCCCCATTTACCACCTCTGGCAAATCTAAACAGTAAATGTTCTGCTGATAACATGATTACACAAAATGACTGTATTTGGACACAAGCCTTGGTTTTTTGTTTTTTTGTTTTTTTTAATTCAATGATGAACCACTTCAGTTCAGATTATGGAATGAGTCAAATCAAAGATGATAGGCACTGGAATAGAAGCTTCTGCCACAAAGACAATTCCACAAAACCTCTAATGGAAAACAGCTCAAGTTAAGCCAATCATCACTTTAACCCTTACCTTATCCTTCTGTCACCATATGCAGTCAGTAAATTAGTGTTTTGGGGCAGTTCACAGGGTGCAGAGCAGCAAATGACCTTTGATCTTTGCTTTGATCTTGCACCCAAGATACCCCATTAAGCCACCATCTTCCTCCCTACCCACCTCCTCCAGTATCCCAACAGGATTGCTAATAATGAGACTTCTGGCATTAAAAGCATTTCTGGTGCCAGGTGTAAGAATAGGGCAAATGGAGGCACCCTCAGAGCAGTGGAATCCCAAATATAAAACTTTTTCATGAAAAATTGTTTAGCTTCTAATAATCACAGAAAGTAAAGTTAGGTTTCCATCATTCATTCATCAATTTCATTTTAAAATCAGGGAGAAAAAGAACCTATTTCCTACCACTGACATTCTTGTATGTGGTTAGGATCACAGGCAGCTAGGTGGTACAGTGGATAGAGCACCAGTGCAGGAGTCAGGAAGACCCGAGTTCAACTCTCACCTCAGACACTTGACACTCACTAGCTGTGTGACCTTGAGCAAGTCACTTAACCCCAACTGCATCAATCTGGGTCATCTTCAGTCATCCTGATGAACATCTGGTCACTGGATTCAGAGGCTGGTGACCTGCACAACCCTCCCTCACTCAAAAAACAAAGTCAAATGCAAGTCATGTCATTATTTCTCTGATGGCATGGTCTTCTTTGGCAACGAAGGATGAACACACACAATGTGGTTAGGATCACAGGACTTAGAGCATGAAGGGACTTTGCTGTTTGTTATTCTGTAGTTGTTTCAGTCATGCCTGACTCTGTGATCTTCTTGGCAGATATACTGGAGTGGTTTGCCATATACTTCTCCAGCTCATTTTGCGGATGAAGAAACAGAGGCAAACAGGGTTGAATGACTTGCCCAGGGTCACACAGCTACTACATGTCTGGGACTCAAATTGAACTCAGATCTTCCTGACTCCAGGCCCAGCGCTCTATGCACTGTCAGCTGGATGCCCTAGGAAGAGACTTTAGAGGTCTTCTAATAATAAGAGTTCTAAAACTCTTATACGCTAAAACTCTAAATAAAGAGTTCTAAATCTATGATTGTGAACTTTTTCTAATGCAAAGTATCCCCAAAGTCTTCAAGTTTTGGTAGCTTGTTTTAAACAGTGAGACCTTTGGGACACCCTGTATTTTGATCACTCTATTTCATACAGAGTATTCCAAGACATAGAAAGCATCCATCAACTGGGCAAATCCCTGAACAAATCGTAGTGTCTCAGATTGTGGAGATGGCTTTTGGGTTATCTTGTATAATTCGTTTCCCTTGTAATCTTGTATATTTTATCTTATACGTTGAGAAGGGGATCAAGGACTTTGCTCTATGTCCAAACTGGGCCCATGTCAAACAAAAAAGTCATGGTCCTTTGTTCTAGTCTACCACCCTCAATTTAAACATTAGGAAACTGAAACCCAGACAGTTCAGCAACATTTACAACAAGGTCATAAAGTTGATAAACAGCAGAACTAATTTTCAGATCCAGGTGGAAGGATCAAATGATCTTAAAACAGGCCCTAGAAGGGACATCAGAAGCCATCTAGCCCAACGCCCTGATTTTACAATTAAGGAAACTGAGGCCCAGTGACTTACGGTGAGTTACTTACAGTCACACAATCTATGCCAAAGGCAGAGTGTGAAGCCAGGTCCTTTGACTACAAACCAGTTCTCTTTTCACTACACTATAAGGCATTTCACTGTAGAACCTGCTTGTAAGAATATGCTTAAAAATGTAAGCTAAAAATGCTTTTTAATCCTTTTTTTAATGCTGCAATCATTAGCAAGCAAAACCCAGAAGAACGAGGAAATTTGTTTCCTAAACAATAGTATTTTGGGCCATATGCTTTTTCTATTAACCTCATTAAGTAAAGCAAGTTCTTGCTAACTGCAAAATAATGAGCAACAGAACTATAAGGCTGACAGCTTGTCAGAGCAGATCCAGGCTGAATTTTGCTCTCAGTGACATGGTCAGAAACTTGGACACTCAAACTCACTTGTCCATGCCTCGGGTAAAGTTGGATTCAGTTCTCATTCCAATAAGTCATACCAACTCTAAGTCATCCTTAGCAAGAGAGTTAATGAAAATGTAAACGAATCCCTCACTTATTAACTACATTAGCTGTTAGGCCAATAAACACTATGTTAGTTTCCAGTTTTTGGCATTCAAAACTTGATTTGGTCCTCCCAGTATGTCCTGACTGTTGAGTGACTTCCAAGTTTTTCAAATATCAGTTCTACTGTCTAGATTGAATGGCTTTGGATGAATGGGAGAAAGGGAGAAATTCTTTGAATTAATTATGGAATCTCAGGGCATGAGTTAGGAGGAACCTCCAAAGTCATTTAACTCTATCCCCTTCACAATTTTCCAAACAAGTGACTATGTAGCCTCTTTTCTTGAAGACCTCTGGTAATAAGAAACTCACTGCCTCCCAAGGGAGGCTCCTCTATGTGGGAAGTAGCAAAAGAGGAAATAATAATGTCAATAATAATATCCACTGCTACTATTAGCTCTTTAGGGTTTGAAAAGCACTTTTTGTATATTATTTCATTCGACTCTCACAACAATCCTGAGAAAGAAAAACAATCTGCCCTGGAAGCCTTATAAGAATTATAACCAGGTATTCCCCCCCCCCCCACTTAATAGTATTTAATTTTTTGCAATTACATTTAAAGATAGTTTTCAACATTCACTCTTATAAGACTTTGAGTTCCAAAATTTTTTTACTCTCTTCCTTCCCTCCTCACTCCCTAAGACAGTAGGCAATCTGATATAGGTTATACATGTACAGTCATACCAGGTCTGTATCCCAAAGAGATCATAAAAAGAAAGAAGGACTCACATGTACAAAAATATTTATAGCAGCTCTTTTGTGGTAGCCAAGAATTAGAAAATGAGGGGATGCCCATCAATTGGGGAATGGCTAAATAAGTTGTGGTATATACACACACACACATATATACATATATATGTATGTATGTATATATAAATAAATGTAATGGAATACTATTGTGCTATACAGGCAGTTAAACAGCCCAGGCAAGGGCATAGGGCCTCCCAGTCATCATCAACCTAAATAGGTTTTGGGACTTCCCAGTGCTAAGGGAGGGGACAAGGGGTGAAGAAAAAAGAGAGATATGGGTCCCCTTTGTGGGCAGCTCTTCCTGTTACCCAGTCATTGAGCCTTACCCATAGGAAATGATCTTCCCTGGGTAAAAAGTAATATAACATTATTGAGGACATGAAAATGGAAGTAACAGATGGGAAGTCTGAGTGGTGTCATTGAAATACTACACGAAAGAGAAGAAATTCTGATTATGTAAAATTGCAACTTTTTTTGCACAATTAAAATGGATGCAGATTGAATGAAAAAAGAAATAGTTTCCCGGAGGTGGAGGTGGTAGGTGAGGAGGAATCATTTCAGAAAGCTTCTCTAATAAATGCCTGCTTTCCAAGACACTCAGGGAATCGATACAAATATTTAAGTAAAAGAACTATTACCAAGAGATAAATCGTAGAAAAGATACGAACAGGCAGTTCTCATGGGGAGAAATCCAAGCTTGCAACAACCACGTGAAAAGAAACGTTCCAAATAACTGATAATAAGAAAACTGTAAGTTAAAAGAACTCTGAAGTTCTATTTCACACCACATGCTAAAGAGGATGAAAAACGAAAATGATGACTGTTCGATGGGCTTTGGAAGGACAATCATACTAATGCACTAATGGAGAAGCTGTGGACTGGTCTAACCATTCTGGAACATAATTTGGAACTATACTCCTCAAATCACGAAGCTATGTCCCTACCTCTTATTCTTCACCTATAATTCATTAGATAGATAATCCAATGGAGAGGACTCATAAGTACAAGGGGAAAGGAATAAGCATTTATAAAGCCACCTACTATGTGCCAGATACTGTGCTAAGCATTTTTACAAATACTACCTCATTTGATACTCAATTGATTTGAACAAAAACACAAATATATGGTAAAATATATGTACACATATATATGCACATATAATACACCTATGTAAAATATATGGATATATGAAAGACACACATATATATTTATATGATGCTTTTTAATAGCAAACAACTGGAGCTAAACAATTATGGTATATGACTATAATAGAATATTATTTGAGCTAAAAGAAACTGATGAAAGGGACAGATTCAGAGAAACCTGGGGAAGACTGGTATGAAATGAAGCAGATGAATTAAGCAAAACCAAGAGAGCTATTTATACAATGACTACAACACTGTAAGGGGAAACAACTATGAAAGACTTTAGAATTCTGATCAACTCAGTTGATAAGTCCAGAAGACTAATGATGGGGTATACCTCCTGCTTCTAAATGGAAAGGTAAGGGATGGCAGGCACAGAACTGTGCTGTAGCAGAAACTACAGCTAAGGATCCCTGACCTTGTTTTTATTTTTGGTGAGAATGTTGAAAGTAGGGGAGGGTATAAAATGAAGGAGTTGGATTAGATGGATCTCTGTGAGATCCCTTCCAACTGTAGAGCTATGATCTATGATACAGCTATCTACATTTTTAAAAAAAGGTTATTATGAATTAGGAAATTAACAAAAATATGAACATTTCTGAATATGTGTTGAAAAAGGATCATACATAATTCTACATGAAACCATGAATCTGTCATACAGAGCTTGTTTTTCTCTAATGTAGTTATTAAATTTCGTGTGGTGGTATCAGCATCACCATATTTATTCATGCTCCCTTGTGAATTTCCTTCTACTTCCTTATATCTAGAGTATAGCTTCTCAATTCCCCAACATTAAACACCTACTATGTGCAAAGCATTGTTCTAGACTCTGAAGAGAAAAAAAGGATAGATATGATATAGGCCCATATGTCAGGGAACAAACCTTCTATTGGAGACAGGGATTTTGTAGAATTAAACAGGAAAACAGTCTTTACTTGTATAGAATCATACTTTTTATAACTGGAAGGGATATTAACATTATATAGACTAACTCCATCATTTAACAGATGAGGAAACTTTAACTGAGAAAAAGGCAAGTGATTTGCAGAAGTTTGCAGAATGTTTTAGTGGCAAAGTTAATAAAAACCAACTTTCCTGCTTCCCACTGCAATTCTCTTTCAACTGTACAGCACCATCCTGAAGGCAATTACAACTGCAAGATAAATCAATAAATTCTTGTCACATGCCCTACGTACAAGGCACCACGTGGGGCACTGGTAAGACAAAAATGAATCTGGAGGAACTTATGATCTAATGAAGGGGTTAGGGGAAAATCTATAGGGGACAGTTGAGAGAGATTGCATTGGGAAAACAGTCCCTTCTGATCAGAGCTGGAAGGAAAACTTAAGAAGAGGAATTTGGTAATGCAATTCTTTAAAAAAAATAACAAACCAACCTTTATTTTCTCTCTCTACTCCTCTCTCTGTTAAGTAAGCATACAACACTCAAAAGCAAAAACCTTTACAACCCAGTCAACTGATGCAAGTCCCCACATTGGCCATGTCTAAAATTGGATATTCCATTTTGCGTCTGGAATCTATCTCCCCTCCAGCAAGAGGTGGACAGTGTATTTCATCTCTGGTCCTCAGGAACAAATACAATTGGATATTGTATTTTTCTTCCCTTTAAACATAATTTATTTTTGTTACATTTTGAGTCCCAAGCTATCTCCCTCCCTCGCAACCCCACATTAAAGGAAGCCAATATTTGACATATCTATATTTATATGGACTATATATCTCTACCTAGACAAATATACAGTATATACATGTATATGTAAAACCATACAATACCTACTTCCATATAGCAGTTCTTTCTCTGGAGGTGGTAGCATTTTCCTGCATAGGTCCTGTGTAGTTGATTTTAATACTCATATTACTCAAAACAGTTTAGTCATTCACAGTTACTCTTTGAACAATATTGCTGTTATGGTATAAAATGTTCTCTTGGTTCTGCATTATTTCATGAAAATCTTCCCATGTTTTTCTAAAATCAAGATGCCTATCTCATTTTGTACAGCACAGTAGTATTCTATCACAACCATACATCACAGCTTATTCAGTCATTCCCCAACTGATGGGCATTCTCTTAGTTTCTAGTTCTTTGCTACCACAAAGAGAATTGCTATAAATATTTTAGAACATATAAGTTATTTTCTTCTTTTCCTGATCACCTTGGGAAACAGAGCTAATAGTGAAATTGCTGGGTCAAAAGGTATTTGTAGTTTTATAACTCTTTGGACATAATTCCAAATTGCTCTCTAAAATGATTGGATCAGTTCACAGTTCCACCAACAGTGTATTTTTCTAGATCCCCTCCACAATTTGTCATTTCCCCCTTCTATCGTTTTATACAATCTGACAATCTGAGATGGTACCTCAAATTTCCTTTGCTATGCATTTCTCTAATCAATAATGATTTAGAGAATTTTTTTATATTACTATATATAGCTTTCATTTCTTCTTCCAAAAACTGCTTATTCATAATCTTTGACCATTTATCAATTGGTAAATGCCTCATATTCTTATAAATTTTACAAAGTTCTCTATATATTTGAGATATGAAGTCTTTATCCAAGAAACTTTCTATAAAATTCCCTCCCCCCCAACTTTCTGTTTTCCCTCTAATTTTGACTACAGTCATTTTATTTGTATAAAACCTTTGTAATATTATCAAAATTGTCCATCTTATATCTCACATTGCTCTCAATCTCTTTATTAATAAATTCTTCTCCTATGTATAAATCTGATAGGTAATATGTTCCATGTTCTAATTTACTTATGATATGTCCCTTTATGTCTAGGTCATGTATCCACATTGACCTTATCTTGGTAAATAGTGTAAGATATTGGTCTATACCTAGCTTCTGCCAGATGGCTTTCCAGTTTTTTCAACAAATTTTATCATATAGTGAATTATTTTCCCCAAAACTTAAATCTTTGCATTTATCAAACACAAGGTTTCTAATAATTATTTGCTACCGTATATTGTAATTCTCTTCTGCTGAACCACCGTTCTACTTTTCAGTCAGTACCAGATAATTTTGATAATTACCACCTTATAATACAGTTTAAAATCTGGTGCTGCTAAGCCTCCTTCCTTTACATTTTTTTTCTGATTAATTCCTTTGATAATCTTGACCTTTTGTTCTTTGGAGTCAATTGCATTATTGCTTTTTTCTAATTGATTATTGTATTGGTTGGAATTCTGGAATCTAAGGTTTTTTTTTCTGATGGAAGGAGGGAGTTCTTAATAATATATTGTTCTTTTATATTTGGCCTCTGTTTAGACAGCGGTTTTTAACTAGCAGGGAAAGGAAAGACCAGCAGATTTAGAATCAGATGGAATATTGGCTTGACTATGTGTTGCTTGTGTGACTGTGCCAGTTGCTTGGCCTTGGTGGGCCTTGTTTTCCTCAATTATAAAACAAGAAGGCTGGAGTAACTGATCTCTGCTCTCAACAGACCACCCAACTGCAACATCTAGTGAACAATTTATTGCCATCTCATTTGGGTGGGAATTCTTAGAGCAGAGAAAGAAAGTTCAGAAAAGTCTTTGGTTACATTGACTCTCTCGATAGAAAGCAAAAACCATGTCATATCTCCAAGAATATCCAAAGGGACCTAATATCCTGGTCCTTTCCCAGAAATATAATGCAATGCATCCTCAAATGAAATAAAAACTGTGTAGTGTGATGGAAAGACCATTGGCCTTGGAGTCAGCCAACCCAGGTTCAGATATCACTTCTGATTCATCAATCCAAGGTGATTTTGTATAAGCTTTGTGTATATTTTGATCATTGCTCTTGCTCAGTTGTTTTCAGTCATATCTGACTCTTCATGATCTCTTTTGGGTTTTGTTTGTTTGGTACAGATACTGGAGTGCTTTGCTAGCTCCTTCTCCAGCTCACTTTACAGATGAGGAAACTGAGGCAAACATGGGTAAGTGACTTGCTCAGGGTCACAGAGCTAGTATGTGTCTGAAGTCAGATTTGAACTCAGGAAGATGAATCTCTCTGAATCCAGGCCTGGCACTCCAGTCACAGAGCCACCTACGTATTGTATATACTTATGTCTTTTAACTCCTAAAATATAGAAAAATGACTGGTAATCACAGGTGCTTAATAGGAAATGCTTATTGATGGACTGGCTGCCTGAAAACTGTGCTTTTTCACATTACATTTTCAAGTCAGTTTTGCACTTAACAGAGCTCACATCTTTTTTCTTTTTCTTCCGTTTGTAAGCCCTGAATTCATCAAACCAGTCAATAAGAGGATTTTGGCCTTTTCGTCCTTTTCCTTTCTTTTCTCTATTCTTTGCCTGCCTTCTTTCCTTCTTTCCCTTCTTTTTTCTTCCTTCCTTCCTTCCTTCCTTCCTTCCTTCCTTCCTTCCTTCCTTCCTTCCTTCCTTCCTTCCTTCCTTCCTTCCTTCCTTCCTTCCCTCCCTCCCTCCCTCCCTCCTTCCTTCCTTCCTTCCTTCCTTCCTTCCTTCCTTCCTTCCTTCCTTCCTTCCTTCCTTCCTTCCTTCCTTCCTTCCTTCCTTCCTTCCTTTTTTATGAAGCCCTCCGGTAAAGCTTATTTTCAGTAGCCTTTCTCAGAATATTTTAAATATATAAAATGAACTGTAGTATTACAAAGGAAGCCAATTCTATTGAAATACAGCTATCAACATACTAATAAAATACGTTAATGAGCTCCAGGTTAAGAAAATCTTCACTAGATCAGAGCTCTAGAGATGGAAGAGACTTCAGAGGCCATCTACTTCAACCTCCCTTCCCTTCTGCTACAAAGCTGGGGAAACGGAGACTAGAGAATTTAAGTGCTTTGCCTAAGGTCACTTGGGTGATATGCATAAGTCAGGATTACAAACTGGGTCTCTGGTTCCAATGCTGGGGTTCTTTCCATTGCAACACATGACAGCTTTAAAAACGACCATCAGGGATGTGTTCAAAGCAGCTGGGAAAGAGTTGATGGTTAAATTTTCAGTGTGAGCATTTATACTTTGGAAATTGGCAAATGCTGTATATAGGGGGTTGATTTATTGTTTTAAGAAAGTGATGGAGAAACGTTAATAATGCAGAATAAGCTTAAAAGTGAGTTGTAGGTACATTTTTTAAAAAGTCACTTGTTAAACATTTATCAGCGAACTTTCAGTTACAAGTACTTTCCTCACAAAAATGATCCTTAAGTGCCTTCTAATGGTGTGGAGGATGCTGTTTTCTAAGTCTAGGTTAGCAGAGCACAAGCTCTGGCAGGTCCAACCAAGAGGGGAAGTCTTTTAGTATGGGTTAGGGATAGATTCCATACCTGTTGTCTGAGGATCACCTTAGCTAAGCTTGCAGAAGCTCCTCATGAGAAGATTGTACAGGGACATGAATTTTCCTACCACAACTGCTCAGCATTGACAAAGGGGTAGAGATGCTATAATCTCTCTTAATGGGTAGGTTAAATGGGGGGAAACAGTTCTTCAAATAGCATCTAAAAGGACCACAAGGGGGTAAGGAGGCAGTTCTCAAAGTTCTCCTTTTCTTACATTACAGCTGGAAGGGAGTTCCCATACTTATACAATCATGGATCTTTGAGGTGGTAAAGGGCATTCTTCTCAACAAAATATGGGAATGGGGTTTATTGGACCCATTTGCCTGATGAGGAAACAGAGTCTCACAGACTTAAAGTGATCATGGAGCCAAATAGTGTAAGAAACAAAATTGGAGTGCAGGTCTTGTGGAAAGAGAACTGGGTTTTAGTTAGATGACCTGGATTCAAGTTAAATCTTAACTCTCTTATTACTGTGCTGCACTGAACAAATCACTTTATTTTTTCTGAGCTACCACTTCCTTATCTTGAAAAAAAAGTATATGAAATAGGTGCATCCAAGGACTTTTCTAGCTTTGAGTCTTATGATCCCATAACTCTAAGCTCACCATGCTTTCCAATATTCCATCATCATGCTGTTTTTTAATTTGCCTCTGTAAACTATGTGGGATGGGGGAGAGAGAAGGAGGAGGTTACCTCAATGATCCCCAAGGTATCTTCCAAATTTAATAATCTCTCTGACTTTTTTTTTTTTACAATTGTGAAAGACTTCTTTCCTTAGTGAAATTGAAATAAACCCAGTGAACACTCAGTTTTGGAGGAGAGGGTTCAAGTTTGAAAGAGGTATATAGCCTTAAAAAAATCAGCTAAGGAAATCACTAGAAAATGCTAATAAATAATCTAATTGCATTCAGATTCAACATCAACCTGATCATTTGTATGCTGTCACTTTAAAATTTTCTAGGATTAGTAACCCAGCCTGGAACTGGAGAAATTACAAGAGAAACTCCCAGCTGGCTTGGGCCAGACCAGCTGACTAACTTTGATTTTCTCTTTGGAAGCCTAAGACAGGGAAGAATTATTTTTTATTTACACAGATACCTGGCTTAAGTATAGAATCCCTCCATTAATTCTGAGGGATTTTTACAGGTGACTATACCATAAAAATAAAGGAAAGAGTTTTTTTTTAACCTAACTCACTAATTAGGAAAGAAAATTGCCCAAATTCGTTGTATACTTTATACTGAAGGGTTAATCATTTTCCATTCAGCACAGGATTGGCTATTTCTCCTCTTGGTTACATTTCAATGAGGTATCTAAATACTGACTCAAAAGAAGAAGTTTGACACTGAGAGGCCAATTCCATAGATTTTGATACAGAGATGAAAGGGATTTTAGAGGTCCTGAAGTCCAGCCACTTTACCTTACAGATGAAGAAACAGTGGCTGAAAGATGGAGTAACTTGCCCAACATCACATAGCTAGTAGATGTCTGAAACAGGATTTGAACCCAAGCGATCTGAGCCCAGGTCTTTTGTACTTCAGACCTGGTTTTCTATTCACTGCACCACCTAGCTGCCTTTGGGGCAGTTAGGTGGTGCAATGGATCGAGCACCAGTGCAGGAGTCAGGAGGACCTGAGTTCAAATCTCACCTCAGACACTTGACACTCACTAGCTGTGTGACCTTGGGCAAGTCACTTAACCCCAGGTGCCTCATCCTGGGTCATCTCCAGTCATCCTGACAAATATCTGGTCACTGGATTCAGATGACTCTGGAGGAGAAGTGAGTCTGGTGACATGCACATTCCTCCCTCACTGAAAACAAAGTCAAGTGCAAGTCATATCTTCATTTCTTAGATGGCATGATCTTCTTTGGTAACAAAGGACAAACACACCTACCTGTCTCTAAACATCTACCTCAATAACTACAGGAAAATAGGACTTTTCAATTAAGTCTGTCAAGGTTGTGAAAATGACCTAAATAACTCTATTGACTTTAATCAGTTAAAGAATTTGGACTAAGTATGAAAAATTATTGTTGTTTTTAATCAACTTGTAAGTCCCAGAAATGGGTACCTATGGTGGCACAGTGGGTAGAGTGTTGGGACTGGTCAGGAAAACTCATCTTTATGAGTTTATATTTGGGTTCAGATACTTGCTGAATGACCATGGGCAAGTCACTTAACCCAGTTTGCCTCAGTTTCTTTCTGTAAAATGAGCTGAAGAAGGAAATGGCAAACCACTCTAGTATCTCTGCCAAAAAAACCCCAAACGGGGACATGAAGAGTCAGAAATGACTGAAATGACTAAACAAGTCCTAAAAAGCCATTGGATGCAATGGAGTGATGTTGGGCAGGAAGTATATTCAAATTGGTTGAGGAGGCAGCTTTTGGGTTTTATTTTTAAAAATAGCCAGCTAATTTGGAGCCCAGGGATTTGAGTGCCTGACAGCAGAGAGGAAGCAATGGTGGGCCAGAAATTGGTGGCTCATGGCTGAAAGGAAAAGAAAGAAAGAATAAGTAGAAATAAGTTGTGGCATATATGGAAGAAATCAAGAATATTTTAGAACAAAATTCAAGACTGAAGTCACTGGTTTTATCCACCTCTTCAAAGACTGAGAGAAATAACAAGGAAAGATCTCTTTTCTGAATTTCCTTATCAATCAACAGAAATGATAGTGTACTCACTTCTGTATCTGAACATTCTTTGGCAAGCTATTTTTTTTCTCAGCCATAAAGAGGCCAAGAGACAGCTAGAAACAAACATAAAATTAAATGAAGGCAGAGACCAAGCCTCTGCTTAGAAGTTTCATTCACTGACACAGGTCTCCTTGCTATTTCACAAAGAAGGCACAGTCTCTCAGCTGCAGACATCTTTGCTGACTTGACATGCTGGTTATGGTAGCACAGTATGGCTGATTTAATGTCCAGAGACAAACAGGTAACATTACTAGTGTTACAAATAAAATGGGAGAAGCAGTGTGCTGTGTATGTCATACTAGACCAAAAATCAGGACTTGAATTCAAATAACGCTTTACAGACTCAGCTGTGTTGCCCTGAGGAAATTACTTTCAGAGACTCAGTTTCCTTTTCAGTTAAAAAAGAATAACACTAACACCTACCTCATAGGAACATTGTGAGAATCTAATGAGATGGTGAATATAAAGTATTTTGTAAACCTCCCCCATTAACACTTAAACTCGTTGGGGAACATAGATGTTTCCTTTTCTGGTTTTGTGCCCCTAGTACTTCTTATGGTTCCTGGCACATGGTAGGCACTTAATAAATCCTCATTGATTTGGTGATTGGTTAAATTGCTATATAACTGACATGTATTAGGATAAACAGTAACAGAGAAGTAAATTTTTCTTTAATGGCCAGATGAGAGTCCAAATCTCAGTGCTTCTGATTTTGTTCCATTTTCACTTGAAAACAGAAAGTCCTTCCAGTCAAGAAAGCTCACTTGGCGTTTCCATGCCAACTGACTGAAAAGGACATTGGTTGGCTTAACCATGATAAGTTAGAGGGAAAGAGAACAGTGTGGATAAAAGGCTGGGGTCAAACTGGGGGAGCCAGGCTAGAAGTTCTGTGTGAGTGAGAGTTTTCTCCTTTATAGTATAGTCTGGCGACTGGACAGAGGGTGTGGCAGGGGAAATCAAGCAGAAGAGAAACTTAGCTGGATTTCTGGTCTTCTGTGCCTCCCTGCAATTCTTTCCTGATCCCTTTTAAACCATTTGGCCAAACACATACAGTCTCTATTATTTTTTAAAAAATCACAATTAAGTTACAATTTATTTCTGATTTTCATGAATCAAATTGTTGTCACGAGGCCTTTGATATCCAAGAACTCTCCACAGTTTTTTCAATCTATTTTTTTCCAAGTCTCTCTTTCGATTGTCGAAATAGTGTTTTTCCCTGACAGCTAGCAAATGGGAGCAGCTCAGTTCCAGATTGCTTGCGAATTCTGAACCAATTAATACTGAATGGGATCTAAATTGAAGGATTCATAAACACTCTCATTTATGCCATGTGCTATCTATTCACAGATGAGCATTACATATACTATCAGGCACGTACCTGTGTCTCCCCAGGATGGAATTGATGTACAAGGCAAAGAGTGAACACAGCTGTTTGATGAGTCAAAGAAAGTTTAAAATATAAAGTAAATTAAAGAAAATAAGGCCAGCCTATCTCCAAGGGCCCCACTTTGATTTTGGAAGGAGGCAGGATACTGACTGGGAAGCACAGGAAGGAAGGCTGGAGAGAAGTGTTCCCTTGGTAGGGCTCCCCACAAATGAAGAAATCCCCTGTTCATGAGGCATCTTGTCTAAGCCTGCCATGGGGGTAGTTGTTCTGGTCAGGAGCTGCATAAGAAGGCTTTATCCTCAGCTGACACCAACTGATGGTGTCAAAGGACTAAAAATGGAGGATTCTAGCTGCTACAAAAATTCCTCACTAGCGGGCTCCAACTTGAGTGTGGACACTCCAATCTTTAATGAGATCATGAAATCCTCTAAAAGACAAAACACCCCTTGAGATGAGGGAAGTGATAGCTTTTCTGTAGGATGTCTAAGACTAGCATATTCACTTCTGGGTGACTTAATTTAGGAAGGATGATAACAAGCTGGAGTGTTTCCAATGGAGGGGGACCAAGATGGTGAGGGGATTGAAAGCACTGCCATATGGGAACTGGATGAACCAACTGCGATTGTTTAGCTAAGGAAAGGGAGGATTTAAAGGGACAGAACCTAATAGCTGCCTTTATATATCTGAAGGATTATCACATAGAGTAGAGATATTGTTCAGCTTGACCTCCAGAATGTTCTCCGCTCTTAAATATCCCTTCTTAGAACCCCTGGCTTCCTTCAAGACTCAGTTCAAGCACCACCTTCTCTAAGAATTCCTTTTCTGATTCCTTTAGACTTTTAGAGTACTCCCTCTCCTCCATTTCCTGGTGTTCATTTAATCTAAACCTGTATTATATATGATCACATTGTCTCCCTCACAGAATGTAAGAACCTTGAGAATAGGGACCACTTTTTTTTCACTTTTGATTTTGTATCCCCAAGGTGATGCCCAATGCCTGGTACATAATAATTCCTATTAATTAGAACCATCTAACAATAGAATGGGCTACCTTAGGATGAATGTCCTCATTTCTCAGAGAGATTGTGATGATCCCTCAGAGAAGGGGTATGGATTGTATTCAAGTACGGTCAGCAGGATGACTTCAGAGCACACCCCCACGATGCTGTGATTGTTCCATCCATCTCCTTGTTCTAGTGAGTCCATTTTGGTCCATGATTTGGTTCATCATGGCACACAGTCTCCCATGTATCCAAGATAATGCAACACACCCTATTCTGTCTTGGAACCATTTGGCAACTTAGGGCTTAGTCCTGGGGCTGAAACTGAAGCGATCATTGGTCTTTTAAGGACAAACAACTGCTAGGGCAATGTAAGCTTTCTGAACACAGAGATTATTGATTTTCATCTCTGCACCCCTAGTGGCATGCACAATTCTTTAATGTTGTACATACTTAATAAATACATATTAAATGGATCCCAAGTCTTCAGGACTCTACTTGGCCCTTCCTCAAGCCTCCCCTGCCCCCTCTACATAAAGGAATATAGTTAAGTCCTAATAATAATTAAAAATAGGGTTGGGATTTTTTTTGAGACTGGATCTTCCTATTTGTTTGGGTTGGAAGTGGAGCAGTCATTGAAGGCAGGATCACAATATTGATTGGCACAGAAGCTTTCTTTCCATTCGTCTATCTTGCATCAGTTCCTCCACTTAATTATCTTGTGGTTGGACCTATTACAGATACCCAGTTGGCTTAGTACACTGCTGCTTAGGACTTCTGAACTCTAGGGCTCTGCTAGCTTCAGCCCCCCAGCAGCAGTAGGGATTATAGACATATCCCACCATGTTTGAAATATCTGTGATCCTCAGGCAAGAGGACCCAACAAATGACGGTCCAATAGTTTTGTTATTTTCAAACATGTAAGTAAAACTTCCTGGGCATTGTTGTATGTCTCTATATAGAAAATCAGATATTTAGACCTTGGAAAGACCTTGGTGATCATTTAGCACCCACTCCTCTCATTTCATAAGAATCAGAGGCTGAGAAGTTACGTGACCTCCCATAGATCACACAGATACTCAGAGGTAAGGCTGGATCTTGAAACTCTCCTTTACCTAAAATAACAGCTATTACCCAAAGATTCAGGTTTCATGTTAATTGAGAGGAAGGGGGTGAAAAGAAAATTCTTTCTGCTAGAATCCGAGTTTTAAAATTATGGAGATGGGGCAGCTAGGTGGCAGAGAGGATAGAATACTGGTCCTGAAGTCAGGAGGACTTGAGTTCAAATCTGAACTTACTTTCTAGCTGTGCGATCCTGGGCAAGTCACTTAACCCCATTGCCTCCAAATACATAAATAAAATAAAATTTTAGATAATTTTTCTGAAGGATCACATGGGAAATTAAATGGTATAGTGAAGTCAATGATAGAGCTGGAATCATAAAGCCCTGGTTTCAAATCCTGCCTGTGTGTGTGTGACTCTGGCCAAGACACTTTAAACTCATCCTGGGTTGTTGTGACCATCAAATGAGACAATACTCAGAAAGGTTTTTTACAAAACTTAAGGAGCTATATAAGTATTATTTAGAATTATTTGGGTGAGTAGGCATAGGGTACTAAGCTTGGAGTTAAGAAGAAATCAGTTCAACCCTCCCTGAGAAACTTACTGGCTGGGATCCTTGGCAAATCAACCTTGATTAGCCTAAATTTCCTCATCAATAAAGGGAGGATAATATCAGCCTTTCTCTTATGAGGTTGCAGTAAGGATTAAATGAAATAATGTCCATAAAGTGCTTTACAATCTTTTAAGCATGACACAAATGTTTACTATTATCATAGGTGCATAAACATTTGGCAGTCTTGGGTATCCAGAAGCTGTTCACAACCCCAGTATGTGAAAAATGCATTTATCTATCCTAAGTAGTTGAGGAACAAGGCATTTTAGCTGTAAATTCAGATTACCTGAAAATTATCATCTAAAAGATACACTGATAACCAATTTTCAAAAAATTGAAATAAAATAGAACATTCCAGACTAAAAATTCTGCCCAGAGACATCCCCACAGTAACTCAGCAGAGATCCAGCAATGAACTGGTGGACTGATAGAAACATAAATGTTAAGGAAAAAAGTTGAGATTGGTAGGCATAGAATTAAATACAATACTTTCCCTCCACTCACCCACCCTAGCACTGTGACTACTACCTGGAGTAAGGAAGGGGAACTTACTCATTCCTAATTCATTTACACCCTCCCCCTCTGGCCATGTTAAGTCTCTTGTCCTTGGCTGTTTGATTATTTATATTTAATTTATTTATTATTATATATTATTAATATATTTATATAATTATAAAAATAAATTTAGCTATCTATGAATGTTTTGCAACATGGAGAAAACAAAAGGAGATCACTTAGGTCTGGACTGTAAGTGGCAAACCTTTCTACTGATTTTACTTCCATTGCAGTCAAGGGGTACAATGGACGGAATGCCAGGTCTGGAGTCAGGAAAACCTGAGTTTAAATCTACCTTTAGACATTTATTAGCTGGGTAACCTTCGACAAGTCACTTAACCCTGTTTGCCTCAGTTTTCTCATCTGTAAAATGAGCTGGAGAAGGAAATGCTAAAGCACCCCAATATCCCTGCCAAGAAAACCCCAATTTTGGGGGATCATGAAGAGACAAACATGACTGAATACTGATGGTTTCATCTTGTAAGATTAAGCTATTCTAACCAGCGGAAAGCTTTTTGGTTATGGGTTGAGTTGCTACTCAGCCCTACCAGTTGCATGTAATCTGTGTATTTGACTAACATTGCCATGTATGCCTTTATCCAAGTCAATGATTATTAAAAAAAAAATTAAACAGTAAAAAAGTCAAGGGTAGATTCAATTCGGTCCCACAGTCATTTATTATCTTCTGTTTGTTAGGCATTCTGCATACAGAAATTAAAAATCAAGCATTCTATGTCCTTAAGGGAAAAAATCTATACAGATATACACACATACATATATGTATGTATATATGCATATGTACACATACATACATATATGTCTCTGTGGGTGTTGTGCATATGAAATCATACTAAGTAATTTGGGGTCAGAGAAGAGCACTGGCAACTCGAGAGGTAAAAGAAAGGTCTTCTATAGGTATCACCTGAGGCAGCTAGGTTTCTATGAGGCAGAGTTTGCATTATAGACACATGGAAAAGCCTGGGTAAAGGCATGGAGAAAGGAGAGAGAGTTTTGAGTATGAAGAATAACCAAAAGTCTGGGTTGGCTGGAGGGTAGAGTAATGGAGGAGGGAGTGGGTTGGATTCAGAGAAGGGATAATGAAAGACCAGTCTAGAAAGATAGTCTAAAGCCAGATTGTGAAATGTTTGGAATGAAAAACAAAAAGGAGTTGTTATCATATCCTAGGGCAACTGTTTTTCAAAGTGTGTTCTGTGGAGCTCAGGGGATCTAGAGATCAAAACCTTTTTCATAACATAATAAGATGTTTTAATTTCTAATATTTTAAATATTACCCAATAACTTGCATTTAAAAAGTCCTATGGGAGGGGGTTCTCAATAATTAAGAATATAAAGAAATCCTTGGATTAAAAACTTTGAAAAAATACCTAGATTATCAATTTTCAAAACACCGAACTATAATTTCAATTGTACTAGAGGGTATGGCAAGTCAGTGAAAATTGAGTAGAGGAGAGTCCTATTGAACCTCTCTTTACCTCCATTGAATTCTCTCACTGCCTTAAAATTTAAATGATGTGGCCAACTCAAGTTTCAGTTACTTCTGACAGATATTGCTGAATCCAGAGCTATTAGGCTCAATTTCCTCTGCGGAAGGCTGGAATTGCAATGAGAGAGGTAATGAGGGGAGGTAGAAGCTCCTCATTCAAGGCACTTGGAGGGCAATTAGAAGAAGGGATCAGATATTAGAGATGTTAACTATGGGAGGGTGGTATCAAAATTGGAGAGATTCTACTTGGTTTCTATTTAACCAATCCTACTGAGATTTTGTACTTTCTCAAAGAGTGGAAAAAGGAGGAAAAGGAGAAATGAAAAGAGAAAGAAGGGGGAAAGAAGGGAAAGAAAAAGAGACAACAGAAGAAAAGAGAAGAGAGAGGGAGGGTGGGGAAACCAATCAATCAAAAACATTTATTAAGTGCCCACTACATGCCAGGCATGGTGCTAAACTCTAGGGATACAAAAAGAGGTAGACCCTGTCTTCAAGGAGTTTCCAACTTAATAAGAAGACAAGAAGAAAATAAAAGTGTTCAAACAAGCTATACGCTGCATAAACAAGAAAGAACTAAAGAGAAAAGGCATTAGAATCTTAATTCTAATGTAGTTGGGAAAGATTCCTTTAGAAGATGGGAATTTAAGTTGAGACTTAAAAGAAACCAGAGTAACCAAGAGGTTACTCTGCTGCGTGATGATGGGGAAGAGCATTCCAGACATAGGGGACAGCCAATAAAAATGCCAAAGAGGAGAGATGGAGTGTCTTGTTTGTGAAACAGCCAAGGGGCCAGTCTCACTGGTTCAAAGATTATGTGCAGGGAGTAAAGTGTAAGACCTATCTAAATAAGGTAGGAGGAGGTGAGGTTACAAAGAGCCAGGAATGACAGATAGAAGATTCTGTGTTTGATCCTGGAGGCTACGGAGAAGACACCGGTTGGAGGTGGGTTGGGGTGTGTGACATTGTCTGAGATGAACTTTAGCATAATCACTCTGATGGCCAAGTGGAAGATAAATTGGAGTGGGGAAAGACTTGAGGTGGGTAGACTCACCAGCAGGCTTTTTCACTAGTCCTGGTGAGGAGAGCTTGTACCAGGGTGGTGGCAGTGGCAGAGGTAAGAAGGTGCCATATTCCAGAGATGTTGTAAAAGTAGTTGGCAGGCCTTGGCAACCAATTGGATTTAGGAAGAGAAAGATAGAGAGGTATCTAAGATAATACAGAATGAAGAAATTCAGAAGGAAAAGAAACCTGGTTTAAATCAAAGAGTACTATGGCGAAAAGATTAGAACCAGCTGTGATGCTTAATAACTGTGGTCTTGGACATGTCAATGCATCTCTGTGGGCCTGTTTTCTCATTTGAAAAATGAACTGAGCTCCATGGTGTGTTCAAACCACATTCTGTGATATTCTGTGTGTGTGTGTGTGTGTCTGTGTGGGTGTAGGGATGTGTAGAGAGTAGAGAAAAGGAGGAGGGAGGGAGGGAGAGACTGAGAGGGAGACAGAAAGGAAGACGAAGAGGGAGAGAAAATGAAAGTATCCACTGAAAAAAGGAATTTCTAAAGTACCCTGTGAGTATTAAAAAGGCAGCAATAATGTTAGTTATTTTAAAGGAAGTACTTCAGAGTCCTAGAAAACAGTGTCTAGGCAGTAGGGATGATTCAAAAGCTAGATGCAAATGAGAATTGAAAAATTTTCTCACACATTTAGAGAAACAAAAATTCTTTATGTCAGATAGACCAGCCAACACACATGCAAAAATGTGTGTGTGAGTCTGTATGTGTATACATATTAATCACACACACATATATAAACATGTTGTGGCTAATTTGTCTAAAGGCAATCTTTGGTCAACTGGAATACTGGTACTATGGAAAGAGCAGTGGATGTGGGGCCAGAGGACTTGAGTCGAAACGTTGGCAAGGCTATTTATTGCCTGTGTGATCTTCCACAAAACAATTTCTATTTTCTTTGCTTTCCTTGTCTGTAAAATAAAGTGATTAGAGTTGACTATCTCCGAAGGCTCTTTCATCTCTAAATCCTTTGAATTTGGGTTATTTATAACTGCCGTTTTGTGCGGTTACATTTTAATGTTTTGGAAAAAGAAACTGAAGTTTTAGATTGTATCATTCAATTTAAATCATTTAATTTACATACTTGCATGCACCATCCTGTCTGGGATATTGTTGGAATGTGCATTTTAACTGTACTTTAGAGCAAGACTTTATGCTGTTTTAGATAGGGTGGTGGGTGTAGGGTTGTTGGTGAATATTAAACAACCAGTTGCCAAAATGCAGGAAACGCTTTTAAATTCATCTAAATTATTAACATACTCTATAACTTTCTTAAAATCTGTCCACAAAGTCATTAATCAAGCTGATTTGTACCATTTGGTGATTTCTGAGGTGTAAATGCTCATGCTGAAAATTTAATTATCATCTCTTGCCATTGGCTGTATATATGCAGAGTTATTATTCAGTGTTAAAAATCTACTTGCCACCATCTCTAGCGTGCAACCATGGGTTGCAGCCGAGATAAGCTCCACCAGGTACAGACTTGCTTGATGTAATCAGAACTTTCTAGGCAGGAGTGGTTAGGGTGTCAGAATGAATTAGCATGCACATTACAGGGGTAAAGTTCACTTTTGTGTAACTAAATTCCAGTCAAATCTAAATTCAATAAGGGTAAATTCAGCACCAAACTAATCTCAAACAGATGAGTCATTGGAAATACAAACCCACCACATCATGGAAGACCATAGACCACTTTTTAAAGTAAGATTGATTCTCTGACCTTTGAGAGTCCATAAGACCCTTTCAAGGGATCCCCAAGGCCTTTTCAGGCATCCCTGAGGCCACTTCAGGGGGTCTGTGAGGTCAGAGCTATTTTCAAAATAATAATAATGATAATAAAAAGATGGTATTTGTTTGTTGAAATACTCCTCTCTTTTCCTACTACATATATGTGTGAGTCTGAATTTTCTTTATATATTTTAACCAAAACAGTATCACAAATTACTAAATGCAAAAGTTGGTATGAAATTCCTGCTGTCTTCTATTATGCCAGTTATTAAAATGAGATTCACAAAAATATATAAAATAATATCACTTTTCTCATTAAGTTTGTCTTGAAAATAGTTTTCCAAGAAAGAATGTTATTTATTTTAATATGCAATGGACTCTTATTGTTTTCTTAAATTAATATTTTGAAGATTTAATCAATATTAATTTCTAGCGTGGTAAACATTGATACATATAATGTACATAAACAAAAGCTCTTTGTAATTCTCAATATTTTTTAAGAGAGCAAAAGGGTCCTGAGACCAAAAAGTTTGAGAAATGCTGCTATAGCACTGTGACTTCACTGATACTGGGAACTCCCAAGTGAGAAAACTCCCTTAACCAATTCAGGTCAGCACCTTATCTGAAACTTATTTTCTTAGAGGTCAAATGAGAGAATATTAGTAAAAGTGCATAACAGAGTGCCTGATATATAGCAGGTGCTTAACAAATGTCCTTCCTCCCTCCCTTCCTCTTTCCTTCCATCCCTTCCTTCCTTCTTTCCTTCCTTTCTTTCCTTCCTTTTTTCCTTTCTTCCTTTCCCCCTCTCCCTTACCTTCTCCCTGTCTCATTTCCTTCCTTCCTTTCTCCCTCCCTTCCTCTCTCCATCCTTCCTTTTCTCTCCCTCCTTCCTCTCTCTCTCCCTCCCTCTGTTCCTTCCTTCCTTCCCAAGGTCATGTGTGTGTTTGTATCAGCAGCTCTTTATTGAGTTGCCATTTAAAGCTAGGTGCATTCGGCATCCATACAATTTGAGGAGCTACACTAGTGTGTCCAAAGATCTAACAAAACCCCATGTGAAGTAATTACCAATCTCAAATTAAATAGAGTATGCATTGGAAAGATTCTAACTAGTAGAAGTAATAATGATAATAGCTAATATTCCCATAGCCTTTACTATGTGCTGAACACTGTTCTAAGTGTTTTAAAAAAGAGAAGCATCGTAATGATAAGGTCTCTTCTTACCGCAGCACACTTTAAGGATGCCCACTCTACCTGTCCCACTCCATGCCTGTGACTCATAATGACCACGGAAGATGGCATTCTTTGAAGAGTCATTTGCCCTTCAAGAGCCATCTATGAGCACTAGACAAACACTGATACAGTTGAAGTATGAGTAACTCAGTGATGGCATGCACACACCTGTCCACAACAGGACAAATCTCCATGCAACACAGAAACATACATCCCTTTCTACCTTTGCTGAATACACGTCTGAACATGATGAGGCACTAAAAAAGCATGCCATGAGGATGTGACCAATTCTAATCTATCCTTCATTCAGTTGCCAAAAGGATTTTCCTGTTATATTGCCTCTCCTCATCCTCCTAGTCAATAAACCTGATGGTTTTCTATTATCTTCAGGATCAAATATAAAATCCATTGTTTTAAAGGTTTTCATAATGTGACCTTCAGATCTTCTTAGACTTTACTCACCTCCACACATACTGTGATCTAGTTACAGAGGCTTATTTGCTGTTTCTAGAACATAACACTCTCCCATCTCCTATTTCCGTGTCTTTGCATTGGCTGTCTCCCATTCCTGGAATGCTTTCCCTCTTCACCTCCTATACTTAGTTTCCCTAGCTTTTTTCAGGTTTCAGTTTAAATCCTACCTTTTGAGGAGGCCTTTCTTGGCACTCCCCCCTTTCCCAGTTGCTAGTCAGTTCTTTCCCCTCTAAGATTACTTTTTGTCTACTCTATATAACTTGTATGCACCTAATTTTTATTTTTTTTATGGTTTTTAAATATGTTGACTCCCCCATTACAATGTGAGCTTTCTGGAGGTTGTGGTTGAGTCATTTCATCAGTGTCCGACTCTCATGATTCTTTGTGATCCCATTTGGGTTTATTTTGGCAAAGATACTGGAGTGGTTCTTTCTCCAGCTCATTTTACAGAGGAGGAAACTGAGACAAACGAGGTTAAAGGACTCGCCCAGGGTCACACAGCTAGTAAGTATCATGAAGTAGTAAAATGAGTCTTCCTGATTCCAAGTCGAGTGCTCTATCCACTGAGTCACCTAGTTGCTCTCTCAGGAGGTAGGGCCTGTTTTACCCTTCCTTGCATAACTGTTATAAAGCCTGGTATAGAGTAAGTGATTAATAAATACTTTCCGAATGAGTTATTGATTGACCCCCACAACCTCTGAAATAGACTGGAAGAGTGAGACAACTGAAACAAGTATGAGTTCTCTCAATAAAGTGGGGAAAATTAATCTTTGGATCTAAGGCTGGGGGCCCAAGACTAAAGAAATCTGATGTCAAAACATATAAAGTTATATCTGCATCAAGACCCATGAGAGCCATTTAGAGGTTGGAGAGGGGAAAGAAGGCAAAGAGGTTGGATTATAAAAGAACTCACAAAGAATGGGAGTCCCTATTCCTCTTTAGCATGGAAAACCAAGTTTCTGCCAATAAACTGGGGCTTGCTAACTAATAAAATGCTTCAGCTTTGCTTTATAAGACTCTCTTCCATAGGAATAAAAGATAAGAGGATTCTGAGCTAAAAGGAGATCTTAGAAGTCATTTTATCAAATCCCCACACTTTATAGAGGAAGATCTTAAGACCCAGAGAAGTCAAGTAACTTGCCCATGGTTACAGAGCCAGGATTCAAACCCAAGACCTTTTATTCTAAATCCAATTCTCCCTACCCTTCTATCCTTCTAGGAAAAAAATTAAAACCTTGTAGCAATTGCAAACTATATTCCCTCATTCCTTTTTTGTTGAAACCACAATCCAAGTGATTCTACTAGGCTCATATGATTCAAATAATGAATTTTCATTATATACCTACCACATATATGCCTTCACAAAGGAAGGAAAAAACAAGCTATACATAATAGAGATTTGCAGTTTTATGTACAAGCCTCACATTCTGTTCAATTTTGTAAAAGGAAATACTTTTTCATTTTTGTGTGGTATTACAGTTCAGCATTAAAAAAATAAAATAATGGTGAGTGGAAGACCAAATCAATCAGTCCTTTGAGAGCCTGGTACCCAGAGGGAGGCATTACTATGGCATCAAGCTGTTGACCATGAAAGGCTAACAGACCAGTGATCACATTCAAGGTTCTCATATGAGTGTAAAATGTGGACCTACCACAAAAATGTCTCATCCAGCTTGCTGAGCAGTTCCATCCAAATGGAGTCCAAGCCATCTTTCACATCAAGTGAAAAGACAGGATCACCCACAATACAACAGCTTTGAAAAGATATTCATCAAAATGGCAGCTTCTCTGGGTTGAACATAAGTAATGGTTATGAAGAGCTGAGATGGGATAACTCAGAAAGGGCAAGGTGGAAAGTTCCCTGAAGTGAAACTGGAAGAACCATGAATCATGCCTTTCAACATCTGATTTGGGAGCAAAGGCTAGGGACAATGGAAAAAAGGACAGACATCAGGAGTAAGAGTCATTCTAGAAGCAAGGCTTTGAGGACACCAAGCTTGGAATTGCAAGCTTCACCAGGATTAGCTTTATCAACAATTGTGGTAGCTAACAATTAATGTTCTGTTTTTTTTGTTAACAGTAAACTCTTTGAGGACAGGAATTATTTAGTTTTTGTAGTCCCAGAATCAATAACTATGGCTAGCATAAAACGGATCCTTAGTAAATTCTTCCTGAATTAAACTATTTACTTGTTAAATGCAATTCATTTAAACTAGTGTTCATGGTGACTTTTAAAAATTATACCTTCTCCCAGAGTTGGAACTAAGGGAAGGCAAGCTAGATACCTAGACAGTAAGATAGGAATGGGATGCTTACGAAGCTGGATAGTATAACGAAGGGAATTTTCTTCAAATTAAATTTCTTTCAACCAATACAAATCTATTTTTCTCTCCCCCATTGAAAAACAAAAACAAACATGAAAATAAAACACTTGCAGGAAATATGGACAATTAAACAAAATGAACTCCTGCATTGCATTGACCTTGTCCAAAAAAATACACGTCTCCTTCTGCTCCTTGAATTCCCTGCTCATCACTTCTCTTCCAGGAGATGGGGAATTACCTTGGCTGGTAAGTATGTTGATTGGAGTTCTTAAGTCTATCAAAGTCTTTACAAGGCTGTTGCTATTATATAAATTGTTTTCTGCTCACTTCACTTTGTATCAGTTCATAAAAATCTTTTCAGTTTTCTTTGAAATCATCCCATTCATCATTTCCTATGATGTTCCATGATATTCATAAACTGCACTTTGTTCAGCCATCCCTCAACTGATACCCCCCCCCAAACAAAGGACATTTCACAATAATATTTTTTGTAAGTGAATATATTTTAATGTTTTATATTGTATTTTATTGCCAGAAAATTTTGCTTTTAGTAATGTGGAAGTATTTATTTAATAATAAGATTCATTGCATATATTATTGTGAAATCTAAAAGTCTCTTTTGGGCAGTAATACAGGAGCATGATTTTCAAACAGAGGCATGATTTTCTGACCCAAAATACTTAGATCATCAAATGTCTTGTCCTGGGTTTGTCTACAATTTCTTTAAATCCTAATTTTCCTTTAAGATCCATTTCCACCCCTTCCTCTGGGAAACTTTCCTCAACTAAATCAGTCCTCAATATTAGACCCTTTTTCTGTACCCCTGTATTGTTGTCTCATTCACTTGACAGTTAGTATATAGTATCATGTATCGTGAGTGATCTTTTTAGGGTATAGTCCTGGTTACCTCACTTGACTTCAAACCACTATACAAGGCAGATTGCGTTATGCCCTTATGCTTCCATTGTCAAGCACAATGCCATTTGTTAATGTTGATGCTTACAGAAACTACAGCTACAACTGACAGTATCACTTAATTAATCTTATTATTAAATTATTTTATTAAATATAAAGCATAGTGATAAAATATATTGGTGTTCTGTGATGTATTTCTTGAAATGTTGGCTATATAGCAAATTCTGTATATCAGAATCCACTTTCCCCATGAGTTCCCATTTAAAAACTGCAACTGTGTTCTAATTTTCCAATCCTCAAGATATAATAAAAATCACATTGCAGAAATCAGCAAAGCTTGAAAGAGCTTATTTGAAGAAATTTGAGTTTGATGATAAATTATTAACAAAAATACTCAATATGAAAACATACACCAAAAGAATTATAGCAGTGCTTCTTGTAGCAAGAAAGAACTGAAAACAAAATAGATGTCCATTGATTGGAGAATGACTACACAAACTGTGGTACATAAATGTAGTGCAATATTACTGTGCCATAAGAAATAAAAACGTTTGATGAATAAAGAGGAGGATGGAAAGACTTACATAAATTGATACAGAGTGAATCAGGTAGTGCCAAAAAAATCACCCAGGAAATACAGTAAGCACAACAATATAAAATGAAAGAAAAAACAATCACTGCAAAACAACTGAAAATGAACATTACAGAATTACAAGGCACTAGCCCAACCCCGAAGAAGGAATATGAGAAAACATCTCCTCCCACTCTTCTGAAAAGGTGAAAAGTTCATAGGTGTGATGCATTGCGTATGCTTTCAGTGGCAAAGAGAACTCATCAGATGGGGAGTGTCTGAATATGTTATGATGCATGAATGCAATAGAATACAACTGTGGTATTAAAAATGATGATGAAAGGGACAATTCAGAGAAATCTGAGAAGACATATGACCCGATCCAGAGAAACAAGCAGAACCAGGAGAATATGTAATTACAACAATACTGTAGGGACGAACAGCTTTGAAAGATTTAACAGTTAATGAAATGACCAACCATAATTCTAGAAGATTTTATCTTCCTCCTCAGTGATAGATGATAAATTTAGGGTAAAGAGAAAAACATAATTTTTTGAAATGTTTGAAATAGAAATTTGTTTTACTTAAATATATACTTATATATATAAAATTCATAGAAATATATTTACACATATACAATATATGTATGTGATAATTATATAGTTATATATGTCTGTAGAGACATATGTGATATATGTATGTATATATATAAATATATAAAACACACACATATTATTTTAAGTGGGAAGGAATGGAGAGGGAGAGAAACAGATTTTTGTTCATTCCAAAAAATTTAATTAAAAAAAGACTGAATGAGTACACACTCATTCAAGACTGATATTCAAATAAAATTTTCAGCCATGTTAATTGGACACATTTAATTATATCATTCTTGTCTTGTTTGAGAATTTTATATACATGGTAAATAATCAAAATTAATGACTGTAGTTAACATTACATAAGCATGAGAACTTTTCATTTTAGTTTTTATTTTGTCTTATTCTGTTCTTTTAGTAAGAATGATACTTTCCCTTGAAGAAAAGCAAACATTTATGAATTATCTATTTTGTATAGATTGCTCTCCTGTGATGCAAAGTGTAGATAAGGCACAGACTATGATCTCATGGATAAACTCTAGTTAGGAGAGAAGACATGAACATAGATAACTATAATGTATACTACGATGAGTTTATTAGAAAAATATAAAATAAAGTCCAACAGGATGCCTGGAGGGCAAAGTCATTATTGACTGATCAGGGAATCTGAGGTTTCCTGAAAAGGTCAGCATTTAAATTGAGTTTTAATGGATGGACAGGAATCATTCCTATGCCCCATTGTGGCATAGAAAAGTATCTTGAAGATTATGCCAGTGGGAGTGGGAGTTGAGGCAAATTCTGGAAGTCTATAACCAGAGTAGAAAAACTTTAAGTGTGGGTCTGAAGAAAAATTCAATCCAGTGTCTAAAGATCAGGCTAGATAAGTGCTGAAAAGCTCATCACCAAAAATTTGTTCAGAGACAAATCTTTGGCCCTAGTGACCCATGAAACAGAGAAGTCAATATTCAAGGAACTGTGATTATATCAGTATAAGAACTTCTCCCATGAAGTAGATCCTACCTCACTTTGATGAATCATAGGAAATTGTCTGAGGTTTAGAAAGGTTAAGTCACTTGACTTTGGTCACACAACTAGAAAGTATCAGAGGTAGGGTTTGAAACTTGGTCTAACTGATTCTAAGGCCACCCCAATGTTTACTATGCCATGCTGCTTCTCAGGTAAATGTCCTGTATGGTCCATTTCTTAGGCTCTCCTTTTCAACTTTGGAAAATCATTCAGAATTGTGAAAAGACTAGTTGACAAGTTAGGCATAGTGAGAAGTACAATGAACTCAGAATCAGAGGGTCTACTATTTCTCTGTTCTATACCTTCTGGCAATTCCTTTCCCTCTCAAGTCTTCAGTTTCTTCATCAGCAAAGTAGGGAAAGCAAATTTTGTAAAGGTTAAAGAAGTAATTGGAATGATCTATTTTTCATTTTCATCTGATTTAGTCTGTGGAAGGATAGAGGGAACTGAGAAAGATGGAGAATAGGGACACAGTGAAACTCACTCCAACCTTCTCCTTAAGATCCTCTCTATAAAAAACAGAACTTGGTTTGCTCATCTGATTCCATCATAGGGTTATGTTCCAATAAGAATAACTCCAATGCTTATAAGACCGGGAAGCAAATCCAAATATCATTCTGAAAAAAGCTCCACTACCAGATTATCCCATTTGGGACTCTGGTAGATATGGCTAATTTTCACTGCCCACAGTTCTGCAATATTTCATTTCTTTTTGCATCATGAAAGCATCTCATCTTATCCTGGGTAGATCTGTAAGATATCATCTAGTCTGTCCTTTTGTACAGGTGAGCAAATCATGTGAGTACAAGAGAGGCAAGGTCACAGCAGTCTTCTATCCTAAGAGTCTGGCATCTTATGTATCATCACCAATATGTGGCATGATGAATAATGACCTTGGCTAAATTAATCTACTTGGTAATCCACTTCTCCCTAAAGCAATATCTACTTTTAAAAATATTGTCATAATTTTAACTGGATTTTGCATGACTCCAGTTTCTATGAGTCTCTTTATTAAGAGCTAATTAAAGTTCAGAGAAAGGGATTCTAAATGCCTGTCTAATACCAGTGATCTTTAAGACAAGTTTAAGTGGAGGATAGGACACAGTGTGATATGCTTCAGTTGAAGTCAGGAGGACCTAGGTTGGAATCTTACTTTAGACACATACAATCACTGTACACATGGGTAAGACATGATGTCTCTAGTTTGAGGAGTTTCTTCAACTGTAAATTGAGGGGTCAGATTCCCTTTCACCTCTAAATCTATGATCATGTTGATTAGATAACCTATCGATTGTCTAAGACATTTGATTTATCATTTACTCTGATTTACCTGGTAAGACTACATTTACAAATGTAAGGGGGGTATATTAGACAGTTAGATTTGATATAAGAAGCTGCACGTTTGTGCCTGGCCATGCCTTGCTGTAGCTAAGTGCTCTTGGGTCAGGAGCCCAACCTTTGTGAATCTTTGCTTCCTTGTTTGTGAAGATAGCGTCCTCCTGTACTACCTGACAGGGCCGATAAAAATGAGATAATACTACATTAAGAACTCCATAAACCTTAATATTCAATATGAATATACCCTACAATTCTCTTGAAATACCACCAGAAATGATCCTAGAAAAAACTGTGAGAGAAGGAGAGTTGGTGGTGGCCCCAGCCTTACCTCTCTGGGCTCTTTTCTTCTCATCATTTCAAGACACTAGTGCCCCTTGTATTTTCTTCCCCATTCAAACTAGGTTACAGAAAAACATCTAAGCACAGTCAATTCATGCCTGATTGTAGATTTAAGTCCCAATGTTCCCTCTCAGATTCCAAAATTAAAGACTTTCTTCTCTTATGGAAAATGTTTTAGGCAACCTTGAATAATTAGCATAGACATTTTGGGGGTATGTGGTGGGGGGGAGGGAAGGGCTCCTAGAATCCCAACTGGTTACAGCAGCCTGAAGTTTCCCCCAATCATATCTATATCCTGTAGGTTCAGAAGCTCATTGGCTTCCTAGATTGAAGAATTTGTTAATGCCTTGTAAAAGCATTTTTGAAAAAAAAAGGTTTAGTAATGTTTTCAACATGTTTTTATTTACTTTTAAGATTCTACAACTAGATATGAGTCACAGAGCAGGAAATGCACAATACAGAGAAGTCCAGGATATCAATGAAACATGCCAGCCCCACCCTGTGGTACATGTACAGTGCTATGCATATCAAGAGTCATTTCTATTTGTACAAGACCATCAAAGCATGTCAAGCAATCCACACAAAAAGCAAGAAGAGGAAAGAGTAATACATCCAGATTGGGATATGGTGTTTGGAAAGCAGCTGGGATGACAGTCCCCCATGGAAGTCCCAGAAAGAGCCTAGCTCTGGAAGGCAAAGTGCCTTGCAGCAGTAATTCAGGCAAACAGGCAGATACACCAGGCTGAGGAGGATTACTGAGGGGTACCTGGGTTGGGTAGGGGAGCAGGCTAGCATCTACATACAAGCTGCGTAGAATCATTCCAACTGGGACTCCCAATAAGAGTCCAGGGGAGGAGGAGGAGGGGGAGGGAGCCACTCTCAAAGGAGATAGAGGTTTCTAGGGGTACAAATGTCATTCTGAGACAACTAAGTTGTTTCACACAGGCCAGAGTCCCCATGCTTTCTTGGTTCAATTACTACAAATTCTACAGCAAGAGTTCTTAACATTTTTGTGCATTATAAACACTTTTGGCAGTCTAGTGATACCTAATGGACCCTTTCTCATAATAATATTTTTAAATGCATGAAATAAAACACAAGATTACAATGGAAATCAATTATATTGAAACAGATTTCAAAGTATATTTTAAGTAAAAGTTCACAGACTGTAAATCAAGAACTCGTTTTCTAGAATCTCTGCTTCTGGGGACAGAGCAAGAGAAACAGAGACCTGGGCATTTAATACTGAAAACGAACTACTCAGATTCAAGTGGTCAGTCAATTGCTGTTATAAGTACCCACTATGTGCCACATTGCCTAATTCCAAATCAGCTTTGAGCTGACATCATTATTACTACTATTTTTTTGCTTGTTTTAATTTAAACTGTTTCTCAGTGCTAAAAACAAGAGAGCTGCCCTCTTCCTTGACTAAACACAGTATTTTCTAATAAGCCCAGGATGTGGGGTAGTGATTATCTCATGAGAGAGAACACAGGGGAAGCAATATGCACAGTGGACAGGGGACCAGAGTCCAGCTCTGCCACTAACTCTTGACAATGACAAGTTCATATCTCCTCTCTGGACCTCAGTTTCCTGTTCTTTAAAATGGGAGAGGAGTTGAGCCACAACAACCTTTTAGAGTGCTTTTAAATTTTACAAAATCCTTTCCTCACAACAACCCTGTGAGGTAGGCAGAGGGTATTAATGGAGTTGTAGAACTTGGAGGTAAAAGGGGCCTTAGAGATCACAGAGTCAAATCTACCTCTTTTAATAGAAGAAACCGAGGCCAAGGTTGGTAAAAATGACTTGCCCAAGGTTGTTTAGTCATACTAACAGAAAGAGTCACAGGTTGGATTCTTTGACTCTGAGTGTGGAACTTACAGACAGGTCAAAAGGTTCTTAGCTTTTTTTGTGTGTCATGAGCCCAAATAATGTTGTTAAATGAAGTAAATAAAATTACTGATATTGAAAGACGGATCTTTTGTGTGTTTGTGATCCCATCCAAGTTCAAGAATCCCGTTGAAATTCATCTCCAAGAATCTTGGGTGTTCTATGGATCTTAGGTTAAGAGTTTCTGGGCAGGGTGATCTCTAAGGTGCCTTCTGATCTTAAAATTCCATTATTGTAAGCAATTTGCCAAGAAGAGACTTGGGGATGTGTCTCTCACCTCTTACATACTACAAAACCCCCACATGAAGTTGAAGTAGCAAAATAAATACGGTCATCCAGTACTAGTTAGTTAATACTCTGGTTGAAACAAGCTAAACCAAATTATATCTATGAACACATTTTCTTTGCAAAAAAATTCAGTTTCAATTCATGTCATACATCTCCATTTACCTTCTTTCACTTATATTTTGCAACACTTTACAATGGCACAAACTTTTGCTTGTCATAACCAAGTCGTGATCAGTATCCTAACAGGAACCACTTTGGAGTCTCATAGAAGTATGTGAACAAATGACCTTTCTACGTATCAGTCATTATTCACAAGAGAGATGGGCCATGGAAAACAACACCCTCTTCCTTCATCTCTCCTCACAAAAAACCAACCAAACAAAAATACCAAGATAAAAAGCCCAGTATATCAAGGCAATGATTTCTAAAGAGCTATAATTTGGGGGATGTCTCCATGAAATATGTCAGAACTTCTCAAAGCACCTCTTTGAGCACCTCTTTCTTGGGGGAAGAATCTCCCCAAAGATGAACATTACCAAGGAGATAGAATTAACTTAAAAATCTTCCTCTCATCTGTTTGCACTACTTTTCTATATTATTTTAAAGATTCAAAGCCTAAGAGTTTCAGTAATATCATTTCCAACTAAGAGCTATTATCTCCATATAGTATTTTCATATCATTTGTTTTAATTTTATTAATCTTTCATAACAAAATGAAAATGACTAAGCTATTAGCAACATAGTTTAACAATCTGTTTAAAGTTCATTAAAGGTAAGTTTTCATACTTTTTCATTTTTTTAAATCACCAATGACTTTTTAAAAATTTCTTCTTTCCTCCAATCTTGACTCTAGCCCTCCTTTCCCATTATCTGGGAAATGACTTATCTGCTTTCTGCACCAAATTTATTGGATTTTCCCAATTCAATGCCTCAGGCAAACACATTTTTGGCTAAAAAAAGAAAAATCTTGTAGAGCAAAGAGCACTGGTACCACAGTACTCAAGGAGAGAAGATATGGAGACAAATGGGGGTCATTAACTTCCCATCACAGTTGAGATGTTGCTACAACAGACGGGCTCTGGGGCGTTTATCAGCATTCCTTGCCCAGATTACACAGAGGTGTATCGAGATAATCTTCTGAAAAGCAGCCGGCCAAATTTGCAAGGGCGACATACATATATATTTTTTTAACCTCAGGCGTTCTGAGGTTCTGTGTAGGCCCTTCAATTAATAAAGGGCTCTCTATGTGTCAGGGGGCCCAGCAAATTAAGGCCCCAGAGAACCTGTAGGCTTCAGGATTCTTGCTCCCTTCTTTCCCCTGCTGTGCCTACCTAATACACACAAAAGATAACTTTATAGCCACATTTGAACCAACATGACATGTTAATTAAAGTACTGTCATCTGGGGTCTATAACAAGCACCTCATGCTAGTAAAAGAAAATGAAAAGCAAGGCTCAACGGATATTATACCTCAGCAGCAAAAAATACTTAGGATTAAGCGAGGATTCCATATGTAATTTAACTGTAGCACAGCCAACATTCTCCCCACACCAACTAAGTGTGGAAATTCCATTTCCATTAGTTATATTTGCTATTCACTTTTTTTCCCCTTTTGCAACTCAATTTTAAGTCATTTAAAGTGAAGGAGGGACCTCAGGAGTAACATGCACACTGTAAACTGGCATGAATGATATGCACAGTCCTTATAAATATTTCTGAAGTCGGTTTAAGAGGGCTGTATGTGATAGAGGGTGAGGTGCGTGTTATAGGGGAGTGGGGATGTACTACCATCTGTGATGAACAAATCCTGATATGCATTTAAAACTCAAGATTCTTTTTCCCCCCATGGCAAATTTCACAGCTCTGCCAGCAAAGAACCAAATGAATTTTGTCATTTAGGAAATGACGGATAAGGGGAAATTATTTCAGTCTGGCCAATGAGCAATGTAGGAGGGAGGTCTCTTGGATAGTCATAGGGAAATGAATCTCTGCTCCTCCTTTAGGCCAGCAAGAATCATTAGGAAAGCAAGCAAAACCCAAAGAACAAAATTTTTATTTCCCATCAATATACCAGAGTGAATATAATACTTGCCAAAAAGGTCAAAAGAATTCCCAAGATGGCAACTAAGACTGTTGAAGACAAACTAAGACTGTCTTCATTCTCTTTTCTAAGTGGTTAAGTTGCCACTATTTAAAAGCTTTCTTTCCACTCCTTCCCTGTACCATGCTCTGGTATGTTTTTCACCAGCTCCATAACACTAACAAAAGACTAACTAGTTAAAGAGGAAAGCCTTTGTTGAAGAGTCTGATACAAATTCCTCCCATAGAAGGCTCAGATCATACTGGGAAAGGGGAGCAGTTTACACCCCTGCACTGATGGACTTTTCACACTTTGAAAGTTGATGCTCAATCCAAATAAATGGGATAATGCCAATCTTGCAATAGGCCATGCAGCAAAGATCTGATGGAGTGAACAGGGATGGACAGTAATCTGCATCCTAACAAGAGTCTTTCATTTGCCAAAGAAAATAATTGACAAGGGCCTGAGCTCGAAAGCTTGACAAGATACATGCTTTAGACCTTTAATGATGGCAGAAAAGTGAAATAAAGAATTATCATAAAGGAGAGGGTCATATAAGAGCCAAACCTCAAATCACAAATTATTTTAAGTTATTATGCGGGTTGTTAACTGACATTTTGGAATTTCAAAGATCTCTCTCAAATGGTTATCAAATAAAGGTCAGTGGCCATAGTTTAATTTTAAGTCCTGGCATTCATTGCTGCATTGTTAGCTGCTGGATTTATCTGAAGATGTCACCCCGTACTACATAGGTAAGTATGGAGTTTTACATCACATGATGGTTTCCATTCATTCCCAATCAGAATAGGAAGGAAAATGGGAGACATGCAAGAGTTATTCAAGAAGCCTACCTGACATAGAGTGAGCGCTTTTGATTGGTTCTCAGGGAGCCGGACCCAGAACTCATGCTGTGGTTCATCATCTGCTCGCGTAGGTCATGGATTTTTGCCTCGAATCTAGCGTAATCTGGTAATGGAAACAAAGAAGACAACATTGGTGACCACTGGTGTATCGTAACAGAGCTACACAAACATATGAATCTCATCTGGCAGCATTCCTGGGCTAAAGGTAGGGACTCACAAGAAAGAGAAAGTGCAATTTGGGCAGGTCTCTTCAAAAAATATCAGGAAGGACAAAAGCAAGCAGGATCCTGAAGGAGTACACACATTTGACTTTCTAACTCTATCTCCAGACATCCGAGGAGAAACATTCATCCCTTTATCCATCCATCCATCCATTCATTCATCCATTAATTAAAAAAACAATGATACATTTCTTAAGTATTGATTATCTACAAGGCATTATGTTAGACTCTAGGGGATAAAAAGACAAAAATGAAACAGATTTTACCTTCAAGAAGCTTATATTTTATTAGATGGAAACCACACATATACAGAAAATTAACTTATATACAGATGCACACATATGTATATATAGCTATATATGACATATATACATATACATTTTCAGCTTTAATAATAGGTTATGATTGCACTAAGATTTTTCGAGACATCCTGTGTGGATATATACACAAATATGTATACATTTGTATATATATAATATATATATATACATAAGTATACATACTTGTATTTCTATGTATATATATACTATATTATTTCTAGAGGAAGGACCCTACTTACTAGAAGTCATTCAATATATGTGTGTATATATATGTGTATGGTATGTAAATAGGGCAACTGGGTGGCACAATGGATAGAATGCTGGGCCTTCAGTTAGGAAGACTGGCCTCAGACACTTATTAGCTATGTGACCCTGAGAGAGTCACTTAACTCTGCTTGCCTCAATTTTCTCATCTGTAAATGAGCTGGAGAAGGAAATGGCAAACCACTCCAGTACCATTGCCAAGAAAACCCCAAATGCTGGACATGACTTAAAATGACTGAACGGCATATATTTACATACACACACACATACGTGTATGTGTATATGTAAAGAAGTATTTCTACATATGTCTATATCTATAATATCATTTCCAGGAAAAGATATCTCTCCTGAGGAGCTCATAATCAGCTTCTCGTAGGGTGCTGCTTGAGCTAAGTAAGTTCTGAAGGAAGTTTAGAGATTCTGTAAGTTTTAGGTGAGGCAGGAATGCATTTTAGGTTTGGGAAACAATGATACTGAGTTGAAAGAATGTGTATATAATAATTAGCAAGTCCATTTGGCTAGAAGAGTGGTGTACCATAATCCTGGGGAGGTAGGCTGGAGCCAGATTGTGAAGGGATTTACAAGTCTAGAGGTAAGAAAGAGCTACTGCAGTTTCTTGAGTAGGAGAGTGACATAGCCAGACTGAAGTAGGGAGTAGATCACATTTAGTTGATAGAGGGGGTCAGGGATTTCAGAGGAAGTAATTAATTTAGTTGAGACTTGAAGGATGATAAAGATGTCAACAGGTTGAGATCGTGTTGAGGGAATGGATGAGCAAATGCATGCAAGTGGAAGAGGGCAAGATCAGTCCTTGGAACTGTTATAAGTTTGGCTTACTGGGAATGTTGACTGCATGAATGAGAAATCATGGAAAATAAGGTAGGCTCAAGCCAGACTGCGGGAGGCTCTGAATGTCAGGATAAGTAATTGGCATGCTATTCATAAAGGCAATAAGGAATTATGAGAGGTTTTTGAGCAAGAGAGTAACCAAGGCACAGCCTTGAGGAGTAGTGATCCTCCCTGTCATGCAAATGCCTGACTTCTTGTCAAGAATGCTGCTGTCAAGCAGTCAAGTAAACAAGCCTTTGTTAAGCTCTTACCATATGCCAGACATTGTGTTAAGCACTACAGGCTTGCTTAGGGAACCTCTAAGGTCCTTTCTAAACCCAAGGTTCTAAGATTCCATAGACTTAACACTGATTGCTTCTCAAGGCAGTCCCTGCTAATGTTCATCCACTTTTATCACGAGCAAATCCGTTCTTACAATGAATTCATCTTTGCCTCCTTATAATTTCTGTTCACTGGTCCCTGTTCTCTCCCTTCTGGACAAAATAAAAGTGTAAACTCTCTTTCTGCCTCACAGTTCTGCAAAGATTTGAAAATAGCCAGGCCAATTATTCCTTTTAACTATTCGGCTCATATCACAAAGTTTCTACACCTTAACATCCAAGCTGCTTCTGATTATTCAAGGTCACATTTTAAAATTTAAATTTACAATGAAATTTAAACAATCAGATTTTTAAATTTAATAACAAAACATGTATTTAATACTTGTCATGTGTAAAGCCCTATGCAAAGAACTGTGAGAAGATGCAATGAGTAAGGAAAAAGATCTTCACAATAAGGGGTGTGCTGGAGCCTTCTCCTATGGGAGCTGGTGGTTAAATATTCAGTGTTCAGAAACAAGCAAACTAGAGTTTGATTTATTGTTTGTGATTGTCTGGTCTTAAGAGAGTGATGCAAAAGTTTCAATAATATGGCTTAAACTTAAAAGTGTGTCATATATTTTTAGAAAGCCGGTTGTTAAATATTTACCAGCTAACCACTGATTATGATGGACCCAAGAATGCTCACAATCTTGAACAAAAGATATATACATAAATAACTAAAGTACTAGATTGTCAGGGAGTTAGACCCAGAATTTACTCTGTGCTTCATCATCTATTCACGCAGGTGATGGATTTTTAGAAGGTAAAAGCCAATTAATAGGATTATTGAATTATAAAGATCCTGGAGTTAACCTAATCTCATTTAATTCCTTCCTTTTACAGATATGAAAACTGAGTCCCAGAGAGAAGTGATTTACCATTCCCCCTGCTCATTAATCTTCCTTGTCTTATGGATTCTAGAAACAAATGTATACACTTCTTTACAAATACAAAAAACTTGCCATTTAAGACACAGGATAAAGTAAGGTTACATCTCAGATTTGATCACGTCACTCCCCAGATCAAGAAACTGTAGTGGATCTTCTTTCCCTCTAGGATAAAATGGAAACTTCTTGTTTCACTTTCAAAGCCCTTCACAACCTGGCTCCAACCTTCCTTTCTAGGCTATTCACATTCCTTCCACTCCCATTCTACTCCCTCTTCATACCCTCTATAGTCCAGCCAAACTGGCCCTCTGTTACTCCTCAGCATCCCATCTCGCCTCACCTTGTTTTTGCATAAGCTTTCATCCACGCCTGGAACGCATGATTCCTTTAGAATTCCTAGTTCTCTTCAAAGTTCAGTTCATACACCACCTTCTACAAGAGTTCTTTCCTTGTGTGTATGTGTGTGTGTGTTATATACTCATATGGTGGGATAGTATGGTGAAATAGAAAGAAAAAGAAATCACAGCATTTGGAATCAAGGGCTAGGGTTCAAATCTCACCTCTATCCTTTATTATTTATGTGACTTCAGTTTCCTCCTTTGTAAACTAAGAGAGTTGGACTAGACAACCTGCAAGATTCCTACTCTATGATCCTAAAACCTTATGTACATCTTGTCTTCCCCATAAGAGATAACATCCTTGAGGGTTGCCACTTTTTCATTTTTATCTTTGTGTATCCAGCACAGTGCCTAGCCCATAGTAGCCACTTAATGAACACTTGCTGATTGATCCATTGCCCAAGGTCACAGAGGTTAAGTAGAAAATCTGAGATCCTACTCTATACCTTCCAATTTCAACTCGAGGTCTTTTTCTACTACATCATACTGATCAGTGCCTAATGGAGGACCACGAAAGAGCAAGGAAGGACGGGAGGAAGGGAAAATCATTTCCAGCTGGTGGGAAACATTGGCTCTGCCATCAAGCTAAAAAACACTATCCTTGCCTAAAAACTTTCCAGAATGCCGGCTAACATAGGTCAACACAAAAGGAATCTGCAGTCCTTCAAAGGGAGGGCAAATCTTAACCTGATCTGACAGCCTCAGAGAATGGTTTCCACAGAATGCTTAGAGGCTGTAAGGCCACCATTAAATTTCATTAATTTTTTTTTTCCTGCCAGGCTGCCACCAGGGGTTAAATGCTTTTGGACACCCTTGCTTTCTTCCTAGCCTACTAGGTATGGAAAAATCCATATGATAGGTCTTGATTCTTCACAGGGGAAAATAAACACCCAAAAAACTCGGTTTGACATGAAAAATCTGCCAAAGCTGAAGCAACTCCATGACAATTGAATACAGCCACTGACATAACCAGGATCTGTACTGTAAAGGACTGGTTATCACTCTCCAGGCAGAAATGACTTATTCAGACCATTCTGTGTTGCTAGAAAGGGCTACAATAAAAAGAAAAAACCCACAAAAAACCAAACTGAAAATGAGTCATTTCTTAAACATTTCCTAATAAGGATATTCTAAGATTTTCTGGAGGAAATGTAGAATAGTGGGCTAGGTTATCAGAACACCTGGGTTCTAATATCTGCTTAGTTATTAACTTCTTTAGTAATCTTGGGTAAACATTCCTACCTTAGATAATTCATCTATAAATGAGATAAATGGTACCTCAGTCTATTCCTTTTTGCTTTGGTATGGGGACAGAATAGTTGGCAGACAGCATTCTGTCTGGATCTCTCCTTCCAGGAAAGTTAGAATAAAGAGGAAAGAAGAAAATGATGCTGCTTCTGATAATTTTTTGGCATGTTACAAAGCTTGTGTTCTTCTAACGCTTAATCTTTGGATGCCCTATAGACTACTTCTAACTTGCTTTTGGTTCTTTTGCTTCCAAACTAAGACTGTCATCTTTTTGCTTTCCCCTACTATTACTTCCTCAATTTTTGGTTTTGACCTTTGGATTATTTTATTGGCTGCTCCTTTAATCCTTGAAACAGAATTGATACTTGAGGCTTCTTTGTCCCCCACCACACCACTCTAACACCATTTCCAAGGGTATCATTGACTCTTCTTTCTCTGTTAATTATTTAAGAACCAAACAGACTTACCTACTAGCCATCTCCCCACCCCAACAGGACACAGTCATAAAGATTCAAAATTTAAGGGACAAGGGAATAAAAATAAACACATGGTGGGTACAGGCAGGTCACAATACGTTAGCAATAATTGTTAGCATATAAGATGTGGTATAAACAACATCATCAAAGACGGGTGGGAACAGAAAAGTAGACCAACCAATCAAGTATTGATAAGGAGAGAAAAAAGATAGTTGGACAAGTAGTACATTGTTATCTCAGGGATAATAAAGAGCCAAGTAAGATCTCTCCAGGACATTAGAGGAAGGGGGATATATTTTTTAAATGGAGGATTTATGAAAAGACATGGATGAAATTTGCTTAGGATGAGGAAGCCTGGTCATGTTGCCATCTGCCCTTCATAGAAAGTACTCACACAAATGAGATCATGGATCCATCACAGCAAAGAACCTAACTATAAGTTATAACATTAATTCTATGAGAGAAAATGACACTTGAATGAACTTTCAGGATTTGTTTTCCTATACTGAGGTCTGTTTGAGGAAGATGGCCAAGACTGTAAAGGAACTTGAAACTATGTCATTCAGGAAGTAGTTGAAGGAACTCAAGAAGAGAAAACGATGCCCAGAGTATGACAGCTATATTCAAATATCTGAGGGACACTTGAAGAAAGATTCACCTCATTCTGCTTGGCCCCAGAGAACAGAAGTAGGAAAAACAGACACAAGGGTCAAAAAGACAGAGTGTTACTCAGTTTAGGCAACTTACTGACAATTAGAGATGTCCAGAATTAGAATGGGCAGCCTCCAAAGGTGAAGGGTTTCTTGTCTCTAAAGATGGTCAAACATAACCTGGATGACTAGGCTCTGAAGATGTTTTAGAGAGGATTCATACTTCCAGAAAGGGGTTGAACTAAACAATCTTTAAATTAAAGATTAAGCCCTCTTCCAACTCTGTGACTACGATTTTATCATTATCTAGAATGGAGAAACTTCTAGGAGGAGGAGGATCCTAAGCTTAACTAGGAATGATTGGAGCAATAAATGTAGCAGAAAGTTATTAATTTTATATTCTCTCAAAAGAAATGGAGAAAAAACCCACCAATAGCAACAACTTACATTCAATTAGTACCTTAAGGTTTAGAAAATGTTTCCCTCATAAGACGTATGAGAGTATCATGGCTAACGTCAAAAGTGGGATTCAAATTCAGTCAAGACATCAGATTCCAAGGTCGGTTCTCTTTCTACTAGCTCATTCTGCCTCCTCTGTTCAGCCCTCTTCACCACTATGTCATTTTAATGACTTCTACTCAAAGACTCTGGCTCAATTATTCCAGAGGCTTGGACAAGAGAAAATTTTGGAGAGCTTGTTTGCATTTTAGTTCTTTCACCTGTGTAGTCATGGTATACAAATCTGTTCAGAGCTTTTTAAATTTTTTCCCCAGACCAACTACGTTTCCTTCAGTGCTTTCTAATGACCTCGTTGTCCTTTCACTGTCCTTACTGATCTCCGAATCCTCTTCATTTCTTTGTATTTCCACAAATTGGAAAGAAGGTTGGTGGATCAAGGATGTAGATCTGAGGGACACGCTAGTGGTCAATGAACCTAACTCATTTTGCAGATGAGGAAAGTGAACATAGAAGAAAAGTGGTTTGGTCAAGGTCATGTACATACAGTAGAAGAGATAGGATTTGACTTCTGACTCTCTGCCTCCAAATGCAGTGATCTTTCCTGAAACAGAATTCTTAAGGGGACTGCTATATGTATATGGATACTATATATATATATATGATATATATATATATTATATATGTATCCTCTACTCTGTAATTTCTGGTACTATGTTTGCTTAGCAGGCCCTAAGGGTAGACAGAAATTAATATAAGGGCATAATGAATCTCATTTGAGATATTTTCATTTCAACTATCTCAAACTTCTCTTTGTCATTAAAGTCCAATGTTTGAAAAAACCAGTACTCTCCTGGTTTAATATGGGAAATAACTCCAGAGTCTGGGAAGCATCTATATTGCAGGTGATCCAAAGCACAATGGAAACATTTATGGAGATTTCATTGTTATAACTCGATAAAATATCTTACTAACAATGAGGTATGCAAGAAGTGCCATAAAAGGCATCATTAAGACTATGTATGACTAAAAATAAAAGAATTTCAGAATTGAAGAGCTGGACAGGACCTCGGTAGCCATCTAGTTCAACCCATACACAGAAGAAATACCTACTACGTCCATCAAGTGGACATCTAACCTCTCCTTGAGGACCTCCAAAAAAGGAAAAAAAAGTCTTTCACTACACCAGACAACTCATTTTACTATTGGACAGCTCTAATTATAGGGGAATTTTTACTTGTCAATTAACCTAAATTTGCCCCTTTGCAACTTCTACCTGTTGCTCCCATTTCTATCCAGTGGAACCGCTCAAAAAGTCAAATCATCACTCCCCATGACAGATCTGCACATATTTGATGACAGTTACCATGAGTCCCCTTAATCTTCTCTTTCTCAGGCCTTGCAAATTCCTTCCTGAATTCAGTTGGCCCTCAGATGTCATAGACTCAAATTCTTTCACCATCTCAGTTGTCCCCTTCTGAATACCATGCGATTTATGAATGTCAAGACTGGGTTGATCAGAATCAAAAACAATGAGGTCCAGATAAAGTCTGATGAAGGCAGACAAGAGTGGTACTGCTACCTCCCTGCTCCTGTCTTAATGAAAACCAAGAGAGTGAGGAATTAACTTGTGGCCCCAAGGATGGAAATGGGAGCAGTACGTAGAAGCTGCAAAGAGGCAAATTTAGGCTTAATGACAAGTAAAACTTCCCAGCATCAGCTGTTTTGACTGCCACATTACACTGCTGACATGTTGAGACTGGAGTTCACTAAAACCCCCAGATCTTATTTAGAACAATTGCTGTCTATCCAAGCGCCTCTCATTTTATACTTTTATCCTTGGAATATACCATTCCTCCTGGGATAACTTTCACTGAAACAGTTGAGTTTAGTCCATGAGATCCTTTTCTCTGAGTCCTTTGAAACACATTTTTCTAAAATTGAGGGCGTATGGAACTATGCTCTGATTTGCTTCTCCTTCTGTACCATGAACTCTAGGATGGAGTCATCGCTTCCCACCCTAACCCTCTTGGTTCCAATCGTCTCTACTGTAGCAGCAATTTCATTCCTGTTAGTGAGAATAAGATCCAGATGGAAGTGGGCTGATTGGGTAGCGAGACTGAAGGATAACAGTTAGCTCAAGTGTTATACTGGTTTTCATGAAATAAGAAAAAAAGGTCTCCAGCATATAGGATAGATTCTCTGGGGAAGATTTACAGAAAGACATAAAGAAAAATCACACAAGGTGTGAAGGCATTTGGAAAAGGCAACCAGAATTGGGAAGGGTCTTAGATCCACACCATATGGAGATCCACTGAAGGAACTATGGATGGTTAGCCTGGAGAAAAGAAGACCCATAATACCTGTGTACAAAGGCTTAAAAGTCTGCCTCTGCCCAGTCTGGTTTGGTTTGACCCTGCAGCAATAGAAGTTGCAAAGATAAGCTTGGTTTGATATAAGGACAAACTTCTTAACACTCAGAACTATTCAATAAGGAAGGAATGAGTGACCTCTTGAAGTGGTCTTCTTTCTCTTCATTGGAAGTTTTCAAGCAAAGACTAGAGGGCAACTTTCTGGGAAAGTTGTGTGGAAAGTTTTTTTAAATGTATGGATTGAACTAGAAGACTGTTAAGGTCTGTTTCAATTCAGTGATTCTACGAAAAGACACAGATGGATTGCAATCTGCTCTAGTGAATGGAAAACCCATATCTTTAGGATCACAGGACTACTGAAACATTCAAGTATATTAAGCTTGTCTAAAAAAAAATCAAGCCTATCTATGACATCAAGCCACTGTCTTATTGAATACTTGCTTCACTATGGCCCAGAATTTCTTGATGAACTTGCATCTCCTGAAATTCATCCTGTCATAATTGCTCACTTCTCCCACTTGTCACTTATCTGCAATTTTAAAAACGCTCTCAAAGGTGCCGAATGCTCTACCTAGGATGCTGCTGCAGCAAAATAGAACGATTATAAATTATCCACCAACAAACCACCAGTATCTATCCCCTTTAGAATAGCACTCAGACATTATTGTTATATATTTTTCTGGGAGTTTTGGACATCGGTTATCATACCATTGAAAAAATGTTCTCGGTGCATGGATTAATATCTTTATGAAAAGCATTTACCTTAAGATAGTTATTTCCCCTCTCAAATAGAATTGGCTTCTTTCATTATTCCTATTTATATGCAGACCTAATTCAGTTAGGCTAATCTAGATGGAGAAGCAGAAAGGTGGTGGGAATCCAAAGAATGGGAATCACCTTAAATAGCCAAGTGACCACAGGCACGCCATGCCTGCCCACCCCTCACCGTACAACAGGCAGCATGGAAGTCGGTAGAAGACTAAATTGACGATTTGCTAGGTGATGCAATGGATAGAATGCAGAGCCTAGAATCAGGAGGATGTGGTTCAAATGTAACTTCAGAGTAGCTATGTGGCCCTGGGCAAACCACTTACCCTTGTTTGCCTCAGTTTCCTCCTCTGTAAAATGAGCTAAAGAAGGAAATTTCAAACCACTCCAATATCTTTGGCAAGAAAACCCCGAAGGGAATCCCAGAGTCTGAAATGGCTGAACAATACCAACCAAGCTAGTCTTCTGTGTGTGTGGAAAAGTCACAATCTTCTGGTCCCATCTCCCTCACCTTTAAAATGAAGGGGTTGGACGAAGAGATTGCTAAGGTTCCTTCCAGCTTTAAATCTCATGCTATTTCACAGGGTTCTCTTGTAAAGTGCTACCTAAATGTAAGCTGTGACTATTACTGTCATTAATCCTGCTGCTGTCTGGATTCAGGGATAATCCTTCAGTGGAAGTTTTTTTAATAGCCAGTGATATTTAGTGACCTTCTTGGGGGCTCAGCAGGATTGTGTTAACTGCTTTTAATTTCATTAGCTCTCTTAGCTGCACCCTACAACAATTCATCATGGGGTGTTTTGTTCACTGACTAGTCTGCAAGAGAGCTTTGCCCATCTATGTCAGGCAAAAATCAACACCTGTATGAGCTCAGTGACCTGAGTCTCCTGGGCTTTGTTCTGATCTCACATCTGGCCAGGACAGACCTGAGTCTGACATGCCCTGAACAACACTTTTTGAAAGATGGCACCACAGTGAAGCTTAACAGGGAAAGGGACAAATATTTTGTGATGCTTTAAGTTGTTCTCTATAAAGTCCTAGGGAATTAAACCGGAGAGGTGGCTTAGTGGTATAATTGGAGGAGTACTGGTCCATTCCTGTGATTTAAGGAAGACCTGAATTCAAATCCTGAATTGGACACTTGCTAGCTATGTGACACTGAGCAAGTCAGTTAACTTTTGTCTGCCTCTGTTTCCTCAAATATAAAAGGGGGTCAATTATAAACTCTACTTTCTGGGGTTGTTGTGAAGATCAGATGAAATATTCTATGTAAAGGACTTTTCAAACCTTCAAGTACTAGACCAACATGAGCTATTATCATTGTTGGGAAGATACTTCCCTAAACTCTCTCCCTATGCCAGATAATCATGAAAGGTCACATGGATCTGGGAGGCTTAAAGGTGTGCAGAGTGCTTTATACATAGAAGGCAGCAGCACAGTAGAAAGAGCACTGGTTCCACTGTCAAAAGACTTGGATTTCAATCCCATTTTCAACATTCAACTGTGTGATCTTGGGCAAGTAAGCCACTCAATCTCAGGGGGCCTCAGTCTCTTCATCTAGAAAAAGAGGAGGTAGGGCTCAAAAGCAATGGAAATCCTTTTAAGTTTGAGACCTATGACCCTATTATAACAGGAATATTTTATTACAGTGGGGCAGCTAGATGATGCAGTGGACAGAGTACTGAGCCTGGAGTCAGGAGGACCCAAGCTTAAATCCGGTCTCAGATACTTACTAGCTGTGTGACCCTGGGCAAGTCACTTCACCCTGTCTGCCTCAGTTTCTCATTTGTAAAAATAAGCTGAAAAAGGAAACGGCAAATCACTCCAGTATCTTTACCAAGACAATGCCGAATGGGGTAAGAATCAAACACAACTGAAATGAACAAAATTAGTGGCAGTAATCCACCCCTCATCTATGCACCCCTCTTCTCCCATCTGATCAGCTGTGGCAAGAGAACATCCTACGGAGCAAGGCTTGGAACTGAATCAAACTCTCCTGGCCATTTCGAGGGACATGTGCTCAGTGCTGGCAGCAATTCCTTAGTCTCTATGAGGACAACAGGAAAGGAGCTGCATCAAAGTGTATGGCTCTTAAAAAGACTGCCCTCAGGTGCTTTATATCTTCCGATTAAGCTTTGGGGCTTCTCTCTAGAACTACCCATCTCTACAGTTCCTACTGTCCTAAATCACTAAGAGCCCAATCCAACCAACGAAGTCTTCTTCACAATGGACTAGGGGATCATTCCTGAAAACTATCATGGAAAGGGTTAGGGAGGGAGAATTGAAGGAGGCATGGTTAGGTCAACTGATGAGAACACAGCATGAAAGATGCCACAGGCATAGATTTGATCCCCAGGCAATCTGGTGCTAGAGCCACTTCTCCTTCCTCTAATCCACGTTTTTATAACACACACACACAGACACACACACACACACACACTTCATATCTACGTCCTACAATTTCTTGAATGCAACTCCAACTCTGAGCAATCAACACATATTAAGGCAGGCTCCCAAAAGGAGTTCTCCAATTGTTTAATATGCTATGGGGTATGTCTACCCCATAACACCCTGAAAGTCCTATAGGTCAGACAAGGTAGTTACCATCGGGTCCCTCTTACAACTGAAGAAACTGAGGCAGGGAGAGGCTAAATCATTTCCTTGAGTTTACTTGGTTCCTGGCAAAGTAGGGTCCAGCAGCTGCTTCTCCTCTGCTGCTACATGCAGCCTCTTAACCAAAGCCACCTCTTCACACACCTGGTTTGAGTCCTGTCGCTACCAGTAATAGACCAGCTATTTGGCAAATCCCTCCGCCTCTCTCTTGGCCTCCACTGCCTCCCCTGGAAAACAAAGGGGTTGAATTGGGTGAACTCTACATTCCCTTCCAGCTCTGACATTCAGTGACCGTGAGAGGGATCAGGTAAATAGCACCCCATCTCTTACCTCAAACCAAAGGAGGGATCATTTGTTCAACAGGCTTCCACAGGAAAATGCCCCAGTAATCTGATTTAACAGGCGCTTCGGCAAGCACTCATTCGCATTCTACAATGCCTTAATTAATTAATCGTTTTCAATAGAGCCAGCAGCAAGGCTTTTCAATCTCCTCAGACACATGGTCTGCGAGTTTTCCTGCTTTCGCTTTACGACACCAGGTTCCGCAGATGCCCTCTCGGTTTCATGTTACCTCTTTAATTAGGAGGCTGCCAGGGCTGTTTTCCAGGAGCTGGGCTGAGGGCTGAACCATTTTTACATATTGCTCTGCCGGCCTTTAATTCCTCAGGCAAGTCTGTGCGCCTCTCCCCTGCGTATGCATTCTCCCTGCTGTTGACATCACTAGACATGACCTCCATGCAATGAGACACAGATCAATAGCTCCCTGCCAGGCAGACTAAGTTTTCTACCAGCCTTTCATCTTCTCCACCTGACTTAGCACATTTCTCAGGTTGCCAACCTGCCTTGACACACTGAGAAGTGGTGGAATTTTCCACTATGGGAGACTTATCGATTCTTCACGCTTGACTCGAGTCTCCTTATGTTTACTCACAGTAGAACTTCTATGAACCAGAAGCCAATTAACCAGAATCGGCATTAGCAAACTCTTTGCTGGTATTTTTAGTTCCATATTTCAGTTGCCTCAGAAAAAGGTAAATGACAAGGAAAAACTCAGCCTATGTGCCAGGCCACATGAAGCCCTGTTTTCCTATATGGTCTACACATATATGACTAAACAACATTATTATTGACAGTAATAATAATTCACACGTCCATAGCATGTTAAAATTCTTTCAACAATAACAATGTAAGTTAGAATACAAGTGTTGATAGCAGTTTTCCAGCTAAGGAAACTGAGGTTCAGCAAAGTTAAATGCAGTATGCTGTACTGCCTCCATTCTCTATCATACAGGTTTTTTAGACTCAAAATATCAGAGATGGAATTGACTTCAGGAATCGCCAAATTCAAGTCACTGGTTGTAGAAATGAGACAACTGGTACCCAGAAAGGTGGAGAGTTTACATGATGTTGTGCAAGGAACACAGGAGGAAACTAAATTTGACAGAGTTGTCTTGGACAAATCATTTCACCTCTTTGGGCCGCAGTCTCCTCATCTGTAAATCAGAAGACACTGGGCTTCTACGTCCTAAAGTCCTTTCTATCCCCAACACCGTGATCCTAGCTCATCCTAAGTCACACAGCTAAGTAAGAGAGAGAGGTGAGACTAGCATTCAGCTTTCCCTAACTACTTCCATGCTCTTTCTATCACCTCTCAATCCTGCTTCTTGTTAGAAGTTTGTGGTGAGACCCAAGTGAAATCCATGATTGTGATGAGAGCAATTTTCCGCATGACTCAACTGAGAAAGAAAATTCTCAAACAGTTTCAGCCTAATGCCTAGAAAACAGTCCTCATACATGTGAAACAAGGAAGAAATAGAGATGAAGGCAAACACTGGCGTGAAGCCCCAAACTGGCATTTGCCCAACAGACAGATATGCTCTGAGAATGAGATACCTCATCTCAATTTGACTTCACATAACCTTTTTCTCACTGGTACATGAGAGGACACAGTTAACTTTCTGAGATAACTTTTGGTCACTCCAATGACATAACAAGGATATTATTTCTAAGTTTATCAACCACAGAACAATTTTATCTTCATATTCCTCAAAGAATCACAGAATTCTAGAGTCAGAAGAGAACTCTGAGGCTATCCAGTCCAGGCCAAAGGCAGCTTGGTGGTACAGTGGAGTTAGGAAGACTCATCTTCCTGAGTTTAAATCTGGCCTCAGACACTTACTAGCTGTGTGATCCTGGGGCAGATCACTTAACTCCGTTTACCTCAGTTTCCTCATCTGTAAAATGAGGTGGAAAAGGAAACAGCAAAACACTCCAACATCTTTGCTAGGAAATCCTCAAATAAAATTACAAAGAGTCAGACACCACTGAAAAATGACTTAACAACAGTCCAATTCATATCTTAGCATGAGTCATTTTTTACAACATGCTTGACAGACATCTAATCTTTAGCTCATTCTACTTTTGTAGAGGTCTGTTAGGAAGTTTTTTCTTTCTCTTAAGCCTAATCATCCTCTTTCCAATCTTTTACTCATTGCTTCAAAGGCCAAGCAGAACAGGGCTACTAACTCTTCCAGGTAACAGATCTTCAGATAATGAATGCTCTTCCTATCCCATGTTTCAACCCCTCTTAATTTTAATGCCTCCTCTTAATTATTACCTATTTATCTCATACATAGTTTGCACAATTCTGCTTGTAGATTTCAAACTCCTTGAGGGCAGGTTCTGTGTTTTGTCTTTTTATTTTTTGTATCCCTGGCGCTTAGCACAATGTCTGGCAAATAGTAGGCATTTGATCAATGTTTATTGATTAACTGACTGAGTCTTCTCTTTCAGTTCCATCAGCGAATGTTGCATGTCATGGTAGGGAGAACCTTCAACCTTATGGCCACCCTTCTAGGATATGACTATTTCTAGTATCCTGGGAAAGTCCTTCAATTTCTATGGGCCTCAGTTTTCTCTGCTATAAAAAAAGCTGCACTCAATGACTTCTAAGATCCCTTCTAGCTCTAAATCTATGATAATCTGCTTTTTCAGATGAACATTCTTAAAATGCAGCACCTACAACTGAACCCAGTGTTTCAGTTGTGGTCCTTAGCAGGCAGTGCTAAAGTTTCTGAACTACCTGATATCCACTTGTGTGATGCTGAGGAGGAAAAGAACAGAACCTGCCTATAAACTTTGGTTATTCGAACTTGGGGACTGATGCTCCCTCCCGAGAGCTGGACATGAAGGAGTCTGTTATTGTAGCCTAAGATCGAACTTTTGGGATTTCTCCACTCATAGATCCTCTCCTGAGCTCCAAAATAAAACTCCCTTTCCATATAACTGTCAGCCTAGCCAAGCATCTCCTGTCTTCTGTTTGTGAAGGTGACTTTTTTAAGTTAAGGGTAAGATGTCACATGTTTCTCTATTACATTCCATTTTCTCATATTCAGCCCAATGTTCTAGCCTCAGACCTTTTGGATATTGACTCTTTTACAGGTTGTACTGTGGTTATTCTTCTTAGTGCCATGTCATCTGCCAGTCATTGATGCCTTTATCCAAGTCGTTGATAAAAATATCAAGTAGCACCAGTGGAATGATAGATGCCAAATGAGTCCTTTGGAGACCTCTGACCAAAAGGACATCAAACTATAAATGAATGCTCTTTGCGTCCAAGCACATAGCAAGTTCAAAATCCAACCAAATGTTCCAGCAGCTACCTCATATCTCTTTATCTTGTCCAAGGAAAAAGCCCCCCAAAATGTAAACTGTATCTATAACATTCCTTTTATATACTAGTCTAGTAAACCTGGTCAAAAAGAAATGAGGATGGTTTAACATGCCCTTTTTTTATGAGGCAGTTAGATATCACAGTGGATAGAGTGCTTGGCCTGGAGTCAGGAAAACCTGAGTTCGGGAAGACCTAAGTTCAAATCTTGCCTTAGACATTTATAAGCTGTGTGACCCTGGCAAATCAATGGACCATTGTCTGCCTCAGTTTTTTCAACTGTGAAATGAGAATAGCACCTACCTTACAGGGTTATTGCGAGTATAAAAATGAGATAATATTTCTAAAGCACTTTACAAACCTTAAAAGGCTATGGAACTGTTAGGTACCATTCTCAATTCAGTGGTCTGGAATGAGTTTGGGAGTGAAAATTTAATAATGGCCTCATGGATAGGAGGCATCTCTAGCACTGGACTGGATGGGGGCTACAACTTCTCTTGTTGTTCAGTCGTGTCCAACTCTTCATGACCCCATTTGAGATTTTCTTGATAAAGATACTGGCATGATTTTGCCGTTTTCTTCTCCAGATGAGGAAACTGAGGTAAACAGGATTAAGTGACTTGCCTCGGGTCATAGTCTAGTCTAGTCTCATAAGGGTCTGAGGCCAGGTTTGAACTCAGGAAGATGTCTTTCTGACTTCTGGCCTGGAGCTCAATCCGCTGTGCCACCTTAGCTGCCTGAGAACTAGATGTACCAAGTAGAATTTGGCTTTATGCTTTGTAGAGTTGTGTAGGAGGCAACACTTTAGTTCAGGCCCTTATCCTCTCTCACCTGCACCACAGTTAGAGCCTCCTGATTGATCTTCCTGTCTCCACTCTCTTCTCTCTCCAAAGCTTCCAATAATCCTCACTCAAAGGCACAGATATAATCAGACAACTCTCCTCTGCTCAAAAACCTACAGGGGCTCCCCTTTGCCTCAAGGATAAAAGACCAACTCCTTTCCCCGGCTAACATTAAACACCCTCCATCCTCTGGTTGTGGTGTCTCTTTCCAGTCGTATCATAATATTCTCCTTCATGAGCTCAACATTGCAGCCTAAATGTACTATTAGACATTTCCCAAAAGCAATCCCCTGTTCTGGGCTTCTGCACAATCCCCAAAGCCTTTCCCCAGGTTGGCATGTTTTCTTTCCTTGTCTACTCTTAAAAGTCCTTGTTTTTCTTGTCTGACTCAGTTGGGGAACCTCTTCCTACTTAAAGCTTTCCCTGACCTCCTCACTCATCAAGCCTCTTTCCCTTGTCCACTTTCCTTATACTATGCTTATATGTACACATACTGTAACCCCACCCACCCTCACCACAGTAGAAAATAAGCTTCCAGAGGACAGGGATGATTTTTTTTTTGTGGTTTGTTTTTGGCTTATATATAAAATATACTATCAAAAGTGACTTGTGCTTAATAAATGCCTGTTGTTGATTTGAGTTGCACAAGACATAGCAACTTCTTAAATCATCAAGATCCAAAGCACCATTTGGACAAGTCACTGGGCTTCAAGCCTGAAGGCCTAAATTCAGTCTTGGCACTGCCACTTTCCAGCTCCATTCTCAAGTCTCTTAACCTCTCCAAGAGCCTATTCCAGAGAAGTTAAATCACTTATCCAGGCCCACACGGCTAATGGAAAGAAAATGGAAAGAAGAATTTAATTCATTTTAACCCCTTCCAAGTAAGGCCTTGTCTAGTGCCTCTCCATGCCATCAAACATTTGCCAAGCAGACTTAGTTTCCTCATCTGTAAAATGCTCCATCATTTCCGATACCTGTGGAGATTCTCTCCACTAATAATAACTGTAGACCCTTCTAGAACTCTGACAGTTGCTGTGGTCAACCTGTCAACAAGCCTTTATGAGGTGACTCACAGATGATAGACACATCCAGTTAGTAACACAGAACCAGGATTCAAACTCAGATCCTTTGACTCAGAATCCCAAGTTCATGATAAGAGTAACTGGAAGATGCCTTAGATGTCATCTGGTCCAATATTCCCATTTTATAGATATAAAAGCCAAGGATTGTCACCTACGGAATAAATGTCAGTATTTATGCAACACTTTAAAGTTACAAAGCCCTTTACAGATATTATCTCATTTGTTCCTTATTACAACCTTACGAGGTAGGTGCTATTATTACTCCATTTTACAAATGAGGCTAAGTGACTTGCCCAGGATCACATAGCTATTGTGTGTTAAAGGAAGGATTTGAATCCAAGTCCTCTGATAAGGCAACCAGGTGGCACAGTTGATAGAGCACCAGGCATGGAGTCAGGAAGACTCATCTTCCTGAGTCCAAATCTGGCCTCAGACACTTACTATGTGACCCAGGACAAGTCACTTAAACCCATTTACTTCAATTTCCTCATCTGTAGAATGAGTTGGAGAAAGAAATGGCAAATCACTCTAATATCTTTGTCAAGAAAATCCCAAATGGGGTCAAGAAGAATACAAGACACAACAGAACAACCTCTGACTCCAGAACTTCATTATGCCAAAATTTCTGTAGTACCAAATGGAAATAAAAGCAATCACGATATGTATTTCATGAGCCTGTCATTAGGCTCCTGTGAGATCGAGCAAAGGAAAGGGCTTTGTCACTGTAAGGTTTCATTTACATGCGAATTATTATTTAAGTAATTGCAGCTAGTTGAGTTCAAATTATCCCCAGCCTGGGGCCACTCTACTTTCCTGGATCCCTGAAAAACCCAGCTAGCCCATGCAGGTGAATCCTCAGCAGATAAGTATTCTATTTCTAACTTGGCTGTGAAAGTGGCCTTGGAATCAGAACAGGAGTCCCAGTCTAATATGGCATCAGTCAATCAATCAGCATTTATGAAGTGCCTACTATGTGTGCCAGGTCCTTGCTAAGTGCTGGGGCAAAAGAGGCAAAAGATAGTCCCTGCCTGCCCTCAAGGAGCCCACAATCTAATGGGCATGGTAGATAATGTGTAGGATATAGAGTCACAAAGACTTGCATGCAAATAGATCCCTCCTTGACTAGAAAAGCCTCATGGCTTCTCACTTCTTGCCTACTCAGTTTCATGTTTCTGTAAAATGGGACTTTTAATGAGGAGCAAATGAATTAAAGTATGCTAGGCACTTTACTAACCTTAAATTAGAAAATTTAGAAATCTAGAAAATTTAGAAAAATCTAGAAATGCCAGTAATCATTATCAGCGTTAGAAGTAGCAGCTCTAAATTTACCCAGCTGGGTGACAGTGGACATGTTACTTATAGCCATGATGATCCATGTGTTTAAATAGGAGTTCCAGGTCAAATGGTAATGCTTTGTGATGTTTCCCTCTAAAATGTTACATAGGAAGTCATGAGCTTATCCTGCTCTCAGTAAGGCACATATCATATGTTCTTCTGTATTATTATCATCACTATGTCTTATTATCCTAATAAACTATAGACTCAGTGAGAGCAGGAATCTTTTTTCTTAACTAACCGTTCTATATTCCCCAATGCCTGTGCAGTGCTATGCACATGGGTAGGTAACTAATACATATTTTCTGAGATGAATTCAACTGAACCAGTCAATAAGTGAGAATTTTTGGTTAGATTGCAAATGTGCTATATCAATCAAATTACAAAAGATGACACCAGGATTTTGTTCTGATGGAAAGAAAATTAAAGCTATTTCTGCATCTCTCATATTCACTGCTCCCACCTTATAATACATTGTGAGCTCCTAGAAATCAAGGACTGTGCTGGTTTTTCATCTTTGCACCCCTCCCTCCCATCATCCCCAGTGCCCAGCAGAGTGCTTTGGACACCATAGGCATTTAATAAATGATTGTTGAATTAAATTTAATTGACTGAATTACAGCTGCATCAAAAATAATTCGTAAGATAATAGAGTTTAGAGATCTTTCATTTCAAGTCCTTCATCATAGAGATGAAGGAAGTAAAGCCCACAGATGTGAAGTAATCTTGTCCAAGGTCGCAGAGCTAGGAAGTGGGTGAGCTGGGGTTTGAACTCCAAACCTAGAACTATTTCCACTGTACCAGATATTTCATAGTCAGAAAGGCTTAATTTTCTAGTTTAGTCCCATGTTTTCCCAAAACCCTAGTTATTCTAGGGTTAGTGTTTGCTTTATTGACTCTTGTAGTTTGGGTTGTGTTGACATGCCTCAAAATGCTTTATGACCAAGTAAATTTAGGGAATGATGTTATCAAATGCTGTTGAGTCTGAAGCTTGGAAATCCTCCTCAGCAAAATGCAATGAAAATTCAAGGTATCATCCACAAGTCATGCCCAGCAAAACAGATCCTCTTACAAGTCTGTGCTCTCCAATTAGGCAGAGGGCTCTGGACTGGGTTGCCCTGACTGTGATTTAATTGCTATAATTTCTAACTAATGATGCATGCAAAGAATGTTCTAATTTAGTTCTTCTATTTGTAATTCTTGTCTTTAGAATATGTCTGTCCCCCTTAACCCTAGTCCCAACAGGGGACTTCATTTGGCATATTCAGACTGCTGTTGGATGACAGCCATAGGATCACAGACCCTCAGAGTTAGATCTAGTCAAGTCTTCTAAGGTTAATGTTCTTCCTACAGTTCCAAGTCATCTCCTAGACTCAAATATCCAAAAGACCTGATTTTAGTGGCCTAAAGTTACGGAATATTAGAACTGATGAGAACCTCAAACATCAGTTAGTGGAATCTTTTATAGTTCTCATATGATAACACAGAGGCCCCGGAAGGGAAGGCAGTGTGCCCAAGGTCACACAGACAGTAAATGACAAAGCAAGGATTTACACCCAGGCTCTCCAACTCCAAATTCATGTGCTTTTGTCTCCTGAGTACACCAAACACCAACCAATCTGGCTTCTTATCAATCTGGTATTTACTGGGTGACTATTATGTGCCCAGAAGAACCTGCTTCTGACAAATACTAGCTGTGCACCTATAGGCAAATCATCTTACCCAAGTCTCAGTTAAAAAAAAATCTGTAAAATGGGGCAATTATATTTACAATGCCTATTTCACAAAATAGCAGTGAAGAAGGCACATTGTAAGCCTCAAAATGCTTTAGAAATGTACGCTTTTATTATCTGGCCTGAAGCTGTGGGTGAACACAAAGCCTCTGTCGCTGATTTCTTGTTAATGTTGCTGTTTTTCCCCCTTTCATCTTTTCTTCCTACCTTAATGAGAACAGACAAGAAACAGGAGAAAGGAAGATTGGAAAATAAATTTGGCCGGAATCGAGGAAGAAAAGCAGGACTGAGGATGATGAGACCTTGGTGCTGGATCAAAAAGAAGGCAGCCTGGTGGAGTGGAAAGGGGTGGGGACCGAACCTGAGATTTCATTGGTATAGGAAACTTCCAGATGAAGAAACCTTCTCTAGCAATGCAGATAAGTGTCCTCTCTGCAACTCAGAATCCCAGTGAGCTGAGCACTTTAAGATTAAATGACTTGCCCAGGGTCACAGAGTCAGTATGGACTGAGCCAGGTTCCCCTGAGTGCACAGCATCTATAGATGGTTGTGGAATGGTGGATTAATTTCATACCAGGTCAGTTGGCATTTGGCATGCTGGGACTAGAAGTGGTCAGACAGGGTATACCTAGATTTAGAATAAGAGGGTCTAGGTTCAGATCCCAGCTCAGCCACATACACACGTAGCTGCTTAAAGTTCAAATGAGAAAATGGATGGAGCTTTTATCATGATCGTGAAACTGTTAAATGAGGGTTTATTCTTTCCAGTTGAGAAGAAACAGGGTCATGAGATATTGGGGAGGGGGATGAGAGGCACGGTGAGATGGCCCAGGAAATCTATAAGCAGACCTCATCATCCCCCTCCTTAAACTGCTGCCATGTTTGCAAACCCAAGATTACCTGACTTGGGTCATGTATATAATACCTGCCCCCCACCCTCCGCACTCCTATAAGCATTGGCATTTATCATCTTAATGTTGAAGCTATTTTACTGCAGGGAAATCTGGAAAATCATGATAGGGACAAAAAAGCAATAATAAATAACCGATGAACTGAAGAAAACAGCTCTAGGACAATTTATGATAATTTCATGCTGGAGTTAGCTACTTCTATGGCTCAGCAGAATCTTTTTTGGGTGGCACTTATTTTGCTCCCCTCTTGTGCTATCAAACACACAATATGCTCTCTGGATCCTATACATCAGAATACGAGTCCCTAAGTATATGTTGGACCAGGATTGGAATTTCAATAAGAAAAAAAATGGAGCCTTTCTATCATTTACTTTATGTGAGGGAATAAGGTAGGCTTCTAGATTTAGAGCTAAAAGGGACCTCAGAAGCCAATGAATCCAAAATCTTCATCTTACCAATGAGTAAACTGAGGCTCAGGGTGGCTAAGAGACTCATTGACAATTACACTGATAGTAAGCCCTGGAGATGGGATTTGAGCCCATAATCTTTGACTTCAGAACTACTGTTCTTTTCACTACAACAACCTTTATTATTTGGTTAAAAGAGAGACTATTTCTGTATTTCTTTAGTAGACAATCAGGATTCTTCATATCTCAGCTCTCTGTCCTGGTTCTGGGTTCCTAATAAAAACTCTTCTCTCTTTTTTTTCTTCTACCTGAAAAGGCTAACATTACTGTCCTAACTGTGGTATGCTAGTACTAATCAATCTTTGACAACTGAGATGGGTCAGTAAGTCCTGAGTGCAGATCTGACCTCTGATGGATGTGTGAGCTCAAGGATGTGGGTGTACCCTACACTGGTTCATATGTTGACATACACACACCTTCTTATCCCATATGACCTCTGACTGACTCTCTATGTTGAATCTTCCATAAGGGAATTCCCTGACACACTGGGAAAGGCCTTCCTTTGATTTTCTTGAGTCCTAAGAGGCCTATTCACTGAATGGGCATTACCTCATTTCAAGTGAGTACCTGAAAAGACCTTAGCCCCAAAGGCCAAGGTCTCCTATTGCATCCTGGGCCGTCTCTAGTCATCCTGATGAATATCTGGTTGCTGGATCCAGATGGCTCAGGAGGATGAAGTGAGGCTGGTGACCTTGCTCAGCCCTCCCTCACTCAAAACAAAGTCAAGTGCAAGTCATGTCATCATTTCTCTGATGTCAGGGTCCTCTTCGAAAATGAAGGGTGAATACAACCAGGTTTTTGGCATCCTTTCATACACCTTTTTACATTCCAGGCTTGAGCACCATCAAAACCTTATCATTTCCTCTCAATGCTAGATGAATTAATGGGAGAAAATGGGCTCTTCAATGAGGCTTCCCTCAGCAAGAATAGGAGCTGATGTTTTATGGCACTTTACAAGCACCTTATCTCATTAGCTCACTTGACCTTCCCTTGGGGGAAAAGTATAGATAACCTTAGGAGATAATCTAAGTCTTATTTACATTTGACAGATGGGGAAATTGAGTCACCTAGTGGTTAAATGAGTTGCCCAAGGTCACTTACATTAAGTCAGGTCAAGTCAATACCCTCTTATTAAGTCCCTACTCTCTACCAGGAAGTGTGCTAAGGGCTACAAAGGGATACAAAGAAGCACAAAAGTAGTCCTTGCTCTCTAGGAGCTCCTAGTCTAATGGAAGTTTCAGTATGCAATCAGCTATATACAAGTAAGCTATAGGTTGAATAAAATGAAAATAATCAACAAAAGGAAGGCACTAGTATTCAGGAGGATCAGGAAAGGCTTCTTAGAGGAGGAAAGTGGGATTTTAAATGAAACTTGAAAGAAGCTTTGAGGTACAGATGAGAAAAGGCTGCACAATGAAAACCAATGGAAATGTTCAGAGGCTGGACATGGGATGTTGTGTGAGAGGAACAGTAAAGAAGTCAGGATCACTGGACTGCACTGTATGTGGAATGGAGTAAAGTCTAGAGACTGGATGGTACAAAAGGGACAAGTGATGAAGTGCTTGAAAAACCCAGCATGATTTTATCTTCAATCTCAGAGGTAACAGGGAGCTACTGAAATTCACTGAATAACAGAACAGGTGGTGTTACGGTCAGTCCTTCCTTTTAGGGAGCTCACTCTAACAGCTAGGGAGTGGAAAAGATCCGATTTAAACCCAAGTATTCTGATGCCAATGCCAGTGCTATTTTTATGCCACCTTTTATCTGTCTCCATGGAATGCAGAATGATCTTCCCCATTACCAAGACCTCAAGCAAAAACAACAAAAACATGTTCTTGTTCTCAAGGCAGTGTTAAGGAAAATGCTTTTTAAATTGCATAGAAATGTGAGCTGTTGTCATGGTTGTCCTCATAGGTAACAAAAGTGCTTCACATATTGTAAAGCATTTTTTCTCATATTTTTTTCACTGAATCATAGAATTTCAGCGCTGGAAGAGGCCTTTAAATCTATCTAGCCCAACCTGTACCTGACCAGGAATCACCCTCTATAACATATTTGGCAAGGAGACATCCAAGTCTTTGCTCTTTGATCTAAAGAGAAAGAAAACTCCACTTGGGTTTTCCAAGGCAATCAGTCCCATTTTTTGATAGCTCTCATATTTGGGATGTTTTCTCTTACATTAAGCTTGCATACAAACACACACACACATATACACATACACACACACATTTCTCTTAGGACAGCTAGGTGGCAAAGTGGATAGAATGCCAGGCCTGGAGTCAGGAAGACTAATCTTCCTGAGTTCAAATCTGGCCTTAGATACCGGCTATCTGTGTGACCCTGGGCAAGTCACTTAACCCTGTTTGCCTCAGTTTACTCTTATGTTAAATGAGCCAGAGAAGGAAATGGCAAACAATTTCAGCATCTTTGCCAACAAAATCTCAAATGGGGTCATGAAATGTCAGACACAACTGAAACAACTGAATAACAAACACTTCTCTGCAGTTTCCAACCATTACTCCTACTTGTGCCCCCAGGATCAAACAGAATGAGTCAAATCCCTCTTGCTTATGTTACTTGAAGGTAACTATCATATTACTCTAGGTTAAGCATCCCTCCCTTAGTCTCTTCAAGCAGTCATTGTATGACATGACCTAATGGCCCTTTGCCATCATCCTGGTCAGTCTCTCTCTGTGCACTCTTCAGCTCATTAATGTTCTGACTAAAATGTTTTACCCTAAAATAAGCATAGTACTTCAGAAGTGGTCTAACTGGCAGGAAACAGCAGAATTAACTCTTTCCTAGTCCTGTATGGTAGACCTCTCTTAAGGTAGCTGATTATTACCATTAGCTTTTCTGGTAACCACATCACACTGCAGAGTCACACTGTGATTTCAGTCCGCTTAAATCCTCAACTGTTTCAAATGAGTTGTTCTCTAGCCATCATTCCCCCACTATATACTTGTCATGTTGATTTTTTAACCCATTGTAAGAATTTACATTGATTCCTATCAAGTTATTTCTTAGAGGAACTAGCACAATGTTCTAGCCTATGGAAAGTCTTTTTCCATCTTTCCTATAACGTCCAACCTGTTAGCTAGCCCTTCTAGCTTTGTGTCATCTGCAAATCTGATAAGCATGCCAAGCATGTTTTTCTCCAATTCTTTGATAAAAATCTTAAGCAGCACAGACCTCTGGGTGATTACCTCCAAACTGACCTTAAACCACTAGTAAGTATTCTTTGATTATGACCATTGGACTGGTTCTAAATTCATTTAACACTGTGGTATTATATAACTCACATCCCTCTATCTTGTTCATAAGAGCAGAATGAGAGGTTTTGTCAAATGCTTTGCTGACACCTAAGTAAACTTCATTGTTCCCCTGATCTATCAGTCTAATAATCCCATCAACAAAGGAATTGAAGTTAGTCTGGAATGACTTGTTCTTGGTGAAATCTTGCTGACTACTAATAATCACAATTGCTCTTTAAACCTCTTTTATTTTCCTCTCTTTAATGTGATCTAGAATTTTGTCAGGAACTGAAGTTAAACCACTGGTCTGTGGGGTGCAAGCTATAACCCTTTTGGGAAATTGTGGTAATATTTTCCCTTCTCCACAATTGTTCAGGGATCATTCACAGTGGCTCAGTAATTACATCTGCAAGATTTTTCATTATCTTGGGATATTATTTGTCTGGTCCTGTGGCCTTGAACTCATTGAGGGGAGCTAGGTATCATCTTATTATCTCCTGATTTATCTTGGCTTTTAGTTCACTATCAGTCATTTTTGTTCTATCCATTTCAGTCAAATGGTCACTCTTTTGGCAGAGAAAATAAACACAAAATAAGAGATCAGCTAACAGTTTCACTTTCTCTCTGTCATCTCTTATCACCAACTCATCCACCATAAGCAATGGTACTATCTGTTTTTGGATCTGGATCTTACCCTTCTCCCAATCAGTTAATCAGAAAGCACTTATTAAGAGCTTATCATGTGTCAGGCACCATGCTAAGTGATGGGGGCACAAAGAAAGACAAAAACATGGTCCCTGTCCTCAGGGAGCTCACGTTCTAACAATGGAGAGGAATGTTCAAAAAACTATGTACATCCAAGATACAAGATGAGTAAATGGGATGCAATATCAGAGAGAAATCCCTAGCCTTGAGAAGGGAGGAAGGGGGAGTAGGGTGCTAGAAAAGGCCTTTAATATAATGTAGAATTTGAGCTGAGGCTTGAAGATTAGGCCTTCAAGGCCTGCAATGTCAGGAGGTAGAGGAGAGGGAGGAGAGCATTGTAAGTTTGCGACATAGCCAATAAAAATTCAGAGAGCTGGGATACAGAGGGTTCATGAGCAAGGAGGAGCAGAAGCCCAGTGGTGCTAGATTATGGATTTTATGGAGGAGAATACAGGGAGAAAAGAGGTAGCAAGGGGCCAGGTAGTGAAAGGTATTAATCAAGGAATCTTATATATAAATGTAACTGTAATTAAAAAAAAGGAACACCTTTTTTCTGTTCTTAGCGTTCTTGCAAACTCTGCTTATTCTAAGTCTTAGCACTGTATTCTGAGCATTGCCTTGTCTTAGAAGACTTGCCATGCTTTCAGGTTCATTGTTTTGCTTTCTTCCTATGTGTGTTTCTGTACATATTTTTTCCTGTGTATGTATCTTTTTTTTAAAAATATGTGCTAGCTGTTAGGCTTCCAGTGCACTCTCAATGATCTCCTTAGGCAGCTCCATTGAATTGTCCATTTCATTCTTGAGGACTTCCCATCTCTCCTAGGCTAACTTTCCCCATAGAATTTTGGGGCACCTTCCCCCAATCCATCTTTCTCCAATGTCTCATCACCTCATGGATGCGAACGTGGGTTACTGAAGGTTCTGCCAATGAAACCCACACTTTGGTGGGTCCTAGCCAGCTGGAAAGACTTCACAGATGGGGCCTGCAATGCCCAGTGGGACTGTCACCTGAGGATGGGCCTGGAAGTTGCTAAGTTCAGAAGGGCTCCTTCCCAGAAGAGTAGCTGTCAAGGGACAGATTCTTCAAACCACTATGCACGGCATTCTGAGGCTACTGCAGTCAGTATGATGGAGGGAGTGCCCATACCACCCAGATCTTGTAAATTATTGAAGTACTGAAGTGTAGCTATTATTTTTTGCTGCTGAGACTCAATATTCATGCCTACTGATTTATTACAATTAAACTGACTTCTAACCCCATTAAATCCCAGCAAAGTGTCTGAAGCAAATATTTCTTTAGAACCTTTGTGAGAATTCAAGCTTATTATAAATGTCATTTCACTAGGCTTTAAAAACATGTTTATTGGATATTTAGATTTTACAAGATTGAGAGGGAGACTAACACAAACGGTTCATTTTTACCTGTGGTCTTTTTTCCTTATCTTCTTCATGTCTTTTTTGAACCAGTTTATGATATCATCAGTGTACAGAGGTAAGCAATAAGCACTTACATACTACCTACTATGTGCCAAGTACTTTACAAATATTATCTTTTTCAATCCCCACAACAACCCTTCAAGGTAGGTGATGTTATTATCCCCATTTTATAATTGAGGAAACTGAGTCAAGCAAAGGTTAGTTGACTTGTCCAGAGTCACACAGCTAGTAAGAGTCTGGGACTGGATTTAAACTTGGGTCTTCTTGGTTCTGGTTCCAGACCTCTATCCCATTGTACCACCTGGTTGGTGAAGAGAGTTTCCACTACCAAGACAGACTGCATTCTTCTCTCTAATATGTAGTCTCAGAAAGTTATCTAGGGTAATTGAGATAAGAAGGGACTGGCTCAGGTCCACACAGCCAGGAGGTGGCAAGGGTAGGGCATTGATCTTAAACCTAGATCTTCCTGACTTCATGTTCTCTAGCCACCATACCACACTGTCTCTCCCTGCCTTGCCTATTATTCTTTTCAAAAATTTTAAATAATATTTTATTTTCCTTCCAGCTACACGCAAAAACCATTTTCAGCTTTCTATTAAATTCTTAATGGATCACCTCTCCCCTCCCTTATTTTATTTGGCCCCAGAAGACAAAATGAAGAATTATCGATGGAAAGGAGGACCATACTTCATAGGAGTTTAAAATTTAGAGTTTATTTAACCACTTTATTTTCCAGATGAAGAAATGGAGGCCAAGAGAGATTGAATAATTTGTTCAGGGTTACATAGATAATAAGTAGCATGTGAATCTGAGTCCTGTGACTTGAACTCGGGCATTTCTCACAATGCCACACTGACCCCTTGCTATTTAATGAAGAGTGCTTATGTTGTGGTTATTCACAATATGAAAAGAATATAGGGTTTGTCTCTTCTAAATACGAAAAAAAATTCGGAAAAGAAACAATATAATCCCCCATTCCCTGGGTGTACAATTAAGGACAAATTTATGGAAGAGGAGGGGGAGGGGGAGGGAAGCTGCCTTTGCAGAAATGAACCAGCCACTCTATCTTTCCATTTTAATCAGAGGTGTATGAAGAAATCCTATGCATGCTCTGCTCTGGAAATGTAGGAGGGTACCTCTTATATTTAGATCCCAATCTGTACCGTGAGGGAGAGATGAGAAAGCTGACTCAAATCCCTATGCCAACGATTTGCTGTTTGCACAGCAAAAAGCTAAAAATAGGAAGCTCCAGCATGATTTCACCTATCCTGGTGGTCGGTGTCCTGTCGCCATGCAACAGGCTTTTTCCATGGCTTTGCTTGAGGGTAAAATTATTCTCCTTCTCCTTGACTCTGTGTCTATAAGATATTTCTGGGATGTAATCTGGGGTGGTGTTTGTTGCTTGAGCCCAAGAGCTAGAAGTTGTTGTAATCAAACTATTATCCTGTTCATTTAAAAATAAACAAGGGCTGATTTCTTCAGAACTGACTAGGGGGAAATGGCCCCCACTTTTTTTATTCCCACTGGAATGTTGCTTTACATTAGAATGGATGAGTAAAACCCCAGGACCTGCCCGAATATCCCCAGAAAACTCATGCAGGAGCTGGAGTCATTCATTTTATCTTTAGATACATCTAATTGATAGAGAATTCTGTTTATGTTGAAACTTCCACCTATTAGCTCCAATTTTCTCTTCTAAAACAAATGAAAGCATGTCCATTCCCTCTTTTACATGACAACTCTTTAAATCTTTGAAGACAACCATCAGAACCCTCTATGAGACTTTCCATCTCTAGGACAGATGTCCCTAGAACTTCTTGGAGACAGCAGGGTGGCATGAAGAACATCTAGATAGAATAAGGGATTAAGCCTGGAGTCCCAGAGACTTGAATTCAAATCCATCCTCAAATACTTACAAGGTGTGTGACCCTGGGCAAGTCACATAGCATATGGTTGTCTTAGTTTCCTCAACTGTAAAATTACGATAATGATTACCTCCAGGAGCTAGTCTATACCTACCTTCTTGAGGGCAACATCTTTTTCATTTATCTACATGAATTACAAGTTCTGGTATGTATATTTGGGAAAGGAAGTTAGAGCTCATCCAGAAGCAGACTATAAGATGGTACCTATATGTATGTTGATGTGTATGTATGTCCTAGGTGCATGTTTGTATGCATGTTTTTCTACCTCTGCATGGCCTAGAACAATGCTTTGTAAACTGTGGATTGTGAAAAATTGGACAACAGTAAAAGGTTTCTGAATGCACAACAAACAAAAATTAATTAAAAATCAAATGAGTAATGAATCTGAAGTGTTTCTGAGCACATATGCCTGTGTTGTAGAGCACAACTTCACTGCAGCTTAGGTTCTGAACACAAAGCATGCACACTTTGCACTTCGCACATCCTCAGGCCACACAATGCCAACTAATACTGCCAAAATGTGCAAAGGGGTAGCAAGTGAGGAAAGTTTAAGAAACCCTGGCTTGGAACATGTCAAGATTCAACAAATAGTTGCTGACTAATTGTTAAAAAGCAGGTCAGAAAAGTTACCAGCACCAAAGACAACTTTGTCTAATTCACAGTTTTGCTAAGTGCTTGTTTTGCTTCTATAACAAACCAGAGCTCCCAGCTTATTACTGTCCATCTTACAATATAAGCCTCATGCCTGAACATAATGTTCCATTTCTTGTCTGGCCAGGGTAAAGCACAATGGGAATGTCCTTTCACATAATCCAGACACGGTTTCTACCGATAAAGCCTAAGATCATAGGATCATGGATTGAAAACTGGAAAGAACCCTAAAGGCCATCAAGTTCAAACTCCTCACTTTACAGAGGGCGAAACTAAGGCACAAAAAGATGAAACAATTTCTCCAGGATCACAAAGCTACTAAGTATTTGAGGCAGGATGTGAACCAAGCTCTTGTCTAGTGTCCTGGCTAGGATACCACCAAGCTGCTTCTCAAACAGATTTTTTGGTTAACATAAAATATTGTGCTTTGTGGTTAAATAAAAGTCCCAGATCCTTTTAAAAACATCATCTGTTAGTATCCAATATTCACCTGCAGTACTGATTGACTCCAGATATCAGGTAACATTCACTTCCCTGCTCCTTTTAAATAGAAAGAATATTAATCTTTAAGCCAGGAAGTCTAAGTTTCTCTGAACCTCAGTTTCCTCATTTGTTAATGAGGGATACTTGTCTCACTATCTCACATATTTCTTTTGAGGAAAGCACTTTGTCTGCCACAAAGCATTGTAGAACTATATAGTTTTATTTCTAATTGTCTTCTTAAATAAGCATCTGACTTGATTAGCGATATATATCAAGTCCTTTTTAGGCAATGATGTAAATTTTAGATTTTTAGTAAATTGTAGGTTTTTAATAAATTTAGAAAAAATTGTTTTCACAGTAAATCTCTCTTCTCTCTCTCTCTCTCTCTCTTTCTTTCTCTCTCTCTCTCTCTTTCTCTCTCCTTCACACACACACAAACACACACACACATTCTTTCCTTGTAAAACTGATTTTTTTAAAAACCAAAATGATGAACTTCAAATTTATCCCTATTTAACTTCATCTCATTCATTTGGATCCATTATCTCTTCTGGTCTTTAAGATCTTTTTGGAATTTGATTGGATCATCAGGTGCATCGGCTAATTGTCTTGGCTCTGCTTCATCAGTAGAGAACTACCTCTTCTGGATGCTGTTGGCAAGAAAGCTGAGGAGATCCACAGAAGAGTCAAAGCTCTTATTCCCTTTTGATTTCTTTGGTTCAATTCCCTGAGGTTTTATACCAACGTAGACTAGAATACCTCTTTATTTTTGCAACAGAGGAGAAGGAAAGGCAGGACAAAGGGAACTGATTCACCTTTCCTACCCTAAGACCAATGGCAAATCCAATTTAAAATGAGGAGATCTAACAGTCACTGGATCATTGATATGGGTGTTTCTAGAAACAATGTAGATTATTGTCCATCCATGCTTGCTCATCTTTCATTCCCTCCTCTGAGTTTGCACCAGGGGCTCCACCAACATGCTGGAGGTTTCTCCTGACCTGACAAGAATCATTCCCCTTCAGAATTTCCCTTCCCTCTTCAAAACTTCCTTATTATCATTGAGGGATCATTATTCTTCTGGTGACTAAGGTTTGATACTCCAATATCATTTTTGTCTTCTTTCCCTTGATGATCTCACAAATCTAATCATTTGTCCAATCTTCTGATTTCTTTCTCTTTAACTTCTTTTGCACATCTCCTTTCCCAATTCACACAGCCATCATCCTAGTTCAGTCTCTGATCAGTGCTCACTTGGACTATTACAATAGCCTTCTAATTGGTCTCTCTGTCTTGTCTCTTCCCATGATAATCCATCATTCACAAAGATGCCAAGAGATTTTCCTAAAGCCTAGATCTGACCATGTCATCCCTTATCCTTGCCTCCCACCTCTCTTCCTAATACTTCCATAATAAAAAGTCCTTTGTTTGGCAATGAAGTCTCATCACAACTTGAATACCTTTTCCATCTTCTTTACATTTCCTAAGATCCTTCCATATTGGCCTAATATCTGTTCTTCACATGGGAAAGTTCATCTCCCACCCCCATGAACATCACTGGCTGTTCCTCATTCATAGAAAGCTCTCCTTGCCAACCCTCTACTCTTGGAATCCCTGACTTCCCTGACACAGTTAAAGTACCAATTCCTCCAAGGAGACCTTTTCTGGTCCCTCCAGATGGGAGTGTCATCTCCTGTAAGGTTACCTTCCAACAATTCTGTATTTATCGCATATGTTCTGATTTGCATATGTTATCACTCACATGAGAATATAAGCTGCTTGCACATAGGAATTATCTTTCATTTTGCCTTTTCTCTGCACCCCTCAAACTTATGTGCTTGGCACATAGTAAGTGCTTGATTAAGCCTCATTGGTTAAGCCTTTATCCTTGCCACATGCCTGCCCCATTTTCTTTTTTAATCAGACATTTCTTTGATGTCATCCCTTGTACCACTCTTCTTTTATCAGTCTTTGATTACAACGTGTGCAGCCTACTTATGCCCACCATTCACCTCTCCATTGTGCTTCGACAAATAAATGCCTCTCAAAAATGAGAAGCAGTACATTTAAAACTTCGATGTTAGCTTTCGAGTTTCCTAGTGATAATGGATCTCTTGGACTTTTGCCCAAAGGGAAAAAAATATTATTAGAACCACACTGTAAAAAGGGCTCTGAAAATGTACAAAAGCATTACACAAATGTAAGGGGTAATATTTGGGTTCCTAACATTTAGATTTGTCCCCAAATGGAATGGGTTGTCTGTCTTAGGAGATTGTAAACTCACTATTATTGGAATTTATCAGAAAGAGGCTGGTTAAAAACTTATTAAGGATCAGGACTCATGCTTCTAATGGAGGTTGAACTAGAATCTCAGCCTGGAGATTTTGTGGTTTTATCATTATCATCATGTGCCAAAAACCTTCATAAAGGATCCATGCACCTTTTAAACAGTACCTGAGCATGACCCTGGACAAATCAATTAATCTTTCTGTGCCTCCATTTCCTCATCTGTCAAATGAGGGAGTTATGGTCTCTAAGGTGTCCTTCGGATCATATGAATTTTTTTACTGTAAGGAAATGAGGAGCCCAGTTTTTTTTAAATTCCCTTCCATATTTAAGGCTGCAAGGAACTGAACTTGGTGTTTTATAATTAATTAATTTTGAATATACATACATATATAATTTATAATTAAGTAATTAAAAGCCAATTCAGTATGTGACACAAACAAGGTAAAGGACTGAACTGTGGGTTGTTATGTAATTCCCAGTCACTTTGGAGAGTCAGGGTTGGTGGAATAGCCTGAATGCATGGATAACATAGTCAAACTTCTTAAATTTACAGAGGGTGGCATTTTATCAAGCTCATGTTAGAAAAGAAAGCACTTTTTCCCTGTGCCACATTCTATGTGCTGTTGTTGCTGCCTGTCAAGAGTCATTGGGAAAGCCAATCCTTCCCTCTGTAGCCTAGCTTCCTCCTGCTTCAATCATTCACTGATGCCAAAAGGTAGATTTAGCAACATTCTGATTCCTCACCAGAAAAGCAATCTTGAAGTGATCCATAATGGATGAGGGCACCATTAAAGACTTAGAGTGGAAGGAACCACTAAGAAATAAGGGCAAAAGCTGCTTTTTATACACAAAGGCTATAAAATCAAATATCAATTTTTGCTTGAGAGGTTATTGTTATTTTGCAGAGGGAGTGGGGTTGGTGATGGGGTAAGCAGAATATACTCTAGAATATTCAGCTAGAATTACAATTGTACCCAACTTTATGAGCAATTTTTCCAAACCACATTACAATGTTTCCCTAAGATTCTGTGAATTACAGAATTTACTTCCTTTACTGTGTCTTTGGACCACTCATAGATGTGATTAGCCCTTCCAGTGTCTGAGACAAGCACAAGATCTATCCTAGGGCAATCAGGATGAAGACAAATTTGACTGGGATTTGTGGAGGGCAGGAGGAATACCTTCGACTAAGTTCTCAGACCTTGGAATGGAAGGTTTCACTGGGGAAGAGACTAGGGGATATTGCTCTGTGGAAGGAAAAGCAGAGATATTTCCTTAGGCTAACATTACAGGGTACTGCTGTAGCTAGAGATGCTAGCACTGGAGAAAGGAGCAAAGTGGGGACTCAATGCAATCAAGGATATGGAATATGCACTCAAAATAAGATATCTTAGAATGAAGAAAGGAATAGGCATGAGGTAGCTTCCACTAACAGGCTACTACACTTCATTGGTGAAGGAGTAAAAGTGTCATCCGGACCCTCTGAATGTTGACTCATTGAGACCAAACCCTGGTCCACCAGCCCTAGTTATGATTAAGCAGCCATATCTTAGCAAGACTCTGAGGATTACCTTGAAGGCATCTATCACTTGCCTTAGGCATATTGGTCTGATCTGCCATGGTAGGACACACTGAAACTTGACTCTAGCATAGCGATGTCATTTTGGTCCTCTTCAAGAAAGAAGGACAGCAAACCAACCAGATGGCAGGGTTCTCTGGCTTTACCAAGTCAAGTCAGATTCTTGGCAAGGAGTGAAGAGCCAACCAAAACCAATCCAATTAGTAGTAAAGGCTAGGATTGGCTGATTTACCAGACACGCAAATTATATTCAAGTCATAGCCCAGGACAAAACTAACCCAAGTTAGCTCTGCAAGTAGCTCCATTCTACATCTTATAACTATTGAGGTGGCCATCTCCAGTCATCCTGATCCATATCTGGCCACGAAACCCAGATGGCTCTGGAAAGGAGTGACTTTGCATATCCTTCCCGCACTTAAATCCAATTCACTTGCAAGTCATGGTATCATCTTCCTGATGTCATGCTCCTCTTCAAGAATGAAAGTCAACCACAATATGACCATTGAAAATGATATTTCATCTATTCATTAAACCTTGAAGTTAGAAGGTACTGTTGAGATTCAATTGTATAATCTCTCACCCAATATAGAGGGAGATCATAAAATCAAAAGTTCTTAGAGCTGAAGGGCTCTTAGAATTGGCAATCCAATTCCCTCCTTCTGCAAATGAGGAAAAGAAAACTAAGAGGTAAAGTAACTTTCCTGTGTTTAGAAAAGTAGCAAGGGATAAGGCTGGGAAATAAATCTTTTATTTTTTTTTACTCCAAATCTTGCTTTCATACCATAATTCCTTTATGATCTTTTCTAAAATATGATCTCTAAACAAACTCTTCTAAAACCTCAAATCTGAAGTATCATCCAAAAGTTTTCTACTCTGCCTCTTAAAATATGCAACTGCATTTGGGCATCACTGGCTGAGTTTAATTATGCAGAGTTTTGTGCACATAGTAGGGGCTCAAGAAATGACTGTAGAATGGAGTAGTATTGGAAGTAATTGTATAAACCTTCACCAGAGAACCCTAATTATTTCTCCTAAAACTAGTCTATCCCAAAAATGACAACATAAATTCAATTTAATAAACATAGACTCTTCTTCTCTTCCTTCAAGGCCCAACTCAAGATGCTTCTTCTTCCTCCATGAACCTTTCTGTGATCTCCCCTTCCCACTTTCAGGTAAATGTGATCTTTCTTTCCCCAAATTGCTCATGGTGCTTCACGTGAACCTCACTCTGCATCTATCATATTGTTCTTCTTGTTATAACCATTTGTACTATTTATCTTTATCACTCCCACCCCCAGTTGGATTTCAGGCTTTTGGAGAAGAATATTTTTATATCTACTGAGAGAGAAAAGCTTAGATCCAGGAGACATTTTATTTTGAATCTGGGCTCTGATATAACTAGGCAGGAAGGAAATAAACATTAAGTGCTTACTATGCGCCAAGCACTGTGCTAAATGCTTTACAAATATTATCTCATTTGATCCTCACAACAATCCTGAGAGGCAGGTACCATTATTATCCCATTTTATAGTTTACAAAACTGAGGCAGGCAAAAGTTAAGTGACTTACCCAGAATCATTTAGTAAGTGCCTAGAGCTGAATTTGAACTCAAGTCTTCTCTACTCCAGACCCAGCCCTCTGTTCACTGTATCACCTATCTGTCAGAAACTTATCAACCACCCACCCTTTTATAGATGAGGAAAATGAGGCCAAGAGAGGCTGATTGACTGGCCCTTGGTCATAGTCTTAGTAGCAGAAGCAGGATTCTGGCCAGTAAGAACAGACCTTAAATATTCCTAGCAAGAGGCTTTCATTGTCTTGATTTTCTTCACTTGGAATATCTCCTACCCATCAGATCCATATTTATTGATCAGCCTCACATGTCTCCTCCAGAGAAACTTTCCCTGATCCCATCATCTGGCAATAATTTTGCTTTCCTTTAGACTCCTTAAGCAAGTACTCTCTGGACCATTTTTATAGCATTTATCACATGGGTTGGGAAGGATGGGAAATTAAGTTGAAGAAGGAAGATACTTGTAAAGTACTTTCACTAGAAGACTGACAACTGGTTTACCCTTTCTCTCACACCCTCACCACTATTTGCCCAGAGTCAGCTGGGTGGTCCAATGGATAGCACTGGACTTGAATTCCTCTCAGGGGCCCAGAAGATCCCTATCCTTTTTTCTGATTCAGTTAGAAGCCAATTTCCTAAGGTCTCACTGGCTGCAGAGATGCGGCTTCACTTTGCACCAGCTCACCATTGTCCTTCTAATGTAGCTGGCAGGACAGAGAACAGCTCATGTCCTTTACTTTCTCCCACTGGAGGTACCCCATGCCATGTAAAAGCTACACAACCTGACCTAGCCAAGGTGATGCTTGACCCAAGGGGACAATATTGGGTTATTTCTACACAATGTTCTGAAAGTTCTGGGCAGCTGAAGTCACTGTCATGCTTTGTATTCTAATTCCACAGTTAGGTAATGCATTGGATAGTCAGGAAGATCTGAGTTCAACTTCAGCCTCAGACACTTATTTGCAGTGTGACCCTGGAAATGTCACTGCTTCTGTCTACTCAGCTATAAAATGGGAAATTTAATACTATCTACCTTGCAGGTTGATGTGAGGATTAAATGAGACAAGATTTGTAAAATACTTTGGTATCATTCTGGCACATTTGCTTAATACTCCTTCCTTCCTTCCTTCCTTCCTTCCTTCCTTCCTTCCTTCCTTCCTTCCTTCCTTCCTTCCTTCCTTCCTTCCTTCCTTCCTTCCTTCCTTCCTTCCTTCCTTCCTTCCTTCCTTCCTTCCTTCCTTCCTTCCTTCCTTCCTTCCTTCCTTCCTTCCTTCCTTCCTTCCTTCCTTCCTTCCTTCCTTCCTTCCTTCCTTCCTTCCTTCCTTCCTTCCTTCCTTCCTTCCTTCCCTTCTTCTGCCATCTTATGAACAATTATTCCCTAGATTTCCCCTCCAGACTCACCTTTTTCTATTTCCTCTTTTCAACCTCCCCTCTACTCACTTAAAGTAAACTTAGGAAGGGATTATGTAGAGAGAAAAGAGTAAGTTCACAAATCACTTAACTGGTAAAGAGAATCCACACCCCCAGGGGGTTACATTTCAAATAACTGAAGGGTTATCATCATGATGATTAGACTTGGTCAGCTTTCCCTCAAAGTACAAAAATTGAACAGATTGGGGCGACTGATAGGGAGTCACCATGAGATGGTAGAAAATAAAGAAGTTTCCTACTAATTAGGTCAGCCTAAAAAATAGAATGGGTTGTCTCACCCAGTAGTGAGATCCCTGTGGCTCAGGGTCTTCCAGCAGGGTCTGCAGAGGTACTTGACAAGGATGTTGTAGTTAAGATGGAGCATTAAAGTTGGAGTCAGAATAGACTTGATGACCTCTGGGGTCTTTTTCACCTCTAATCAACTGTGATTCTTTATGCTGCCTTTCTCTGTCATCATCTGGGCACGTATCTGATTTCCTCTACACAAGAGGACTCTCCTGGAGGGAGGGCAAAGGCTCTGCCTAATACATCTCTGAATCTCCCACAGTATGTTCAATGAGGATTTTGTAATGAGGCTCAAGATGCTAATAATGAACAGCTGACTGACTGAACAGATGCTGACTTGCCCAAGGCACTCCAATATCTGCTGGATGAATGAACTAGAATCAGTTTTTCTTTCACTCAACCTAATCTTTTCTTGGTTGTTTCACATCATGTTCTGCCACTTGAGAGATATCATAGCTCAATGGATGTGTGTTCGTCCTTCATTGCCAGAGAAGACCATGCCATTAGAGAAATGATGACATGACTTGCACTTGACTTTGAGTGAGGGAGGGCTGTGCAGGTCACCAGCCTCACTTCTCCTCCAGAGTCATCTGAATCCAGTGACCATTCAATTCAGTTCATCAGGATGACTGGAGATGCCCCAGGATGAGGCAGTTGGGGTTAAGTGACTTGCCCAAGGTCACACAGCTAGTGAGTGTCAAGTGTCTGAGGAGAGATTTGAACTCAAGTCCTCCTGACTCCTACATTGGTGCTTTATACATTGCACCACCTAGCTGTCCAGCTCAATGGAAAGTGGGATCTGAAAAACCAAGTTCTAGCCTGAGCTATGTTGCTTACTCACAATGGGGTGATAGCCAAAGTCACTAAGCCTCAGTTTCTTAATCTGTAAAATGGGGATGAAGGCAACCATGGCATGATGGAAAGAGAGGTGACCTCTAAGTAGGAAAGTCCAGGCTTCAAGGTCTACCTGTAAGACTGTTAGGCAAATCACAACTTCTTGGGAGTCCTTCTTAAAGACATTAAGTTGAAAAGCATTGGTTGAGGAAATATGCTCATTGGGAGTTCTATAGCCCAATGAAATCATGTGCTGGGTCAAAAAAGTGAGGATAAAAATAATTTGCATTGTATAGTAAAAGATTTCTTGGGAGGAAAAGACTTTGTAAGCTGTAAATGCGATCTAAATGTAAATTGTATTTATTGGATTATTTATTTTCCACTCCTTTCCTTCCTCAGCTCCAAAGCATGACACTCAAAGAATGACAACATTTGATCACTTGATTATCAGTGTGACCTTACATATGTCACTTAAGTTCTTAGAGATTCAATTTTCTCCACTGTAAAGGGGAGTAAGCATAAATTATTACAATATTTTAGAGCCAGAAGGGTACTTGGAGACCACCTTTTAAATGAAACCCCAAGAACTTAACCAATGTGCTCAAGATTAGACAAAGGTTAGCAAGTGACAATGGCCACATTGGAACTCAGGTCTTGGAGTGTTCTTTCCATGGTCCCACACTGCCTATCAAAGAGTCATTTGCTCATTTCTTCAGGTTCTTCCTGTAGCGCCTCTGCCAAATCCAGTTTCTGCAAGGCTGTCCCAGACCACTGCCTTCTCCCCGGAGGGCTTTGGTCTGGAGGCTGTGGCTGTGAACATTGCAAACCAGATGCCAATTAGTCTGCCTAAGCACCAACTGCCCAACTCCTCATGCCTTCAGGGCTCAGCTTGTCTAATTAAATTGTGAGCTTATTAGGCAGGACTCCTGCCTACCTTCAGGTTCTGAGTAGCCTCTGGTACACTATCTGTGCATAATAAATGTCTAATAATAATAATTAAGAGGTTAAATGTCTTGCCTTCAATATGTTCCAACTAAATTACTACCCAGAAACTGAAAGGCCAGGGAAACCTAATTGAAAATAATGTTCTATGTAGAATAGAGGACACCTGATAGGGCGTCCAAAGAATACTCAAAGGACAAGAGAAGGGAAGCAAGGTCTAATGGAAATATTAATTGTAGATGAAGATGAAATCATAGGTCTTGTCAAAAAAAGAGGATAAATAAAAGTTGACATTTATAGAATATTTGAAGATTTTCAAATTGCTTTACATATACTAGCCCATTTGTACATCAAAACAACCCAATAATTGTGATATTGTTTTCCCCATTTTACAGCTATGGATACTGAGGCTTAGGTAAGTTAAATTATTTGTTCAGGGTCATGGAACTTGTGAAGGGCAGTGTTTTGAACTGAGTCTTCTTGGAGTCTTCTTGACTCCAAGGCTAGCCCTCTATCCACCACAGGGCAAAGGTACTCAAATGGTGCTAATAGATTGCTGTATCTTTGTGTGTTTCCCACCTTTTCTGTGGGGGAAAATAAAGGCCATCTTGAGAAGAGGACTGAATGAGGAGCTGGGGGTGGGGCAGGGTAGAATTCTGGCTGTGTCCCTGAGCCCTAGGTCCCTCATCTGTAATGGGAAAGGGGTGGACGGAGCTCTGGGAGCTCTTCTGACTTACAATCTTTAATCCTACAATCCATAAAACAATTCGATAGCTATTTTTACTAGATAGTCTCTAAGCTCATTTGTCCAGCTCCAATGATTAAGTCTTTTTAGGGCACAGAGGGCTATGTTTGTCCCTCCTGACAGACTCTTGGTCACCATAGTCCATGCGAACACACCGATCTCAGTTAAACAAAAGCCTGGTGAGGCAGCGTGACATGCTTGATGGAAAGGGGAGAAAAAGCCATGGCGACACCTACACAAAAGCAAACGGAGTCCGTGGAAGCTTGTTCAACTCTGGTACTTACTGGAAAAAGGAATTTGTTGTGCTCAGAGAAGAGCCAGCTGGGTCGGACCTGAAGCTCAGAATCATCATTGTTTGCTCCAAAGCAGTAAGAACACTTTCCTAAGTCTTGTTATTGTAGACTGGAGGGCTTTCTTTTTCTCTTATACTCTCTCTTTCCTTCCTTCCCCTCCCCCTCCATTCCTTCTTTCCTTCCTTCTCTTTTCTTTCTCCTTCCCTCCCTCCCTCCCTTCCTTCCTTCCTTCCTTCCTTCCTTCCTTCCTTCCTTCCTTCCTTCCTTCCTTCCTTCCTTCCTTCCTTCCTTCCTTCCTTCCTTCCTTCCTTCCTTCCTTCCTTCCTTCCTTCCTTCCTCTTATAATGCACTTACACTCCAGATCTCAATCACAAAACACTGCCGCCTATCAAGGTGGGTGGGAAGATGGCAGCAGCTCATGGGCCTTGTGGTATCCAAAGAAGGCTGGGGGGAGTGGGAGGAGCTTCAAAGGCCAATTATTCACTCTGAGTGACAGATAATGATGACAGAAGAGGTAGCAACCACGGGCACACATGTGAAATGTTGTCAGATGACTTTTAAAAATGCTGCTCTGTTGTTTCCACAGACCAGGTGTGAGCAGTGATCCCCCAGTGTGTGTGTGGAGGGGCTGCCTCCATTTCTCCAACACTTACTTGCCTTTGACTCTGAATTTCCCCCAAGAGTTTCCCAGCTAGTCGGCACAGTGGATAGAGCACTGAGTCTGGAGTAAGGAAGACCTGAGTTCAAATACGACCTTAGACACTTACTAGCTGTATGACTATGGGCAAATCACCTAACCCTCTCTTTGCCTCAGTTGCCTTCTCTGTAAAATAGGAATTATAGTAACTAATAATGGTACTTACTTACCAGGGCTGTGGTGAAGATTGAATGCGATAATTACAAGATTCTTAGCACAGTGCTTGGCACAGAGTAGGCACTTAATAGATGCTTATTTTCTTCCTCTTTTTTTCTCCTTCTATCCTTATGTTTCTCCCCTAAGTTTTATGTGACTTCAAGTAAAGATCTAGTCTAGAGCACGAGGATGGATGGCATGAAAGTAAAAGGAACCCATTATCCCTGGCTTCATTATTTTACAGTCTATCATCAGAAGCCTATTTTTTAAAATACATATTCATACTTCTATGCTCTTTTAAGCTGCTATTGAACTATATGGCCCCAAGTTAGTAGCAGATTTTACAGGAGGCCTAAGTTCGTTTCAGCAAGTTCTGACATCCTATGACCTAAAAGCTCTTCCCTCCCCCTACCATAATAATTGGTAGAGGCTTGAATCTAATTTTTTTTTAAAAAAAGGAAGAAAATCTTGCCCTTAAAATTTACAGTGGAGCTACCAACAATTATTACCACGACCCCATTTGTTCACCATATACCATTGTAATTATGTCCTTCTCTCTGGGTTTCTGTTTTCCGCTTTATAAGAGTGAAGTTCCTGGTATACAGTAAGTAAGCACTGAATAAATGTTCTGTCTGTCTGTCTGTCTGTCTGTCTCTCTCTCTCTCTCTCCCCTCTACTCCTCTCTTCTCTCTTGTCTCTGTCTCTCCTCTCTCTCTCTCCCCTCCCCCCTCTCTCTCTCCCTCCCTCCCTTTCTCTCTTTCTCTCTCCCCATCTATCTGGTTGGAATGGATGATCTCCAAGGTTCTTTCTAGTGCTTTAGTGGTTTGAGAACTACTTAAGACAAGCAATGATTTTGAAAAGGTTTCATTTTACGACAACAATGGTCACATATGTGTTTGATTCTACTGATAGTAGCCTGACTTAGAAATTTGAATTTGACCAGATGAATCCAGACCTTTGACAATATTCTGTCAGTAGAGTGTTAGATTCTGTGCCATACTCATGAATTTCATTGCTCTCTTTTGTGGTGTTTCTAATTCAGTTTTTCAAAGAATGAATATTACTCCAAGGAAATGTAAAAAAGGAATAGCTCCTAAAGAGTATACTTCAATGACTGTTAGAGATAGTAAAGCTGTTGATGGAGGGAATTTAAGCATTTCAAGGATCATCCAAGTTAATGGTGAAAGGGGTTTAGTCATACTGAAGCACACGAAAAAGTACAACTGGAAATTAAAAACAAACAAACAAAAATAGTTCCAAGAACTGATAAGTTTTGATGCAAAAGAGCCCAGTTGATTCACAGAAAGCAAGCGAAGAGCTTCAGAAGGATCTGGCAGCTGTACAGGTTGTTATTGATTATTCAGTGTGGTATAGGCTTCTTGAAGTTCAAAGAAGTACATGGAGACAAGGAAAAAGGGTGCTATTTCTATGAAGAAAAAAATGCTTCTCATGCACCAGACAATATAAATGACTGGAAGGGTGAAGACGAGAAAAAACAATATTATTTTTTAATTGATGAAAGTCACTTTTTCATTCAAGGATATACCAAAACGATTGTCAGAAGTCTGGGTGACCTTGTCAGATCCACATCTCTCTATCCAACCATACAGCATCCACCCAAAAAGGCCTAGAAGCCTTTCCTCCATTCAGGAGATATTGAACACTGAAAAATACATTCATATACCAAGAAGCAGAATTGCCATGGAACCACAAAAATTTCCAAATGGAGATAGAATACTGCTACATGATGACACACCATGCTCATACATCAGGAAAAGTTAAGAAATTTACCTAAAAATTGGAGATAATCATACTTCAAAGGTCTATGAATTCACATGATTTAAGCCCCCATTGAAAAGCTAGGAGCTACAATCAAGGCTGGGCTTGGAAAAATGGACTGTTTGTCAAAGATATGCTTGATCTATATCATATGATAGAAGTGTAGTTTCATGGTGAAGAATTAAAGAACATGGATCTAAATATTGTGAATTTAATGCCAAGTTACGTAAAATAAATGATTTCAGTAAAAGGACATATTACATATAAAATGTTTGGTTAAAGTTTTACTGTTTATGCTATATTCATCAATTTAATTGATTTTACTTTGTCCTAATTAATTTGGCACAGCACTCTTAACTTCTCAGCCTGTTCTTCCCCATCACTGGGCTCAGAGAACAAAGGCAGCTGCCTATTATGAATCAACTCACATTGCCTCCAGGAACACAGCCCTAAAGAGGCCTGGTCACAATGTTCCTTCCCTGAATTCCCATTGCATTACTGTCTATAAGAATCATTTCTGCACTTAGTCATACGCTGCTTTATAGTGTTATTTTCCTTGTTCTCAAATAGACTTCAAGCCACTTGTGGGGCATGTTGTGTATCTGGGCACCCAGGCAGCAAAGCTACTAACAGGGGATATTGGATAAAGAAATGTTCTATGTGGGAAAGAGGTCAGCACTGCCAGATGAGCCCTATGACCTTCCCCTCCTGCAGGTTGTGCTGAGTCTCTACAAAGTTTGAACAGCAGATCCACTGGGATGCCAGCTCCTAAGTGCTAGCTGTTGCACAGCTTCCTATCTGACCCTTCAGGGTATTCTGATTTCCCAGGCTTTGGTGGTCTAGTTGGTAATGACATTCCTCCTTATTTTCAGCACTGGCATTACAAGTAAGGAAATGAAATACTAAGCAGGAAGGAGACGCCTCTAATACCACCAAGAGTTTTCCGTTTCCACGCTTGACTAGTGTTATGACTACCATTTATAGAAGGCTTTAAGGTTTACAAAACACTTTCCATACATTTTCTCACTTGAGTCTCACAACAATGCTGTGAGGTAAGTGCAATTATTATGCCCATTTTTACAGATATGGAAACTGAGGCTGTGAGAGTTGAGGTTTGTGTTCTTCCTTTGTTGCCAAAGAAGACCGTGCCATCAGAGAAATGATGACATGACTTGCACTTGCCTTTGTTTGGAGTGAGGGAGGGCTGTGCAGGTCACCAGCCTCACTTCTCCTCCAGAGTCATCTGAATCCAGTGACCAGATATTCATCAGGATGACTGGAGATGGCCCAGGATGAACAGGGAGACCTTGGGCCTTTTAGGCCAAAGTCTTTGCAGGTACTCACTTAGGGTGAGGCAAGACCTGTTCATTGAATAGGCCTGCTTAAACAGTAGCCAGGGCATGGCCCCAGGCTGGGAGGCAAGCAGCAACAGTTACTATTGATAGTCACTCTAAAGCTAGAAGACTAACTCAAGGACACACAACCAGCAAGTGTCTGAGGCAGTATTTGAACTTAGGTCTTCCTTACCCCAATCCAACCCTCTATTCACTCTGCCACCTAGCTGTCATGGTAATGATAATGAAATATGGTTCAGATCTATGTTGTTTTTTTTTTTTAATCAAAGTAGGGAGCTCCTAACATAGAAATTTCCTCAAGTGATGTCAACTCATTTTCATCTTATAGTCCAAGAAAATTGCTAAGGGCTGTAGGAAGATAAATGATTTACCCAAGAGCACACATCTAGCAAGTGTCAAATAAGAGAATCATTGGATCACAAAATGATTGATAGATTTAGAATTAGAAGAGACTATCAGATCCGAACCCTGCATTTTAATGATGAAGAAACTGAGTAAATGTCAGAGATGGGATTCCAATGCAGGTCTTTCTGGCCCTACCTTCATTGATGTAATAATACCTCTCATTCTATTACCCTCAATCTATCTTCAATGAAAGCTTTGGGAAAGATAGGAATTTCAAAATATTTTTTCCTATCTGATGATGTATTTCCTTATATTAACTAAACACCATTGAGTGCCTCACATGTTTTATAAGCATTATATTCTAACTTTATTACAGTCATTTGTTTATTTTTGTCATCTCTTTTGCTGGACTGTAAATTTCATGAGAGTAGAAACTATGTTTTCACTCCTTTTTTTTGAAGTCTCTAAGAGCCTTGTACAGACTCTTTCATATATTAGATATTCAACAAATATTGTCTAAACAAATGAATCATAGAACATAGATTTAGAACTGGAATGACCTGAGAAGTCATCTGGTATAATCACTTCATTTTACAGTTAAGGAAACAAGTCAACATGCATTTATTAGGCACACACTATGTTTCAGACATTGGGCTAAGCACTAAGGACACACAAAAAAGACAAAAGACAGTCCCTGTGCTCAAGGGGAGACAGCATGCACAACAGCTATGTATAAATAAGATATATAGAGGATAAACTTCAGATGATCACAGAGGGAAGGCACTGGAGAGGTAAAATAATTTGCCAGGGGTCATACAGGTAAGGCATACCAAGGCAAAGATTTGAACTCATGTTCCTATAATTCCCAAAACCCATTTTTTCCCTGCATCAGAGCAGAATGCTGAACAAACAAATCTTCTTACCATCTTGTATCAGTTATAGGATCATATTATTATAGACAGAGACTCTCCTCTAGGTCATTTAAAGTGACTGGTATAATGCTTCTGATCGATTCCCTTATCGTTCTTTTATAAGGACAGGTCCTGAAGCTGGAAGGGATATGGCTACAAAAAAAAACTGTCTGAGCAAAGAGGAAATAGGAACCCAGACAGGGATAGAAGACAATGTCCGCAAAGAGTATGTTTCAACTAATGGAAATCTCCTTAGCACAAGTTAGAGCAGAAAAGCTGTTAGAATAAGAACTCTAACAAGATGAGTGAGAATAAGGCAAGGGAAAAAAGTCTCTTCAGTTTGGTTCTAGCTTTATATTTAAGGCTTCTCCTGTCACTGAATTTCACTGATAGAAAACATATCATAGTCAGACCTTAAATAGCACATGCCAAAAGAGGCAGAGAATTTCTGACACATATTATACAGAAGGCATGGGTGCATTTTGTATTTATTTTCTTTTCTGCACATGCTTCCAAGGGTCTTGACATTGTTAAAGGCTTCAAGAATGTCACCTGCAAATCATTTCTCTCTTTGACGTGTCTGATATGTGAATTCACCTTGGTTAACCTGAGTGGAAGAAGCTCACTCACTCCAACGTAGTCAGGCTTATGCTGGCACTGTGGGTGGCACAAAGAGATTATGAGGATGAAGAAATGGGCAGAAGTACAGAACGAAGTAGGAGAGAAACAGAAGGCGGAGGAAAATGGGTAGATCCTGGAGACAGTGCGCCTTTGGTTTTGAGGGAAGAATAGACAGATGTCAGAAAAGGAACAGACATACCATCCTAAGATCTAAAGTAGTGGTCTATAAATAAATCCCAGGAGAAGCAGTGTAGTATACTGGAGAGAAAACTAGCATTGGATCAAATACTGCATTATTATCCATATCTATGACTTCGGTGAAGTCACAGTGTCTGGGGCCTTAACTCCATTCTCTATAAGGGAAGGCTTGGAGTAGATAGGTCTGAAGGTTACTTTTAGCTCTGAATCTATACGTAAAGTGATGTGGCATCAGCAGATACGAAGAGGACAGCTTTAAAACACATTGGTAAAAGGTTAGCGAGAATTGAGTTATCCTTTCCCTGGACAAACTGTAAAAATGTCAGAGGATGGCTAGCTTTAGTGTCTTGACGTATGCTTCTCATCTAAAGAATGAAGTCTTTTTCAGCAATGGGTATCAATACACTTGGCACAAGCTAGCCCTCACACCTATGGGAAACTTTCTTCAAAATTAGCTGCAGGGAATATTTAAATCTAGAAAAGATTAAATTGTTTAGACCTTAGTTTCTTCATCTGTAAATGGAGCTAATAATTGCAATACCTACTTAACAAGGTTGTTGTACGGAAAATATTGTTAAACCTTAAAGTGCTGAAGAAATACCAATCAATCAACACGCATTTGTTAAAGCTTACTATGTGCTAGGGAGGCACTGTGGTAGGTACTGGGGATGAGAAGATGAATATGATTTGTTATTACTATTTCTGTTCTCTGCAGTACCTACCACAATGTGATGAAAAGGGCATTAAGGCTGGAGTCAGAGGGTCTGGGCTTGAATTCCACCCCTGCCACTTACTGGACATGTGACCTTGGCCAAGTCAATAAACTCCGAGTCTAAGATTCATTTGTAAAATGACAACTAGATGGCCTCTATTGCCCCTTTCTGCTATCAATTTATGATCCTACAATGTGATAAGTACCCAGGAAATATTTGTTAATGGACTAATTAATGGTATCTAAAGAGTTGTCCAAGAGGTAAGACAAAAAGCTAGGTTTTTTGAAAATGGTGGGGCTATTGAGAAGTCCTATTATCAATGATGAGCAAAATATTAGGACTGAGAAGTGGATCTGGGGTACTAGTGAAAGCAGATTCCACGGAACAGGAAGGGAGAGAATGCCAAGTAGAGGGCACTGAGAACGTCAGCAGCAAGTGAGGGGAAGTGGCAGGTATGGACAGCAACTTTGAAAGAAAACAATTTAGCAGCATTGTGGCCATAGAAAGAGCAGTCATTTCAAGAGGTGTTTTCCAAAGGATCTGGGTGAAGAGAAGTATAAAACATAAATGAGGAGGAAGAGGCATGTTAGTGGATTGGGAATAAAGCTTGAAAGCCTGAATAAGAAAAGGATTTCAGGAATAAGGAGAGAGAAATTGCCTGGCTTCTAGCTATGAAGAAGGTGTTTTCTGATTCACTGTGGAGGCAGGAAAGGACAGTTGCAGATGACTCCTGTCACACAGGTTTAACATTTTTTTTTTTGAGGATGGTAGGAAAGCCTTTGGATCAGAGAGTTAGGGAGACAAGGGTGGAAATAAGGAGGGCAGGCAGATCCAAGGACTTTAGCAATGGTCCAGGATGATGAAACGTTACAGAGGCCTGAATCAGAGTTTGCAGGAAAGCTAAATATTAAATTAAGGGCTACAGATGTCCAATTACATGCTCAATTCATTAGATAGCCATGTAGAATTTTCATAGACTTACTGATCTAGTACAGACTTCAAAGGTCATCTTATCCAATCCCCTTTACTTATAGATGAGGAAACCAAGGTCCAGGGAGGTTGGTGACATGCCAATGTCACAAAGGACATATATGTTAGAGGAAGGATTTGAACCTAAGTGCTATGGCCTTTAGCACTCTTTCTCCCATATTGTGTGGCCTCCCAGAATTTTAAAGCTAGCAGCATTTCATGTTCATCCTCGTCATTTTCAGAATCCAGAGAGCAATATGCCTAACCTTTGATCCCACAGAGGAACAGAGCCAGGATTAGAACCCATAAAGCCTGAAGAATGGGAGCACCATGAGGGTAGGGACTGTTCTTTTGTCTTTGTATCCCCAATGTCTAACACTTAATAGAGTAGTAGAGTAGAATGCAGCTCCTAATCCAGTGCTCCTTCCACAAGAACACCTAACACACAAATATAGTTTTATTTTTAGCTTCTCTTGTCACTGATGCCTTATCCCAGATGTGAAGACTCTGTATCAATATTTAAATTGTAAGACTTTTACATCTTTCATAACTTACTGTTTCTTTCTTGTCCTTTCTCTCATAGAATCATAATATCACAGAATTTAGTGTTGGAAGGAATCTTGTTTGCCATGGAATACAACTTATACATCAGATGAAATTCTTTACTTCTCAAGGCACCTTCAGGTTTCTAAATTCTATACCTCCTCAAAATGAATTCTCACTTTTCTTTCAGTTTTAGGAAGCAAAAAATCTACATTTCTATCAGGTTTGCTACATAGTTAAAATTCATAGCTCTCTCTAATCCTTGAGAATTTTCAATGAATATTGGTTTTTTAAAATGATTAACAGCTTGTCAATTCTTTCAAAGTTTTCATAGAACTCAGGGCATACTACATTGGTGAAAATACTGCTTTATTTTCAATCAGCTCTAAAAGCAATGTTATAATGATGGTTATCCATTCTGGCATGTCCTGCTTGGATCCATCCCAAAAGTCTTCTTTGGATTTCCAGCTGCTCCCAAGTTCCAGTCTTTTGGAAAGTCAGTCCACTCTTTGTCTGTTTTCTATATTTAGCTATTTATTGAAATGACTAATATAGTCTTGTGTAGTGGGAACAAATCACTGGAGTTCCATTTACAAGATTATTTACTAGCTGTGTAACCACAGGCAAACCACTTCAGTTCTGAGCCATAACTAACACATGGCCAATGGGGTATTTTTTTAGGGTACCATTATCCACGAAAACATGGCTCTCCTTCCTTGAGGCAACCAACCAGCATTATGTTTCAGTTTAACCATTGCAAGTTGTGTTCAAGGACACTTGCGGTGGAACTCTCCCTTGCCTCTTTGCATCCCAGCCCTGACTTTGTGTCAGACTACATTCTGCCATTGTGCCCTGATCTTTCCCCTCAACTGTTTTCCCGAGGGTAAAATAATTCCTAGTAAAATCTCTGCCTCATGTCTCTAGACTTCAGTTTCCTCATGCATAAAACAAAAGGAGGGACCATCATGAAGATCCCTTCCAGCTTCAAATCCTTTAACCCATGAAGAAATGTCCTTTTCTTTCCTGTTGGTGGAAATGGGATGTGATAATCACTGCACTGTACATGTGTGGCGGTGCAGTATCATAAACCTATGAGTGTCTTTTAGATGGACCCTTCTCCAATGAGCTAGTCAGTTGTAACTGAGAAATGTGTGGAACTTTGCTAATATTACAAGCTTATGATGTTTCAAAAATGCTGACCCTAAAGGATGGTGGGAAAGGATGGTGAACATGAGCTGCAGTTGGGACTAAAAAAGGACTAGTGAAGTCTTTCTCTGAGTAAAACTGGCCAGGACCAAGGACCAGGTTCATGGCCAGAAAGGAGGTAGAGGGCAACAGGGCTAGTTAGTCCCACAAGATTGCACTAATGATTTCTTGACTAGAGTCCAGGCTGAGTTCAGTGCTATGCAATTCTATCATTCTGTACAATACAAGGTTTTTTCATTTTTTGTTTCTTACACCATTCCCTTGAAACAATACTAATGTCCTTTCAAAAACCCTAGTCTTTATTTCAGTTAGATTGAGTGAAAGGAAAAAAGATATTTTGGGGGAAATGGAAGTACTCTGTGTGTATTCATCCGTCGTTGCCAAAGAAGACCATGCCATCAGAGAAATGATGACATGACTTGCACTTGACTTTGTTTTGAGGACAACAGATGTGAGCTGCTATAGAAAGATCTATCTATCTATCTATCTATCTATCTATCTATCTATCTATCTATCCATCTACTGTCAAAGGTAGTGAATGAATAAAATACAAAAGAAAAAAAAGTCAAGTTGAGTCTGAATCCTGGAGTCAGTCAGCCAGGATGCATTTATTACATGCTTACTATGTTCCAGGCAATGCGTTAAGTGCAGGAAATATGAGGGTCCCTAGCCTCCTGGATCTTACATTCTATTGGGGAAAGATAACACATAAATGGAAGCTGAAAAGGGTAAGAAGGAGGGGATGGTAGAGGAAATCCAGAGCAGCCTTGAAAGGAATGAGGTAAAGTCTACTCCCCCTACTAATAATGGCCTTTTACTCAGACCATTGTATTTTATTCATCTCTCTACCTGGTGATTCTCTGTTTTTATTTCTGTTGTTCAATCATGTCCAACTCTTTGTGACCCCACTTAGGGTTTTCTTGGCAAAGGTATTGAGTAGTTTGCCATTTCCTTCTCCAGTTCATTTTACAGATAAGGAAACTGAGGCAAACAGGGTTAAGTAACTAGCCCAAGGTCACATAGCTAGTAAGTGTCTGAGGCCAGATTTGAACTCAGGGAGATGAGTCTTCCTGAGTCTAGGCTGGCCACTCTATCAACTGAGCCAACTGTCTGCCCTCTGATTCTCTAGCCTTGCTTATATAATTAAATCCAACACACTATAGAAAAACTGGATCATATGTGATTACCAAAAATGGCAAAGCTGCTTCCCCATTGAGAATATATTAGATTGTAAACTCCATGAGTAAAAGGGCTGAGCCTTATCCAAACTTTATACTTTCCCTCCCACTAGAGCACACAGTAGGTGCTAAAAAATAAAGCTTGTTCATTAACCTGTGGGTAAGCCACTTCACAGAGTAAATACTTGTGGGTAAATACATGGGCTGATTGCACCTTGTACCATGACACTTTAAGAGGATGCTATATATATTTGAGTTTTTTCTGTAATCATCTACATATTTCTTTCGAGTAAAGAACTGAAAACAAAGTAGGTCCACCTTAGAGAAAGGCTAAACACAAATGTAATGGAATTATTGCTGCACCATTAAAAATGAATCTGGAGAAGCATGACATATGGCTGAGCTGGGGTCGGGGGGAGGAACAATATATACTGTCAGCAACAATGCAAATGAAAAGACTAGTATGACAGAACTGACACTGGATAATGATACTAAGTTTAGCTCCAAGAAAAAAAAAGCTCAGAAAATGTACCTATTTCCCTTCACTGTAGAGATGGGTGGGGGAAAGGGGGAGAATCTTAGTAAGGAATAGTGCCTAACTTGTCAGACCCAGTCAATATGGTGACTGTTTTTACTGAACTTCCCCCGCTTCCCACCAACTCCCCACCTCTTTTAAAAGTTTTGTTGCAAGGGATAGAGGAAGTATCTTAAAAGGAAATGGTTGTGATGCCACAAAAAAGGCCTAATAAACCAAAATACCCAAAGATATCAATAAAAAAAAACACAAAATAGATCTAGTTATTTACATTTATATGAAAATGCTTATGTATGATAACATATACTTTCTGTCTTCTTAGGACCTTTCTGATGGTCAGCATGATGTGGAACCAGCCCTGGGGATCACAAGGATATTGTAATCTGAGAGAAAGTTGGTAGATCTTACCAGGTTGAAAAAGCTTTGATTAATAATGACAAAAATATGGCACTCTAAGATTTTCCAAATGCTTCACATACATTACCTCAACACACCACATCCCTTAAAACTAGGTACTGTAGGTATTTTATCCCCATTTACAGATGAGAAGATACAAAGCTTACATGATTTGCAAGTGGTCAGGGGTGAGATAGGAATCCAGCTCTTCTCTAGGACCAGCCTCTTAATCATAGGAAATGTGGGAGAGGAGCACAGTGATGGTTGATGGGTTTGTCATCTGAGGACTAGCCTGTCTGTACGCAGAGAGGATTATCATCAGATTGGCCCAAATTGGATAAATTTTCTATGGGAGTATGCACACACATATACATATATGTATATATACACATATATGTAATATGTGTATATATACATATTTGTTGTTTGGTAGTTTCAATTGTGTTGGACTCTGTGACATCATTTGGGGTTTTCTTGGCAAAAACACTGGAGCAGTGTGCCCATTCCTTTTCCAGTTCATTTTCCAGATGAAGAAACTGAGGCAAACAGGATTAAGTTACTTGCCTAGGGTCACATAGCTAGTGAGTGTCTGAGGTCAGATTTGAACTTGTGAAGGTGAGCCTGACTCCGGGCTTGGCACTCTATCCACTGTGCCACTTGTCTGACTTGTATATTTACACACACATACATATGCATATACACACATATATTACATAGATACACATGCAATATACATATATGTTTATTGAGATAAGTTACTCCTCAAATACAACTTTTTTTAGAGCATAACAAAAATCTGGGAAAGATGCACACTGGGAAAGCAGGAGTGAGGTCGTACCCTTATCTAGGTTAATGTTTTATAACTCCATTTCCATCCTACATTCCCCTATTATGCCACCTCGCTGCACCTCCCACCTTCCCCCACCTCGAACTGCTCTCGCCACCCCATCTTACACCTACCCGTGTCCCTGGGCAAAAGGTAAATCATGAAATCACGGTCGACCTCATCTGCCTGCAGCAAATGTTTGCGTGTGTGTGCGCACACACACACACATACACACATCCCTCCCATAGATCTCCCCAAAGGTAAAGGAAAGGGTAGAAAAATATTATTCCTTTAATTTTAGTCAAGCTGCTTGATTATAAGCAGAAGGCAGGCTCAACTCAGACTAGGAACATGGGATAACGTAGATGGATTTTGTCCTTTTTTACAAACAACCCAATAAATATAATAGAATGACTGACAGAAGTAAAGAAGTATGACAATCCCAAATGAAACTCAACTGGCTAATGATAATAGTCATAACTTTATGTGTTACTTAAAGGCCTGCAAAGAATGTAACATTATCTCAGTTATCCTTCACAACAAATCTGTGGTATAGGTGCTATCAGCATCCCCATCTTCCTGATGGAGAAATTGAGATTAGGGGACTTTCCCAGGCTCACACAGCTAGTCTGAGGCAGCAGGAGGAGCTGAATCTTCCTGAGTCTGTCACATGGCAAACGTTGGGCCACACAGCAGGGAGCCGAAGCAATGAGGTAATAAACTGGGCTAAATCTGTGTGAGAATTCAGTTCCATTAGAGGGGAATTTGTTAAGGGGCAGGAAGAGGGAAAAGAGAGAGGGGCAATGGGACCTGGCTGATAGACTAGCACAGCATAACACAGAATTTTAAAGCTGGAAAGGACCTTGAGGATAATTTAGTTACTCTCTTTGCTTTAGACATGAAGGAATAAGAGAGGTAAATTGTTGCTTGAGATCACGTAAGGATCCAATGGCTACGAGAGGACCAGTTCTGACTCTGCTACCGCCCTTTCCTCCATTTGTCTATTGTGTTCGTCCTTCATTGCCCAAGAAGACCATGCCATCAGAGAAATGATGACATGACTTGCACTTGACCTTGAGTGAGGTGTTGCCTCACCTCCATCTGTATGATCCAAGACGATGGGGCCAAACTCCTTTAGAAATGGAAGCCACTAACCAGTACATAGGGACAGTTAAGTGGTATAGTAAGTAGAGCACTGGGCCTGGAGTCAGAAAGATCTGAGTTTAAAGCAAGCCTCAGACACTTACTAGCTGTGTGACCTGGAGTAAGTCATAACCCTTATTTGCCTCAGTTCCTCATTTGTAAAATTACTCTCTCATTGGAGAAGGAAAAGGCAAACCACTCCAGCATCTTTGCCAAGAAAATATGAAATGGGGTCATGACAATGTGGGCATAACTGAACAACAAGAAAAATAATCCATACATAAGAATCCCTGTGGGCCATATATTACTTAAATTTAAAATGTAGTGTTATCTATATTTTATTATATTTTTATTTGTTTTATTACATATTTTTCAATTACTTTTCAGGCAACATTTTGAAGGTCATGTAATTGACCTCTCTTATCTACGATATATTTTCCATCTACCTTTCCTCATAATACCCTCTTGGTATTCCAACATTTTGCCTGAAGTAATCTGCTTTTCTGGTAATCTAAGCCTTTCCCTGCCTTCAGTGCCTACTTCAAGTACCATCTCTTCCATGGTGGCCTTCTCTCACTTCCAAACCCCAAAATGGTCTGTCTTTTCTCTGAACTTTGTCAGACTTATAAGATTCCATCCCTCTTTGAATCAAAGATATCATGCAATTTAGAACTTAATTGGACTCTAATTCAACAAGCATTTACTATATAGAGGGGCAGACCTCCCAGAGCACTCCACTGGGGAAATACTTCCATGATGATCTCAAAGCATTAATGCTTCTCTTTGAATCAGACTATCCCAATCAGCCCCCAATTCAAATCTTTGTGCTAGTGCACACCTCTCTATGAAGACTGCAGAATTTGGAGTTTTATTCCCGGTTCCACTACACATTAGGTGTTTCATCTTTTTTAGATCTTAATTTCTTCATCGTCCAAATAAATTGAGTTGGACTAGATGACTTTTAAAGCTCCTTCTGGCATATGATTCTATGACTGAGTAAGCAAGTGGCATGAGAAAGCAGAATGGTCATTATTCCCTCTCCTTCCCCCAAATGGGTCCCAAGAACGACTAAAAAACCAACAAATCTTATGAACCACCCACTCTACAGAAAGCATTATACTTAGGTGACAGGTGTTTTTGAAGAACATATGGAATGAGCCTAGCTCAGGCCCTTTTGCCAAGGAGATGCTCAATAAATATTTGGTGAATTGGATTTAATTGAACGCTACTCCTCAGGCCTTTCCCTTGCCCTTTGGGAACTAAAGCTCATTCCAAATCGTTGACTCAGAACATAACAAACGAAAAGAGATTGTGTACAAAAAGAAATATAGAGCTTATTAGCATCACATCACCTCCATGGATACCCTCTGCCCTTCCACACCCCCAAGCAATTCACGTCCTCTGAATGTTACATCCTTAGGCAGTTGTGATGAGCGTAGGAAGGAGAGAGTTTTCATATCCCCTTTAGATGACAGTAATTCCATTTCAAAGGGCAAATGAATGGAAATGCATTTAAAAATCTTGTAGAATGCTTTGGAGAAAGGTCATCTAAACTTTTTTGTAGACAAGGCTCATTTTAGAAATTGTTTCTTAAGAGAAATCTACCATATTGTCTTCTACTGTTCTGATTTGGCTTGTGACTAATGAAAGAGTTAAGTGCTATCCTTTGAAAGAGACATGTTTGTCATGAAAGAAAAAGAAGGGGGGTGGGTAATTTCGTAATTTCCACCAAAAATTGAAGTCATTCTTGAACCTAAATTTTCCCTTGATACTAATCTATGATTATGGCAGGTAATTTAGAACCTGGCAAGTTAGACGAGTTAGATTGTGTTTTGTGGGCCCTCTAATGGTATGTGTAGATGTGTGTGTGTGTGTGTGTGTGTGTGTGTATGCATTACAAGTGGGGGAGGGGAATATAATGAGAAAAAATAGAAAGATGGTTAATGAATAGCTTGAGCATTCATGTATGTATGTGGGGAAGGGTACGTGTATGGGTAAGTGTGCTGGTAAAATCCAAAAGAGTCAGACTTTACTATAGTTAAAGACTAGAGAGATAGTATAGACAATTACTACTGGAGATGAGCAACATAGTATATTAGAAAGAGCTCTGGATAGGAGATAAGGAGTCTGACATTAGAAGATCTGAATCTGAATCTCAGGATACTACTACCAGTACTAGTATATAGTCCTAGTACTGGTACTAATACTAGTATTACTACTACTACTGCCACCTAGCATCTTGGTAGCATTTCAAGGTTAACAAAGCACGTCACAAATATCTTTTATCATTTTATCCTCACAATAACCCTGGGAGTTGGATACTGCTATGATCCCCATTTTACAGATGAGAAAACTAAGGCAAACCAAAGCTGAACGACTTGCCCAGGGTCACACAGGTGGGATTTAAATTCGGGTGTACCTGTGTCTACATCTAGTGCTTTTTCCACTGTGCCATCTAGCTGCCTAGGAAGTAATAGTTAGATGTAATAATTATATTTAACATATGACCTTGAATAAGTCCCTCTCTTAGAGAATTAATTTCTCACATGTAAACCAGAGATCACAATATGCACACTATTATGCGCAGATGTCATGAAGATCACATATAAATCACTTTGTAAATCACAAAATTCTATAGAACTGTGTTATTACTAGCAGGAAAAAATAAGACGGGATATCACAGACTAGGGCCAATTGAAAAATGTAAGATTAAACCTCAGTGTGACATTTAATATTTGGGACTTTGTCCCAGGAACAAATGTCAAAAAAAGAATTGGGGAAAGATTAACCTAATATGTATATTTTCCAGGATTGTCCAAGGGGAATTCAAGACCAGCTGAAAGTTGACTATAGTAATCCAGGTATAAAGCGACAGAAGTCTGAAATTAGAACCTAGCACTGAATTCATAGACCAGCTATTATTCTAATCCTTTGGCAGGCATTTTAAATTAGGTAATGTCTGGGGGAGACAGTGTTGTATAGAGGCTAGAGGAAAGAGATGATGGTAAAGACTTGGATCTTGGTCTCTAATCTGCCTTTTCTTTGCTGTACAATCTTGGACAAGTCACTCTTCTTTTCTGGGCATTAGGTGGATATTCTTTAAAATAAGAGGTTTAGAACAGGTGGTCTCTAAAGTCTCTTCCAATTCTTTCAGTCCATGAGTCCATCTAAATTATTTTGAACTCTATAACTCTGTAAGATCATTCATCCCTTATCAGAACAAAATTTTCCAGGGGAAGGGAAGGTGTCTTATTTATCTTTGGTAACATGACACAGTATATATGAAAAAAGGAGAGTAGAAGACATCTTTAAGCACAAATTGTATGACTAGGAAAGAAGGTATACTGAACCACACAAAAAGCAGGGAAAAACAGATGGGCAACTCAAGTATTATACAAGTACCCACAAAGTGTTATAAGGCTCAGGGGTCTCCTGTGCATTTGTAAGACAGCCTTTGGAGTTTTTAATGGGAAAATGTGGACAAGAATCCCCCAAGACAAGAAGGCATAGAAGGACTGGAATTTATGTTTATGGAAGGAGTGACCTCATGAACCCATTCAAGCATTAAGGCACGTCCTCTGTCTTGGGTTTGTGTCTTATCCCACTACAGATCTGTAAGTTCACCAGAGCAAGGACCACCCTGTCTTTTTTAATCTTGGTATCGGATCTGATACCTAGCACATAACCCTGTGCATACTCAGGTACTCAATTAATGTTTATTGAATTTGAATATCAAATTCTTCCCTGGAGTTTATCAACTTTTCTTTAAAATTGGTGCTTAGGCATGAATCTCCATAGGATGACAACTCAGTGCCTACAGACCCAAGGATAGATTTTGGCAAATTATCAGTTTCTTTTCACTTTTGGGAATGACTTTGGACAACCAAAGTCAGAATTTTAATGTTATTCTTTTTGAAGAAAAAAAACAACTGTAAAAACATTCTTCCCCTTCCCCAACTTCTCCCCTCTCTTATTACTCGGATGAGAACTATTATCCCATACTGTCATATACCTTTTAAATAAAGACTTTCTTTATGAGGGCACCCAATGGGAAAAAAACCTCACATCATAAAGAATCCTAAGATTTGGGAGCTTGTAGGGGACCACAACCTTGCCAATTTAGAGATGAAGAAACTTAGGTCAAGAGAGAAGAGGTAATATGTAGGTAGAAAGGTTAAGATCATAAAATAAAGCATAAGCTTCTTGAGCACAAGGTTGGTTTTGGTTTGGATTTTGCTTTGAATTTTTTTCTCTGTCATTGTAATACTAGCTACCGATTATATAGTGTTTTGGAGTTGGCAGCATTGATTATCTCATTTGATTCTAATAACCTTCTGAGGTAGGCAATGTTATTTTAAAAAATAGTATTAGTAATAGAATTTTATAGAGCTTGAAGATTTACAAAGTACTTTAATACAGCTAGTGTTGCAGATGCTATTCTCATTTTACAGATGAAGACACTGAGTCTGGGAGGGTAAAGTGACTTGCCTAGGGTTATACAGATAGTGTCTTGAGTACCATTTGAAATGAAAGTCTTCCTGACTACCAAGACTAGTGCTCTCTCCACTATCCCATCTATCTATATTCCTGGCATCTAGTATAGTCCCTGGCACAAATTATGGAATAAATGCATGGTGAATTAAATTGATTTGAATACAAGTAGAAAGTGTCAGAGCCAAAATTCAAACTCACTCCAACATTAATGTTTTATAACAAAATGTGGCTTTAAAACTAGGGATACAAGATGATCAGCCTAGAAAATAAATTTACCAAACAGAAACCAAGGCTAAAAATCCCCAAACCAAAAGGCAACATGAACCAATATATTTGCACTCTAGTGGTTTCATAAACAAACAACAGAGGTTACTGCCAAGGGAAGAATAAGAATTACATTCAAATATGCTTCTGTTTTCTATCAGACAGCCCAGCCTTCAACACCCCCAAACCTATCTCCAAAAGTACCACCTGAAATACTGCCATAAGAGAGAAGATAGAAAATTTTGCAAACAAATATATTTCTCGTAACTAAAAGGGTACTCTTGGCTCAAAGACTGGTTATAAACTTTCAGTAAAGTTCTAAAGTTTCAGTAAAGTTTTAAGCTTAAAACTTCCCTGACATTTTAGATACCATATGAATGGAAAGAAGGGAGAGGCAGAAAGAAAGAGAGGGCTATCTAGAAAATGAGAGATGTATCATAAACAGATAGAAATAGGCAGATGATAGTTATGGATGGATAGATATAGAAATATGGCACTAAAACAAACAAAACCCTTAGACATTGATGGTCTTTTAAAGCACCAAAGGACCTAACCATTAAGAGAACAATCAACAAGTGTTTCAACGAGTGTTATACTAGGTATGTGACATATAAAGACAAACATTAAATAGCCTCTGCCTTTAAGAGGATTATATTCTTTTATAAGGCAAGGAGTACAAAGTACATACAAAATGAAATCAAGGTAATGCCGGGAGAGGTATTCGTTGCTGAGGAGAAAAAGGAAAGGTGAAGGGGAGAAATGACACCTAAGCAGAGATTTAATGTCTAATGGGTGGAGGTGAGGATAGAATGCGTTCTGAGAAAAGGGGATAGTTTGTACAAAAAAAACATGAAATATGTGTGTAAGAAATGAAAAGAAAACTGCTTTGGACAAACCAGAGTGAGTAAGGAAGTAAGGGATGGACAGGCAGGAAAGGCTGAAAAGGTAGGTCATAACCAGCTTGTGAAGGGCTTTAAATACTAAAGAAAGTTGTCTGTATGTAGTCATAAAGTTAATAAAGATCTCATAGACTTTAACTGAAGAGGTAAGCAACTCAGTCAGAATTGCGCTTCAGGAAAATCACTTTGGAAGATTTGTGGAGTATGGATTAGGAAAAGGAGAGATTGAAGGGTAGAGAGAGCAAATGGGATACTATTGGAAGTCTATATGAGAGGTGATAAAGACCTCAACCAAGGAGGTAGTTGAATAAGCAGACAGGTGTCAGATGCAAGAAATACTGTGGAGGTAGAAGAAATGAAAACTAGACATCTGGTTAGAAATGTAGAGTAATTGAAAATTAATTTGGCACCCTGCCTCCAGAATCAACTACGCAATCCTTTTGACCCACTGACACCACATTTAGGCTTATTTCCCAGAGATCAAAGAAAAAAGAAAACAACACATATGTATAAAATTTTTATAGCAGTTTTTTTTTGTAATGGCCAAAGAACTAGAAACTGAAAAGGTTTCATGAATTGGAAAATGGCTGAACAAGTTATGGTATGTAAATATAATAGAATGCTCTAAGAAACGATGACAAGAACAGTTTCAGAGAAACTTGGGAAGATTTGTATGAACTGATGTGGTGAAGTGAATAGAGCCAGGAGAAAAATTCATACAATAACATTATAAAGACAACCAACTGCACCATAAATTTATGTTATATAGCCTGAACTGGACCTTTATCAAGTCAAATAAATATAAGTAACTTTGAAAAACTTAAGAATTCTGATCAATGCAATGAGGGACTCTTACTTTAGAGGATGGATGAAGCATGCTACTCATCTCCCAAAGGGTGATGGATATATGAATTAGAAGGAGACATATATTTTTGAAAATGGATAATGTGGGAATTTGATTTGCTTGGCTATGCATATTTACTTAAAATTTTGATTTTTCTTTTTTTAATGATAGGGGAGGTGGGAGGAAGTGAAAATAAATTTTTTTAATTGAAAAAATAAATTTAGTTCAATAAAAATAAATTAAGGGCAAGAGAGAGTGAAGAGTTGAGAATATAATGGATGATTGTAACCTTCACAGAAATGGAGAGGTTTGGAAGAGACATAAGCTTATGTCTTACGTTTGACATGTTGAGTTTGAAAGACCTTCAAGGACAGCTTTGATAATCTTTTAACGTTGTGTCAATTTAACCAACAAGTCAATCCAATTAGTTTGTTTCTCCTACAAAATCGCAGGATGTCAATAATTTAGGGGTTCTTAACCTTTTGTGTGTCATGAACCGCAATGGCAGTCTGGTGAAAAACATAGACTTCTGATCAGAACCGTGTTCTAAATCCAGAAAACGAAGTGCATAGCCTTACAAAGGTGACCAATACACTTATTACTGTATTAAAAAAAACAAAATAAAACAGGTTCGTGGACCATGGGTTAAAACCTCCTGGAGGAGGAGATGGAATTTTAAAGATCAACCAGTTTAACTTCTTAATTTGGAGATGAAGAAATGACAGCACAGAGAGTAGAAGAGAGTGGTCCAAGAAGAGACAGAAAAAAGGCAGAAGATTCTAACCCAAGTCTTCTGATTCTACATCCAGTATCACCACATCATACTGCCTCTTACTTATGGTCTAAAGTAACGTGTATATTTCTTCTCTCATCAATTAATTCAAGTCATTTACTTCTATTAAGTCAACATCAACAATTCACTTTTCAAACCAGAAGCCTAGGTCTAGAATTACTTGATTTTTTGTTTGTCCATTATGGTTGAAAAAAAATATCGCTATATAGATCAGTCACATTATAACTAACTCTGCTCTCAAATTCCCACTAACTGAGATATTCTTGCCTTGCATCTGAGGCTTCCTGATAATGGAAACGGGCTTCCAACCTTGAATAATAACAATGGCTAACATTTGTATACAGATACTACCATGTATCCTTCAGCACATCTAACCTTTATCCATTTACAAACCCCACTTCTAGCTACCTGGAAAATTAAATAGGTCACCATTTACAAAGTAACTGCAAAGTGACCTTTTATATAAGAATGAAAAATGTCAGCAGCTCAAATCCTGTTCACATTGCTCAAGAGGCTTTCTCTTTCCCACCCCCCAAAAGTCTTTTTAAACCACTCAAGATCATAGACTTCCCTGAAATGGACAGTGTATATACATTTTGTTCTGCTTACTGAGCACCAAGGTTCTCTTCATAGCTAAGGAGGCTGGAAAATACACTGGATTTGGAATCAGAAGATTGAGTATAAGTATTGATTCTGCTGTTTATGTATGATCTTAGAAAAATCACTCCTTTCTGAGTAACAGTTTCTTTATGGGGATAACAATTCTTAAGCTACTTATTTATATTATAGGTTGGCTGTAAGGAAAGTCTTAAAGTATATAAACCTAAGTCATTATTATTATCCTTTTTAAATTTAATATTTTATTTCCCCCCAATTACATATAAAAACAATTTTAACATTCATTTAAAAATATTTTGAGTTTCAAATTCTTTCCCACTCTCCTTCCCCTCCCTCTTCATTGAGAAGGCAAGTCATTTGATATAGGTTATACATGTGTAGTCATGCAAAACATGTATGTTTTGCATTTAGAATGCAAAATAATAGATTTGCATTTAGAATAATAATTATTCTAAATAATAGAATTATTATTTAGAATAATAATAATTATTATTCTAAAATAATGTCTCTAGACACAAACTGTAGTCTGTCTCTCTGTTTCTGTCACTGTGTCTTTGACTGTATGTCTATCTCTCTCTTTCTCTGTGTCTCTGTGTGTCTGTCTCCACTTACTCATTCAACTACTTATTCTGTATAAATATTCAGAACCAACCCAGATGAGTATGAGCCTAAAGATTATGCCAGCTGGAGACCAGTAGAAGGAACTAAGAGATGTTTAATCTAGAGAAAAAAAGACTGAGGTGTGTATGTGTGTTGGAGATGGGGGGAGTGTGTTGGTAAACTGCCAAATATTTGTACTTAAGTATTTGGAGGGCCGCCCCATAGAAGGGGGGTTAACAATTTGTTCTGCAAACACAGGATCAATGGATGTTGCAAAGAGGCAAATTCAAGCATGCTATAAAGAAAGACTTTCTAGTAATTAAAGCTATGCCAAAGTGAAATGAAAGGAGTTTCCTCTCACTGAAGGTCTTCAAGCAAAGATGAAATCACTGCTTGTCAGGGGTGTTGTGAAGGGAATTTTCTTTCATGTGTGGGTTGGACTAGGGGGTGTCTGAGGTCTTTTCCACCCCTGAGATTGGGGAGTTCTATGATTCAGCTACATCTATATAGCCAACATTCAGAATTTCCAAATGAAATAAAATAGGTCTTGTGTGCATGCTTTTTCAATTATAGTTCAATGTTACGATGCATATTTGCACATGGGAAATAAACCATTTCTCTTCTGTTGGGATTTTATACACAGTCATGAAATTTTTAGATAAGAAGAATATCACTGTATTTTCACAGATGAGGAAATTGCATTTATAAGTGAGCAAGTTCAGCTGGTTTCCCAAACTCAGAGTCTCTAGGGGCGTCATAAAGCAGCTGTATGTTTCCAAACCCTAATCTCATTAGTTTGTTCCCAGTTGGGTAGACATCTAAGAAAGCTAAAGAGTAGAAGGAAGACCTGCTAGAATCAGCTCAATATCTCACTTGAGAACTAAGTTGAAAATATAATTTGATTACTACTTCTAGGACCTATATGCTAATAACGATGATGATGAAGATGATGACTAGTATTTATGTAGCACTTTAAGGTTGGCAAAGTGCTTTTACAAATATCTCATTTTAATATCTCAACAACTGTAGGAGATAGATGTCATTATTATCCCCATTTTACAAATAAGGAAACTGAGGCAGATAAAGATTTGAATGACTTGTCTAGAGTCACATACCTAGTAAGTACCTGATGGTATATTTAAACTTACAGCCTCTTTATAACTATTCAAATTTATATCTATCTCCCAAAGGAACTCTTCACTCTAATCAATCTATTCTTCTCAAAATACACCACCTACCCCATTTTCCTAGTAATTTTTGGCACAGGATCAGTTCCTGCAATTTCTCTTCAGCAGAATGACCTCATCTTTCCAATGTCAACAAAGCAGTTGAAGGTTTGAACATGGAAGAGAGACTACTCAAGGTGATGAGTGGCTCTCATGCAATGTTGGAGTAGATCAGTGCTGTCAAACTCACCAATAACTCTGCTTAAGGATCGCTGCGGGGAGCTGCATATTGACTTAGAAAACCACATATTAATACTATATACTATATTTTAATTTATTTTGCAGGTACTCATGTTAGATACCTCTGGATCAGAAGATATTTGAGAGTCTATATTCACATCCTACTCATACTGCAAGGACTGGCCCAAGTCTCACAGTTCTTAGTTGTGCTTGTCCTTGTTGCTGAAGAAGACCATGCCATCAGAGAAAAATGATGACATGACTGGCACTTGACTTTGTTTTGAGTGAGGGAGGGCTGTGCAGGTCACCAGCCTCACTTCTCCTCCAGAGTCATCTGAATTCCGTGACCAGATTCAGGATCTGTGACCAGATTCATCGGGATGACTGGAGATCTCTCTCTACAGTTCTTAAAGAGTCATTGAATGCCAGAACTAGAGGTTTGTTAAAAATTCTTTATTTCAGGTCTTCATTTTTAAGATGAGGAAGCTGAGGTGACTTGTCTGGCATCACACAGGTAATAAGGAACTCCTGCCCCCTTTTTCACAGGTAATAAGAACTGGCAGGTAGCCTTTATGGAGGACCTGCCTCCATGTTTATAAGAGGAAACAAATAACTCTTCTGGCACCGGCTTAAGGAACCAGGGTCCCATGAGGACAAAACAAAACAAAACTAAAATACACAGAGAAATAGGGAATGAGCCTCTAGGTTCATCACATAGTATATAATTAAAATTATTAGGCTGGGTTTAGGTTTTAGCCTTGAGGCAATAGGGAGCTACTGGAGGGATCTGAGAAAGGGAATGATTTAAGTCAGACATAAGGTTTTAAAAGATTATTTTAGCAGCTACGTAGGACTGCTTGAAAGATACAGAGAATACAAAACAACACTGTCATTACTGTTTGTTGACTATTAAGAAAAGCATTTGTTTCGGTAGAGCAAAACATTACCCTAAAAATTCTCCTTCAAAACATTTATCTCCCATGTATATGTCAAAATTATACAGGATTACTTGGAAGATATAACAATAGGGATAATATCAACCCTCTTATTACTAATACCAAGTGAGGCATAAAACAAGCATACCTATGTTTACTAAAGGTATTTGCCACTAAAAGTTGGATTCACAAAATTAGTATTTAATTAAATCCCGTTTTAGAGTTGTTCATACATTTGAATTTTAATTCCATGGCTAAACTATGGAAACACTTAAGGATAGGGAAGCACTCCAAGCTCTGCCTTGAAGTAAAGGCCCAGTCTTTAATGCCAATATCTTTCTACTCTCATCGAATGGCTACAAGTCATGGGACACTCGGACTCTGAAGAACTGAAATAGAAGGTCACCTAAAGGACAAGGAAGAGGTACGTATTAAGCATGAGTAGTATGCAGCATTTTTTCATTTTATTTTTTTCTCCAAATACATGTAAAAATAATTTTTAAGATTAATCCTTTTTTAGTTCAGTTTAGGGTTTTGTGTTTGTTTTTTTTTTTAGTTCCAAATTCTTTTTCTCTCTCTCTCCCTTCCTCATGCCCTGCGATGGTAAGCACTCTGATACAGGTTTTATGTGTGCAATTGTGTAAAACATCTTCACAATAGTCATTTTGTGAAAGAAAAGAAAGAAAGAGGAATGGAGAAGGATGGAAGAAAAAAGAAAGAAAGAATGAATGCTTCAGTCTGTATTCAGACTACATCAGTTCTCTGTCTGGAGGAAGACATCATTTTTCATCATGAGTCCTTTGGAATTGTCTTGGATCATTTTGCTGCTGAGAATAGCTAAGTCATTCACAGTTGATGGCCATACACTATTGCTGTGACTTTGTAAAGTGCTCTCCTGGTCCTTCTGACTTCACTCAGAATCAGTTCATATAAGTCTTTCTAGGCTTTTCTGAAATCTGCCTGCTCTTCACTTCTTACAGCACAATAATATTCCGTTACAATCATATACCACAACATGTTCAGACAATCCCCAATTGATGGGCATCTCCTCAATGTCTGATTCTCAGCCACTACAAAAGAGCTGCTATAAATACTTTTATACAAATTAATTCTTTTTGGACATAACCTACTACAAAGAAGAGATCAGCAAGAAGTTATGCTAAGGATTCTTTTAGGGAAAATCATGAGCAAAAAGAGATGGACAGATAAGTAACATGGTGAGACTGGGGGATAACTGATGGCTATCTTGTAGGCTTCACTGGTATTCTGTACTGTCAAGAGAAAGACAGGAACCATGAAGCATGCTAGATATATGATAATTAGTCAACAAGGGGAAAACAGTGCTAAGTACTGGGGATAAAAGAAAGTGAAGAAACAGGGTCTCTCAAAGAGCCCTCACGGAGCACGTATTCTAACAGGGAGACAACACTGAAACAACTACATAAAATATATCTTTCTGTCTATCTTTGTATAAAGATGCAGAGTAGATGGAAGGCAGAGGAGAGTGGATGAATTGGATAGGGAAAGACATGCAGCAGAAGGTAAGCTTTGAACTGAGTCTTGAAGGAGGTCGGGGAAACCTGGAAGTAGATGTGAGGAAAGAAAGCATTCTGGGTATACGGGTCAGCCACTGCAAAGGCACAGGGTTAGGAGAGGGAATGAGCACAAAGATCAGTGTCATTGGATTGCAGAGTACATGAAAAGAGGACTTGGACAAAATCTCCACATGGAGGAGAGGACGTGGATGGGTTAAGGTCTCTCACTCATCTAAGTGAAATTACCTATCCATTTAAAATGAGTGGAGGATGAAAGACAGGAGACAGGGAAACAAATTGAGATCTGATAGCAATACCAGAAAGAGATGATGAACATCTGAATTAGTGAGGTAGTTCAGATGATAATTAAAAAGCACTTCACACAGTGCCTGACACCTAGTAGTAATATACAAATCATATTGTTAGCTACTGTCATGGTGGGAAGCTAGGTGGTACAGTGGATAGAGCACCAGGCCTGCAGTCAGGAAGATGAGTTCAAATCTAGCCTCAGATACTTACTAGCTATGTGACCTTGGGCAAAGTACTTGACCCTGTCTGCCTCAGTTTCTTCATCTGTAAAATAAGGCGGAGAAAGAAACCACTCCAGTATTTTTGCCAAGAAAACCAAATGGAGTTAGGAAGGGTTGGACTCAACAATGACAACAAAATTACTGTGGTTGTATGATTAGAGGGCATAATCACAATTGCTCGTATTTATCCATCAGATTAAGGTTTTCAAGCATTTTTGCACACATTATGTCATTTGATCCTTACAAAAATCTAGAGTAATAGGAACTTTGTTTCTACTCATTTTGTAGATAAGGAAACTGAGGGTGAGAGATGCGATATTACCAGCCCAAGGCCACCTAGACAGTAAAAGTCTGAGGCAGGACTTGAAAAAGCCCACGTCTTCCTGAGTCTAAGTCAAGCATTGCTTCTGGGAGGTGACAGATATTAGACATATTATGAAGGTAAAGGTCATGGAAAAAATAACACAGGAATATTAGATAAAATCAAATTGTAATGAGTTTACCTTGCTGCCTGCAGCTCAAATCTCTACTTTTCATATTGCCATCGAACCTAGGCATGCAAGTAATTAAAGAATGTATTATCTGGTCACATTTAATAATGATTTCCTTGATTATAGAAGGTCCATTAAGGTTCTTTTAGTTAAAGATCTGTCATCATTTTCTTGGGTCTGTTATTTAGTTATTAGGATTTAGTTAGGGAAATCTTCAGATTGACTATGGGCAATGTTTTTGGCCTGTTTATGTAAACCCTACTCCCATCACTTACAATCAAGCTTAAGTCCCACTTGCTCCAAGAACAAAGCCTTCCCTGACTAACATGGTTCAATCTCTGTTCTCCTTCTCTTCTGAATAACCAATTACTGATCCATAGTCAGTTTTACAAAATTAAAGTTGATGTACATATTGATTTTGTATTGCCATGTGTGTTTGTCTTGATGTCACAGCTAGAAGGTGTGTGTGTTTGTCCTTCATTGCCAAAGAAGACCAGGCCATCCGAGAAATGATGACATGACTTGCCCTTGACTTTGTTTAGAGTGAAGGAGGCCTGTGCAGGTCACCAGCCTCACTTCTCCTCCAGAGCCATGTGAATCCAGTGAACAGATATTTATCAGGATGACTGGAGATGCCCCAGGATGAGGCAGTTGGGGTTAAGTGACCTGCCTAAGGTCACACAGCTAGTGAGTATCAAGTGTCTGAGGTGAGATTTGAACTCAGGTCCTTCTGACTCCTGCACTGGTGCTCTATCCACTGCACTACCTAGCTGCTCACAGCTAGAAAGTATAGCCTTTCTGAAGGCAGGGACCATGTATTTATTACTTTGAGAGTCAATTGTTATAATAGAATGAACCACAGATTTGGATTTTGAGATTCAGAGTTGGAATCCTGGCACTCCCTGTGTCCCTGTGGAGAAATCACTTCACCTCTATGTATGAGGTCAGCATCCTCACATGTTAAATGAAGGGAATGACTTCTAAAGTCTGTCCAAATCTAACATCCTACTATCCTAGTGTCTCCCTCCAACTTGGGCACACCTGTAGTTACATACTTATTGTGTATAAATTCAGATTGTGGTAGTGAAAAAAAATATGGGATATAAGTTAGAAGACTTGAGTTCCGATTCCCACTTATCTCGTTTTGACATTGGTTGGGCAATGGCATGACCTGTAAAATGAGGCAGCTGAATAATTACAGAACCATAGACCTATAGGTATAAAGAACCTTGGAGGACATCTACTTGAACTCCCTTATTTTACCAGGGAGGCAAGTTAGGTCCAGGGAGATTGACTAACTTGCCAAGGTCACAGAGAGGCAGGAGGTTAACACAGGCTTAACCAGTTAACTTCAAAGCCAGTATTCTTTCTTCCAATGAGATGATACTAAGGTTCTTCCTACATGGAATTCTATGCTTTCGGGAGATAAAGATAAAAAATGATATAGTTCCTCCCCATGGATAGGGCAACTCCCTTCTCACAAAACAGCAACATAATACAAATTGGAATACAAACACTTAGGCAATGTTGAAAAGAATGGTATGAGACATATGTGGAGGGACAGATTATTGCAGACTGGGGGACGGGGTCATCCAGGACTTATGATTGAGGAATTAACCTCTTAATTGGGTCTTGAAGAAAGGCATGGATTTCTATAGGCAGAGATATGTTGGGAGGAGGGATATTCAGGGGGAGTCTGTTCCTAGCAGGAGAGTGGAGGGAACAGCAGACCCAAGTACTCATATGTGGGAGAAGGGAGGATAAGAGAGAGTAAAGGGCAAATCAACTAGAACTCATTCAGTTCAGGAAGAAGAGTGGGCAATCAATAACTCTGAATGAATGAGAGAGAGAGAGAGAGAGAGAGAGAGAGAGAGACAGAGACAGAGAGAGAGAGAGAGACAGAGAGAGACAGAGAGAGAGAGAGAGAGAGAGAGAGAGAGAGAGAGAGAGAGACAGAGAGAGACAGAGAGAGACAGAGAGAGACAGAGACAGAGAGACAGGCAAGGCAAGAATGAATTCCCTTTTCATGGTTCTCTCTCTCTCTCTCTCTCTCTCTCTCTCTCTCTCTCTCTCTCTCTCTCTCTCTCTCTCTCTCTCCTCTCTCTCACACACTCACACACACACTCACACACACACACACACACACGCATGCACGCACGCACGCACAGCAAGTAGGACAAAACTAGGATGAATTTTCCTAGTTTTCCCTTAGGGAAGAGTATGGTCCAAGGGTTAATCTTGTTTTATAACGCATGGATGAAATGTGTGATATCAATTCAATGTACCCTACCATTATACTGCTAATTTTAGATGCTTCTCTCTCTGAGATGCAGCACTGTCTAATCCTCCTTAGAGGCAGAATGGGAAGTCCTGGGGAGCCTCTCTGACAGTCACTGGCTCTTTGCATAACTCCTGGTGTGCGCATTCTCTCATAGGAGTACTAGTTTTTCCATTACTACATTCTATATGATATTACTTATTTGCATGTGATTATAAGTCTCCTTCAATGATGGCTTATAGCAGATAAAAATATCAAAGAAAGGGTAAAAACAGTCTAAATCTATTTTGAACTATTTTACAGCAAATATCAGAACGCTGGACCCTAAAGAAGAGATAAGAAAATGTATGTCTTTGCAGAGGTGGTAGACTATGGGTGTGGAATACTGTATAGGCTGTCAGACTTGATTGATATGTTGGCTGGTTTTGCTGAACTGCTTCTCTCTCTGTGTCTCTGTCTCTGTTTTTCTCTTTCTTTTCTCCTCCCTCCTCATTTTTATTCTTTATTAAAAGGAATAGCCTTCTGGGTAGATAAGGGCAGAAGGATGTGTTCAGGGAAAAAAAGTGAGACTAAAAAATAAAAGACATCAGTGTTTGAGAAGTAGATAGTAGATTAATAGATACAAGAAAAATCAAGGATTCGTGAAGGGACTTTAGAGATCATCTTGACCAATCATCTTGTTTTATAGAAGAAACCCTGGTGCAGGCCTTTGCCCACTCGTGTCTGGAACACTGTAATAGCCTGTTAGTTTCCCCAATCTCTTCACTCCCAATCATCCTCCACTCATGGGCAGAGGGATCACTTACACATCAACACTCAATAAATTCCAGTGGTGCCCCATCACCTCCAGGATCAAATAGAAAATCCTGCTCATTGTTGAAAGCCTTTCATAAGCTGCTTCCCTCTTATCTTTCCAGTCATATCTTATTCTGTCTTGTGTACTCTGTGATCCAGTGACTCTGGCCTCCTTGGGCTCCTCAGATTTATTTGGGACTATTTTGACTTGCCCACCATGCCCCGCTTCCCGCCCCCCCCCCCCAGCCAGGTCCACTTGGTTTGGATTCCAAGAAACTTTCCCCCCCCCAGCCAGTTAATCCCAGCTGCCTCTCCCCCACCACTTTTCAACTCCCTTTGGTCTGTTTATCTTCGCCCATTAGATTTTAATCTCCTTGAGGGCCTTATTTGTATCCCTTGCATTGAGCTTAATAAATGTTTATTGAATTGAATTGGTCCTCAAAAAAAGAGCCTATTGTCTGAATCAGGGCATTTTCAGTGGCTGTCCCCTATGCCTGGAATGCCCTTCCCACTTATTCCTGTCTTCTGGATTCCCAAGCTTCCTTCATGTCCCAGACAAAATTCTATGTCCTACAGGAAGAATGTCCTGATCCCTCTTAATGGTAGAGGCTTTGGAAGTAGTTGTTGGCTCAGTGAATAGAGCACTGGGCCCTGATTCATGAAGACCTGAGTTCAAATCCAACCTCAGACAATTCCTAATTGTGAGACCCTGGGACAAGTCACTTAACCTCTGAGTGCCTGAAAAAATGGATCCACTGGATCCACTCGGGATGGAAATGGCAAACTACTCCAATGTTTTTGCCAAGAAAACCCCAAATGGGGGGTCATAAAGGGTCAATCAAGACTGAAAACTACTTCATGCTAGTTCCTTCCTAGTCCATCTTCAATTTACCCTTCATATAGTGTGTCTGTACACAGGAAGTGATCGTTGTCTCTCCCATGACGTTGTGAGTTCCGTGAGAATTAGGATTATCTTTGCCTTGTTCTGCATCCTCAGTGCTTAGCACAGTGGCACACAGTAGGCACTTAATAAATTCTTACTGCTTTACTAAGAGTGGGCAATATTGAAAGAAAGAAAAGATTTACCAGAAATAATGAGTTGATTGTTGCATGAGAATGACAGTAAATAATGATCTTGTCAATTTTGCTAAGTTTTAGAAGCAAAAGGAAAAATCCCTAAAAGTGAGTACTTCAGACTAGAGTCAGATTATTTTAGTGTCAACTCATTATCAATCTTGTCAGAATATTATGACCCATGGAACATTTTGCCTAATCAATGGAAATTCTAATCATGCCTAGGATGAATAAATCAATGGTTTACATGAATTAATTTAAACTTCCTATTAAAATCGTACAGACACCAAAGTTTAGCATCTAATTTCTGAGATGAACACTGAACTTGGGCTAACAAGTCTTCCACTCTCTCTGTTCATCCAAATTTCCAGTGAGATCTACGCAATGATAATAAGAAAGTGCTTCTGTCTGTTTTGCCCCATTAACTTTATAAGCTTAACAGCATCCTGGATTTTCTGGTGTCAACCATAATGAATCAAAATGAGTTAATTAGCTTCTTTACCTTTGGCAAATCATTTATGCTCAGACTACAGAACCTGATTTGAGACATGGCTTCAGAGTCTACTAGTTGTGAGGTCATGAGCAAGCCACCTGAACATGTAAGCCTCATTTTCCTCATGGTAATATTTGTACTAGCCAGTTCAGATTACTGTTGCCAGTGTTCTGTAAATCATACAGCACTATAGAAATGGATGATATAATATTCTCTAGACCTTAGCTTCTTCATCGGTAAAATGAGAGACTTGGACAATGTGATCTCCGAAGTCCCTTCCAAGTCTAAAATTCTCAGTCTATATACTAAAAAGCTAAATTTCGAGGCATTCAAATACATTGATTCTATAGAGCTAATAGATTGTTGGAGCTGAAAGGCAGATACAGAGACTGCACAGTATACTGGAAAGAGCGGTATTGTCTGGAGTGGGGACAATCTGGATTCAAACCCTTCCTCTGCCAGTTATTAGTTCTGTGACCACAGGTCAGTCACTTTACCTCTATGAAGCTGTTTTCTCATCTCCAAAATGAGGACAATAAGCCCTGTTAGACTTCAGTGAATCTGTATACGTAAAGCATTTTATAAACACTTTAATGCCTTACAGATATCTGTTATGATTATGAAAAGGACTTTAGAGTTCATCTGGTGGCAGTTTAATGAGGGGAGATACTGGATCTGGGCTAGTTTGGAATATTGGTTTTCAATCTTGACTGAACTATCTGTGCAACATTGGACAAATCTTATCATCTATCAGGGTTTCTTTTTTTTTCAGATCTATTAAATGAAAGATTTAGACAAGATCACCCCTATGGTCTCTTCTTGTTCAAAATCCTATGACCATTCATTTTACAGTTGCAGACTTCAGTGTTACAACATGATCTGGTCACCTCTCTGCTATGATCCAATCAGCCATGGCCTCTTTAATGCCACACACTGATTGGTGGATAATCTGAGGTTTCTGCCAGTTATGTCCCTGGACAGTCAGTACTTTAGCTGTGACTATACAAAATTAAATGAGGAGTGGAGTGATCATCTGATGAATGAGTTCTGCTAGACAGCAAACTTGATTCAAACCACTGAACACTTACTGTTTTCTGATATTTTGCTTGGATTGAGTTGAACATCCTCCTTCTTTGGAAGGGGGTAAATACAGGGAATACATCCTGAAGCATAATCACAAGTCTTTTGACCTGAATCCAGATATTCCAGTGATACTTTCATAAAATCACATGATCTCAGAGTATAAATCAGTGACAGAACCCACGCAATCTAACTCCTTCCCAAAACATGAATCCCATATACCATCTCTCACCTTTGGTCATTCAGCCTCAATATGATCACCTCTAGAGTTGTGAAGCAATGGAAAGAACACTGGACTTGGAGTTAGGACGATTTGAGTTCAAATCCTGCTTCAGAATTGAGGCTATGTGACCATAGGCAATTGACTTAACTTGACTGCCTTAGTTATGTCATCTGTAAAATCAGAATAATAATAGCACCTACATCTCACAGTTTTTGTGAAGATAAAATAATATTGCAGAGCACTATACAGGCCAAAAAGTACTACATAAATGCTGCTGCTACTACTACTACTACTACTACTACTACTACTACTACTACCACCACCACCACCACCACCACCATTACTGCTACTATAATGATAACTTCTACTACTTCAAAAGCCAGCCAATTCCATTGGGAAACATTAATTCTTAGACGTTTCTTCTTGCTCTGACTTGAAATTTGCTTATCTCAACGATGGCCCTAGTTTTGCTTCCTGTGGACAACCAGAAGTCCAACCCCTCTTCACATGATCACAGATTAGAGCTAAAAGGGACCTTGGACACCGGTCTAGTCCAAAATCTTCATTTTGTATTCATTTTAAAGATGAAGAAACTGTAAGCCAGAGGAGTCAGGTGATTTGCCTGATCTCAGACAGTAAATGACAGAGGCAAGATAGGAAAGCAGGTCCTTTGATTCCAAATTGCACAGTCTTTTCACTATACCATGATTGTCCATCAAATATTTGAACACATTGATTATCCCTGCTGTAGGCCTCCGTCCCCCTCACCAAGTCTTTTCTTCTCCATGCTGAATATCCTCATTACTTTAACTGTTTCTCGCTTAACATGCTTTTTGAGTGCTTTCATTGATATAGTGTAATGAAAGGTGAAAGACCAGATGATCTCTAAGATTCCTTCCAACTTCTAATTCGAAGAACCTGTAAAATCTTCTGGTTTTTTTCCCCTCCTTCATTTGCTAAATAAGTTAGAAGGGATAGGGTTCGGTTTAACATTTCTTGAGCAACCAAGATGTGAATCTGTATAAGTTAAATGTGGATTGGAGGCCAGGGCTGGGGCCATTTCCTAACTACTTTGGGGATCAGGTTCTGCATGAACTATTACCTGCTCTCAATGCATGACCATTCTCCCTATTTTAAATCAGGTCAAGTTTTTCTTTCTTTTATTATGTGGAGCTCTGGAATATATTGAGAGTTAATTAAAGGCAAGTTCATGGATAATAGCTCTTTCTCTATTATGTATCCAATAAAAAGTATGGTTCGACTGTGACAGGTGACTCTTGGTAATTAATAAGAAAGAAACACATTTTACCCCAATTCATCTTAAATATATGTTTTAAGAACAAGATTTTTGTTAACTTGATGTCTTAGCAAGGTTTCCTACATAATGCCATTTCAGCTCATAAAGACAACTGGGGGTGGGGCGTGTCTCTGGTTACAAAGGTTCCCAAATAATATTCTCCAAACATTAACCATTTCCTCAGAGAAAATAAGATATATCACGCAAGGTATGAATTTAAGCAGCCCTTTAAAAGATAAGTTGTTTTTTTTTTAAAAAAAAAAAAACCTCTCAATGGATTCTTGCTATAATTTCTGTTTGTTTTTCATAGAAAGGACGTCAGTCCATTGGATAGTGTGTGAAGGAGGGCAAACTGGATGGTAAAAGAACTCAAGTTCATGTCATATTAGAAGGAAATAGGGATGTTTAGCCTGGAGAAGAAAAGATAAGGCTGGAAACTGAGGGGCAGAGAGGAGGGACAGGACATGATAGCTGCCTCCAAATATTTGAAAAACTATGCAATGAAAAATAAAGTAGAAGATTCATCCTACTTGGCCCCCAGAAGGCAGACTAAGGAGATATGGATGGAAGATGCAAAGGAAAGGCTAAGTATAGGTTTGCTGTCAGGACCAGGTTCTTAATTAGAGCTATTCAGAGGTGAAATGAACAATGATGGGAGATAATATTTAAGCAAAGGCTAGATGACCACTTGCCTGCTCTGGCTTAAAGGGAATTCTTTTCAGTTATGGGTTGGGCTTAGGGGTTCTTAGCCTTTTTTATGCCATGAATGGACCCCCTCCTCAGAATAAGGTTTGAAAATGTAGGAAATATAACATAGAATTACCAAGGAAACTAATCACATTGAAATACAGTCCTCAAGTAATAATTATTATTTTAATTTACAAACCTCCTCTCCCCTACAGGTTAAGAATCCATGGGCTAGGTATTCTTTAGGGTCCCTTGAAACTCTGAAATTCCGTGAAATTTAGTTGATAATCATCTCAGCATGCTAAGATACATGTATTAATGCATTATTGTCCCCAGGGCTTACTGAATGATTCCCCAGGAGGAAGAAAAAAGAAAAAGAAACAATCACCAAATGAGGAGAAATTTGGTTTATTCAACTTCACTACAAGCACCTAAGCGACAATGAATCAAAACGCAGAGGTAGTCACAAATGCATTGTTTGCCCTCGTGTGCTTGCTTTTGAAAACTGAGTAGAATATAAGTCAATATCAAAGATATCCCACAGGTACTTTACAACTAAGTTTTTTGGGGGCGTTCAGATATGTCAACGATGTCAGAATATTCAGTTGGGTGGACTAGGTTTTAAAGCAACACCAGGGATAGGATTTTAAATGATAACTGTTAGTTTAAAACCGAAGTGATCCACCAAGTTTTCTGTCTTAACTATATTACTGCATCAGAATCAGAATCCTGCCCCCCCCTCCACTTTTCTTTTTCTTTTGTTGTATTAGTGAGATGAATATAAACAATTTCACAGACCCATTAAAGGGCAGGTGCTTGCTACAATTACAATTTTGGATCATACTGTCTCTCCAGAGTTCACCTACAATGTGCTGCTTCTTGGTAACATAGGAAAGCAAACTTATTCTGAGCTCAGAAAAAAAAATCTTATTAAAAAACACTTCAGGAAAAAAGAGGCAAAGTCTTACAAATGACATACTTAATATTTTGCATTTTCCAGGTTTCTGGTTCAGATTCAAAGATTTTGATCTGGAAAGGACCTAAGAACTCATCTGTTCTAATCTCTACATTTTACTTATAAGGCAGCTGAAGCCCAGAGAGATAAAATCAACGTACCCAAGGTCAGACAGGTAGTATATAAGGTAGTAGATACAGGACTCCAATCCAAATCCCCAGACTCTAAAGCCTGTGCTTTTCCCACTACACCAAAATAAATATTTTTGTTCGTAATGAGTCTCGTAATTCCAGTGCTATCATTAGAAAAGCTGTCAATTCCAAAATCAAATACATTAAATGTTAAGTGTATAATAGAATAAAATATATCCACCTGCTAACAACTTCTAATGCTACCACCCAACTGATTTCCTGGATAAAAAGAAGATAACACTATTGTCTAAGCCCCTTAAAAATAAGCCTGGGGGTGGGGGTGGGGGAGAAGCCATCTGCAAAGGGAAAGAATAGCATGATCTGAAGTAAACAGATTGGACAGACCATAACTGTAAGGTCTCAAAAAGACCACAGCCCCCTTCCACATGACAAGGTAGGTGGGAATTGCACCCCTCCCCCCACATTTGCAATTTGGAGAAAATGCATTTGATATGCATTCTTTCTGGTCCCTATCTCTCCATATGAGATCGTGAATCATTCAACCACAGAAATCAAAGAACCGAGGCTACATTCGCAGTTAATGCTCACCAGACTCCAAAAAGCGGCAAGCAGGAGAGCAGTGGGGAAAGACTGCCGGTCACAATGCCTCCACCTTTCCCACTCCTGACAAGCGAACAAATACCGCAGGCTTTCCTCCACCTCCCCAAGCGAGCACAATGATCGGCAAAGTTCCCACCTAGGACCAGGACTCCCTCCAACCTCCTGACCTCCCAGTGGGAAAGGGTAGTTTGGAGCTGAGAGTCCAAACAAGAGGGAAGAGGGAAGTGACAGAAATATTTGTAAGTTACTGTAATATCACAGAAACTCCTTCTCTATCTGCCCATAAGGTTGGTGGCTCATACAGATTTCTTCCCCCAGTGAGCCAAATCTTTTTCTTTTCTTTCCCTCCCTCTCCCATATCTCAACACCAGGCATATCAAATGCAAATCATTTCTTTTCCCCATGATGCAAACACACACACACACACACACACACACGGAAGCCACAGGGCTGATGATGCCGTTAATTTCGACAATGTCAATTATTCACAATCCCTCAGTCCCTGTTCCACACAAAAGCTTTCTCTGTGAACCTCGCATCCTAGCGCTCCGGCTGCGTTGGAGTCAGTTCCCTGGCTGGTATAGAAGTGCTTCAATTTGGAGCTTTTTCTAATGCTAGAGGGGGAAAAAAAAGAAAAAGAAAAAAAGAACCCCTTCCTCCCTTTACATGACTTCTTTCTGCCATGAAGAAAAACAAATTTGTGGCAGAAAGACTTGTTCCCAAGCCTCTCTGAAGGAATAAAACCGGACAAAACGACAGCTTGGAAACTTTAGCGAGCAACGTAGTCTTTCAGGATCAAAGTGAATAATTGATCCGGCTTTCATTTCATCTTTACCGGGGATGTCTCATTAAAGGCAAATCATGCATTTGTCAAAGCCCCCAAACACCAACCCGCTTCTATGACAGCCAGCGTCAAGTCCAAACTGTTTCGCACTCCCGAAGCTTATTAAATAGCAATGGTAATCTCAAAGCCGCATCACTCACCCAGCACAGAACGATTGGAACAAAAGCAGGGAGCAGCGAGCAACACACAACGCAGCTTCTCTGGATTAGCTAGGGCTCCACGCTCCTGTCTGCCGGCCGGTGCACACTCGCCTTTATAACTAAGCCACCCGACAGCATTCACTTGCTGAACCTGATGAATTATAAAACAGTCCCTCCTAGACTCTCATATTTTACATCACAGGGGGTGGTCATGCCGCATCCCCGCTGCCTGTGTACACATATTCCCTTATAACTCATCCTGATAAACACATCAGCCTGGAAGCAATGACAGTAATTGGTGTTTGGGATGTACAAGCATAAACCAATAGAACACTTTCCCACCACTGGCACCCATGCCCCATCCTCACTCGGCATCCATGGCACCTTGCTAAGGTGGAACCATTAGATGTGGGTGGAGGGTAGAAAAAAAAAGGCAAAACTTGGAAGAAAAAGCTCAGATCTTACATGCAGTTGTATTATAGCATGTCAAACACAGAAGCTTGCGATTAAAATCCAATTTGAGCCAATTGAGCAAATATTTACTGATTGCCTACTATGTACAACTGTGCTCCAAGAATACAAGGATGAATAGAAGAAAAGGATGCCAAAAGAATTCAAGAGGTTGTGGACTCTAAGTTCCCAATTAAATTGCTGTGAAAACTGAGGTAACAAGGGGTTCCCCAAGGAAATGCAGCTAGCTTATTTGGCAGGTGGTACATGAACCCAGATGTTCTGATTCTAAGTCAAGGGCTCTTTCCATTACACCATGGTGATGGCAACCCTCTGCCAAGCTTACAAACTAGTGATCAAGATAAGGCATGTACTCATATGACTATCATACAAGGTAGAATGTGAGTGTATATAGGAAAGATATGAAGCCAAAAGTAGCATACAAAGAAAGAGAAATCAGCTGTCTAATTGTCACAACGGGCAGCTATGTGAGCACAGTGGATAGAGAGCTGGGTCTGGAGTCTGGAAGACTCACCTTCCTTAGTTCAAATCTGGCTCCAGACATTTATGAACTCTGTGACCCTGTCTGCCTCAGTTTCTTCATCTGTAAAATGCACTGGAGAAGGAAACGTATCTTTGCCAATTATAGCTGCCAAGAAAACCAAAAATGGACTCATAAAGAATCAGACATGACTGAAGTAACTGAACAACAGCAAAAATTCTCATGACGGCGCCATAAAGGAATAGTGATTATTACAAACGAAGAAACTGACACAAAGGCTAGCCCCTTCTGGCCTATGCAGACCCTAAGACAGCTGAGTCTGAAAGACAATTTCTGACCTTCCTCTTTAGGAAGGAGTTCTACTGAAGGAGTTCAGTAAGATCAGTACTGTTGCTACTGACAGGGTCAAGGTAGGATTTTTGGTTCCCTTAAAAATTGGATGTCATCTTTTGGATGAAATAGAAATGTTAACCTTAGGTCTTTAACATCTCTCAGAAGTATTCTAATTCTTGGTGGGCATAAGATCATAGATTTAGAGCTGACAGAGGCCTTATGTGTCATCATGTCTAACCCTCTCATGTTAGAGATGGGGAAAGTGAGGCACTTAGAGGTGGCAGGTACTAGAGTCAGAAAGATTTTTGTGCCCAAATTTCTCTGAAGGGATAAAAATGGACAAAATAGCAGCTTAGAAACTTTAGCAAAAAAAAAAATGCAACCTTCCAAGGATCAAAGTGCATAACTGATAAGGGGTTTTGTTTCATCTTTGCAGAGGATTTCTCATTACAGATGAGTCACACAATTTGTCAAAGCCACCAGACAACAATCAGAATTGGTGGTGGTGGTACTCAATTGTGTCTGACTCTTTGTGACCCCCTTTGGGATTTTCTTGGCAAAGATACTGGAGTGGTTTCTCATTACAGACAAGGAAAACTGAGGCAAAGTTAAATGACTTACCCAGGGTCACACAGCTAGTAAGTATCTGGGGCTAGATTTGAACTCAGGAAGATGAGTTTTCCTGATGCCAGGCCCTGTGCTCTATCTACTGAGCCATTTAAGAGCTGCCCACATTTTAAGGGAATTCTCCTTAAAGGGAGAGGTACCCTGAAAGAATTGCTAATTATTTTTCACAGAGCCTATTATCCTGTCAAACGGTAAGGTAGCAAAGCAAAGGTAAGAAAGAATTGGAGATTTTCAAAAGCCAGAAAAGTGCTGTAGGGAACCTTTTGGTCCAGTGGGAATGGAAGGCCTGAGCACTGCTTTTGCATGAACAGCTCCATTCTGTCATTACTGTTTTTTATCCAGACCACCTAGCTTAGTGTTCAAGATTCACCTCCAATAAAAACCACACAAGCAACAAATCTTTACCAAGCATTTCCTGTGTGCAAGGTGGAGCACACAAAATGTGAGCAGACCTACCTTCAAGGAGCTTAGAACCTACATGCTAATTTTGTTTTTGTAACTAGTCCTTTGTTCTAGAAGACAACTATTCTAAATAAGAAGAATGGGGAGGACAACCATGGCTCACAATTTTCTAGCCAGTAATTCTAGAAGGGTATTGCCATACTTCCTTATTGCCTGGCACAGTACATTATGTTAACATATTCTCATACTCATTTCACAGATGATGATATTGGAACTCAGAAAAGTTAAGGAACTTGCCCGTGGTCACACAGCAGTTAAATGTCAGAGCCATATTTAAACCCTTTTCCTCTAAGACCTTGCTCTAGCAGCCATCCCCTACTCTCATTCCAATCTCCACTGATATTCATCTTCAGTCATTTCCCTCTGCCTACAAACACACTCAGGTCTTCCCAAGCCTTCTCGTGGCTCTTGTGGCCCCACTAGTTATAACTCCATCTCCTTCTCTTTCACTATTTAACTCTTTGAAAAGACTGTTTACACCTAATACTTCCACTTTCTTGTGGTCTGCCCTCTCCACAATATCTTGTAACTAGATTTCTACCTCCCTGCCCCTCACAGCCTTCAGTGATTCAATGTTGGCTTTTGAATTAGAAATGGCATGGGAATAGGGATTGGATCTATGATTTCACTGCTTTAGACAAATCCTGGGTGAGGAAACTCCCTCTAGTGGCCATAGATAAAAATTTACAATTTTAAAGAGCTAACTCTTCCTTCACATCTACCTACCTATATATGATTCCATATCTGCCTGCCCTTCCAGTATGCTCTCTGGAGTGCCTGCTCCTTTTAACATAAACCGCTTTATTTCTCATTCCTTCAATCTCCAGGTCCTCAGTGATGCATAGCTCCCTCTGGAAGTCAGCCCTTTCCCCTCTTTCTAGCACTAGCTATGCTTAACTTAGGTCAGGTGAGGGTGATGGAATATTCTTTGCTCCCCTCTGCTACTCCCAAATTCTCCCTCTACTACCTTCACTAAGTAACTCCTCATTTGAGGTTCACAGTATCACCCAATCCAGATTGTGCTGGCTATTATCAACAGACTCTCCCCCTCCTCCCCGCTTCCCCCCAGGACATTCCTAGTCTTCCATAACGAGTGAAGTGTCTGGCTCACTACTTCTCTTTTTCCTGTTTTCTGCCCTCATACTAGGGAATTTTGACCTATATAGTGATATCTCTTCAAATCTAGTTTCCCAGTTCTTCAATATGCTCTTTTCTCGTGACCTACTCCCCTACTACACACTACACGCAGAAATGATCATACCCTTGACTTTACCATCACCCACGAATGTTCTAGTTCCTTGTTCATGAACACTGAAATTCCTTTATCTGATCATAATCTTTTACCATCCCATCTTTCACTGTGTCTTAGGACTGGACTCTGTTCTCACGTGCATGACGACTTCCATTCCATCTACCCCCTCAGCTCCTTCTCACACCATCTCCTCTGTAGTGGCTACACTCTCCTTTCATTGTCTTTGATCAACCAACTCAACTCTATACTCCCACCTTGATTTCCTTTTCTGCTTCTCTCATTACCCATCACACCAGGCCAAATCCCAACTCCGGATTACTGCTACCATATGCCTCCTTTTTCTCCTGTTCTGAATGTGTTACTGAACAGAACTGGAGAAAATAATGAAACTGCTGGTTAGGCCTACTACACATTTATGTTAGCTAATCTCAGCTGGGCCCTAACGGCAGCAAGTCAAACATTTTATCCCTTCCTGATTGATTTACTATCCTATTCTCCACAACAGCTGTTGCGAACTTTCTTGTCTCTCCTGAAACCTCCCACAGGGCTTCCTCTCCCATCCTCATAATGGGGGACCTTGCCTCATACTTGGCCAAAAATATTGAGACCGTTCATTGAGACTGTCCTCTTCTTGTATCCTCCTTATCTTCCATTATTTAACTATCTTCCACAACTATTTCCTCCTTCACTCTGGTCTCAGATGAAGAGATGACTCTTCTTTTTGCCAAGGCAAACCCTTGAGATCCCACCTCCTCCCCGCTTCTCCAACATATTGCCCTTATTAACAGCTCCATTCTCTCTTTTATCTTAAATCTCTCCCGGCTATTTACAAAAACATCTGCCTCCTTAATTCTCACAAAAACAAAATCTTTCACTTTATCCAAGCATTCCCACAACCTATTTCCTGATATCTAAATTTCTGGAGAAAGGAGTTACCATCTGTACTAGGTGCCTCTGTTTTCTCTTCTCTCATTCTCTTCAAAACTCTCTGCAACCTCCTTCCAACCTCATAATTCAAATGAAACTGTCAAGAGCCCAGTCCTTTCTCCAGTCCTGATCCTCTGATATCTCTGTAGCATTTAACACTCTTGATCATGTACTCTTTCATTTCTAGGTATTCATGATAATGTTCTCTTCTGGCTCCCTAATTTTCTGACTCCTCAGAATCATTTTCTGGTTCATCCCTGCTAACCGTGGGTTTTCCTCAAGGTCCCATCCTGTGTCCCCTTCTTTCTTCTTTCTGTATTTTCTCCATTGGTGATTTTATCAACTCCTACAAACTCAATTGTTATTCCTAGACTGATTATTCCAAGCTCTATATCTAAACTTCACCTCTCTGCTGAGTCAAAGTCAAGTACCTCCCAACTTCCTCTTGAAATCTCCCTCAACACCTCTCACACACTCACTCACTCCATATATCCCATATGTGTGTGTGTGATTTCTACATTCACACCATTTTTCATATATCCCCCCTTCTCTCCATCACATAGTTATGACCTTCATGCAGTCTCTCATTGATTCATGCCTGAACTACTGTAATAGCATACTGGTTGATCCCCTCCCCTCAAGTCTCTTCCATTCCAATCTCTTCTCCACTTAGTTGTTGAAGAGATTTTCCTAAAATGCAGGTCTGATCATGTTACCTCTCCTGCCTCTCTCTCTGTCTCAATAAACTCCAGTGGCTCTCTGTTTCCCCTTGGATCACATATCAAGTCCTTTGGACTTTAAAGCCTTTTATAACTTGCCCTTATTTTAAGTTTCCAGTGTTCCTACACCTTGTTCCCCTTTACCCATTCCATTATCCAGTTACATTGGCTTGCTGTTGCTTGTTCTTCATTCTTCAAGAGGACCATGACATCAGGGAGGTGATATCATGACACTGAAGTGAACTGAATTTAAGTGAGGAAGGGCTGTGCAGTCACCAGCCTCACTTTCTTCTCTGGAGCCATCTGGGTCCAGCAGCCAGCTATGGATCAGGAAAACAGGAGATGGCCTAGGATGCAGTGGAGACCTTGGCCTTTTTCAGCTAAGGTCTTTAACAAGTCTCAGTTTGACTAAGGCCATACCTCTTCAGAGATTAAGGCCAGCATTGGCTTACTTCCCCCCACAAGATATTCCATCTTCTGTCTTGGTTTCTTTGCCATGATTCTCTTCCATGCCTGGAATGCTCTCCTTCCTCATTTCTCTGCTTGCTTCCTTAAGCCTTAACTCAAATCCTACTTTTTTTAGAAGACCTTTCCCTATCAGCTAATACTGTCCCCTTTCAGCTTGCCTTGCTAGCATATGTATATATTTACTTACACATTGTCTGACCCACGTGAATTCTATGAGAGGCCAGAGCCTCAGCAGTTATCCCAGCTCCTGCCATATTAATAAATGATTGTTGACTGACTTGAGCCTATCATGCTTTACTCAACATGAGATGAAATGATAGATGAAAAAGTAGAATATTAATATTCTTAACTCACATTAATATAGCAAAGGATTCTAGTAGAGGGTCACTTCAATGGTGCAAAGTAAATTTAAATGCTATTTGCAAAGGCATTAGGGACATTGTGGGGCTTTGCTGTCTGCCACTAAGATCCTATTTCAATGTCTCATCATACAGTAGAGGTGACCCTGGATTCTCAAAGGCTCATAAGCTGTGTCAGGGTCTGCCAAACTGGAAATTTTCCAAGAGCATTAAACCAGTCTTTGTATGTGGTTGTCTCAGGGAAGCCTGGAAAAACTCATTAATATATTAATATTTTGTTTTTTCAGACTGGTATCTGAAGAGACATATCTTTTCAGATCATGTTGAGTAATGCACAATTGGCTCAAGTCAACTGATAAAAGATTTTTTTGGAGGTAGGGTGGGATGGAGAGAGAAAAGAAATGTATAAAAAGCATCTGTTAAGGTGAGGAGAGGTTTACCATATGCCATATATAGAGGCTATGGAGGGAGCATAGAAAATTGATAGAATCCTAGATGTTTGGAAGAAAAGGTACTTGATCTTTTAACATTTTAGTACAATCTCCAGGTTTGTGGGGAAACATCTTCTCCTCTCTTCCTATGTCTGGTTTTCCCAGTTTGGCTCCAACCTACTTCAAGACATATTACACATTATTATACACCCTTCATCCACTCTAGAGGGGGAGCCAACTTGGCCTTATTGCTAATCTTTCACACATGACATTCCATTTCTCATCTCTCTGCTTTTGAAGAACCAGTTTTCTGGGCCTTCCTTCTCAGAGAGGCCCTCCCTCCTCACCTTTGCCTCTCTGAATGGCCTAGATTCCTTAAGAACTCAGCTTAAGTGCCAAATAATACAGAAAGCCTTTCCTGATTCCTTCCCCTTCTAATGTTTTGTGCCAATCCAACAAAATTATCTTACATTTGCTTTGTTTCTACTTGTAGTACTGAGTCAATCAATTCACTATGTAAAGGTTCACTCCAATCAACACAGAAGGCTTAACTTGGTGATTGAAGTGAATAAATCACCCCAAACCATTTATTATTATATAGCTAACCAATAATTATTATAATTAACACAATGTCCTAGACCCTGATATCTTCATCAGGTAAGAGTATATTTTTCCATGAGTTATACATTCAGTCAATCACAGGTATAAAGTAACTGAGAAAAATTTCTAGACATTGTTATAGAACCAATCAAAAGCATATAGTAGGTGCAAAAAAACCCGTTATCAATTTGGAAGGAATGATGAAGCCATTGGTTGACATGAGATGACATTACATGGGAAGAGAATTGGAGAAAGAATCTGGTTTACCCATGAGTGTTGGATAAAGCAGCAAGCTAGTTAGATATCTGGTATTCCAAAGGCATGTGGAGTAATTCCAGTCAAGTTCTTGGAAATCTCTCTCCCTGCCCTTCTAACTAGTAACAAAAGGTAGTGCTGGGAAATTTTAACTTCCCACTAGACCTGGTAATGGTTTCTCCCCTTTCCCCCCCGAAAAAAACGATGTGAGGAAAACTAGAAACACTAACAAAAGCAACTTCAGGATGCTACAGAGTCAGTAAGATTTGGAGTCCAGCAAAGAGCTACACATGCCAAAGAGGAAGTCATAAGCACTCTGCCAAGGGAGAAAAGGATAAGAAACCAGGAGCTCTGAGTCATCCATTTACCACATGTGCTCTCTCAGCTGGAAACCACTTTCCCTTGGACTTTGTACATGGGAGTGGTGGAGAAAAGGAAACAAAAATTTATTAAACACCTATAATATATCAGGGAGTATGCTAATTGCTTTACAAATATTGATAATACTTATGTAGGGGGACTGCGTCCCAGATTTCAGGAGAGGGGGTAAATTTTATACTTTGGTCCTTGCTATTCTTTCTCAGTATAAATGATTTTGTAAAAACTAATTTATGTTAATTTGTTCATCGACACTGAGGAGATATCAACTGGCAAAATTATATTGGGAAGCACACCAATAGGAGCTCATGAAAAACTTAATCCTATACCTCTGGGTTTCTCCTGGAGCCCTGAGAGGATAGGTAATTAGCCACCTTCTGAAGACATGACCCATGAGTTTGAGCAAGTGCTAGAGAGAATAAAACTAGAACATATACCACACATGTGTACAGATTGTTTCTCCAGATAGAATGCAATGTCCTTAAGGGCAGAGACCATTTTAATTTTAATTTTTATATTTCAGGGACCTAACTTGGTACCTCGTATATAACAGGTGCTTAATATGTGCTTGCTAATTGAGAGATTAATTCATTCATCAATTTCTATCCCTAAATGGTGAAAATTACTCACAGCTCAGAAGGTGAAGAAAATAGAATGTGAATTTCAGAGTTGGAAAGGACCTCAGAGGTTATGTGGGCCAATTTGTTCCCCAACAAAAGTTCTATATTATTACCTAACTTCTGCTTGACTTTTAGTGATGAGAAATCTCCTGAGGTCATCCATTACCCTTTTGGACAGCTCTAATCATTAAGAAGGTTTTCCTTACACAGGCTCTATATTTGCCACTCTGTAACCTCCCCACACTGCTCTCTGGGGTCAAACATAAGGAGTAATCCTTCTTGAATGTCACAGCAATTAATAAGAGAGTATATTAGACCTGTTCTTGTAAGAAGACATAAGTTTACTTTGTTGGGAGAATTAGTGGAAACTGTGTGGGGTAAGGGTAGGTAGGGCTGAATCTGGAGTCAGGAAGATTCATCTTCTTGAGTTCAAGTCCAGTAATAGACATTTACTATCTGTGCGACCCTGGGCAAGTCGCTCAACCCTAATTGCCTCAGTTTCCTTATCAGTAAAAGGAGCTGGAGAAGAAAATAACAAACCCCTCCAGTATTTCTGCCAAGAAAATCTTAAATGGGGTCACAAAGAGTCATATATGATTGAAACAACTGAACAAAACCAGTGCGGGGCAACCCTGTTCTGTACTGTAACTTTCCAGGATCTGTACGTTGGATTGTCAGTTTCCCTAACTTGTGTCTTAGCCAACAGTACTGAAGCCCTACATGGGATTTTCTCTCTCTCCTTGTTTTCCCAGTCTGATGATTGGACTGAGATTGTGCTTCCTACTCATTCATCACAAAACATAAGCAGGCAATGATTAGCCTTCTGATGGGTGTGTAGGAAGTTGATGGTAAACTCCATGTGATTGAAATGACAGGTCCAAATATTCTTCTCAACAGTTGGAGAGTGACAGCCATGGGTGTGAAATACACAGCTAATTCTTGCTTATATGTTATCGAATGATCCACACTGTAACTTGATGAATGACCCTGCACCAGTCACTTAAGAAGTGAAAAATAAACATTTATAAAGCACTTAGTGTGCGCCAGGCACTATGCCAAACTTTGAGGATGTAAATATAAATGATTTAGGCTCCTCAATCCCGACTTTTCTTACCTGTAAAATAATCATACTTGCACTACTAACCTCAAAGGGCAGTGCTTCCTAAACTTTAAACCTTTCTAGAAAGTTGACTTACTGGTATTACAATCACTTAATCATACCTCTCCCCTTACCCCCACCCTGATCCACCCACACACCACCTAAATAAATCAAAAAGACTTTACAAAAGACTTTTGGTTGCTCAAGTTGTTTCAATAGTGTCTGGCTCTTCATGACTCCATTTGGGGTTTCCTTGGCAGAGAGGCTAGAGGGGTTTGCCATTTCCTTCTCAGGCTCATTTTACAGATGAAGAAACTGAGGCAAACAGGGTTAAGTGACTTACCCAGCAAACAAAAGTGTTTGAGGTTGACTTCAATTTGGGTCCTCCTGACCTTTGCTCTGATCTGACTCCAGTGCTCAAGCACCTGTGCTATCTAGTTTCCCTGACATGAATTAGAAAAATGTTTTAATTATGAACTATTTTTAAAATCATGTTTTTTTCCTTTTTATTCACAAGCAAAGAACTGTGATTGAATCAAACTATACACCTTGGTAAATGAGTGTTGCCTGAGGCTCCGAGAGGTGAAGAGACTTATCACCCTGAGATTCTTCAAAAATAAACTTTACAACCATGTCATGTCATGTCATGTCATTTAGGTAAAAAGTGTCATCAGAACCCAGGTCTTCCTAACCCCGAATCTAGCATTCCATCTTTCCAAGTTTTATGGTCCTTAAGTTCATTCCAACTAATTCAACAGTACTAAAGAATTATATACAGAGAATTATCTAGTAATAGGACTTTAGTTATTTGGCGAAGGGTAGGAATGATTTGAAATGGAGGCTTAGAGATGATGGCACAATGAATAGCAGCTTCACATCAAGTTTTCCACTATATCAAACAAATGTGCTTTTAACCAAATTTAATCATGTTACTTGATTTATCCACTTACATATATAACCCACATATACACATATAGCCACTCATGTTCCTCCTTAATATAAGCAAGGTGGGTAATTTTTCAAGAAGAAGAAGAAGGAAAAGGAAGAGGAGGGAGAAGGGGAGCAAGAAGAAGAAGAAAAAGAAAGAGAAGAAGGAAGAGGAGATGGAGGAGAAGAATAAGGAGAAGAGAAGAGGAAGAAGAGGAAAAGGAGAAGAAAAGGGAGAAGGAGAGGAAGAGGAGGAAGAATGAGGAGGAGGAGAAGGAAAAGAACAAGGAGAAGGAGGAGAATGATGATGATGATGACGGTGATGATGATGATGATGATGACGATGATGATGACGATGATGATGGTGATAGCAGCTGGGAGATGAAAGGGTGCCTTCCATAAGAGCTCATAGGCTCATGCTTCAGGGATGTCATCATTTCCTCTCTTGACCCACATAAGCAATGCGGTCAAATTTTGTCTTTTCTACTTCACATCTCTTAAATATTCCCATCTCTCAACTCAGCTACACACAACTCTGGTACAGGCTCTCATTACCTCTCACTTGGACTATTCCAACAGACTTCTAATTAGCCTCCCTGACTGGAGAGTTTCCCCACTCTAATCCACCCTCTATTTAGCTGCCAAAGGAATTTTCTTAAAGTTTAGGTCAGACCATGTCATCCCCCACCCCCTATTTAATAAGCTCCAATGACTCCCCATAACCTTCAGGATCAAATAGTAAGTCCTTTGTTGGGCATTTAAAGCTCTTCACAGTCTGACTCCTTCCTACTTTTCCAGTCTTCTTACACCTGGCTTGGTGCACTCTCTAATCCAGCTATACTGGCTTCCTTGTTCTTCTCACATCATACTTTATCTCCCCAACTTGGTGCCTCTGCATTAGCTGTACTCTATGCCAGAAATACCCTCCTTCCTCTACGTCACATCTGCCTCCTAGTTTTCCTGGCTTCCTTCCACTCTAATGCCACCTTCCATAGGAGGCATTCCCCATGCTTGTCTCCTTGATAATTTCCTCCAATACACCACCTCCCCAGTGCTCTCCTTTTGAGATTATTTTGCATTTATTCTGTATAAATCTTATATGTACATAGTTATTTGCATGCATGTCTCCCTCATCAGAGTATGACTTCCTTGAGGCCAATTTGCCTTTCTTTGTATCCCTGTGCTTAGGATGGTGTCTGGGACATAGTAGGCATTTAAAAATTACTTGTTTACTGTACCCAGGAGCACAGAGATAGATTCACAGTACCACAGGTGATCTTGGCCCTGGGAGGTTCACCAATGCCAACTTTTAAGTAACTCCAACGTTTGAATGACTGGCTGAGTCAAGGAGGGAATCAGCCAGAATGAAGATTGCTGATGTAAATTCCATTAAATTCACATTTTGTAGAGTATTCAAAATACATTTATGAGGACCTTGAAATTGAAAGACTCGGAGGGACTTATGAGTCAGGGAAAAGAAGTACATGAAAGTTAAATGACTAGACTAAGGTCACAAAACTAATAAGTGCCAGAGTAAGGCTCCTGACTCCTAGTTTACTACATTTCAACTACTCTAGAATATGGGTTGCTCTTGAGAAATGTTGCAGTGTAGCATTTAAAATGTCCTCAATGTGTGCAGAGATAACACTTGTCGAGACAAATAATTTGCATTATAAATTTTGTTGTAAATACTTCACCTCTGACAGCCTTAAATTAATATTTACAAATATATACTGAATGCCTATTACAGGCAAAATAGGACAATGTTGACTTTGAGTCAGGAAGACCAGAGTTGGAATCCTGCCTCAGACATTTGCTAGCAGTGTTTCTGGGTCAGGTGCTTAACTTCTCTCATCCTTGGTAAAATGGAGATAATAGTATTTATTACCTGCTTCCCAGGGTTTTTCTGAAGATCAAAAGATATAGCATATAAAGTGCTTTGCAAACCTTAAAGGCAATAGGCAAATGTAGTTATTATTTCCTGGGAGGAGGGGAGAAGGGAAGGAGGATGATGATACAAAGATAAATCAGAAAAGCCCTACCCTTCAAAACACTAACAATCACTGTCATAACCTGAAAATAGCATAGTCTCTTATATGTTCTCAGCATCTTCCAGCAACCTTGTTTACTAATCTATACCATTTTTGAAGCAGATTTTGCTAACCAAAAACAAACTCCATCCTGGTCTCTTTCCAGATCATTACAAATTTCCAAATCAGTGAAATCTGAAGTAATAAGACTTTGCTAGAATTGGGGTTTACTAAACTTTTGCTGACTAGTGAATGAAAACCAACAATACATGCTTCCTTTCAAAACTGCAACCTCCACAGGACACTGGGAAATAAGTGGAAAATTTGATGAACAGTTAACTCATTACATTACAAAATGAGTTTGAATGACTTTTTGAAATAAACCATTTTTGACAATGGAGAAAAAAAATAAACAGCCCCTATTTCTTTAACATCTTCAGATTGCCAAAGCCTTTTCTTCACCATAACCCTACAATATAGATATTTCAAGTATGTATTTCCATTTGAAACATGATGCTCTGAAAGGTTGCATGTCTTGTCCAACATAACATAGTCTCTAAATGATTGAGTTGGGTTAGAATCTCATCCAGTTCTCTAATCATACGGCTGCAGCATATTGAGGGACAATAAGTCAGGGATTAAATATGAGCCTTGGATGATTTGGGGGGCCATTGTGTGAATGCTGGAACCTAGATCATAGCATCAGATGTTTAGAGTTAATTAGAACTGACTTTAGAAATTGTCTGGTCCAAGCTTATTTTATAGATGAGGAAACTGAAAAACAAGGAGCTTAAGGGATCTGAGGTAATATAGATAGTAAAGAACTTGACCAGGATTGAAATTCATGTCACAGCTTGACTTTCCATTGTACCTCTTTGCCTCCAACCTACTGTCATAAAGGTTAACCTTCCTCACATATGGCCAACTCTTCAGATTTAGAGCTAAAGAGGGCCTTATAGGTCAATCCAAACCATGCATTGTATAATGAAACAGAGAAGAAACATGAGTGGTCTGGGGTCACACAGCAGAACTGGGATTCTAACCCAAGTCCTTTGATGTCATTGCTACTGTTGATGCATCAGGATGTCCCACAGACCAAAGTTTTGAAAATGTTATGTCTGTAGAAAGGGGGAAGTTGCTGGAATTGGATAAAAGTACAATTCACTCATTTATGAAACCCTTCAGTCCAACACCTGGCATCCTGACAGGCCTGCATCAGGAATTCATACTTGGTGTCAGAGTGAAGTCTCTGGATGAGCTGAGAATTGTGGAAAGGGCATGGGATAGAACTGTTGGAAACCTTCTTTCTGGTTGCCTGCCGGAGTGGGAAAAACAAACTCAGGCAGACCATCTCCTTTTCTCCCCCCGAGAAGTTTAAAACATGCACTTGCTCAACTTGAATAACTAGAAAGAAACATAGCCTCAAAGAGTTCCTCTTACAACTGTTTGGGCTCATGGTACCTTCTGTTCCCTTTAAGGGCAGCCAAGTGAAGATGAGGCAATAAATATGTAAATAAATAGAAAGAGCCGTGTTCTGCATCACTGAGGATTGTGTACCATGGGGAAACCATACTGAGGAATACATTCCAAGGGAAAAGAAAACTTTACTCCTTTAAAAGGAAGAAACCACAAAATGTGATAAAAGAACAATGTTGGAAAGAGCCTTAGAATCAGAATGTTAGAATGCAGGATATAGATGTTAGCACTAGAAAGGAACCTAGGACATGTAACATTAGAGTTAGAAGAGACTCTAGAACAAAGAATGTTACAGCTGAAAGGGGGAGTTACAATATAGAATAGTAGAACATAGAATGCTAGTGGTAGAAGGAACCTTAAAACAGAATATTAGAACTAGAAGAGAACCTAGAAGAAAGAATTTCATACCTGGGGGGAGAACTTACAATATAGAATATTAGAACACAGAAAACTAGAGAGAAGGGACCTTTGGACATAGAATATTAGAACACAGAACACAAACTATAAGAGTTGTAAGGGGGCCATTGCATCCAACTGAGGATCAGAGGTGAAGTAACACAGGGCCCTAAAAAAAAATCAGTTCAGCAATCCCATTTGACAGATGAAGAAACTGAGGCCCAGGAATTCAAGTGACTTACTAAGGGGGGGCCAATGTCTGAGGTAGTATTTGAACTCAGGTCTTCCTGCCTTCAAGCCCGGCACCTAAGCTACAAACCTGTCCAATGCAACAAAGTGTAATTTCAATTAAAGATCACCCCTGCCCATTAATAGGCCTCACCTGGAGGTCATTAAGGGGAGCTTGATTAGGGGAGATTTGTTTTGTTGGGAGGCCCAATGAGGGTCATGATGGTTTCTTACTCTGAAATGTGCATACACATACACACACACACACTTGGAAGTGAGGCTTTGCTTTGGGGTCTTCTTTGGAAGAAGGTTCATGTGCCAGATGAGACTCTGGGTAGCCATTAAGAAGCACCCCCCACCCTCCAGGCTTTGAAAACCCAGATATTGGTGCTTCTCTCTCTGGTAACTATATATGTATGTAATGGTCAGACAGTAGGATCTCTCTGTTGATCTGTGATGTATGTATTGCTTATGGCAGACCGTTAGAAGCCCTGTCTATTGGCCTTTATTTCTCTGCTTGTATTTTCTTTGTAATTAAAGAAGATTATTGACCTCTCAAAAGTTGCTTTCTTTTTAGAAAAGTTGATCTAAGAACCTGTGCAGCTGGCCTTCCTGTGTATACTGAGGTGCTTGCTGCTACACAAAGCTAGAATATTATATAGAATATCATTGCTAGGATGAAAACTCAGAACTCCTGACTCAGTCCATCACTTATTTCGGGATGACAGATGACCCCTTAAAGAGACCAGCTTGGCTTATATTCTGTGCTTCATTTTGTGTTGTACTGTAACTGTTTACAGGCATGGGGGTTTTTGGTCTTGCAGGAATTGTGCAATGATTATGTCTTGAACATCTTAGTAAGTCTTCCTACTCTGTCCCCTGTAGAGGCCATCATAGTCCCTTGAACATAGTGAGCACTCAATAAATATTTGCTGAATTGGATGTGCAGTATGAATATTGACTTTCTCAGTGAATCATGATGGAAATATTGGATTGTTATCTCTTCTTCTGTGAATCCAGAGTCAGAAGGGAAAGCTCTAAGTCATCTTTGAGAAAAACAAATAAGGGGTATTCAATTACAACTGCCTAAAATGTTATTTAGGAAGAGTGATTTACTGTTCTGGATAGCACTGGAATTTGAGACAAGGGATCTGGGTTCTAATTCCAACTCTAGCACTTGCTGGGAAATCTTAGGTAGTCATAGACTATACCATAGGATGTACAGATGGAAGGTACCTTAGAGGTCATCCAGTCCAACTCTTTCATTTTATGGAAGAAGAAATCTGAAGTGCAAAGAAGGAAATTCACTTAACCAAGGTCACAAAAGGAGTAACCATGGTAGCTACCTAGTATATTGAATAGTGCCCTAGGCCTAGAATTAGGAAGATCAGAGTTCAAATCTCACCTCTGACACTAGCTGTGTGACCCTGCTGAGCTCAAGAAATGCTTATAGAACAATTCAAGGGATTCTGGGAAATGTTTAACAACTGGCTGGGAGATGATAAGGGGAAGATATTCATATACACACTCCTAAGTTTAATCGGCATTATTACTACTTTCAATCCAGACAATAAAGTACTCAATGAAACCCTGATTTATAGAGAGTGCAAGTCTCTGAGGTGTAAGTGCTCACACTGAAAATTTAGCAGAACATGCCAGAGAGTATTCCCCATTCATTAGACTCTTATGGGATCTGGAGTTAGGGAACCCAAGTTCTAATCCTGGATTCTCCCAATTACTACCTGTATGGCCTTGAGCAAATCAATTAACCTCTCTGGACCTCAGTTTCCTCCCCTATAAAACAAAGAGTTTGGGCTAGATGACCTCTAAGATTGCTTCCGCCTTTGAATTTATGATTCTATCCTCGACTATCACAGTTGGGGTTCTTGGTCAAGTTTTTTAGCTTCCATGGACCTCAGTTTGCTAATTTGTAAGATTAAGGGATTAAATCAGATGGTCTGTCTCTAGAGGGGCCTTTATATATACCTCTAGGTATATAATCTATGAATGTCTGTGGATGTGCATTGCAACATGTGATGCATAAAAAGTTCTGGGTAATTAATCATTTTATTAATTACTGCTAGTGGATAATTAATGAAAGGATGGTCATTTGGCTATCTCTCATAAAACAAAAATTTCTTATGGAATCCACTCAATGTTTATATGCCTTTGGAGAGAATTAATATTTTAATAAGAGATGGGCTTATTCTCATAGGGTCTGGGGATGTGACTGATTTCTCAGTCAAAGAGACTTATTTATACCCATACTAACTCATCTAGGGTAATCTAGACAAAAGGGGGAATCTACTTCCACTCAGACCTGTCTGACTAAAACACAAATGGCCAGAATCCACCAATTCACCTAAACTAGAATTTTTCTTACCTTTCAATCAGATCTAAGTTTTCCATCTCATTATCAGCCCTGCACTTCAAAGACTTCCTGAAAAACTAACAGAGGCTGATCTCTAAGTAAGGAAATAGAAAAGAGGAAAAACCATTGTCCTAATTCAATAACTTGGTACTAATACAAGAGAAATAATAATTTCTTTCATTATACTTTATTTAAATCAAATGAGGCAACTGCATCTTAAGGTTACCTAAAAGCCTAGGGAATTTCTATCACCACACATACATTTTAGCAACAGACAAATTAGGCTGGGTTAGATTTAATATCCAGTCTGAAAAATATGCTCCATAGTGAAAGAGGTATAGATGCAATTGAGCAACATAAAGCCATAATAAATTGAACTCTGGATTGGGAGTCAGGAAAGCCAGGATTCAAAATGTCTCTCTGACTCATATTAACTATGTGACTACAGACAAGTCATTTAATAAATAATATTTAACAATACCTGACTATTAATTTAATAAAGCTAGCATATATTTATCATTTTAAAGTTTGTAGATCACTTAAATATTGTCTCATTTTACCCTCAACAACTGTAGCGTCAATGCGAAACCCACAGCAGCCTCCATGGATATGCAGGCATTTTTCCAGGGTAAAGTTGCAAGCTATAAACTCTTTTCCTCAAAGACAAGACCAAAATGTTTATTCAGATACCAGAAAGGTAATTCCACCATTGTAACAAGGAAGTCTGTACACATTACCAATAGAGGGAGGACCACTATCCCCAAGGCTTCCCCACAAACAAGCTACCTCAGGCAAAATCATTCCCTCACTCATGCTAGCTGCTCTGCTCTGCTCTGCTCTGCCTGCTCTCTCTCAGCTCCACCTCACTCTGCCTTCCTGCTGCACCCTTCCTGCTCCACTATGCAGCAAGCTCCATCCATGATGGGCTTCATGTGACTCAGGCTGTGGGCTGGGCCAAAGCTCAAAACAGGTCACATGGGCCTATTAAGGGGCAGGGAAGATCTTCAAATTATCCTTAACATTACAACAACCCTAGGTGCTATTATTGTCTCCATTTCACAAATAGGAAAACAGAGACACGGAAAGGTTAAATCACTTACTTTGTCATAATTAACATTATACTAGCTATAATATGATAATCTGATAAGTGACTGAGGCTTCATTTGAACTCAGGTCTTTCTGTCTCCAAGTCCAAAGCACTAATCACTTGCCACTGAATCTTGGACAACTACCTAAAACATGTTAGGAAGGGTTGCAATTTGTCTCAGCTGGGGGAGTTCCCACACCTATGATAATAGTATTGATTTACTCTCTACTTAAGGATACTTCATACTTTGAATAAATGAGAAGAAAATGTGAAAGCAGTACTGTACTGGGTCTTATAGAAAACACTCATTTTATTGCTCAGCAATTATTTTGTGATAGATAAATCAATGCATTTCTCAGAGTTGTTATCAAATATCTGTCCTCAGTTGTCCATCTGGAAAAAAGAGAACGAAGCATTGTACAGGTTTATAAATGATACATTTTGCCTTTCTCTACTCATTTCAAACAATCAAACCATGCAAGGAAGCATTCAAAGGAAATCACAGAGTTAATGTATTGTGCAGGGTTAGAAAAATTATATTTGTCCCAGAGGTAGCACACACGCAAAAAGGGGTGACAGAATGGACCTTTGAGTGGTGACAATGACCCCTAGATCACTGTAAGTTCTGCCATTCACTTTGTGATCTAAACTGAATTATAAGATCTTAGAGGTAAACATTTATTAAGTACCTGTAATGTACTGGGTACTGTGCTAAGTGCTGGAAGGAACCTCACAGATCATCTACTCCAACTTCCTCATTTTAGAGATGAAGGAACAGTTTCAGAGATGGAATGCTATGAACACACAGCTAATGAATGGAGAAACCAAGGCCCTAGGATCCACATCTTTGGACCCCTAATTCAGTGCTCTTTCCTCTGTAACATACTGCTTCTTGGAGTCCCAACTCTGGAAAAGTTGAATGCCCACATGCCAACAAATGAATCCAACTCGTTAACATAGAGAAGTTCCAGTGAGATTTGGACCAGTACTTGGTTATTATTTGAAGAACTACTAGGGAAAACTAGTACAACCATAATGGAAGGTTGACTAGGAATGTAACAGGCCCAACCACAATGGAAGTAAAAGGAAAGGAAATGCAATATGTCAGAGTGGAAAAAGCAATACATTTTGAGTCCTTGGGCCTAGGTTGAAAAGTCTCTTTGCCTGTTAAAGCTCTAGTTTTGTCTTATAAAATGAGGAGGGTGGCTGACACCTCCTCAGTTTTATGTCTATGATCCTATGTATCCCCAGAGTTTAGCACAATGCCTGGCACACAGTACATGTTTAATTAATGTTTACTTACCAACAAAAAAATTTCCTTCTAGTTATACACTTTATAATCCTGTTATCCTATAAAGTAGGAGCTGGAAACTAGAATGCTCATGGAAATCCATGTAGGGAGGGCAATCACATAAGATGATCCATTTTGCCTCATGGGCTCATGCCCTTGGAGAAAGTACCAACATAGAAATCCCTCAGCATCTGTTGTAGAGTTCTAATGGTCAAAGCATTTGTTTTTGTCTAGATTAAGAAATCTCGGGTCCTTTACCATGTCCTTACATAAGCTGTGTTCCATCCTTGAAATAACATTGGTGTATTCTGAAGATTTTTTTTTCTTGCTTTTTCCCATGGTACAAACTTGGCACAATGCTTTCACAAAATCACAGAAGTTGAGGTAGAAGGTCTTTTAGTAGTCATCCAGCTCAACTCATTCAGAGAAGAAATACCCACTATAATGTATCTGATAAGTGACCATATGGTTTCTGCTTAACTTTCTCTAAGGAGAGAAAAGTTGCCACCACTTGAAGCTACCCATTCCACTTCTGGATAGCTCTAATAATTAGGAAGTTTTCCTGACATCAACCCTTAAATGGCCACTTAGCAACTTCTTTCCATTGCTTCTGTTTAGCCCTCTCAGTCAAAAAAAAGAAAGAACAAGTGAAATCCCTCCCTTGTTTGATAACTCTTCAATCCTTGATGACATTTATCACGTCTCCTCTAAGTCTTTTCTTTTCCAGGTTAGACATGTCCATTTCTTTCTACTAATCTTCATATGACATGGACTCAAGCCCTTCTGTCATTTTGGTTGTCCCCTTATGGGAATTTTCTAGTTGATTAATATCATTCTTAAACCATGGTTCTTAGAAGTGAGCTCAATACTCCACATGAGGTCTGACTTAAGCAGAGTAGAGTGGAATGATACCCTCTTTTGCCCTAGAAACTCTGCCTCTCTTACCACAGCCTACACTTGCATTAGCTTCTTTCTGGTTGCCATATCATACTACTGACTCATGCAAAGCTTAGAGTATACTACACTCCCTTTCCCCCAGGATCTTTTTCAGAATAATTGCTCTTGACCCCTGCTTTCCTTATCTTACACGTGTGTGAGTTAAACAAATCACACTTTCAGTTGAGAGCATTAACAAGTAAATTATGATTACATTTTGGAGCAAAAACCTTATAAATATTCTTGCTAGGTCAAGAATGATGTGTGGATGGCAGCCAATTCAGTCTTAGTTGAACATTTACACATCCTTCACGTTTCAACGCCACTCCCTGCTCAAGTAGTTTCAGTAACATACATGAAATGCTTAAGAACCAAGCCCCTGCATGGACTCCCAGACTCCCACGGATGAGTCCTGCTTGTTAGTTACCAGCTGCTAGCTGCAGGGGTCTCCTGTGAGAAAATCAACTTGGACTGGTCCTCCTGGCTTTGTGTATTCTCTTTACTCTGAATCCCTGCACCATGACTGAGCAATCCACAACATCTTAAGAGGTTGCTATTTTATGACAAGAGTCAGTTCTGACTACAAGGAAAAAATGATTTCTATAAGCTTTGGTTAATACATCCTAAATAATTAATACCGATATTCACTCATATTCAATCCATGGCCTTACTATGACTCACAGAATTTCTGCATTGTGAGTTTTCTCATTCATAATATTTTCATATTATCCAGTCCAGCTTCCATAATGATGTAGAAGTCCCCTTTATAATATCCCTGACAAATAGTTATCCAAGCCTCTAATCATACTGTTCCAATAAGAAGGATCCTACTATCTGAGGAGGCAGTCAAATCTATTTTCAGATGACTCGAATTGTTAGGAAATACTTCCTTACACTGAAATCAAATCTTCTTGCCTATAACTTTCACCTGCTGTTCCAAGTACCGCCTTCTGGGGCCCATGGCATGAATCATATCCATCTGCCACATGACAGGTTGTCAAATACCTGTGCACAGCTGTCCTGATTGTTTGAAGTCTTGTCTTCTCCAGAGTAAATATTCTCCTTTCTGTTAACCAGTCTTTATATCACAGGGTTTCAACACCCTCCAACATTCAGAGTATCATCGACTTTCCTCAGGACATCTAATGACCTAGACAGGGGTTGGGATACCTTGAAGCCACATGTGACCCTCTAGATCCTCAAGTACGACTTTTGACTGAATCTAAACCTCACAGAACAAATCAGTTTGGATTCAAAGGGCCACCTTGAGGACCTGCAGGGCCACATTTTGCCTTGAGGCTGCAGGGGCCCCACCCCTGACTTAGGATCTTTATAGATCTTCTGGCTGCCTTGCTAAAGCACTGGGTATTTGCATAGTCATTGGCTATGAAAATGTCATTGCATGTGTTATTGCCATGATTGGGAAGGAAACTGATTCTATGAATTCTGAAATAAAATAGCCTATAGAGAAGTTAAAAGAGAACTACAAAGATTTTCAGGTATCTTCAGGAGGAGAATATAAGTATAATGAGTCTAGTAAAGTATTTTCCTATAATTTATATATTGTCCTCATTGTTCTAATACCTATTACCCATATAAACTTCAGCAAGTCACTTAAATTTTCTGAGTCTTCAGTTTCCCTATTTGTAAAATTGGTTTAGTAATATATGCAGTGGATTGTGGCAAGGATCAAATGAAATAATACATGCAACTATCTCCACTTCCCACCAGAAAATTTGGGTCTACCCCTGAAAGCCCCACAGGCCAGCTGGGATCTTATCATGTTCAGATCCAGCCCTCCACAACCTTTTCTGACCATCCCACACCACCACCACACCATGGCATTGCGCCTTACTCCTCCTCCTCCCCCAACACTTTTAAAAGCACTTAAATGAGTTAATTAAATTCATTGATAAACTAAATAAATGAATAATAAATTGAGTTAATTAAATTAAGAAGCAGTCAATTCTTTATCTAAATCTTAAAGTGCTATATGAATGTCAGTAATATGCATCAGAAGACGGTGCACTCATAGTTTCTACATTATAAAGTCTGTAGTATTCTGTCATATTTATGAAACAGAATACACTGAAGATAGACTTCAATTCTCTTTCTTACCGAAACATCTTTTTATTATTAGACATAACTTACAGAATAAGAAGTTAGTTCAATTACTAGCTGTGTGACCCTGGGCAGATCCTGCTGCAACCCTGAGGCCCAGTTTTTTCATCTATAAAATGGGCACAATGACAACACAACTCATGGGGCTGTTGTAAGAATCAAATGACATAACGTAAAATGCTCTGCAAACCTGAAAGTGCCAAACAAATGTTAGCTACTGTTATTATTGAAGCTATTAATTATGAACATGTTTAGGAATTGGTGAGCAGATGACATAAACATTTTGGGTGAGAAAAACTAAAAGGATTTTATAATTCTACCTTAAATTTTAAATGTGAAGTGATTAAATATCAGTCATTAGAGCTTGGTACCTCTGAGTACCAGTGCATCAATGATGGGTTTAAAAAAAAGGTGAGTGGCATCCCTATGCTAATGAAAATTAGACAGCGATGAATGAATGGATACTTGGGAGTAACAAACTGAGGAGAAGTTAAATAAGGGAGTGAAAGTGTTCTGCTGGCCACGTGGACATTTTGCTGGGTCTATGCTCATATCATGTCTTCTGCTTCGGTGGTAATGGTAGAGAAGCCTCTACTGGGACTTAGAAAATCATGGTTTGGCTGTCTGCTCCGGCATTTACTACGTGACTTTGAGCAAATCATTTCCCATTTCTGGGGCTCAGTTATCCTGAGGGGGTTCTAGGATCCAGAGTGAGCTGCAGACAGCTCCAAGCACCTGGCTAGAAAGACGACTGTAAAATTTTCAGTGAGCAAGTATGCCTTGGAAATTATCAAATACTACAAATCAGAGCTTGATTTATTTTCTTTTAATTGTCTAGATTAAGGAAAGTGATGGAGAAAATGCTAATAATGCTGATCAAACTTAAAATGAAAAATTACATACTAATTGTTAAATATTTACCCACACACTACCATCTAGGTTGGTCTCTAATGCCTCTGACAATTCTGACTTGTAAGAGATGAGGATGTTATGATGCTATGTACTATAAGTTTAACTGTCTCTATTTTACAGGAAAGAAACTAGACTTCAGGGAGGATAAGTGACATGTTCAAAGTCATACAGCTGGTAAGCATCATAAGCAGAATTGAAACCCAGGTCTCCTGTGACTTCAAGTCTAGCATTGCCAGGTAGTGCATGACATAGAGCACTGGGCCTGGAATATGGAAGTCCTGAGTTCAAATCCTGGCCTCAGACATTTACTAGCTCTGTGATCCTGGGCAAGTCACTTAACCTCTGTCTGCCTCAGTTTCCTCAACTATAAAATAGGGATAATAATAGCATCTACTTCTCAGGGTTGTTGTAAGGATTAAATGAGAAAGTAATTGCAAAGTTCTTAGCACTGTGCCTGGCATAATATCTACCTAATACATGTTTATCTCCTTTTTTTCCACTACACTATACTGTCTGATGTTATGAGGGAACACTGCCAAACTTTCTGAAAAACCATTTAAGTTGTTATTCATGTTTACAAAAAATTTCTGAAATAAAAATAAACAATGACCATTTAACTGCAATAAATTATAAGATTACAAAAATTATTTTTATATAAACAATAATGAGCAATTAAATAAAAAAATAATAGGCTGGAAAGCCAATAGAAACAAGACTTTTGAGTATCTGGATTGCATTGATCTAGTGTCTACCATGCTACTCTGCAGGTAGTGATGATGAAGATAATGCCAGTAAGTATATACCGCTTTAAAAGTATGCCAAGCACATTACAAATATAACCTAGTAGATGCTTAATAAATATTTATTGAACAGAATGAAGTTTTTAAGAGCAAAGAAAGGGGGTTGAACTGGGAGCCAGAAGCCCTAGATTCCAGGCCAGACTCTGATATGACTGATCATGGGACTGTAAGTTACTGAGTCTCCCTGACTCACTTTCCCCAGCTATAAAATGGGGATAATGATAATGAGACTTGTCTGAATATTCTGAATGTGGGGGTGTTGCTTGATCTAAAGAGCTTTGTAAACCATTAAGTATTACATGAATAGGAATCAGCATTGTTATAAGAAAGAGCCTTCCATTCATTCCCACTCATTTTTTAAGCTGCGACTGATTCCGTTTATGAACATCCAATTTAGAAGGTTTAACTCAAGCCACCTTTGAAAAACATCGAATTTTCAATATTTCAGTTGGAAGGACCACACTTGGGAATTCTTTTTAATCAGAAGACAATACTCTACCAGGAATTTTTTTTTCACTCGTCCGCTCTGCAGTCTGACTGAAGCTTACCTTGAAAACTTAACAGATGTGAAACTATTCCCAAACACTTAAGCACTCTAGGAATCTCAGCCACCATTCCCTGATTCCAAGGTGCCGAACAAATGATGCGGACAGCAGAGAGGAGCCAGTGATAGAGAAAGTGCTAATAATTTTCTCTATCACTTTTGCTGGTGATGAATCTGCCTCCAACCCCGCAGTGTATTACAGAATGCATACTGAGAGTTAGCATTCTAAAATTCCCCTCTGGAACTCAGACTACTTGAATAGCTTTTTAATAAATCTCTTTGCCTCCATTCCCTCTTTCCTCCCTATTATCTATCCTTCACAATCTTTTAAGACCACCTTTGCTTTAAAACCTTCAACAGCTACCTACTGCCTACTTCATAAAGCCTGGCATTAAAGTCTTTCAACAATCTTCTGGTACCCAACCTTTTTAGCCTCAACTAAAGCTACTCCCCTTTATCAAGCCTATGCTACAATTAAATGGGCTTCCTTTCTGGCCCTGTATATCCTGAACTGTACCTTTACTCATATTCTTCTCTACGCCTGGATTCATCTCCCCTTCTCCACTGAACTGTGATTTATTCTTAAGGGTCCAATTAAAACTCCCATTTCTCTATGAGGTTTTCTTTGATGCCCTTTGATGGATAATATTTAGTTTACTCCTTTTATGGACTTAAATATCATTTTGTATAAGAACAATTTCTGGGTACACTCTCTTTTGTTCCTCAGTTGCATTCTCCACAAGGGCAGGGATTTTTGTCTCCGATGTCTTAGAACAGTGCTCGGCACTGTCAGTGTTTACTAAGCTCCTACCGTGTACCAGATGCCGTACTAAGCACAGAAGATACAAAGAAACCCAAATGCCGGTCCCTGCTCTCCAGGAGCTCACAGACTAATGGGGAAAGACCACAGGTAAGCAAATATGCACCAACAAGTTATGTGCAGGAGAAAGAGGAAATAATCAGCAGAAGGAAAGCTGTTTGTTGAAATGAATGGAATCCAGAGATTCCTTCCCATTCCGCTGTCTACTCTGTTGCCATCTAAGTCTCGGAAAAAATGGAGACAGCCAATCTTTTAAGAGATTGTATGTGATTGCACTTGCATAAACTATGCTGGAATGCTTAACATTTTGGGGCCAGGAGGGGAGAGAGAAGGAGGGAAGGAGAGAATTTGGAACTCAAACTCCTTAAAAAAAATGTTTAAAAATTGTTTTAGTATGTAATCAGGGGAACATATTTTGCATATTTTTCATACATATGCATACATATATTATACATACACACACATATATATGTGTGTGAGGGTATGTGTCTACATGCATATGTATATACACACATATACATATATGCTTACACAGACACACACATATATATACATGCGCATACATACATACATACATATATATATGTATATATATGCTCATTTTTATATTTGTACTCTCAGCAGCTGTTCTAACTACATTTCCTGGCCTACAACAGACCTTTAATCAGCCAACAAGCGGAAATTAAGCAATGACTACATGTGCCCGGTACTGTGCTAAGTGCTAAGGTGTAAAAAAAGGTAAAAGCATCCCCAGCCTTCAAAGAACTCACATTCTAATCCATCTCTACAAGATACAGAGCAGATAGAAGAGACTGTGGGAGGGGAAGGGAATGGGAGCTGGGGGCAGTTGGAAAGACCTCCTGAAGCAGCAATATTTGAGCTGAGTCTTAAGGAAAACCAGGGAAACGTCAATGTAGAGGTGAGGAGGGACAGTATCCTAGAGATGAGGGCCAGTCTGGACCAAGGCAAGAGGCAGCAGAGCTGATGAATTCTCAGTGGAGGATCATGTTTGAGGAAGGGTAAGAAGGTCAGTGAGGCTGGATCAGCGTGTAGATAAGGAAGTAAAGTGTGGGGACATTCGAAAGTTAGGAAGAAGCGAGTCATAAAGAGCTTAAAATGCCAAAGGATTTCATTTTTATTTTATATATTTATATTTCAAAATATAATAGGCTATAAATATCAAAATATTTTATCCTGGAGGTAATGAGGAACCATGCCATGAGAATTTAATGAACAGAGTGGTGATATGGCCAGGCCTGCCCTTTAGGAAAATCATTTTGACAGCTGAATGGGGGAGAAATGAGAACAAGTGAGACCAGTCAGAAGGCTGCTGCAATAGTACAGGGGAGAAGTGATAAGGGTTTGAAGGAGGTGGTAGTTATGTCAGTGGAGGGAAAGGGATGCATACACAGAAACTGTAATGCGGAAATGAAAAGATTTGGCAATAGACTGGATCTGTGGGGCGAATGACAAAGAGAAGCCAGGGATGACACTGAAGTTGTAAGCCTGGGTAACCAGGAGGATGGCAGTACTTTGGGCTACACTCGGGAAGCTACAATAATAGCAATAACAATAGCAAGCCTCTTCATAACACTTTGTTTGTGAAATGCCTTGGCCACATTATCTCATGTTAGCCTCATTATATCCCTAAGAGGGATGTCCTCTTAGAATCTCCATTTTACCAATGAAGAAACTGAGGCAGGCAGAGGTTAAGTGATTTGCTCAGGGTCACGTAGCTAGGAAGTGTCTAAGACCAGAATGGAACTCATGTTTTGCCAACTCCAGGCTCAGAGCTGTGAACCTAACTTGGAGGCAGGGAGATTTTCGTAGATCTTGAGATAACTATAAGACATCTAGTTCAAAATTCCAAAAAGCAGTTGGGGATATACTGCCTGAGTTCAAGAGAGAGAAAAAGGCTAGATCTGTTGGTTTGGGAATTATCTGCACTGAAGTGATTATTGAACCCATGAGAACTGATGAGATTACCATAGAGGGGACAAAGAAGAGTCTGGGGAAAAGGGACAAAATAAATGAAGACCCAGCAAAGGAGACTGAGAAAGAGCAATCTGAGAGGTAGGGGGAAACCCAACAGAAAGCAGGGTCAAGAAAACCCAGAAAGGAGAGGGTATCCAGGAGGGTGGTGATCAGCAGCGTCAAATGCTGCAGAGAGGTGAAGGATAAAAATTGTCTGCTGGATAGAACCACCTCTAACCTGTGGGTGGGCAGAGTTAAGCAAAGCAGGCTAGAAACAGTAGAGTCAGTAATCAAACAGAAGTTTAATTTCAATGCAAACAGCTTGCAAGCATGGACACATGTGCTGGAGGACCTGTTTTAATGTGGGGTACTTACTCAGTACTTACATCAATGGCTGTGCAGGGACCTGTAGCCCTGACGGTGAGGGATAACATCAAGAGTGAGACAAGTTCAATTCATAGCAGGGCTTCATGACCACAACATGGATACAGCAGGTACTTGTCCAAGCTCAGATAACACCTACCCAGTACTGGTCAAAGTAGTATGATAATTATGATTTTGCCAGAGGGTGAGATCATCCAGAGGGTGAGATCATCGAAAAGGTAAGTGCAAAGGACTGTTGTTATGCCAACCTCATGGTATAGCCTGCTTTCTGGGTCTTAACTCTGGAAAACAGAGTATCTCCTAGTATCTTGACAGGATTGCGAAAAGGCACTCAGAATTGGCAATTAAGACATTTAGTAACTCTGGAGGGGATAGTTTCAGTTGAGCGATGAGGTCGAAAGTGAGATTTCAAATAAGGAGATCGGCCTTTTGACTGAGTCCAAGTTTTAAAGAACAAATCCTTTTATTAAGGGGATTTGTTTTATGAAGTTTGGATTTAGTCAGAGGGTCACACTTGAGGACCTAGAGGGCCACATGTAGTCTCTAGACCTCAAGTTCCCCACCCTTGGGAATAGCTAGTAAGAGAAGAGTGGCACCAATTGTAAATGACTTTATGAAGCGTTATATTGCCACACAGATATAGGATGTTGCCTATGGGAGATGGTCAGATGAAGGTAGAATTTTTTTTTTTTTTAAATAAGAGAGACATGGCAAGAAGGGAAAAGGCAGTTGATGGAAAGAGACTGAAGATAATGGAGACTGAGGGCAGGACAGTAGGGGCAATCTTTTAAAGAAGACAGGATTAAATGAGATTAAGAGAACAAGTATATGAGTTAATCTTGGCAAGGAAAAGGGCCTCTTCATGTAAATGAAAAAGGAAATCAATATCAGGGAAAGGTCTCTGAGGGATGTTAGAATTTCTGGCAAATGTAAGATCATAAAGTTAAATCTAGACAAAAACTTAAAGGTTATCTTTTCTAATTTTCTCATTTTACAGATAAAGAACCTTAGCCAGACAGGTTCATGACTCATCTAAAGCAACATCAGTAATGAACAGCGTGGTTATGGGTTGAAGTATGGTCCCTTTTCTCTAAATCCAATGATTTTCCCTTTGCTCTATAATGCCCTTCAATTTGAGCTTCCCTACAAATACCTCAATCTTGCTTCTGAGACTATTATTACGATTCCTACCTTAGCAGGACTCTTGCTAAATCCAGGGAAATTGCTGAACTCTGTCCTGTGGGGAGAGAAGCACAAGACGGGGCAGAGTCCTTGAGTGTCCAAACACTTAAAATGTCTATTCCAGGTTCAGACCAGATCCGTGCACAAACCAGGAGCAATTCTCAGTGTATCTCAGGGTCAAGCATGCCAATCCTGGCAACAGAAAACCATGGGGGAAAAAAGAATGGACCAGGGGAGCCAAGGAAATGTCACCTGGTTTAGTTCTGCATCTAAGAAAAGCTTCAGAGTTCTTGAAAAATAAATCATTGAATTAATTGGAAATGCCACCATGGAAAGAGAATAATAAAAATTAAAAATAGCTTGGCAATGGGTTCTCTTATAAAGTCAAGAAATTAATAATGCACGTTATTTACTTTATCTGTACTGAGAAAAAAGATTTAATAACCAGAACATAAAATAATATAGTAAATTACAATGAATCACAAATATTCTAATGATGTAGCCAAGACAATTCAGCTGCCTGGTATAGGATGTTTTACTTAAAAGTTGGTGCAGAAGGTTGAAAAAATGAAGGCTGTTATACTTTTGGCCTCTTTAGGACCACTTGGAAGAAGGGTATGGGATCTGGAAATACTCACTGGGAAAACATGCAGCAATGGGATATCTTCCAGCCTGCATCTACATGGTAGCCTTTCACATGCACACATTACTTCTAGCTTTACTGGACATTATTCCACCTCCTATACTCTGCAATCCAGCCACACTGGTCTGCTTTCAGTTCCTCACTCACAATACTCCATCTCTTATCTCTGTGCCTTTGTAGTGGCCAAGCTCCATACTTGGAATGTACTCTCTCCCTCCTTATCTCCCTCTCCCAGAAGCCTTTTCTTCCTTTAAGATGTAGCTCAGACATCTTCTGCATATCTGAAGTCTTTCCTGATGCTCTCCCCTGCCCCCAAATATTAGTACCTTCCCTCCCAAACTACTTTGTACTTGGCTAGTTTCTGTATGTATACATAAAAACAAATGTGTATATAAGTTTATCTTGACTCTGTGTATTTACTTCATGTCTCCCCCATTGACACTTAAGTTCCAATGGAGTAGGGATCATTTTATTCTTTGTATCTAGTGCCTGGCATAGACCCTGTCCATTTATAATATTTAGGATCTGAGAGCATGTTAGAGATCATCTAGGCCAACCTTCCCATTCTACAGATGAGGAGGCCCAGAATTGGGGAGTGACTTGTCTAAAGAGACCAAAGAAATAAACAGCAGAGTCGAAATTTGAACCCAAGTTCTTGAACTCCAAAAACTTAGCGCTCTTCTCCTCTATAAATTACAGTGTCACAGATTTAGAGCTAGAGAGGAACTTGGAGGTTGATCAACGTGGAAACCCTCATTTATTTCATATAAGGAGATAATATATGTAAATAAACTGCCATAAAAGTACTCTTTAGAGTACTATATAGCTATTAGCTGTTACAATGATGGAGGAGGAGAAGGAAATGATGGAGAAGGAGGATGAAGAGGAAAATGAAGGAAGAAAGAAGAAGGAGGAGTAGGAGAAAGAGGAGAAGGAAGAAAAGAAGGAGATTAAGAAGAACATGAAAAATAAGAAGGAGGAGGAGAAGGAGAGGGAGGAAAAGAAGAAGAAGGAGGAAGAGGAAGAGGAGAAAAAGATGAAGAAGGAGCAAAAGAAGAGGAAGGAGAAGGAAAAGAAGGAGATGAGGAAGAAGAAGAAGAAAATGAGAAAGAAGAAGGAGATGGAGGAGATGAAGGAGAAGAAGAAGGAGAAGGAAAAACTGAGGCCATGGAGGTTAAGAGCCTTGCCCCAGGTCATAATGGTAGAACGAAAACATGAACCCAGGTCCTCCATCTGAGTTGGAGTCCAATTTTGCTGCCCAGGCCATAGATCTGCCATTGTGCATGGGCGTTCTTGTATAACAAGGAAGAAGCTCCCTCCTCCTTTTGTGTCTAATGACTGTCTTTAATTACGGTGCAGAGCCAGTCTGAGGTGCTGGGCCATGTCCTCAGGGTTTTCCCTATTACTGTGGGTTAGGATAATTTAATACTACACTTGCCAGCCCTATGAGGGCCCAGATGAAAGGTTATCCTGCCTGATCTTGCCTGGAGGTTGCTTCTTCTTTCAAAGTTAGATTTGGGCCTGGGAAAAACATATGTTTATAGAAGCTCATTTCCACAGGTCTTTTATTTCAGACTGAATGCATTCAGGGGCAAAATAAACAATTTTATTTGTTCAATTCCAGTAGTATTTCTTGTAAAGAAATGTTTGAAAGAAGCAAATATATTCTATTGGTAAAGAACTATGAGACTTTCCCAATTGGGAACGGGAAGGAGGAGCGAAGGGACAAGTATTCCTTAGCCCCTAACATGTGCTAGACATTGTGCTAAGCACGTTAAATTTGCTCCTCTGGGAGATAGGTGCTATTATTATCTTCGTCTTAAGGTTGATGAAACTGAGGCAGACAGAATTTAAGACCAAGGTCACATAGCCAGCAAGTTATCTGAGTCTGGATTTGAACTAAAGTCTTCCTGACTGCAGACCCAACAGTGCTTGGTTGCAGCTCTTTGTCACTCCAAGAAAATGAAGAGGACAGGTTTTCCTGTTGCTAACAACATGATACCCTACACCAATTTCCAAAGAGGAAAAATAAATTCTTCTCTCTATAGAATGCATTTTCATCATTGAGTGATTTCTCATATTTTGTTTCTTTGATATAAAATGATGAAGTCTTAGGGTTAGGGAACTCAGTGGGAAAAGTCTTTCTACTAGTATGAGTAGCCTTAATATGGTAAAAGCAGCACTTTCCTAGTTCCCAGATAGGATATTTCTGTAAGGATGTTCTGTATATGCTCTTGTAAACAGAGTTGGACAATGCTTTGTTATTATAACGTCATGTCCAATTTCTGCCCCTAAAAAGGAGTTGGGCCAATGCAGCCAATTAAGGGGTAGGTAATAGGGCCAAAGGAGAAGAATCCTCTAGTAAAAAAAGAGATGGTCCAAGTCACCCATAGTTATCATGAGGAAGAGTCATTATTCAAGTAAATTATTGATATACTTTTACTAAATAATCTTCCTCTCTCAAAATGGATCCTGAGGGCAAGAACTATTGTGTTTTGGAATCCCCAGCACCTAGAGAGGCAGTATTTGAGAAAGTCAGCCTCAAAGCTGGGGAGACTTGAGTTCCAGGAAGGCTTCTGACACATGTTGGCTGTGTGACCCGGGACAAGTCACTTAATTCCTCAATACCACTGGCAACTCTCTAAGGCTATAAATTGCAGAGTAGCTGCCAATATAATTGGTAGAGGGTGTTTCCTTCCCACTGTGTGTTTCCTACATCAGTGAAATCACCAGAGGTCTAGACCAAATGACTAGTATGATACTTCGCACGTAGTAATTTAATAAATGTTATAGCCCCAGTCCTCAAAATGGGTATGATTTATGGCAATAGTCCAGGGATAAGACATTATGAAGAGAGTAGTCTGAATGGGCTAGATAAGCTACGTACAGAGAGTCAACGTCTGGGTTCAAATTCTGCATCTGCTTCTCACTACCTATTGTACCCCTGAGAAAGTCATTTAACCTATTTGGGTCTCAGCTTCCTTATCGATAAAAGGAGGAAGTTGGAACAGATGACTTCTGAGAATCCTTGGCTTCTAAATCTATAATATGAGTCTATAAACTCTCTCATCTTTTAGAACTAGTTACTTGAGCCCAGTTTATTCCAACTTCTCTTGCATTAGACCTCTCAAATCTCACTGCCATCGAGGAATAGCTCTCGGACCTGAACCTGTACAACTGAAAGAGTCTTCTATGAGTTTTTTCCACCTCCATTGTCTCCCTTAGCTCATCTTCCTTACTGCTGCCAGAATAAGCAAACATCTGATGTCTCTTCAATTCAAAAATTGTCATTGACTTCTTCATCTAGGAGGTCCTCAATTTCATATCAAGGATCTTTCAATACCTCATTTCAATCCTTTGTACATTCTCTACCTTCCAACTAAACTGGAGCTAAATAGATTTAATATACAGAATACTATTACTACTCAATTGATTAATAAACATTTATTGTTGCTATTATTGTTCAGTCACATTCATGACCCCATTTTGGGTTTTCTTGGTAAAGATACTGGAATAGTTTGTCATTTCCTTCTCAGGCTCATTTCACAGGTAAGGAAACTGAGGCAAAGTTAAATGATGTATCCAGGGTCACACAGCTAGTAAGTGCCTGAGCCTGGATTTGAACTCAAGTCTTCCTGACTCCAGGTCCAGTGCTCTATCTACTGTGGCACCTAGCTGCCTCTAAACATTTTTTTAAGCATCTAATAAATGCTAGGCGCTGTGTTAAGCACTAGAGAAACAATAAAGGCAAAAGACAGTCTCTGCCCTCAAGGACCTTACAATCTAATGGAACCCCAAATGATGTTTCTTTCCCTACTTCCATGTCTTTCTTCATTCTGTTTTCTTTATGGGACATTCTTCTTTTTCAACCAAATTCAAACATTATGTTTCCTAGACCTTCCCGCTCCTCCCTCACAAAGCACTTTGGGATTTATATAATCCCCCTAATCTACAACTTGGTATATTATAGTCATCAGTATTTGTCAGACCCTTTCATCAGACTAGAAACTCCTTGAAATCAAAACCTAAGTCTTAGTTAAATTTTGTATATTCCCCCAGAGCCTCTTAAAAGTACTGTAACAATCCATGTACATAAGTGGAGAAAGAGAAAGAAAGAAAGAAAGAAAGAAAGAAAGAAAGAAAGAAAGAAAGAAAGAAAGAAAGAAAGAAAGAAAGAAAGAAAGAAAGAAAGAAAGAAAGAAAGAAAGAGAGGGAAGGAAGGAAGGAAGGAAGGAAGGAAGGAAGGAAGGAAGGAAGGAAGGAAGGAAGGAAGAGGAAGGAAGAAGAAAGAAGAAAGGAAGACAGGAAGGAAGGAAGGTTTGGCTAGAGTTCAATGGCTCCCTGTTTCCTTTACGGTTGAATCTGAACTCTTCTATTTGATATCTAAACCCTTTTCACAATCTGGCTTCCACCTACCTTTTCAGACTTCTTACACATGACTATCTTCCATGAACTTTTTGTTCCATGTATTTTATTTAGCTACAATTTCATTGTGCCTTCTGGTTTCATTTACAGCAGGAATGTTAAGACAATCATCATCTCCTACCTAAACTATTGCAATGTTCCTCTGCCTGGTGAACCTTCCTCACATCTCTCCACTCCAGTCTGCCCTTTACTCAGCTGTGAAACTGATCTTTCTAAGTTCAAGTCAGACCAAATCACTCTCCTCCCCCATTCAATAATCTCCAGTGGCTCCCTATTACCTCAAAGATTAAACATTAAATCTTCTGTTTGGCTTTTAAAGTCCTTTATATAACCTGGTCCCCTCCAACCTTTCCAAGTTTCTTTATACCTTATTCCTTGTTATGTATTCTGGAATACAGAAATAGTGGACTCCAGGCTGTGTTCTACGCAAGACACTCCACCTTCAGCCTATAGACATGTTCACTGGCTGTCTCCCATTCCTGGAATGCTCATCCCCCTTATCCCCCTCTCTTGACTCCCTTGGCTATCTTCAAGACCTAACTAAAATCTCACTTTCTACAGGAAGCCTTTCCTGATTGTGTGTGTGTGTGTGTGTGTATGTACACACAGTTGTTTCCATGCTGCTTTCCCCAGTACACTATTAACTCCTTGAGAGGAATTTTCATCTTTCTCTTTCTAGCATTTAGCACAATGCCTGGCAGACAGTAGGCATTTAATGAGTGCTTGTTGATCTGACAGGCATTAGGTGTTACAGTGGAAAGAACTAGATCTAGCTCAGGGAGCCTTGAGCTCAAATGCAGTTTCAACTACTTACTAACTGTGTGACTCCAAGCATTTAGCCTTTGTTTCCTCAACTGTAAAATGAGAATAATGATAGCACCTACCTCACAAGATTGTGGTGAGGGTCAAGACAGACAATACTTATAGTGTGCTTAGCACAATACCTGGCGTAGTGTAGGGACTTATAAATGCTAGCTATTGTTACACTTATTAGTATTTTATCATTGTCATCATCAAAGGTTCCTCCAAGACAGTAAAGTAGCTGATTGCTGGTTAATGGACAGTTTATCCATCAACCAAGAATTAAATGATGGGTAGTTAGGTGGCACAGTGGATAGAGCACTGAAGAACTTGGAGCCAAGAAGACCTGAGTTCAAATCTAGCCTCAGATACTTAGAAGTTGTGTGATCCTGGGCAAGTCATTTAACCCTTTGCCTCAGTTTCCTCATCTGTAAAATGGGTTAGAGAAGAAAATGGTAAACCATTATCTTTGCCAAGCAAATCCTATATGGGTTCATGAAGAGTCGGATATAGCAGAAATGACTCAATAACCACAAAAAAGAGTTAATAGAGTAGAGGACTGAGTGATTTTTTAGTACCCTGCCATCTTTCCTCTTTCCTATCTCTCTGCTACTGTTTCCCCATGATCAACTGAGCTCACATTTCATGTTACTCAAGTCAAGAGGAAAGAATTCTGAACGAGGAATCGGAGGATCTGGCCCAGCTCTGCTACTCCCTATTTTGGACAAGTTGGTCTTTCTGGGGCTCAGTGTCCTGATGTATAAAATGAGGAATTTGAATTAGGTAAATCCAAATTTCCTTACAGCTCTAAACCTATGACCCTATGACATTGCCTCTTTCCACATTATGTCTTGGTTAGGAATCTGGTACAGCCTATTGTATCACACAGGCTCCTCACGGTTGCCCTTGGGGTAATCTTGATTCCTTGAGATTGTGATAACGATAACAGGCACTTACTGTCTACTGTATTCTGGGTACTGTGCTAGACTCTGCGGGTATAAAGAGAAGTATGAACATGTCCTGTCTCAAGGGGTTCACAATCTAATGGGGGAGTCACCTTGCGAACAACCATCTACCAAGATAAGTGGTATAAATGGTCTTGAATAAATACTTGTTGATTTGTGGTCTATATCTATACCCTTTCCTTACTTGGTGGAATTGTCCTTGGTTCAGGACAGTTAGCAACACAGATTTCCCTCTCATGGGGGCAACTAATTGGTACAGTGGATGGAGCACTGGGCCTGGAGTGAGGAGACTCATTTTCCTGAGTTCAAATCCACCCTCAGATACTAGCTGTGTGACTCTGGGCAAGTCACTTAATCCTGCTTACCTCAGTTTCCTCAACTGTAAAATGAGCTAGAGAAGGAAATGGCAAACCACTCTAGTAACTTTACTAAGAAAATTCCAAATGGGATCATGAAGACTCAGATATAACTAAACAACAAAATCCCCTCTTGTCTATAAACTTCAGTATAATGATTTTTTTTATTCTCTAACAAAATAAGAGACGTTACCAAAAAAAGATACATTATACATTAGAGCTTGCACATAAAAAGAGGCAAATAAAGGATGCTATCAGAGAAATACAGGACTAGAAAAAATGGGCCATTTAAATTTCTTGTAAAAAAAATTCCCTGGAGGTAAGTCTCTGATATTTTTTGAGGTCATGTACTTAACATGAGATTATTTTCTCTAAGTGACCGTGACAGGGAAAGTGTTTTTATTTACCAGCTTATGGTCAATTTAAATGAAATAATTTTATGTTTGCTGGGTTCCAGAGGCATCCTGCATAAATACTTTAAATAGCTTTATTTTCTTTAGCTCCTGCATGAATTTTTAATGTGATCATCAAAGTATTGTTTGAATATGGGTTTAAAGGAAGACAGGGCAGTCACACAGAGAGAGAGAGAGAAAGGGAGAAGGTAAATCAATGAAGAGTTCCAGGTTTCACTGATACCCTTGCAGTGTCAAGGGAGATTGAGAAGGCTCTTAGCATACTAGGAGGATCCCTGCTGCAGATTTGCTGGAGGACACAGACAAGTATTAGATAGGACAGGCAGGCATGGATGAGCTGTAATCTCCATCACTGGAGAGGGTGGTGATACTAAGGACATCAAAGATCTGCTGGAGTATCAAAGGAAAAAGCAAAAGTTTGCTGCTACTGAGTGGTTACCAAGGCATCTTGAACTGGAAAATTTAGCCACCAGAATGTTTAAAGGATCAAACACAATTTACTAAAAAAAAGTCACAAATTGTTAAAAAAATATTCTGGACCTTATTCCACAGTTGTCAAATACACACTGTTTCTAGTTCAGTTATCTGCAAACCCTTTTGTATTAAGAAGACAGCTCACAAACACCACAGCCATGTCTAACATAGTGGACTGGTTAAAAACTATCTCTGACTAAAATAAATTTACATCACTTAGTTTCTAATACCATCTCTCAATCCTCACTTCCTCCTTGATACTCAGCAGATGAGTGATGTGTCCTGATGCAGTGGTCTACACAGTGAAGATTGTGAGCCCTGGTGTACTATAATATTATGACCTGACCTCAAATGGGAAAGTGATCAACCACTTGAATGGTGGTCTCATCTATCTATTCCCCCAATGTTCTCTAATTCTATCTTGTCCTCCACTGCATAAACTCCTAACCTCCCCTGATTCTGAGCTGGGTGCTGGCATCTCAGGACAGTTATAATCTCTATGCTTCCCATGTACTGGATAACACAGATATTTGGAAAAAATTTCCCTGTCATCATCATCCTCAGCTGCTGTTTCCCAAATCACTTTGTAGCTTTAGCAGGGCTCATCAAAAAGCAGGACCCATACTGAGGGACCATGACAAATGAATAAGAGCCCTTCTATCACTCTTTATTTTGGGTGGGGCACAATCAGTTGCATAGAAAGAAAAGGTATGGATGGTTTGTGATTCCTATCACAGATTTCATTATATTACCTTTCCCCTATATCCACCTCTCTCTTCTAAACTTTCGCACCACTTTCCTTCCAGTTACCCAGATTCACATCTGTGGCTCATCCTCAATCCCTCACTCTCCCTCACTTCACCTATCCCATCAGTTCCTGAATCTGTATTTTTTTAATCTCCCCAAGATCTCTTGTATCTATCTATCCCCTTCTCTTTATTCATACAAACACCAAGCTTGTTCAAGCAGTATTCAGTAGAGATGAAGGCAATAATTTCCCTGCCTAACTTCTTGCCCCTTGCCTTCCCTAACTAGCCTCTCGGTTTCAAGTTACTCCCTTCTGCAATCCCTCTTCTGAAAAACTGCCAAAGTGATTTTGAAGGACACGTCTCTCTATATCACTTCCCTTCTCAGTAAACTTGAGTGAGTATTAGTAGCAATTGTTTCTGTTCTGACTAGAAACTATGAGGGTTTTCCTCTCCCAGACTAATTCTTTTGTGAAGGCAAACTAGGCTATTTTTTGCCTCAATTCTTACCTAGCCTGAATCACTAAATGGGTGTTGCCTCAGACAAACTGAAACCTGGGAAAGACCTTAGCTTTAAAAGGCCAAGGTTTCCACTGCTTCTGGGATTATCACCAGTTGTCTTGACTTTTGTCCAGTCACTGGACTCTGATGTCTCTGGAGGAGAGAATGAGGCTGATGACTGTGCCCAGCCCTGTCTCACTTAAACTCACTTGCAAGTCAAGATCTCACCCTACTGATGTCATTATTCCCCTTCAAAAACAAAGGGCAAACAAAAACAAATTCCAGTGGTTCTCTATTGACTCTAGGATCACATATCATTTCATGTTGATCTCATCCTTTTTAAATGCCTATTTTTGTGGAAGTTTTATAATGTATATAATTAATAATACAGCAATGCATATATATAATTTGTAAATGGTTGAAAATATATATGGAGTGTGGGCTCAAAATTATTTTTACCTAGACTGGTACATACTGTTCTAATGTAACAGGCAATTATGAAAAAAAAGGACTAATTTGCATTTTACCACTTGCAGTAGAAAATTAGATTTTTGTAGAGCATACTATAGTTAGAATACAGCAAAGGTAAAAAGGGTGATTCATTTAAACCTTATATGTGCATATGCAAATATACATATGTAAATATATACATATATTTGAAAGGTATATTTCCTTTCAACAATGTGAAAAAAAGCATGAACAGTTTTAAACAAGCTTCTAATTCTCTCACCAGATGTTCAAGCATTGAATTAGTAATCCAAAAGGCTACAACAAATAAGCATGCTAGGAAAGGAACATATTGCTAAAATTGAATAATTTTAGAACTGTCATGGAGCATGGAATTTACCTGATCAATTCTAACATTTTAATGATAAGGGTAATTCATGGCTTACTATTGCTTTTGGAGCAAAGGAAAAACCCATATTGACTGAGGATTTTTGGAATTTGGAGTATTCATGCCTTTTCTATTTATAGTACGCTTTTTGACCTCCACAAAGCCCTATTGTATTGCCTCATGGTGGCTTGAGGTGACATGGAGTTCCCAAAGACCAGGCTAGAGGAATAAGGGCTTCAGAAAGTTCTACAGAGCTGCAAAGTCTTTGAGAAAATCCTAGCATCAGCCTAAATCTTCTTTTTAGAGACCAAACAAGCTAAGTGCAGAATTCATCAGTAAGAGGCCAGCTATTTAATCATAATTCTTTATCCATGGAAACCTATTAAACAAAGAAAATACACAACAGCCTTTGATCCCATATGTGCCCCCTTCCATTTTTCCAGAGATGGTGGCAGAGAGGTAAAAAGAAAATGGGAATTGGAAAGAGGGGACAGAGAGCTAAGAATAATAATTTTTAGATAATTTGAATTGTTGGTACTCTAAATATGAGGTCCTTGTCCAAGGACCAATGAGTGGGCAAGCAGCTTAAGGAAGTGAATTCTTTTAATTTGGACATTCTCAATATAAATAGATCGAGAAGAAAGAGGGAGAGCTGCAGCTAAATGAGAAGATGGCTCAGCTTTCCCTGAAGAGGCAAATTAAAGACTTGGTAGAGTTTGAATCATGCCTGGCACACAGCAGCACTTAAAAAATGTTTGTTGGTTGTTTTGATTAGGGGTTGGTTTTTAAATACTCTAAAGATAATAAGAAACATTATTTCATGGGACATTTGGTCATTCCTTTTTTAATGATCATGTTAAGTTTTTAGGAAAATACTATTATGAGTATAATTGAAGATTAAGTAGCAACATCTGTTCAAGAGGGTAAAAAATAAAAAGTTTACCAAAAAAATAACCAACCACAAAACAGTCACAAAACTTCATTAAGACCGTTCAATAGAGATTTCTGGTGGAGTGAGGAAAGAACCCTCTAAAGTCCTCCCAAATTCTCCTCCAAACAACTAGAAAATCACCTCAGAATTGATCTAGGACAGGAGCTGGGAAGCAGCTTACTAGCATTGCAGAAAAGGTCTCTTGTTGGGGTAGGAGGGGATTGAGGGTCTAAGAGCAAGAGCAGCAGCAGGAGCCACCAGCTTCACAGAAGAGGGCCTGCATCAAGACTCCAAGCCAAAAGTAATATATCAGCAAGGCCCTGCCCTCCTGGAAACCAGCACCCTAGGCATGTAATAGTCTGTCCAGCATAGCAAGGCACCACCGCAGTGATGCCACCCCCAGCACAAGCCACCAGCAAGGTCTTGACCCCACTGCTGACCAGTAGTGAAGTCCCACCTCAGGGCTGGCCACCTGTAAAACCCTATCCCTCGGGCCTATCAGCAGAGAGACCCTGTCTCCATAGCAACTCAGCAGCAGGGGCCCATCCCTGGGGCAGACCAGTAACAAGCTCAGTCAGTCATTAAAGAAAATGACAACAATGAGACAACCAACTAAAATTCATGGGATACAGCCAAAGCTGTACTTAGGATGAAATTTATATCTCTAGTTGTTTACATAAATAAAATAGAGAAAAAAGCAGAATTGGACATGGAACTGAAAAAAACATAAAGAACAAATTAAAAATCACCAACTAAACACCAAATTGGAAATCTTGAAAATCAACAGAGAGATTATTAAAATTAAAAATAAGAAAACCATTGAAATAATAAAACTAGAAGCTGGTTTTATGAAAAAAACCCAATAAAATAAATAAACCATTGGTTAATTAGATTTTTTTTAAAAGGAAAGAAGAAATTTACTAAATTACTAGTATCAAAAATGAAAGGGGTGAATTCACCACCAATGAAGAAAAAATGAAGACAATTGTTAGGAGCTATTTTTACCCAATTATATGCCAATAAATTTGACAATCTAAATGAAATGGATGAGTAGTTATAAAAATATAAATTATCCAGATAACAGAAGAATAATAACCCAATATTAGAAAAAAATGTGTAAGCTATCAATGAACTTCCTAAGAAAATATCCCCAGGAACAGAAGGATTCACTAGTGAATTCTACCAAACATTTAAAGAACAATTAATCTCAAAACTATATAAACTATTTGGGAAAAAAATAGGTGAAGTCCTACCAAATTCCTTTTAGGACACAAATATGGTGCTGATACCCAAAACAGGAAGAGCCAAACCAGATAAAGAAAATTACAGACCAATTTCCTGAATGAATATTGATGCAAAAATTTAAAATAAAATACTAGAAAGGAGATTATAGCAATATATCACAGGATCATACACCATGAGAAGGTGGGATTTATACCAAGAATGTAGGGCTCAATATTAGGTTTAATGTTAGGAAAAGTATCAGTATAATAGACCATATCAATAACAAAACCAAAAGAAATCATATGATTATCTCAACAGATGCCGAAAAAGCCTTTGACAAAATACAGCACCCGTTTCTATTAAAAACATTATAGAACATATGAATAAATGGAATTTATCTTAAAATGAGAAGTGATATTTATCTAAAACAATCAGCAAACATTATCTGTAATGGAGAGAAGCTAGAAGCCTTCCTAGTATAATTAGAAGTAAAGCAAGGATGATCATCACCACCTCTATTATTTAATATTGTACTAGAAATGTTAGCTATAGCAATAAGATAAGAAAGAGAAATTAAAGGAATTAGAATAGGCAATGAGGAAATAATACTACCACTTTTTGCAAATGATAGGATGCTTTACTTAGAAAATCCTAGAGAATCAACTAAAAAACTACTTGAAATTATTAACAAGTTTAGTAACGTTATAGGATACAAAATAAGCCCACATAAATCATCATCATTTCTACATATTACCAATAAAGTCTAACAGAAGAGATAAAAAGAGAAATTCCATTTAAAATAACTGTAGAAAACACAAATATTTGGGAGTCTATCTGCCAAGACAAACCTCAGAACTATATGAATACAACTATAAAGCACTTTTCACAAGGTCAGATCCAAACAAATGGAAAAATATCAATTGCTCGTGGGTAGGCTGAGCTAATATAATAAAAAATACAATTCTATGGAAATCAATCTATTTATTTAATGCTATACCAATCAAACTATCAAAAATTATTTCATAGAACTAGGAAAAATAAATAACAAAATTCATCAGGGAGAAGAAAAGTTCAAGGATTTCAAGGGATTTGTGAAAACAAATGTGAAAGAAGATAGTCTAGCCATACAAGATATCAAACTTTATTATAAAGTGGTAATTATCAAAATAATCTGTTACTGACTAAGAAATAGAATGGTGGGTCACTGGAATACATTAGGTACAAATTACATTATAATAAATGATCACAGTAATCTAGTATATGTTAAACTCCCAAATCCAAGTTTTTGTAACAAAAACTCATTATTTAACAGAAAAAGCTTGGAAAACAGTATGGCAGAAACTCTGTATAGACCAATGTCTCACAACATATACCAAGATAAGGTCAAAATGGGTACATGATTTACACATGAAGGGTGATAACATAAGCAAACTAAAATAATTTATCTGTCAGACTTATGAATAAGGGAAGAATTGAGGTAAAAAGAAGATATAGAGAGCATTACAAAATATAAAATAGATAATTTTGGTTATATAAAATTAAAAAGCTTTTTGCACAAACAAAATCAATACAGCCAAAATTACAAGGAAAGCAGAAAACTGGGGAAAAGTTTTTGCAACAAGTATCTCTAATGAAGATCTCATTCTTACATGGAGAACCGAGTTAAATTCATAAAACTACATCATTCCCCAATTGATAAATGTTCAAAGGATATAAAAAGGAAGGTTTTAGATGAAGAAATCAAAGGTATCTATAATCATGAAAAAATGTTCTAAATTACTTCTGATCAGAGAAATGCAAATTAAAACAACTCTAAAGTATCACATCTATAAGAGTGGTTAATTGACAAAAAAGGAAAATGTTGGATGTTGAAGGGGATGTGGGAAAACTGGAAAATTAATGTACTGTTGGTGGAGTCATCAATTGATCCAATCATTCCGGAGAGCAGTTTGGAACTATGCACAAAGGTATATAAAACTGTGCATACTCTTTGATCCAGCAATGCCACTGGCAGTTTTACATCCCAAAGATATCCAAAAAAAAAAAAAGAAAAGAAAAGAAAAGGAAATGGACCTATTTGTACAAAACTATGTATAGCAATTCTTTTTGTGGTGGCTAAGATTTGGAAATCAAAGGTTTGTTCATCAACTGGGGAATGGCTAAACATTCTAGGGCACATGATTTTAATGGAATATTATTATGCTATAAAAAAATGACAAGCATGTTGATTTCAGAAAAATCTGGAACATGATAAGTAGTGATGTGAACAGAATCTGGAGCATAGTAATGTGCGTAGTAATAGCAATATTGTTTGATGAAGAAATGTGAATGACTTAGTTTTTCTCAGCAATACAATGATCTAAGACAATTCCAAAGGACTCATCCTCCTCCAGAAAAAGAACTGATATCCTTTGAACATAGACTGAAGCATGCTATTTTTCACTCTCTCTCTTTCATTTTTTTTATTCAAGTCTTCTTGTACAAAATAACTAATATGGAAACATCTTACATAATTGCATGTGTATTACCTATATCCGATTGCTTACTATCTAAGGGAGGAGGTAGGGAAGTGAGGTATAGGATTTGGAACTCAAAACTTTAAATAAAAATGTTTAAAATTTTTTAAGAAAAACTTCAATAATCAATATGTACTTTGGTAGTTGGCAACTTTAATGGAAAGGTGGGAATACATAAGCATAGCAAGAAATAGATTGAACAATATGGACCAGGAACAAAGAATGACTGGAACTAAAGACTAAAAAACTATACAAAAGTGTTCTGCTTATTTATCATATGTACTTTCCCCAAGAAAATATTTGAATGGTGCTAGATGTTATGAGCAAGGAATAACATCATAAAAATTATCCTGATTATATTTTAATGGCCTGTGAAAAACTTATTGCTGATGAGGGAGTCATTCCCCAACAGGTATCTATATTTAATCAGATTTATTAAAGCAAATATGATAGTACAAAGTAAAAAATAAATAAATAAAGGAAATGAAGGTGATTAAAAATAAAACATCAATGATGACAAATAAAATTGAATAAATGAAATGATATATTACACGATTAAACTCCAATCTAACCAATTTAAATAAGTTATTGATGGAAAATGGAATATATAGAATATAAACTCACTTGCCAAGTAGAAAGATATGGCAGCCAAAGGCAACTGCTATTTAGAATATAACTTTGTAACTTGGAAAGTATGATAAAAGATTATAAAAGCAACACTGTCTCACAAAACAGCCAAAAGCAAGAGGGAGAAACAGGTTAAAGAAAATATGGCTAGAAAACCAATTAATCAGTGATCCTGAGATATTTAAGGATTAAAATAGAAAGGAGAGCAAAAAAAAAAAAAGAAGAGGTCTACACTTAAAAAATTTTTTTTCAGTAGTATCATATATCCAAGTGTACTGATACGGGAGATAAAATGATACTAACAGAACAAAGGATGAGAAATTGAACTAAACCAAGTTTATAAAGAGGAGGTCCATACAATTGCGAAAACAATGAACTATTGATACCCAAGATGCCTGAAGGAGGGAAAGACACTAAAACGATGGGAAAATTTTTTAGACCTTATTAATTCTGACAAAAGACAATCAAGAGTATGTCAACTACTTACCTATATCTACTTTCATATTACTATAACTCTATTTACTCATCAATATATATTTGACTGAGAATAATCTACACACACATCCAGGGCATCCTCAGTGAAAGTACAAATATGCATGTATTTGAGAACAATATTTCACAATAGACTACATCATTACTATGATGGAAAACATGGAGTAGGAAATGTCATTATGCTGATATTTTGTTGACTAAAAATTTCTTTGAAAAATATAAAATCATGACCTTGTCCAACATACTTCTCATCACTAACAAAAGGAGAGGCATAAAACAGTGTGATGTATATTTGCCATAGTAAATGGAGGAGTTACAGCAGCATAAATAATTAAGAGATCACAGAATTTAGATCTGGAAGGGACATTGAACAATGAAGCTAAGCTTAGGGGTGAAGGTGATGGATTTGTGTCCAAAGGATGCTCATTGAATGGTTTAATTCAATGGTTATAAATCCTAGAGTTAGCAATCCTCATCTGTAAAGGCAGATTGTAATATCACAGTTCTGGAACTGCAAGGGATCTCAGAGATCATCTAGTTCAATCACTTCATCTTACAGATAAGTAAACTGAGGCTCAAGATTTACTGACTATCACAAAGCAAGTGTGAAGTCTGAGATTTGAACCCAGGTCTTCTGACTGAACAGTCAGTCTCTTCTAGATCTCTATTCTAGACTACTTTGATGACTAGTCATCTTTTCCAATCCTTTACCTACCATAAAAACATCTCTGAGTTTAGTTGAATAGTTCCAGTGGTATAGAATTCACTAAGTCAGAAGGCAGTCCACTTGATTTTTTATTATCTCTAATTATGGGTTGTTTCCTCATATGAAGGGTAACTAGGTGGTGCATTGGATAAAGTGCCAGGCTTGGAGTCAGAACTCTCTTTGAGTTCAAATCCAGCCCCAGGCACATACTAGCTATGTGACCCTGGGTAAGTCACCTAACCTTGTTTGCCTCAGTTTCTTCATCTGTAAAATGAGCTGAAAAAGAAAACGACAAACCATTCTAGTATCTTTGCCTAGAAAACCCCAAATGGGATCATGAAGAGTTGGGCACAACTGAAAATGACTGAATAACCATAACAAATCTTCATATGGAACCAAAATCTGCCCTTTTGTCATAACTCTATCCTCAGAAACCATTTCCTTGACCATGCTGAGCTTTATTAACTGACTTGACTCTGTAAGAGATGAAAGAAATTGACCCAGTCAGAAATTGACTCTTTATGACTTGACTCTGTAAGAGATGAAAGAAATTGACCCAGGAACAACAAAGGTGACCACACAAATTGATAAATAAACAGAAGGGCTTGCTAGTCAAATGACAAATAGTATTGCAAAGTTTGACACAACCTGACTATGTACTCTGGCTGTACGGCTGATTAGGAACATGGGCTGGAAGAGGGGCATGCTGTCTCTCTCCCCTTGTTGACATCACCAACCACCCTGGCGTTGCTAAGATTCTTTACATTGCTAAAGATGTTCTGTGGCTGAGCTGCAAATGGTGGTTTTAATTTAACTTTTGAGCAGTTGCAGATTTTGTCTTTGACAGAGAAATTGACATTTATGTAATCGCCTTAAGTTTCTAGAACTTCAGGCCCAGTAGGTGAGCCTATCTCTCTAAATCAATTCCTTGAGAATCCGTCCTTCCGCCATCAAGATGTGCCAATGGACAGAGGTTGTGGGACCCTGGGGCAAAAGGAATTAATTTAAAAATTAAGTACTACTCTCTATTTCTGCACTTAAACTCCTTCATGAAAGATGTAGATAGGACATCTGAGCTCACTGATATAGAGAATGAATGCAAGTCAGCTCCATCCCTGGAAGCTAACATCTAAAAGTTTAGGAAACTTGTCCAGGGTTGCACAGCCAATAGATGTCAGAGGCGTTATTTGAACACATACTTTTCTGGCTCCAAGACCAACTCTTTATCCACTATGCCACATTGCTTCTCAGAAAGAAATGGGATAAATGAGAATAATTCAATTTCTACAATATTTTAATATTTATAAAACCCTTTCTCCTCATAACAAATCAGTACTATAAAGGTTCTAGGATTCAAAACCAGGAGAGACCTTAGAAGTTATCTAGTTAAACTTCATTAAGAAATAAGCAAACTGAGGCCTAGAGGGGGCTTGCCCAGTGCCACACAAGGTATGAATAATAAGGCAGAGACTTGGGATCCAGGCTGTCTGGCACAGTCAATATTCTTTCCACTACATATTAGGTAGTGCAGATATTGTAGTTCCCATGTTACAGATGAGAGAAAACCAATTAAAATTTTAGAAAAGAGGGAAAAGATGAAGGGAATAAGCACTTCCAAAGCACCTACTATGTGCCAAACACTCAATACCCTACTTGCTTGACAAATATTCTCTCATCTCATTTTAGGATTAGATTTTAAGATTATACATCTAGACTGTGAAGGAACTTTACAGGTCATATAAGCCAGCTCCTTCATTTCTTAGTAGAAAAAACGGACACTTAGGGAGGGTAAAGTCACTGAGTGGAAATACCAGGATTTGAACAGTCCCCTTCTCATTCTGCTCCATCAAGGAGCTTAGAGAGTCTTGTAGACTTACTCAGGGCCATGCATCTGTTAAGTGTCAGAACTCTGACTGAGGTCTAGAAGCCTAACTAAAGCAGTGATTCTCAAAGGGCATGCCACCCAAATCCTCTTGACCCTTGACATTTTCCCAGGCCCAGTGGCAGTTTGCTGCCTGCTCTTCTTGGTTTGGCATTGGAAAAGTCACAAGGGCAGTTCTACCTACAAGGGTTTAAACTACCTCCTTTGCTGCAAATCCTGAGGAAGCAAAGAAAGAAAAGAGTGATGGGTGTCTATGGGAAAGAAGAGGCCAAGGGGAATAAATCATAATGCCTGGGTAATGGGTCTGGCACCTCACCTGTCTGAGGATCCTTCATTATTGCCAACGTTAGTGTTTAGGGGCAGCTACAATGGGCAGTGATAAAGCACGAGCCTAGAGTCAGGAAAACCTGAGTTAAAATATGACTTCAGATACTTACTAGCTGTGTGACCACAGGCAAATCACTTGACCCTGTTTGTCTCAGTTTCCTGATCTATAAAATGAGCTGTAAAAGGAAATCACTCCAGTATCTTTGTCAAGAAAACCCCACTTCTCTCAGTTTTCTCATTTGTAAAATGAGTGGGTAGGACTTGTTGACCTCAAAGGTCTCTTCAAATTCTAAATATGTGATCTCAGCCCTCAAAAATAATCAGAGAAAAGATGACAACATCACTGATTTTCAGCAAAGGATTTGACAAAGCCTCCCATGATATCACTGTGGATAAGATGGAAAGACAGTCCAGATAATAATAAGATTAGGGATCTTTGAAATGAATAAGGAAGTAGACCCAAACAGTGGAGAATAATTGATCTGCCTTAAGTGAAATGCCATGTTGTTTTGTTGCAAAATCTATTCCAACTAATCTCTTTACCAATGTATTGAATAAAGGCACCATTGGTAGGCTTGTAAGACCTTGAGATTACAGATATATAATATATATCTGTATATGTATATATAATATCTGTATATATAATATATGGAGCAGATATATAATATATTGGTCAATAGAATTATGATCTAAAAATATTTGAAAAGCTTACAACCTAATAGCGACAGAGTTCAAGCCCTATACTTAGATTAAAAAACTTACCTATATCATTGCAATATAGGTAAGCTAACACTGGATAATAGTCTGTATGGGGGAAAAAGAGGAAGAAAGGAAGAAAGAAAGAAAGAAAGAAAGAAAGAAAGAAAGAAAGAAAGGAAGGAAGGAAGGAAGGAAGGAAAGAAAGGAAGGAAAGAAAGGAAGAAGGAAGAAAGAAAGGAAGAAGGAAGGAAAGGAAGGAAGGAAGGAAAGAAGGAAGAAAGAAAGAAAGAAAGAAAGAAAGAAAGAAAGAAAGAAAGAAAGAAAGAAAGAAAGAAAGAAAGAAAGAAAGAAAGAAAGGAAGAAAGGAAGGAAGGAAGGAAGGAAGGAAAGAAGGAAGGAAGGAAAGAAGGAAGGAAGGAAGGGAAAGAAAGAAAGGAAGGAAGGAAAGAAAGGAAGAAGGAAAGGAAGGAAGGAAGGAAAGAAGGAAAGAAAGGAAGGAAGGAAAGAAGGAAGGAAGGAAGGAAGGAAGGAAGAGAAAGAAAGAAAGAAAAGAAAGAAAGAAAGGAAGGAAGGAAGGGAAAGAAAGGAAAGAAGGAAGGAAGGAAAAGAAAGAAAGAAAGGAAGGAAGGAAGAAAGAAAGGAAGACGGAAAGAAAGGAAGGAAGGAAAGAAGGAAAGAAAGAAAGAAAGGAAGGAAGGAAGGAAGAGAAAGAAAGGAAGAAAGGAAGAAAGAAAGGAGGAAAACTGAGTCTTTTCATGGTATGCAATTTCTACTTGGTCAGAGATTTGGAAGAACTGCTTGTTAAATTTTCAGCATACGCATTCACATCTCTGAAATCAGCAAATGATACAACTTAGGGCCAGAAATAGTTTTGTTGATTGTCTCTAGACTTAAGAAAGTGACAGAGAAAATATTAATAATATGGACTAAACCTAAAAGTGCCCGGCATACATTTATTTTTTAGAGAGCTGGTTGTTAATATTTACTGGAATACCACTGCATGAGTCAACAACAAGACCTGGCATCCAAAACAATTGCTGAAGTTCTCCACATTAGTGATAGAAGCATGCTATTGAGCATGAAGGACACAGTGGTTTCAAGATGTGCTGTGTTCAAAGTATACCTAGAGGGTTCAATTCCAGGCACAGCATTTGAGGAAGTGCATTAACAAATTTGGACATTTCCAGAGAAAGGCAAGCATAGTGGAGCATTCCCTAGGAAGAAAATTATATTCCTCTGAGACTACACAAGTTTTATCTTGTATCTATCTTGTTTCTACATAGTTTGCATGCTGTCTTCCCCATCACCCTATGAGCAGATCCTTTTCTTTTTCCCACTTTTCTTTGTATCTCCAATACTTGGAACATAGTAGGTGCTCAATAAATACTACTTGACAGACTGAATATATAAGGATTGACTAAAGAAACTGAGGGGAAAGAAAGAGAAAACATTTTGGAGAGATTATGGTTGCATTTTAATATTTGAAGGTCCATTAATCATGTAGAAGAGATTTCATTTGTTCAGCTTAGACCAGAGGGCAACACTTGAAAGATCGGATAGAAGCTGCAAGAGGCAAATTGTAGTTTCATATTAGGGAAAACTTTCTAACCATCAGAGCTATTCAAAGTGGAATGGGTTATGGTGGGATGTACAATGGGATGTTCTCCTTCACTAGGCAATACACATATGCATACTCAGATCCTGGTTGGACTTGATACCCAATGAAATCCTTTTAACCATCTAAACTGGTCTTATGCCCTACACAACACACAGAGGAAAGAAGAACCAGGTAACCTGACCCACAGACATTATTATGGCTCTTCTTTTTGACTGGATGACTCCTTCCAGAACCCCCATTACCCAGGAGAAGCATCTCTTCTTTTCTCAGCAGGTTGCAATCCAGACTCCTCTACCATACTCCCATGAGAAGGCCAAGTACCTTCCCTCCTCCCCCTTTTCTCCTTTGGCTTCCTTTTATGTTTTATCTTTCCCTATTAGAATATATGCTACTTGAGAGAAGAGCCTACTTTTCTTTGGATGGGCTTATATTTGAATCCATCACAATGCCTGATACATAGCTCGGAGAGGGGAATGGCAAACTACTCCAGTATCATGCCCAAGGAAACCCCAAATGGGGTCACAAAGAGTTGGACACACTTGAAAAACTATTGAAAGACAGCTGGCAGACAACAAATACTTATCAATTCGTGCTGATTGACCTTTATTCAGCAACTAATTATCTGTTTCTTCATCTAAAATGTGAGTCACTTTAGTGACTTGTAGGATCCCTCTAACTCTACAATTCAAAGTCTCAAAGTCAAACTTGCTTTATGATGTCCCCTCCCCTCTCCCAAATCTTATCTCTGAATGTTACACACTTTGTAATTCATCCAGCTGATTTTGCAGTACAACCATTATAAACTGGAGCTTTGACAAGGACAATAGACAAGGATAGTGCCAGAAGGAGAGAGAGATGTGAAACTGGGAGTGGAGGAGAACTCCAGAAAAACTGAGGAGCTGCATGAGTAGTAAAAAGAGCTTCTTGAATGAGAGGCTTTGTAGCTAGGTGACTGAGCAAGTATCCCTGGGCTGTGATCTCCTGTCTACAAAAAGAGAGGGTAGGACTTCCATGATGGTCTTCCATTCCATCTCTAAAACCTTGTCTAGCCCATTTTAGCTGTGGGGAAAGGCAAAAAGGAAAGGACGTAATTCTAAGTCATTTCATTCTAGGGCTGTGAGAATAATTCAAAATCCATTTTTTATACAAGAGTCAAAACCAGCCAATATTCATATCCGTTTCAGACCCTCAGCCCTCACTCATTTTATGTTCAATCCTTACCTACTTAGGAAAGATGGAAGGAAGGAAAGAAGGGAGGGAGGGAGGAAAGGAAGAAGGGGAAAGGGAAAGACGAAAACAAGCATTTATTAAGTATCCACTATGTGCCAGGCATTGTGCTAAGTGCTTTTTACAAATATTATCTCATTAAATCCTTAGAACAACCCTGAGAGGTAGGTACTATTATTACCTTCATTTTTCATAAAAGAAACTAAGGCAGATAGAGGTTGAGTAACTTGCCAAGGGTCAAAACTCTAATAAGTACCTGAGACCTGACACCTGACTCAGGCTGTCCTGATTTCACTCCCAGAGCTCTAACCACTGCACCACCTAGCTGCGCTAGTTAGGGGGTGGGTTCCTTGGATTGGTGAGTCCTGTTTTTCTTAACTGATCTCCTTGCTTTCAGTTTCTCCCATCTCTACTCTAACTCTCACACTACCACCAAAATCATCTTTCTAATACAGAGGTCCTAGAATGCCATTTCTTTGCTCAAAAACCTTTAATAATACCCCTTTACCTACTAAAGAAGACACAAAATCCTTCACCTGGCATTTGAGGGTTTCCAAAATGAGTCTCCAATCTACCTTTTCGATCTTATTTTGTATTGTTCTTCTCATATGCTATGGCTTAAATTCCCAGCTTTAAGGAATGGCTAATCTCATTTGCCCTTCTTTAAAACTCTACTCTGTCAGGATACCCTGTAATTATTTCTTTTCCTTGTCTGCAGGTGAAGGATCTTGCCCCAGGGAAAAAGGTTTTATAAAGAAAAGTGGGAAGGACAGTGGGACAACTCATAAAGTTACAAATTGAGAGTTAGTAGGGACATTAGAAATTACTTCATTCATCCCCTTCCATTTTATAGATATAAAAACTAAGGCCCAGAAAGGAAAAAAATGTACTCTCCTGAGGTCACATCATCAATAAAGTTAATACCCACAGTCTTTTACTCCAAAGAAAGCACTATTCCTACTATACTAAGTTGACCCCAGGCACCTCAAAATAGATAAATTGATGGACCTGGAGTTAGGAAGATCAGAGTTCTAATTCTTTCTTAGACATTTACAAGCTGTGGGACACTGTGCAAGTAATCCTCTTTCAGAATGTGTTTCCTTATCTGTAAAATGGGGATAGTAATAGACCTACCTCACAGGTTTGTTGATAAGCTATGTAAGTATAGGTAGCACTTTGCAAACCTTAAAGGACTATATAAATAGGAGCTATTATTGTTAATATTATTACTTTCTAATAAGGATAAGCCCTCCCCCAAAAACCCCACCGTGGCTGTCCTTTCATTCTTTACAGCTACCTAACCATACCTGTCCTTCTAAGGTACATGGGCTTGTCTAAGCTCTCCTAGCTTAAGTGAGCTAAGAAAACTCCTCTGGCTTTTAACTCTGCTACCCTGGCAGAGGGCCTCCCTGGGCCCTGTTGGTGTAACTTTCCCAGGCCAGCTACTTGTAGCCCCTTGGGATAAGAACAAGTCAAGTCAAGTGAAGGAGTGTCTGTCTACACCTCCCACTGCACTCTCCACTGAACAGCTGCTGCTGTTAAACTACAGATAAGAAATTAAAATATGGACTCCCCAGAGGAAGAACACAGATAACTCACCAAATAAAAAGTGACACTAAAGAGAAATGACAATAGCCAGACATCGCAGGCCAGGGGGAAAAATATGGTAATGAGGGGTTCTGCATTGTCGAATGATTACTTATAATAATTACCCTTGAGTTTCATATTTTCTCCCTCATTTGTCCCCTTCCACATCATCAACTGCAAAACAAGACCTTTCTGGCCCACTGAATGACGTCCGTCTTGGGCTTGACGTCAAATGAGTCATTAGCTGTCCTCCTGTTGCAGGTACCACCCACAGGTATTTTTTCAAGCTGTGAGGGCCCCCTGCACATTCCCTGCTTCCTTCCAAAGGCACCTGAAACAATTCCATTTGACACTTCTGGGCAAATAATAGAGGTAACCTATGAGGATGAGAACTCAGTTTTCCTGCTCCTGCCCTTGTGGAAAAAGCACACATTACGAGTGAAAATCAACGATTGTAGTGAAATCTACAGAGTCAAGAGTGAGTGTGGTGGAATGGAAAGAGTACAGAACTGATTTCAGGGGACATGGGTTGGAATCTTGGGTAAGCTACTACCCAAGTGATCTAAGGCAAATCACTTCTCATCCTGGTGATTCAGTTTTCTCCTCTATAACATGAGGGTGTTGGAATAGATAATCTCTAAGTTGCCTTCCAGCTCTACATCCTATAACTTGAAACTCAGCACCATGCTTGGTCCATTTCTGTTTTGTACTCAGATTTCTACTGACTCTATGATTTTATAAATTCTTGTCTTTCCTTCCTTCAACTCCAGCTGGAAAGCCACTCTTGATTCCCTTAATGGTTAACTATCTTTCCTCTACAGATCTCTACAGTTATAATATATAACATTATGTATCGTAAGGGCCAGCTTTAGAGTCAGGGTAATTCTGGTTTAAGACTTGTCTTTGAAAACTACTAACTGAGAGATCACAGGAAAATTACTTAACTAACTTCTGGTCTGGTCTGCTCAAGGGAACTCTAAAACTATAAATTAAATGAAGTTGCTGATGATATGCATCAATGGAGTCAGTTTCTACAACAGGAGTTCTTTATATCAATGAGATTATAGTCCTTCATCCCATCCTTTGAATTTTTTCTTCCTACCAGACTGAAAACTTCTTGGGGAAAAGACCATTTCTTATGCAAGTTTTATACCTTGTGATAGAGCTCTGCAATACATATATCTCTTAATAGATATTTTTATATTGCTTTTTTTTTGCTGCAGAAAATCAAGGTCATGTTTGAGGCATAGTAAGATCAGGTAGGTGGTGAAGTAAATAAGAGTACTGGTGCTGGAGTGAAAAAGATCTGAGTTCAAACATAGCCTCAGACACTTAACTAGCTTTGTGACCCTGGGCAAGTCACTTAACCCTGTTTGCCTTAGTGTCTGTAAAATGAGCTAGAGAAGGAAATGGCAAACCACTCCAATATCTTTGCTAAGAAAGGCTCAAATGGGGTCGCAAAGAGTCAGTCATGACTGAAAAATGACTGAACAACATAAACAAAAGACCAGATTGGGTTGAGTGGAGGATTATTAGACAGTAATAAGAAAGGAAAAGGGGCAACTAGATGGCACAGTGGACAGAGTGCCAGACCTAGAGTCAGGAAGACTCCTTTTTGTGAATTCAAATCAGGCGTTAGACACTCACCAGCTATATCGCCCTGGGCAAGTCACTTAAATTTCTTTGCCTCTATTTCCTCATCTGTAAAATGAACTGGAAAAGGAAATGGCAAACTATTCTAGTATTTTTTTTTCCAAGAAAAACCCAATTGAGATCACAAAGGACTAGACAAAACTAATTAATCAAAAACCATTAAAAAACCAAATCTCATGTATGTAGTTAGTTATGCTAAGTTAGGTTCGGCTTCTAAAGGATCTTCAAGCTGAGGTCAAGCTAAGGAGTTAGGCCTTTATCTTACAGGTAGTGAGGAGCCGCTGGAGATTTTAGAACTGTGAAGTACTAAGATCAGAACCGTGCTTTAGGAAATTGACCATTTCCTGCCCAATTTAGTTCAAGTTTTATCATAGATTTAAATCTGAAGTGGCAAAACATTTCACGCACATGTACACAGATATATTTATTTATATTTTAGGTACGGTTTATATTCTGGACTAGCTCACAAACCTATCTGGTCTACGGACCAAACTTTAGAAAAGTATGTCTCAGCACCACCTTCAGATGCTGTGGTAACTATCCTTGCCTGTAATTCTATACCAGTTTAATCAACTTGACCGCTGGCTTTATGCCCCAGGATCTGACTTCATCATTTTTTGACCAAGGCATATGGTATTTTTCAAGGCAACTGACGATGAGTTAGGCTGAAAAGGCTTATCCAAAAACATGGCTATTTGTTCAAAGGACATCCTAATAGATCTTTCATCTTTATATGGTACAAAAATAAATATGGAGGAAATAAAGCTGCTTAATGGTGTACAAAACAGGGACATTTTGTACTACAAAGATGATGGTGTTTGTCTGTGTTCTGATGGGGAGGAAAATATTTTCAACCTGAGGACTGACACACAGAAAACAAAACAAAATAAAGATCAATTAAGGGCCACATAAAAAAGCAGGTTATTTCAGTGTTCTCTTTTTGAAGGAACATGAAATGTGCAACTCATAAAAAGTAGAATTAGAAGGCATCTTGGGGTCATTTAGTCCAATTCCTACACCAAAAACAATCCATCTTAACAATACCTGCCCTTTAAATGAAAATGTATATGAAATTATAATTTTCTCAATACTGCAATGACTCTCCCTCCAGTGATTACAAATTACAGGTCATCCACACCTGCCCATTCTGGCAAACTTGAATCTATATCCTCCCATACGTTCACCTCCAGAGGTCCGCTCAACTGTTCTGGGGGGTCTTCCTTGTTTTTTTGATGACATCAGTGAAGGACATCAATGAAGCATGTGGCCTATCCCCCTGCCAACCCCTGGAAGCCTATTTTCTCTTACTATGGCATAGTGCCTGGGATACAGTTGGTGCTTAATAAATGCTTACTATCACACATTTCCTGATGGTATTCTTTATTTCTCCTTTGTTTCCAAAGTTCCTCATTGATTATGTGTTACAGAAAATAAAAATGCCATAAGGAACACACACACTTCCCAAAAGCAGATTTTCAATTTGGAGGCTCTTTATCATTTGAGAGTTGGTATGGGGATATTGAGAAATTTGTCTGGGTCATATGGTTGATATTTGTCGATCAGGACTCAGAGAGGCATAGATTTTTAGGGTTGAGGGATCTTAGAAGACATCAAAGGCAAGCCCTCCAGTCCCAGTCCCCACTTTACACATGAGGAAAGTGAGGGTCAGAGAAGTGTATTCGAGGGGAAGGAGTACTGACACCGGGAGCTGGGGATCTTTGGTTTCAAAGACCACTTCAGGTGTTTACTCCCAGTGGGACTGGAGGCAAGTCATTTAACTGAGCCTCAGTTTCCTTCTCTGTAAAATGATGATGGTCTCTGAGGTACCCTTTAAGAAGTAACTTGCCCAGGATCTCACTGCCAGTAAGTGCCAGATACTCCTGACTCCAAGACCAGTTTCCTCAGGTTATTATGCTTTTCATAATAGAATCAATCAACAAGGATTTATTAATTTGGTGTGATATAGTAGAAAGATCACAGGGCAAGAAAAACCCAAGTTCAAATCCAGCTTCAGTCACTTACTAGTTGTGTGATCCTGAGCAAATCACTTGACCTCTGTTTGCCTCAGTCTCCCCATCTTTAAAACAGGGATAATAATAGCACTTACTTTGCAAGGGTGTTGAGATGATCAAATGAGATAATAATTATAAAGAACTTAGCATAGTATCTGGCATACAGTAGGTACTCCATAAATCCTAGCTATTACTACTACTCCTACTCCTACCCCTCCTCCTCCTCCTCCTCCTACATACTTACTATGTGCCAAGTACTATGCTAAGGGCCAAGGATACAAAAACAAAAAGCCATTGTCTTCAAGGAGCTTATTCAAGGAAAGCAAAGAGAAAAAAGAGAAGTGAGTTGGGTAACAAGAGAAAAAAAAGAAAAAGTCAAAAGTCTTTTGTATAGAGAGAAGGGAAAACTAAAAGAGGGAAGGAAGGGAAGAGGACAACAGTGCCATCTCCTTCCTCTCTGTCCTTCCTACTGAAGGATTCTCTAGACTGAAGCCTGCCATTCATTCTACCACTGCCTTTCCAACTGGGGGTGGGAGAGGGGCTTAATCTTTCAAATCTGGACCTCCTGCCCAAGTGCCTCCTCTGGTGAAATCATCCCATGGCCCATTATACCAAACTCTCCCACCAAACTTGACATCCCACTTTAGTCATCTCCTCTCGCTAATCCCACCTCAAGCATCATCTCTTTCCCAGCTCTAGGAAAAGGAATCAAGTCAATCCTGCCATTGCTCAATGAACTCCAGTAGCTCCTCATTACTTCCAAGGACTACACTCTCCATTCCTAGGATTTTGGAGAGAGAACAAAACATAAATTTTCTCTGGGCAAACCACTCTTTCTCTATTTGAATACACACACCTTGAGGACCCTGTCTTACTTCTGAGTCTTCTGCCCAGATAGCTTAGCACAATGCTTAATTTTTTTTCCTTCATTTTCTTTTTGAGCAGTCTTTTCTGTTCTACAACAATGGATTTCAGAAGGGAAATATTCTACTACTCTTCCATTTTAATTAGCTACTATTAACTGTTCAGGGTAGCTGGGTGGTGAAATAGAGCACAGGGTTTGGAATTAGGAAGACTCATCTTCCTGAGTTCAAATTTGACCTCAGACACTTAGCAGCCGTGTGCCAAAAGGCAAGTCACATAACCCTCAGTTTCCTTGTATGTAAAATAAGCTGGGGAAAGAAATGGAAAAACCATTCCAGTACCTTTGGCAAAAAGAAACTCAAACATAAAACAAGCAAACAACAAAAAAAAAACCCAAATGGGATCAGAAAGAATAGGGCATGACTGAAACGAATGAGTAAAAATCAACTGTTCCACTGTCTAAAGTTTGTAAGGCTCCAACAGTGAATATGCCTTAACAAGCAGCTTTAGTACTCATTTTCTGGGCTGAAGGGACTTTAAAAGTTCCCAGGTCTAAACCACTTATGAATATGAATTAAAGAGCCAAGAATTACCTCGAATCAAGGCAAGTCAGCAAACGTTTATTAAGTGCCTACTATGTGCCAGGAAGTGTACTAAGCACTGAGGATACAAGGAAAGGAAGGAAATGCAAATAACTATACAAACAAGATGTATTCAGGATGAATTAGAGATAATCACACAGGGAATTCAGGAGCATTAAAAAGGATAGGATACAGTTCTTTTAGAAGATGATATTTTTATAAGCCATGGCAACAGAGGCAGAGAAAAGTAGATTAAGCGAGAGCCAGGTATAGGGGATAGCCAGTCTTGTTTGAGCAAGGAAGTCACTATCACTGGATTTTAGAGTATGTGGAGGGGAGTAAACTGTAAGAAAACTAGAATGTTTGAAGGGGGCAAGTTATTAAAGGGCTTTTAGCCAGAAGATTTTATATTTGATTTTGGAAGTAGCAGGGAGCTACTGGAGTTTACTGACTTGGGTAGAGTCCTTCCTCAAACCAAATCTAGTTCTCATTCCCATTCATGGCATAGCCTTGGTCACTCATTCACTCATTCTTTCATTTTAATCTAGCAAGCATTTATTAGTTATCCACTATGTAATATATACTATGCTATATATTATATATGTCCAGGACTTTGGCAGTTGAGAAAGAAAGGAAGAAAGAGAGAAAGAAGAAAAAAAAGAAAGGAAAGAAAAAAGAAGGAAAGAAAGAAGGAAGGAAGGAAAGAAGGAAGAAAACCATTTCCTAATCTCAAGGAATTCATAATCTAGTAAGGGATGCAAGGAAGGGAAAGTATGGCGAACGTCAGGCACCAATGGACATGGCACAAATAGGAATTCATACAAATTAAGAGGCATAGAAATGTTTAATGACTAAAAGAGTAAAAGATCTGTGCCAGAAGAGGATCCCAGGTATATAGGGGAAAATAAGGGAATAAAACCAAGAAAAACTACATTTACAAAGGCATTGAAAGATGATCATCACTTTTTGCCAAATAAAGAAAGGGAGCCTCCTAAAATCTTAGGGCTAGAAGGAAACTTGGAGGTCACCCCGTCTAACCCTCGCTCATATAGCAATCATTTCTGTAATCAGTCAGTTAATAAGCAACAGGAAAGGGAGGTGGTCACCCAGCTTAGAGACCATGGTGGGGGGAGCCCACTGCTGTCCCAAGGACGTTCATCCCATTTTAGGCAGCTCTCTAATCCACAGGAAGTTTTTCCTATGTCAAGCCTAACTACGCCTCTTTGCAATTTCTATTTATTGCTTCTGTCCAAGTAGAACAAGTGGAATCCATCTTCCAGGTAACAGCTTATCTTACACTGGAAGGCAGGTACCCTCTTCCCTAGAGGGCACATGGTTTGTTCTTTTAGTTAGCTTTCCTCAGGCAGAGTCAGAATCAAAGCAAGGTCTCCTGATCCAAAGCTAGTGCTCTCCAATGAATCTCTGGAACGGAGAAAAATCTCTGGGCCAAACTGTTAAAGGAGGGAGCAGGATGTAAAAAATCACGAAATTTTATAAACAAAATCATCCTGAGGGGCTCAAAAAAATCAAACCCAGAACTCAGGATGGCTCCTGGGCCAGAAGTCTCCTACCGCTATCATATTCATAGGAAATGTAGTAGAGTGGAGGGAGCTCTGAATCAGGAGAGCATGTGTTCAGATCTGTTCAAACCAGGCAAGTCACATCATCTCTGGACTTCAGTTTCCTCATCTGAAAAGTGGGCACAATGATAGATGCATACTATTAAGAGCACACCTCTGATCTAACTTACCTATGCATACTAGGGCAAGTCACTTTACTGTGTCTCAGTTTCCTCCAAGAGGTAAAATGAGAGGGATTAGTCTAGATGCCCTCTGAAAGAACTTCCAACTCTAAATCATGATTTTACCATTATAGTCTCTATCTAGCCTGGGATATCCCTGCTCTTCTGTCAAGACCAAGAGAGACTATTCCTCCCCTTTCCTCCAAATTAAGCTTTGGAGCCTCACCTTGGGACTGAGCTGTTCCAATTAATGAATGACTACAAATTCACTTAACTCACTACATCCAGCTGCCCCTTTCATGCTATGCATCCCCAATACCCTGCCAGGTGCTATGTTGCTAAGGAATAGTGATCAAATCAACATTACCACTGCACCTGTAAAAGGAAGTGACAATCAACTGTTCTAATATTCCTTGTACCATTCATTCTATGTAATTCTAAGGCTCTCTATCCTGGAGACCAGTGATGGTATGCTGGATAGAATGCTGGGCCTAGAGTCAAGAACACCCTAGTTCAAATCTGGCTCCAGATGCTACCTGGGTGACCCTGGGTAAGCCACTTTACCCTGTTTACCTCAGTTTCCTCATCTGTAAAATGAGTTGGAGGAGGAAATAGCAAAATCCTCGAGTAACTTTGCCAAGAAAACCTCAAATGGAGTCAAGAAGAGTCAGACACAACTGAAATGACTCAACAGCAGCAACGACATTTTGGGAAACCTCTACCTAATGTGTATTGTCTCCCCCATTAGTATGCACCTTGAAGGTGCACACTGTTATACACTTCATTCTTCTATTTGAATTCCCCATTGCCTAGAAATGTGCCTTGACACACAGCAGGTACCTATTAAATGCCTCTTCATTCACCCACCCTAAGTACCTATCCCCTCCCTTGCAGGATTATTGCAGAAAGGACTTTGTAAAATTTAAAGACACTATAGAAATGTGAGTTTTCTGGTAGAATGAACCTTTAGCCAAAGCTTCATGGAAGTTAAATGATAAATACTCATTTTCACACACATTCCTACTGCCCTAGAATGCCATGTAATCAATAAATCTATAGCTTCATCCTAGGGGAGGGCAGCACAAAGTGCCTGGAAGAGAGAGGAATCATTAAAACTGAAGCCTGAAAAGAGGCTCTGAAAAGAGCCCTCTACTTCTGCACAGAGAGTCACCCAGAACCCTGGGTTGCATCACTTAACCTTCCCGTGTCCCACTGTGACTAGCTCTATAGTGGGGGAGAATGCTGATTGCTGAGTTTTAAATTTCTATAATATGAACTCCAGTGCCCCTCCTGGAAATTTTATAGCAAGCGAGGGATAAAAATAAATTATTGGTTAAGTACTTGCTGCAGTGCATTTTCAGCTTGTAGCCAAGATACCTTTGCGCCCTGTGGGGAGCATAAAATGCTTAATTAACACAATTAAACTCATTTCAAAATATGTACTATGCAGTGAAGTCCTGTGTTAAACCATGAGAACACAAGAAGAAAATAGCCCCAGCCCTCAAGGAGCTCACATTAGTCATAGGGTTTTGGGAACTGACTGGCCGTCTAGGATTCATGGTTCAGAGGGCCAAGGATTCCCTTCCAGCCCTGACAGAAATTTGGACCATCATGCTCTTGGAACCCAAAGGAAGACTTGGGTCACATTTGGGCATGTTGAAAGAAGAATATGCAGTCTTCTATGGGGAAAAAAATGAGAAGAAACCAGGACTGCAGCCTTTAGTTTCTTCTGAACCAATTCTTTAAGAGCCCTAATGTTCCCCAACTGAATGTAATAGAATGTAGTTGTGTGTCTCTGGTTTTCTCTTTGTGCTGTTTTTGGGTCTGGCTAGCTTGGCCTCTCTTCCCTGGTCCAGTTAATTTTTCAAGTAGAATGATTTTTATCTATAGTCTTAGATTGTCTATCTAGCATCACCTAGAGGCATCAAACCTTGACTCTGTACCTTCTTGTGTAGTAACTATACTGCACACATGACAGGAGGCCCTATGGGGTCTAGATAGGTGACTTGAGTCTTCCCAAGGCAACTTCCCCTCTGTGGCTTTGTGTTCATGTTCCCTGCTGCAGAGAACTCAACCAGGTTTCAAAAGGGTGACAGATATGCCAAGATGGAATGTCCTTTTTACAAAACTTCCAGGCTGGGCTCAATAAAATCTGTGATTGTCTGATCTCTAGGAAAGAACTCTTGGTCTTCTGAATCACAAATCTCAGAATGTCAAATTCTCCAGTCTCTATTATACATTGTATTTGGTTGAGGGGTGGGGTAAGGAAAGTAATTAGGTAAATAGATAAGTGGAGAACCAAACTCCTCCCAATGCCTTCCTTTATTAAAGGTAGAAACTGGACTTTGTCTCACTCAACTCTACATCTGCTTCTCTGCCTAGGCTCAACTCCATGGAACCAGATGCCCTTGCACTGGGTATCCCCTCATCTCTCTTTTCTTGCCTCTTTTTGTGTGTTGTCTCCCTCATTTTGTACAGCAAAGAGCTGGAAACAAACAGGTATCCATCAATGACAAATGACTGAACAAACCATGGTGGATGAATGGAATTTTATGGCACCGCTAGAAAAAACCACTCTGAAAATCAGAGAATACAGAAGAGACAAAACAAAGCAGACTTGCATGAGCTGATGTAGGATGAAATGAGAACAATTTATATAATATCCATAATAGTAATGTGAAGGAAAGCAACTTTGAAAGACCTCAAAACTCTAAGAGCAGTGACCAGAGCAATAAGGACGACAGAAGGTTGAGGATGGAAGGAGCCTCCCACTTGTTTCCTAAGAAGTGATGGGCTAGAGGCAGAGAAGCAGACGTTCATCTAATGTGGTCAATGTGTTCATTTCATTTAGCTTGACTGTACTTTGCTACAAGGGAAGGCTTCTAGTTGGGATGGGAAGGGAGGCAGGTTAGTGGGGGAGGGAGTGCTGATAAATGTTTTAATAATCTAAGGGATCTCCTAAAAAAGATACAAAATACATTTTTAAGTTTAATCACTTTCTTCAGTCTAGATAATCAACAAAACGTTAAGACATGCCCCGATGCGCAGATTTCCCAGGAGTAGATGCTAACCGTGAAAATTTAGCAACGGTTGGTTAAAGCTGGCTCCAATACACACCTGCCCTTGTGGGAACTGCATGCAGCTAAAACACCCACTATTCTGTCTCTTCCCCAACATCAATACCACATACACACACAAAATTATCCAGCTAAGGGGTCCCTGTCATGTACTTGCATACCCATGCAGGTAAGTTTTTTTTTAAATGCACAGGAAAAAAAGTATAGAAGGGGATAAAACTAGAGCTATTTTCTTATTACCTTGTGTTTATACACACACACACACACACACACATTTCCTTTTTAAAAAATTTTATAACCAAAATCCACAACTTTTTATACAATCTTCTTCTCTGTTTTTCTTTGTAATTTGAAATGTTTGTGTTTATAGGTGATTAAGTTCACAATTTTTTAAAAGTTGCAAGAAAAATATAAAACAAATAAAATTTCTAAGGTCCCTTCCCCTCTGGATCTCTGTTTGGATAATCCTGTGAACTCTGGAGTCTTTTCCAAATGTAAGATACATTCCAAGCTTTAGTTTTATCAACCTGCCCACCTTTGTTCCTAATATTTCTCCACTTTCGAATGCTCTATGGGCTCCTCCCTCCCTACACTTCCTTTAAGGGGCAGTTAAAAATCACTGTTTCTCCGTGAAGCCTTACTATCCTAAAACTTCCCCGTACAAAAATCACAGGATCATGGATTTCAGAGCTAGAGGAGACTTTAGAAGTCTTGTAGTTCAAAGTCCTTATTTCAGGGCTGTGGACACTGTGGTCCAGGGAGTAGATGGGGCTTACCCATGGTCACAGAAGGAGCATCTGAGCCCGGATTCAAAGCCGGGGCTGCTGATTCCGGTGTTCAGGGCTCTTTCTGCTACTCTGCACTCCTTTTCTTCCTTCTCTTTTCTTTCTCCTCAAGTCCTAGATCCCGTAAAGCCTGTATTACGTGATTTGCTACTTGCCAATGTACTTCCTTGTCTTGTTTTTCAAATGTTTCCATGCCTGTCACTCTCATCTCTCCAATTAGCTACAAACTCCTCAGGGGCAGGGACCTTGGCAGATCTGTGTACAATTAACCAGTCTTTAACCTTCCTTCTCAATCTGAGTTGCTAAGGTTGGGGATTCAGGGACAGGATGGAAAGAGCAATTGACTGGTTACCAGAAGAGACCCAAGTTCAAATGCTGCCTCTGACATTATTTGTGTGACTGTGGGCAAATCATTTCATTTTCTGAGTGTAAATTTCCTTATTTATAAAATGAGGACAGTAGTAAACCACTCATAGTACCTTCCACCTCCAGCCCCCAAAAGGTCATTTGAAGCAAATGAGATGAAGTATATAAAGCTCTTTATAAACATTTATAAATTACATCAACATTGGTCTGGTATTGGTACTAAATCCTTTTTTTCTCTTCTTTATCCCCGCACAGGGCTAGCACAGTGCTGGGTACCTAGCAGTAGCTTAACTCAGTTTTCAGAAGCTAAGTGGCTCAATGGATAGAGCACTGGTCCTGAGGTCAAGAGGACCTGAGTTCAAATCTAACCTCAGACACTTACTAGCTATGTGATCCTGGGTAAGTCATTTAACCCTGTTTGCCTCAGTTGCCTCATCTATAAAGTGAGTTGGACAAGCGAATGGCAAAACACTCCAGGATCTTTGTCAAGAAAACCCTAAAAGAGGTTATAAAGAGAGTTGGATTGAACAAGTGGGAGACTAAATATCTACTTGCCCAGGGCCATGAAGCCAGTGTGGAACTTGGACCCAGGCCTCCCTGGCTCCAAGTTTTCCTTTCATTTCACTATTTCTTTTTCTTCTTTCTTTGCTTGAGCAACACATTTGACTTTCCACATGACATGAAAAGAAGAAAATGGAAGTTGCAAGAATCTCTGACTGAAATCCTGATAAATATTTTATCACAAGCTCTTCAAGTATCCTTTGCTTCTCTGGCTTATGGGAAACACTAAGTTCATATAGGAAAACTGATAGCAATTACCTGCAGAGGCTAACTCAGGCAAAGGTTACTGCTTTGTCAATGACTGGAAAGGCTTGAAAGGGTGGAAGCGAGGGAATGGAAAGTGCCAGATCCTGCTTGACTTTGGAAACAAGCGATTAGTGAGTTGGTATTGAGAGGCCAGGTTGGCAGAAGAGTGAGGGGGTGGTGATGTAGTTTAAAGCAAATTGGATGTGGACTTTAAAAGGACTGAATTGAATTTTAATTCTGTTAGTGTTACTTTAGATAAGTCACTTCCCACCTTAGTGACTCAGTTTCCTTATCTTTTAGATGACAGGGATAAACTAAATCAGTCTGGATTCAGCCAAAGGGTTGCACTTGAGGACCCAAAGGGCCACATGTGGCCTCAAGGCTCCAGGTTCCCCACCCCTGGACTAAATGAACTCCAAAGCTTCTTTCAGTTATAATATTCTACACTCTAACATTCTATATAACTCCAGGCCCTTTTCAGCTCTTACATTTTGATGGAGGCTTCATTTCTAACCCATCCATTCTACGTTCTAAGGTTCTACCTCTGAGAGTCAATGTTCCAAGGTCACTTCTAGTTTCTATGATCTAACATCTCTTCTAGATCCAACATGCTATTGTTCAAGACCTCTTCCAGCTCTTACATTCTATGTTCTAAAATCTGCTCAGGGTCAACATTTAACGTTTTCCTGAATAGTCTCTGTTTTTGGATCCTTTCTGGTCTAACATTCTATGGTTCTACAAAGGTTCTCTGGAGGTTTCTTGATGTGGTTAGGTAATAACACATAGAGAATGAGCAGAGAAACAGCTGTGAAATAAGTTCAGATGAAGAAAAGCAGCCTGGAAACTGACTAATTGATTATAGCTATTATAGCAGCTGATTACAATGTCTATACCTAAAAATCACAGGGCCCAAACTTAGCTGCCCCTTTGTCTTTGCAAAGATGGGCCAACAATAAATGAAGATGATATGGTGTAACACAGCTGAGGTCACCAACAGCTAGACTTGCTGCTTGCTTTGTATGGCAGGAGTTATGGGGAGCCTCTGAGAAATTAGGATGCTGTCGCTGCCCATGTTTCTAAAGAACTAGCTCTTACTACATGTTTTCTATTATTGCTAGGAATGTGGTGAATCTGGAAAACACCTTTTTTTGTGTCCTGTTGGCTTGTAAGTTTGATAAATAATGATGCTCTGTTGCCCATACATACCGTTAGTGGACTATACACGTAGATCTTTTTCCAGTGGTTGGAATAGGCTTCTACTTCTCCAACTCCCTCACCTAATCCCTTTATGACCATTGACAGACCCTTGTGATATAGAGAATTGGGATTAAGAGTACAATCTGTGGTAATGAAGCAAAATTATTTGGCCAGTATAGGGACTCAGTTCAAATAATCAAGCTACTCTCTGCTTGTTAGCTCAGTGACCTTGGGGAAATCATAACATCACTGGATTTCAGTTTCCTGATCTCTAAAACAAGAAAGTTATTTAAGATGATTTTAAAAGTTCCTTCGAGCTATAAAAAGGAAGGAAGGAAAGGAGGGAGGAAAAAAGAGGGGGAAAAGGAAGGAACAGAGAGAAAAGAGAACATCTGCATTGGAAGGTACCTTAAAGACCATTTAGTCCCACATCTCTCATTTTACAGATAAGGCAACAAAGACTAAAGAAAGAGATAAGTAATCCTCATAAAGTCACAAAGCCAGTTTGCCACAGAATGAAGACTCAAACACAGGTTTCATGACTCCCAGGCCAATACATTCTCCTCTACCAGGTCTCTTCCCATAGGCTGTTTGAGCAAAACACAGTGCTTGGAGACCTAGAAGAACTCCAGGCTAAACCTGCTGACACAAAACAGGAGAATTTGCTTGGGACCCTCTCCTTGGTGTTTTCTTTGAGTGCCTTTAAATGATAAACTTTGAAAATGTCACTGAACACCAATGAGGATTATAAGTTTTCTAGAAGAAATTTCAATTTCTTTTAGGGAAAATGAAGTTCTATGTTTAGGTTTAATGGGATGTGAAATCTTTAAAGAGATTAAAACAAATCATCATAAACTGTCAAAAAAAAGGGCACCAGATCACAGGAAAAGAATATGATTAAGAGTTTGCAGACTTTGGCTGTGCCAACCAACCTTGGGCTCAGTTTCCTCTTCTAGAAAGAGAAAGGAGGGACTATAAGCATTTATATAGAATAGAGGCAAAGAGAGGTTAAATGATTTCACCAGGACCAAACAGTTGGTAAGGATTTGAACTCAGGTCTTCCTGACTTCAGGCCTTGTATTCTATCCACCTTTTCACTTAGCAGGATTTTAGACTAAAAAATCTCTTAAGAATTCATTTCATGTCAAATATTCTATGAGCCATAAGAGACCAATGGATTCCAAAGGAGTACTCTGTGGGTAGCTAACAGTCTTCACAAAAGGACAGGTGTACAGCAAAATAAAGTAGCCTTCCAAGAGCTTTAAAAAAAAAAATCTAAGTGTTTGACTCTCTCTCTTAGAACGGGGATGGCTTGAAAAGTATGTGACACTGATTAGAAAGGTGTGGAAAGGCTACAGTCATGACAAATATCCCTGCTACTTGTTAGTCCCATAATTGCTAAAATTTCATCACTAGAAAGTCAGAACTTTTCTTTTTAAATGCAAATACTTAGGTGGAGGAGGAGAGTGAGGCTAATGCATTAGAATGGCGTAAGTCATTATCAGCTCAATATGAATTAATTTATGGATTTTTTCCTTAGTTAGCTGAGGACAAGGCTCAGGGAATATTAAATGTGATGTAATACAGTGGAGTGATTTGGGGGGGAAGGTACATTGCCAGGCTCTGAACCTAGAAGTCTTGTGCTCTGGGGAGGTTAAAGCAGGTAGAGAGATAGAGCAGAAGAATATTTCTTCCCCACAACTCTGAAACAGAAGGTTTCTAGTTAAAATAACACCTCACATTCATATAATACTTTGTACATCTTTTCAAAGCCCTGATTCAATCCATTTTATAGATATTAATGACAACTGACATTTACCTAATACTTTACAGTTTTTCAAAGCACTTTTCATACATCCTTTCTGCCTCACAACAATCCTATGATCTAAGAACTATCACCATTCATTTTATCCCCATTTTATAGAAGAGGAAACCACGGTAAAATAAGGAGTAGTGAACTGTCCATGCTCGGCAGTATCAGAGGTGAAATTTGAACCCAGGTCTTCCTCCACTCCAGAGGAAACCAAAGTACAGAGCGGTTAAATGCTATGTTATGTCATGGTATGCCCTTAGTAAACAATTAAGCTAGTACTTGCCCACAGTCCATCCAAGTTTTCATCCCCCATACAATCTTTGCATATTTCACAGTTTTGCACAAGTCAGTCTTCCCAAATGACCCCAGGAGGTTATTAATTCTCTGCCTTTCAGAAACTTCTTTCTGTCCTCTTTCAGGCTCACAAGATAATCTAATTCAGGCTGTTGAATATTTTTAATTTATCCTGTATATATCTTGTTTGCACGTAGTTGTTTTTATATTGTCTGCCTTATTAGATGTTGAATCCCTTGAGAATAATGACTCTTTTACCTTTTTTGGAATTTCAATAATTAAAAAATAATAGGTGTTTAATAAATGCTTATAGACTATTTACCTACCTCACTGATGTAGCCAAGTGTAGGTGTGCAATGCCAACTGTTCCCCCTTTGCAAATCTACTTCCCTACCCCGAGGACAGGGTGGGCAGAGACTTAGGCTCTTTGTGTGTATATGTGTAGTGGAGACATCTGCCAAGCACTTACTCAATTGTCAGATTCAGCCCCAGTCCCAGAATGCAGAGATACAGGTTAAGGTTCTTCCTCAGAAATAACATGGGGGCGGTAACATTTCCTGCCCTCCCCGGCCCCTCCCCCATTACCACTTCTTTAAAAGGTATAGCATTAAAAGGAATCCATGTGAAGAGTTTTGTGTTCTAAGACTTGAAAATGCAGAAAAATAATTAGAGTCTAGAAAATAAATTCCTTTTGAGAAATAAAATCACAATAGCATCTAAGAGGACACATTTAGTTTTATGAACTATTCATAAAGTTCAGAATTCATCTCCCATTAGAATAACAAAAAACAACTCCAGTGGCTCCCTATTACTTCCATGATAAAACACAAAATCCTCTGTTTGTCATTTAAAGCTCTTCTCAACCTGGCCCCTTTCTACCTTTCCAGTCTTCTTATATTCTGCTCCCCCTCTACAAATTCTCATTTAGCCATATTGGCATATTCATTGCTTCTTGTACACAACTCTCATTTCTCATCTCCATACCTCAGTAATGGCTGTACCCCAGTGCCTATAATACTCTCCTTCTTACTTTACTCTAAGATTCTTTTGCTTTCTTTAAGCCCCACTTCAAGTGTTATCTCTCTAGGAGAGGAAGCTTATGCTATTACTAATTATACTAATTTGTCATCTTTGGAGATTAGGGAAGGAGCAATTGACAGTTTAGTGAATATATACAAAAATGTAGTACACAAAACAGATGCTTATACATAATTTATATAAATTTATTATTTGTGGAAATTGCATAATTTTATATAAATTGTATAAATATGTATAAATTATTATACATATAAAATCTTATATAATTCATAAAAATTATTGTACATGATTTATATAAATTATGTAATAATTTATACATACCCATACAATTTATATATATATAATTGTGCACATAATTATATATAATATATATAATGTATATAAATTTGTTTTGTTTGTTCTGATTTATATATATTGCTTCCCCCATAAGAATGTAAGTTCCTTGAAGGCACAGACTACTTTTGTGGGGGGGTTTGCTATTACTTGTGCTTTTGACTGTCATACAGTAAGTGCCTAATAAATGCTTACTAATTCACGGGGGCAAAGCAATATCAAACTATGCAACCAGGAGAAACAGTCAAATATCTTATATCTGGTTACTAGCAAAGGATAATTATCCCAATTATTCCAAATATCTCATTTTGACCTGAAATAATCACTGTTCTGTAATCCATGTGTGCTGTGATCTTAGAATCAAAATATTTAAGAAGCAGAATGGACTCCATTTACAGACGAAAAAACTAAAGGTCAGATAGTTCAGGTACTTGCCCAAGTTAAGACAACTCATTTAGATCAGAGAAAGTTCTAGAATTCAAATTCTCAGAGTTCTCATTCCAGGTCTGACCTCTAGACCATGCTGCCTGATTTGGCTATATTTAATTTTTTTATAGCATGCCATTTATTAAGGTGAGATACTTATAACTTGATCTGAGATCAGTTGGTTTTGTGTGATTCTGGAATTTTTTTAACTCTTCCACAATTGTTTTAGCTTTCCTATTCAGTTCAATAAATTCGACTCAGTTAAAATTTATTAAACAGTATTGGGCAAAGAACTATATTGGGGTAGAGAGGAGGAACAGGGACAGATGTCAAGTGTAGGGTTTAGCTGATATCATCACATATTTCATTTGTATCCATTAATTCTAGCAACTTCTTATTTGTTCTTCCTAATCTGTCTTGACTACAGCAACATTTATGCTTGATAAGTATAAAATTGGGTCATTAGCAAGGAAGGTTTGAAACATATTCTTGACTTGGTGATTGTTTATTTCCTTCTGTGCCATCTGGTAAAGATACTGTCCCTGTTCTTAAGGAGTTTACCATCTGGTAGAAGAATAAAACACATACACAGGAAATACAACATATAATAACAGGTAGAAGATGACTTAGCAGGTGTACAACATTGTCACCCAGCTGCCCACGGGAGGCACGGTGATGATTTGCTACTGAAAGCTAAGTATCCCTTAACAATACTGTCTCATCCAAGATACAGTATCAAAACAACAGGAAAGTGAAAATCAGATCAAGAATCCTTATACATAAATGAGCTCATAAAAAAAGACAGAGGAAGAGTAAATGAGCCATTCCTTCTCCTCAATCTACCTTCCCGATGGTGAAAGCAACAGGAATAAAAAAGAGGCCACAGGCTGGAAAGACTAAATCCAGGTACAAGCAGCAAATGGCAGATGAAAGTTTCTCTTAAAGGAGAAAAGAAGTGGACAGCTGCTCTGAGAGGCATTTGTTGGCCCTCTTGTACTTTCATTTACATATGGGTTACTTTCCCAGATGGGATTTGAAGACAGTCTGAGAAAAGCAGCACATTCTCACCAGAGCTCCTTAGTCAATTTCAGAGGTTTTCAGCACAGCAGACAGCTGCTTCCCAAATTCAGTTCTGCTTCCCTTCTCCAGGTCAAGCTTAGCCCTGTGTTTATAAACCCCACCCTAACCATATTTACTTCTTGGGTTTTTGATAGGCAGCCAAGTTCTCTCCAGAATCCTAAAGGTGGGGCCACCTTACCCAACTTGTTGCTGAGCCAGTCTCATCAAGGAAGCTTTGAAATAAAAGACACAGTTTAAAAACCTAGGATGGTTACTTTGCTTTCAGTGTGGAAACATGACATTTTCTGTAAAGCAGGGTAAATAATTCTGCAAAGATGAACCTTTGAGAATAGCCTTTTCTTGAATCTCTCCATTTTGGAGTGGCAGCTACAAACAGTAGAAGGATTACTGAATTTGGAGGCAGAAACCCTTGGTTTCAAAGGTAGCCTAGTAAATAGAGCCCTTGACCAAGAGTCAGGAAAACATGAGCTCAAATCTAACTAGAAACACTTACTAGATGTGTGGCCGTAGGCAAGTCATTTAACTTCCGTTTGCCTCAGTTCCCTCAACTGTAAAATAGGGATAATAGTAGCACCCATGTTCAATTATTGCTGTAAGGATCAAATAATATTATATTTATAAAGTACTCAGCATAGTCCTGGCACATGGAAGGTACTTAATAAATGTTTGTTTGTTACTATTAGTATTCTAACACCTCGATTAAGGACCTCAACTCTGTCATAAAAAAGACTGGATTAGTTGGTGTCTAAGGGTCTTTCTGACTCTAAATTCTATTAATATGATCAGTATCATTCACTTTTCTAACAAACATTTTAAATGATTTGATAACGTTTCAGTTGGCTCTAGCTTGGTTTCTGTAAAAGCTAATCTTATGTGAGATCAGTCCTCTCATTTTGGTCATGTTCTGTGATAAATAAAGGTAATCTGAGGCACAAAAATAAATAGCTAAATAAATAGACAAACACACAAATAAATGCTGTGTGCAAAAACAACACTATTCCCAGGAAAGATACCTAATTTAGAAATGTCCTTACAGACCATGCAGCTAAATAGTGTCAAAAGGTACAAACACAGACAACTATAATATACAATATCACATGAAAAGAGCATCAGAGGCATAAGGAGTAGACCTAATACTAATTAATATTAATTTCATTAGTGTAGAGTAAGGGCATTCCTTTAACCAGCACAGTTCAGTAGTTTCTCTCTAATTCACAGTCTTAGAGGGAATCCTGGGAAGGTAAATGACTTTGCTTTCCTTAAAACTTGGAAGTGGTTTGGTTCCTTGTGTAACTTTTCTTTAAAATTACTTTTCTCTGATGTTTTGAGAAATAGTTGCATAATTTTTATTTCCCTTAAAATTGCCTTGAGATCTTAAGAAATTTTTATTATCATGCTGTTATGTGTGTGTGTGTGTGTGTGTGTGTGTGTGTGTGTTTAAAGCTAAGTTGCATGCTCAGGGTCACACAGAAAATATATTATCAGAAGCCTGAGTCCAACCTAGTTCTTCCTGTCTTCAAGACTGGCTCTGAATTCACTATGCTATGATGTCTTCTATAGATGCACAAAAAAAGGATGCAATGTGAGGTCTGAAGCGGATGCTTATTACCAGTGGAAGTGAAATGTAAAGGGAGAGGGAGAATGTATAGACAGTCTTCTGGTAAAGACAGGTATTTCAAGCATACAGTAAGAGCTAAGATATGCATAGGGCAAAGAGTTTCTTGAGGGGAATGATGTGACAGAAGATGGGACAAATATCCTTAGAAGGTCCTGAATGCCAAGCAGCAGGATTTACTAGGTAGGCATCAGGGTTTCAATGAAGGTTTATGAGCAGAGGAGTGGTATGTTTAGGAAAAATTAGGTCACTGGTATAATGAAGGTCAGATAGGAGCAAGAGATAGAAGAGGTGGGAAACCTCTTGGGAGCTGTTTAAATTTGTATTCAAGGGAGATGGTAATGAGCACCTAAATAGAGTTATCACCATTAATGGGAAATAGGTGATTCAGAGAGTAAGATACAATATTTGCTTTTGGGGTATAGAAAATACCAAGAAGGATCATCTCCACCCTTCAGCTTCTTAGACTCTGTTTTTCTTTGGAGATTCAGATCAAGTGCTACGTTTTGCAGAAAGTTTTTCTCATCCCTTCCAGTTGTAAGATTCTCTCCCCTCTGTTTTTCTTAGATCCACTTTACATGTCTCTCTTATGTACCTATATTTTCATATATTTTCTCTCATTGTGGGATGTAGTAGGGTCCTAGAGAACCCTTCTTTGTAAAGCAATGTGTTTAATAAATGCTTGATAACCATGATAATAATGATCCCACAACTTGTTCTATATGTCACAGGAAGACAGATTTTAGGGAAATGTGGGAACTTCTTAACAACTAGAAACTCATTTCAAATGGCCACCTCTGAGATAAAGCATTCTTCTCAGTGGAGTCCATGTGGAGGTACAGTGACCTACTGTCTAATGAACTGAAGAAATCCTTTAAGCATTAGGTAAGTGACTTAATCACAGGCTCATATGATGTCAAGCTAGAAAGGGTCATCTTGTCAAACCCTTCCATTTTATAAGTGATGAAACTGCGACCCAGAGAAAGGAAGGGATCTGTCCAAAGTCACATAGGTAGTAAGTTGGAACATTAGAATTTGGGCCCTGAAAAAGTATTTCAAAACTCTAATCAGTATAACAAAGATTTTTTGATCATCTGTTAAAAATGTGGTAGACTGCTTTCTATACTAATTGGAGGGTACAAATCCTTTCCAGTTCTTAAGATCTTGTATTTAAATGAGTCTTTGTATCTATGTTCTCCAATTACATAGAGAGAAGGAAGCTACTTAAAAAACCACTGCAACAGGCCAACAGAGAGATGGTAAGGTTCTGAACTAGGGTCATGACTATGTGAACAGAAAAGGATGGATGCGGGATTTAATCATATAACTTTGCTCCCCAACAGGTTAACTGGAAGAGTTGCACAGGTATACCTCACTTTGTTGTGCTTTGCTTTGTTATGCTTAGCAAATGTTGCATTTTTTTTTTTTTTTTACAAATTGAAGGTTTGTAGTAACCCTGAATTGATTCACATTGAGCCTCTGTGTTACGTTTTGGTAATTCTCATAATGTTTCAAACTTTTTCATCATTGTTATATTTGCCATGGTGAACTGAGATCACTGACCTTTGATATTACTTTTTAAGTGTTTAGGGGGGCGGGGCACAAATCATGCCCATATAAAATGGGGAATTTAATCAATATATATTGTGTGTTCTGACTGTTCCACTCACGACCATTCCCAGTTCCTCTCCCTCTCCCTAGGCTTCTTTATTCCTTTAGACACAATACTATTAAAATTAGGCCAAGTGATAACCCTACAATGGCCTCTAAATATTCAAGTAAAAGGAAGAGTCAATCTATGCGTAAATTTCGTTGTTGTCTTATTTTAAGACACAGTCACCCAACCTTCAACCATCAATATCTAGGCAAGACCCTCCATCAGCAAAAAGATTTAAGACTCACTGAAGGCTCAGATGATGGTCAGCATTTTTTAGCAATAAACTATTTTTAATTAAGATATGTGCATTTAAAAAACAACACTATTGATATATAATAGATTACGATATAGTGTAAATATAATTTTTATATGCACTGGGAAACAAAACAAAATTCATGTGACTAGCTTTATTGTGATGTCTGAAACCAAACCGGCAACAGCTCTGAAGTATGTCTGTAAAATGGATTATATAAAGGACTAGAGTTTGAGGGGAGCACAAAGGAGAAGAGCAATTTTTAGGCCCAATTAGCTTTGAGGACTTCCATGTTTTCTTGCTGCCAACTCTTCAGCTGAGTGTTGGCAGACCCAAGTTCAGGCATATGCCTCAGTGGGAAGTTTTAAAACAGCCAGGCAGTCAGACAGCAAGGTACAGAAGGGCAAAGAAGGAGAAAAAGATACCGGCTTCACATTTGGAGTGAAAACAGCAATGAGTCAGAGACTTAGGTTTTGGGCCCAACTTCATCATTATCTATATGACCTTAGACAAACCCTTTCCTAGGCCTCAGTTTCATCATATGTAAAATTGGGGTGTTGGTACTACATGATCTCAGTATTCTGTTCCTGTGAGAATGAAAAAGGATTTATATTCAGTGACAAAATAAAAGATTTTCTTTAGTTTTGAGGCCTGAGAAACCAATAACCTTACTTATTTGTAGTTGGGAAACAATATAAAAATATCATGAGGTCCTTTCTTTGTAGCCCCTTTGTCAAATATTTCCAGGAAACTTGTTGGGGAAGGGGGATAAGAGTCAGTGTTGAAAATACCGTTTATCCATCTCAAATATATCTCACAAAAACACTCAACAACTCATGAAATCATAGATTTTGTGATGGAAGGAACCCTTAGAGGTCACTGAGTCCAGTCATCTCATTTTACAGATGAGGAAACTGAGGGAAACAGAAGTTAAATTACTTGTCCAGGCCCACAGAGCTAATAAGTTGCAAAGTGGTATTGAGCTCCAGGTATCCCTGACTCCAAATTCAACCCTCTATATACAACACCACGCTTCCTTTAAATGACAAAAAAAAAAAAAAAAAGGAGAGAGAGCTCAATTTCTGATTTCATTTTGAATTACCTATGCTTATGAAACCAGTCTGCAGAAATTCATTACTCACATATCTATTTATTGACAAATCAAGGGTACATAAATTTCATTTATTTGATCTCTTTTGAATATTGGCCATTTTTATATTTCAGCTGTTCTCTGGTACTGTTTCCCCAGCCTTATCTGCTTCCAGTATATCCAATCCACTGTTGTGGTCACCATGGAAACTGCCTACTCACTATTCCTCTTATTTCATTTATCAAAATGCTAGGGTATACAGGCTTGAAACTGTTACTTGAAAAATATTTAAATCAGAGTCAGTCAAGCTCAACTTGGAAAGGAAATAGTCATTTTGGTATAAATGTTTCTTCAGGAGAAAGAAAAAGAATCAAATTATCACTAGCGAGGCAAAACAGAGGGGTTGCATTGTCTCTGTCTTTTGTAGATTAAAAATAAAAGGATATAAGAAAAAATTACATAGGACTTGGCAGCTAGAAAAAATGCTGAGATGGTAAAAATTGATTATTCACTACATTGTGGGACAAGATGGTCTCTTTCCATGGGTCTTAAAGTCACAGCTATCCTGAGAATATATAGGTCAGCTATATCCACTTATGGTGACCTTAGGAAATGATGAGGGACAATACACACCAGTTATTTGCATATCATTAGATGAAGATGATAATCTTCATCAGGAAGGCAAAGATAACGCTGAAAATGTCTAGAGACCTAAGTCTTCATCCCAATTCTCTCATTAGCTGTATGAGACCTGTGATCTCACTTGTATTGGTCTTTTGCAAAACGATAGAAATCGCACCCCACAGGAACCTGTCCTATCCTATGCAACTCTCCTGTATGGGTTTTATATATTCACCAGAGAAGGTCCACCCAAGGAACCAGGGGACTTCCTTGCACTCTCTAAATACTGAATGGATAGTAATGAAGGGGTATCTAGATGGCACAGTTGATAGAGTACCAGGGCTGGAGGCAGTAAGACTCCTCTTCCTAAGTTCAAGTCTGACCTCAGATATTTCCTAGCTGTGTGACCTTGGACAAGTCACTTAATGCCTCTTTGCCTCAGTTTCCTCATCTGTAAAATCAACTGGAGAAGGAAATGGCAAACCACTCCAGGATCTTTGCCAAGAAAACTCCAAATGGGGTCATGAAGAGTTGGACATGATTGAAATGACTCGGCAACAGCAAAAAATGAAGCATATCTATCATCTATTTTGTACCCAATACTTTGCTTAGCTTTCATTCTATTATCATATATGTTCACATATATAGGGTTACAACAAACCACCTAAGTGCCTTCCCTTCTAAGGCTACCTTCCATTTATTCTGTATGTTATAATTACTGACATATACAGATCATCTCCCTCATTAGAATTTAATTTCCTAGGGCGTATGAACTACTTTTACTTTTTTCTTTGCATTACCAGGGTTTAGCACAGTGCTTGGCACACACCGGGTGCTAGATAAAAGCTGGATAATTGATTGATAGAAGTAGACAGTATTATTACTCCCATTTATCAGATGAGGAGACTTATCTAAGGCCATACAGCTAGTAAGTAGAAGAGCTGGGTCTCCAACTTATGTCTCCTGATGCTCAGTCCAAGAATCCTTTTTTTCTTCTCTCCATATACCATGTTGTAACCAGAAGACATTTTTATACTATTGTAAGACTGACTTTATTTACATTTGTTTATTTTTGAGCCAATCAGGATTAAGTGACTTGCCCAGGATCACACAGTTAGGATATGTCTGAGGCCAGATTTAAACTCCTGTCCTACTTACTCCAGGGTCATTGCTCTATCCACTGCACCACCCAGCTGCCCTTGTAAGATTGACTTTAGATCAATTTCTTATTAAAGCCATTTGGTTCCAAAATATTTTAATAACACATATGTCGCTGAGGCTGCAAAATTCCTCTGCTGAATGACTCAGAAGAAGGTGACTTTGGGTTATATTTATCTGTTTTCAGCATTTAATCAGCTTTATTTTTTGAAATGATTGATGGCGGGAAAAATGCATGAGCATCATTATAAGCACAACTGTAGTTGACTCTTCCATGTGACTAGGGAGGAAACTGAGGCTAAGAGAAAGGGAAGTGATTTGTCCAGTCAAATGGATGGAAAGTTAAAATCTTATAATTTGAACCTCTAAAGGCCATTCTAAAATTCTAACCATTATGACAAAGATTCTTCTATTAATCATCTGTTAAGGATGTGATATACTCTGACACACATAAACTATATGACCATGAGCCTTGTTCAAGTGCTAGCAAGCTATCCTCCATGTTTGAATGGTACACCTCTCCTAAAATAACTTGGTATATATTTTGTTCACATATGTTTACTTATATAGGCGCAACGCTGTCCTCTTCCTCTGCACCCCCCAGACTCTAAACTCCCTGAGGGTACACATTTCTATTTTGTCTTGGTATTCTGAGTTCCTAGCAAAGTGTCTGACTCATAATGCTTAATAAATACTTGTTGAATTGAAATGAAGAGACTTGCTAAGTCTATCGATCAGCAGTGAAATGTCAGTCTGTGTTGGAGGAGGGAATTATTATTCTGTATAAGGTCAGCTGAGTTCCCGCTCTGGCAAGTCTTACCAGGCTATAAATGATGTGAGCACAGGCATAGTGCTGGCCTATGTATCTGCTGTCCAAGCACTTGCCTAACCACTTTTGTAGTCTTGTCAAAGAGCTGGCCGACAGGTAACGATTTCTTTTTCTCTTTTCCGCATCCCCTCCTTCTTGTCTCCTCTCTTCTCTACATTTTTCGGTCAACCAAGAGCCCCAGAAACTATCTATCGATGGGTTGGGCTGGAAGCATAGGTTGTGATGGCTATCAGTAAAAGGAAAATCCACACTGATGAAATTATGGATCTCAGCTGTTCTATCATAGCAACATGAGTGAATAATATTGCTGACATTCTTTAAGGTTAGAGAATTATCTTTACAACAACCCTGTGAGGTGAATGGAATAAATATTATTCCCATCCTTCAGATGAATAAAATGAAGTTTACAGAGAATAAATGGATTGTCAAAGGTTATACAGCTAATAAGTAACAGTCAATGTTCAAATACAGGTCTCCCGACTTCAGGTCTAGAGCAGTTCCTGTAACATCATACTGTCTCTCATTAAGACAGTCCAGATTAGGATTTCAAGAAACAAAGACAAAGCCTTATACTAAGGTTCTCCAACTAAAGGGTTTATTGAATAATCTAAAACCCACAAGGGCAAACTTACAGAGTTTGGAAACAGTTAGATGGTATAGTGGATGGAGCACTAGATCTGGAGTCAGGAAGTATTGAGTTCATATCTGACCTCAAACATTTAATAGCTGTGTGGCCCTAGGCAAGTCAATCGATTTCTATGTGCCTCAGTTTCTTCATCTGTAAAACTGAGATAACAATTGCCTTTTTAGGTATAGACGGCACCATACATACATACATACATACATACACACACACAGAGGTAAATAAAAAACTGCAACTACCTTCTAGGCTTACTGTAAGAATCAAAGGAGATAATATTTGTAAAGCATTTTTGTCAATGTTAAGGCACTATATAAATGCCAGCTGCTATTATCATTATCATCATTATTACTTCCATAACTATCAGCTATTGTACAGGACATGAAAGCTACAAAAAGAGTTGTATATCTTTGATCTGCTTCACTGCCACCATTGAGTTCCAGTCTTTGTTTGATTTATGGAAATAGATAGTTCCTAGAAGGTCAGAGGTATCCATTCAGATGGCTGTTAACAGCTGACATGGAGGAAAAATTTAATAAATGGTACTTTCCTAGTTGATGGACAGCAGCAATCTAACCACTGGATAGCTTACATATCTCAGGGCCTAAGTGAACCAACACAGCCAGATTCTTTGTCAGATACACCAGTAAAGGGTAGGCAAAGAGGGTCAAATCCAGTGGGGATGGAAGAATTTCTTTGAAGTCTGAGGTTTCACTCTTAGATATTGAAAAGTTAGTCTAATTGTACCTATCTAGAAATCCTTCAGCAGCTAAGTGGCAAAATACATAGAGTAGTACTAGGCTTGGAATCAGGAAGACCTGAATTCAAATCTTGCCTCTAATACTTACTAGGTATGTGATACTGAGCAGGTCATTTAACCTTATTTGCCTCACTTTCCTCATCTGTAAAATAACTGGAGTAACTTTGCCAAGAAAACCCCAAATGGCATCATCACAAGTCATCCACAGTTGAAACTACTGCCCAGCAACTATCTCCTAATCTCCTCATCCTACACTGAACTGCTTGCAGGATTAACAGTGGATCAAACAGATCTTAAACAGATCTAGTCAGTCAATAAGCATTTAAGTACAATAAACCACATTGCAAGCACTGTGCTAAACACTAGGGATAAGAAAGGCAAAAGCCAGTCCCTGCTGTAAATGAGCTTACATGAAAATGGAGATGACATGCAAATGACTATGTATAATGAAGCTACATACAGGATAAACCGGGAATAGTCTCAGAACCAGGGGGAGGAAGAAAGATGAAAACAAAACATTCCCTGCCTTCAAGGGTTTTACACTGGGATTGGTGGGGGAGGCCACAACATACACACAAACAAACGTAAATACAAACCATAGACAAAGTAAAGGACACATTTTTGTTTTCCACTGACCCAGCAAGGGCTCCAGAGAGCTCTCAGTTCCCTCTGGCAAAGCTCTGAGGCCAGCATTATCCATTAGCCACACTTAAAGGGCCAATGTCAAGCTAGCTACACCCTTGGCAGCAACCCTAATGACAGACTCCTCCCTGCTGTATCTTCAGTTTCGGGGGATGGGCTTGGTTCTTAAACTGCAGCTAGGTCCAAATCATAATAAAATCTGAGAGCCTTTCCGCCAGTATCTGCCTTCTCTTTCTCCATCACGGCCAAGCTCAGAAGTAATTTCACATTTAAGATTCATAGTGTTCTTATTTTAATAACCTCTCCCTCACTAGGGGCCATCCTCATGAACACTACATTTCTGACATCTGAAACTTACAAGGCATCTCTACCATGACAGTTTATTAATGAACTCTTTTAGACAATGCATGGTTAAGGGCACACCCCAAAGAGGGGTGTATCCAGGCTGTTTCTATACATACCTTCCTTGTAAAACAACTGCTTAACAAGAAAAGTTAACATTCTTTCCTTCTGTCCTCTTTCTTAATTCTGTGGCTAAACCACATTCACTTAATGACATAAAGATTATTTTCCTTGCAGGTCCTTGGATTGGTGTTAATACTGAGCACATTCCAGCTATCGTCGAAACTACAACAGAATATGGAAATTCTATCAGGCATTCTATTTAGTGTCCTACTTTAGAAACACTAAACATAATTACAAAACTAAAAATAATGGGCTATCCCATGTGGCCCGTTGGTATCAATAAGATGCTTAGATAACGTCCAGGATGCTGCGAAGATACTCTAAGAAAGATTTATCACAAGATTACAGAATCTCACTTGGAAGGTAGAGAACCATAGATTTAGAGAGCTGAAAGGAAGTTCTTTGGTCATTTAGTCTAATGTACTCTTGAAAGTATTTACAGTTATCCCTCCACATCTTGACTTTAACCATCAAGGTTTCAATATAGCTTGATTGGCATAAGAAATTGAATAGGAATTTTTTGAGAGTTTTGCAGAAACCACAGGTGACATACAAAAGTCAACAGATAACACAGAAAAAAGATCAGAAACTCAGAAATGCATAAAATATATGTATAATATTATACAATATCAATCCAAATTTTAAAATAAGGTACTGTAAACACCTTATAAAAGAAAAAGAAAAAAATAAACTTTTTCGGTACAAAGGGAAGGCCAAAAAATTTTACCCAAATTTTTGCAGATCAAGGGGGCACCAATCCCTAACCCCTGAGATGTGGAAAAGATAACTGTACTAATATAACATACTTAAACAATGGTCATCCAGTCTAAGCTCAAAGACCTCCAAAGAGGAAGAACTCACCACCTCATAAAATATCCCATCTCTAGTTGTTTCTTCATATCAAGCCTCAGTTTGTCTCTGCAATTTTCCCAATTCTGCTCTCTAGGGTCAAATATAACAAATATAACCTTTCTTTGACATGACAGCCCTTCAAAGACTTGAAGATAGTTATCATGTCCTTCAAGTCTTTTCTTGTTTATTCTAGACATTCAAGTGTCCTATACGTGGGATTGAAGCTCATTATCAGTCTGGTTGCTTTCTCCTGGATACTCTCCAGTATATCAATGTCCTAAAACTCTGACACTCAGGAGTGAATCCAATAGTGCAGTTGAGGTCTGATGAAGACAGAGTACATGGGGGATTAGTCCTTATTCCTAGAAGCTATGTCTCTCCATACAGCCCAATATCAGAGCATTATATATCTCAGACACTATGTAATACAATTCCAAACTGATAAAGAATACTTCCTACATCAGTCCCAATGATAATTGCTGTCTTTCACATACATCCTTAAGGTTTATAAAACACTTTTCATATACTATCTCATTTGAACCTCACACCATTCCAGGGAAGTAGGGACTGCAGGCATTTTTGTTACTATTTTAGATATGAGGTGTCTGGGCTTCTGTCAAAGTAACTGACTCATTAGGGTCTCATGAGCTAGTATCCAAGGTGGTATTCAAGTCCCCATTCCAAGTCAAGTCCAATGTTCTTTTCATTACACCAAGTTGCCTTTGATAAATAATTTTAATCATCTTCCTATGCATGCTTCTTATGAGGGGTAGCTCACTACCTTCTAAGGCTTTTTTTTACATCCCATCCTTGTCCCCCAGTGGAAAGCATGGATAAGGACTTCACAAGATGAGTTTTAAGAAGCAGTGAGTTAACAGTGGACAAAAACTGGATTTGGTTTGATTTGTGGCTGAGTTTTACCTGTGTGCACTTGAGCAAGCTACTTAACTTCTCAGAACCTGTTTCCTTATTTGTAAAATTAGGAGGTTAAACTAATGACCAGTAAATTCTCATCTAACTTGGGGTCCTATGATGATGGTGATGATGATCCTATGTATAAAAAAGTTGCCTTCTGCATTAGTGAAGGAAGTACCCACACAAAAGAAGTGGAAGATCTTTCAAAGTATCAGCAGTTTTTAGAGAATCAATATAATATCAAAGTATCCAGTTGGAATTTCATTTAAATAATAAAAACCATCCAGTATGATTCTCATTGAATGAGATCAATTAATTTAGCAACAAAATGAAACCCACCACCACCCAGCTGGCCTCAGGGAGAACCAGTGACTCACAGGAGAAGAAACAGGTGACCCTTTTCTCAGTTAATCGGGGTGAAGCAAAAGCAGCAAAAGTCGCAGGCTGGGTCAATTCCCTTCTCTGGCACCTCTGGGAATGTGCCTGTACCCTGTAGCCTGAGCTTCCCAGCACAAGCCAGAGAGCGAAGGAGTCTCACTGTCAAAATGTCAGATAAACCACATCACTTTGCATTTGGTGTCTCCAAACCAGCCGGGCCAGTTCTTTCCGGATCGTGTGAATCTACAAAAATGCCCTATAATTTTTTTCATAGTTGCTAATAAAGAACTTGCCAGCAGTTGATTTCATGCTGCTCCAAGGCTTCAAAACCAAGTTCCAGGAGAAATGAGATTTGGGGCTTTTAACAATTCTAACAATCTCGAGCCCTTTGCCACCTGCACGAAGTTGTCCAACTTTACTACTGATTCATTCAGTACCTGATGAATATGTGAGCTCTTAAAAAAAAAAAAAATTCAGTTAAGTAAAGAAAGAAAGCCACATCCTATAGTGGGAAGTCAAACCCGAAACCAAGGAGCCGGAAACTTCCATTGCAGTGCAAATTTAAAAACTGGCAATGTGAAGGACACGCCTCAACTGCTCACTGCTTTATTAAGGATAAATTCCTGATGTTCAAAACATTTAATGAAAGATATTACCCAAAGTCAGAAATCTTGCCCTATTTCCCCCCAAGCAAGTGGATCCTGCTGAACCAGTGTGTGTGTGTGTGTGTGTGTGTGTGTGTGTGTGTGTGTTCATTCAGTCACGCAAGGAGGAGTTCTGGGGGTCGTAATTTTGCCAAAGGAAGGGCATGTGTGATAGGAGACACTACAGAGTAAATCATCTTCAAAGCACAATATGTTTTTGCATGACTTCATAGGTATAATGGGTATTTTATGCCCTGCCTTCTCATTGCATGGCAGATGGAGTGGGGGGAGGGAGAAAATTTGGAACTGCAAATAAAAATTTAAAATTAAGACAAATATTCTTTATTGTTTACATTCAAACTACCAGGGGAGACTTTCTCTAAACAGCAAATTCCTAATTTACACGTCTAGAACCATTCATTAGAGCCATAAGTTGTTCCCTATGCAGACAACAAGTTCAGACAGCTTTCTGCCCTTGTCCAAAACTGCATTTTCGAGCAGTATAATCTTAGTATCAACCAGGTGGTAGAATCTCTTCCCTTGGAGTTGATTACCTCTTTTGATTAACTCACAACCAGTTTAGTATTTTTCCTGTGGCACCAGTCCATAGTGTAGTATAAGAGACAGAGAGCTAAACCTGTCCTCCAAGGGAGAGCTGCCTCTCTCCCATAAGAACTGGGTGACCACTAGCAGGACACTTAAACTCTCAGGGCCCCAGGGAGTTATCTAAAACTATAATTTACAGATTAGTGGTTAATCTGCATAAACCGTGGGAGTTTCTGTACAGGTTCCTACAGCAATGAAATCACAGGTTTAGTCCTCCTCCCTCCTCCAAAAAAAAAAAAAATCAATAAAGAGAAAGTAGTACTCTGTTCCTTCCCAGTGGATAGAGCACCTGTCCTGGAATCAGGAAAGATCTAAGTTCAAATCCAGATTCAGGGACTAAGGACCTGTGCAATCCTAGGCAAGTCACTTAATTCTTTTTTGTCCCAGTTTCCTTATCTGTAAAAATGAGCTGGAGAAGGAAATGCAAACCATGCCAGCATGTTTTCCCAGAAAATCCCAACAGGTGCCAAGAAGAATTGGACACGACTAAACAACAAAAGTATTCTGTATGTTAGCTAGTACGCAGACAATTTTGGTCAATGCATAAGCCAGGCTGTCAAAAGACAGCTAATGATATAGACTACATAGAAATACCTGTTTATAGCGTGGCATGGTGGTGAAGCCCTAGACAGAGTCAGGAAGACCTAGCAATGAATCACCCTGCAAATATTCATTTCTAGTTTACAGATGAAAATGCTGAGGTTAATTAACGTTAAATGACTTGTCCACAGTAACTGTGTAACTTTTTTAGCCTTAATTTTTTTTTTCATCTGTAAAGGACTAATAATAGACTCTACCTTATAGGGTTGGTGGAATTATAGATTTAGAGATAGAAGAGAACTTAGAAGTCTTCCTGGCTCATCCCTCATTTACAGATGAAGAAACAGATCTAGAGAGACTGACTTGCATGGAACCCAGGTCCTCTGACTAGAAATGCAACATTCTCTCTATTCGACCATATTGTTGTGAGACTCAGTCAGCCAAAAAATACTAATTAGGCACCTACAGTATGCCAAGTACCGTGCTAAGTGATGAGGATGAAAAAAATTACAAAACGTGATCCTTGCTTTTATGGAGCTCAGTCTACAATATGCAAACAAATATATACAAACAAGCTATATACAGGGAAAATAGGAAATAATTAAGAGAAGGGAGGCACCAAATAAAATTGGAAGAGATTGGGAAAGCTTCCCTGTAGAAGGTGGGATTTTAGCTTGCACTCCAAAGAAACCAGGAAGTAGACAGGAGGAGGGAGACAATTCCAGACACTGGGCACAGTCAGTGAAAATGGCCCACGGTGATGTGCTCGAACTACTGCAATAATCTACTGATCTGCAGATTCAGTGTGAGTTTTTAATCATTATTTCATTTTAAAATTTATTTTAAAGAAATCGTTCTCTTAAATGCCAGTTTCTACTTGTTCAGGTAACTTGTCAATCCACAAGCATTAATTAGGTGTTTACTGTATTCCAGGCACTAAACTAAATCCAAAGGAAGGTTAAGAACACAGCTCCTGCCTACAAGGGGATTACCCTCTAACAGTGGAGATAACATGCAAACCACTGCACTTAAAGCAAAACATTATCCCTCTGAATTAGAGAATATCAGAACAAGAGAAGACCTTGCCAGGCACTGAGTCCAACCCCCTCATTTTATTGGGCAGAAAACGGCACTTAGAAAGTTAAAGTTACTTGCCTAAAGTCACACAGTTTAAGAGTGGCAAAGTCTAGACTTGAACCCAGGTTTTTTGATCCCAAGACCAGGCTTCTTTCATCAGGAGGAATAAAAAGAGACTTTTACTTGAAGAACTGTTTTCATGTAGGTCACTGAACAAGGACAAGACCACAGTTTCAGGGTGAAATAGATTTTCGGAAAGTGGTTTCAGTTTCAAGGAGATCCCAGCTAATTACTTCTCCATAGATGGAGGTGTTCTTAATTTGCTGAGCATCTGTGCATGGCAGTATTTGGGACATTGTGGGTGGTAGTCTCAAGTTATCTACAAACCCAGAAAGGAAAATAACTGGCTGTTGAGCATCATTTTATGAGCTCAAACAAAACAAGAGTAGCGTCTCTCATCTGTCAATTCAACAGATGAGGCAGAATGGCCACTATAGCTTAGCTGGAAATAAATAAGCAGCTCCAGCAGAGAGTTTGGCTTTCTGGTGACGACACTGCTGATAGAAGAGGGGGAGTTAATGGTCAGGAGGATGTTCTTCAGGATCCAGCCTATAGAGCCTAAGAACCTTTCTGAGGTTATGACTATTAATATTATAACTGTTGTTTTCACGGGTGGAGAGAGACCTGGACCTATGTTTTAATTAACGCAGGAAATTCAATCAAGGAAACATTTTCTGCAGTGCAGATCAGTACCTGCTCTGCAACTTAGAGAGTTTCCTGGGACTCTGAGAACCTAGGTGATGAGCCTGTTGCTACACAAACTGGATGTAGCCAAGTGGGACTTGAATCCAGGTTTCTTCACCCTCAGCTCAACTTTCCATATCCTATGCCATGCTGACATTCATAACAGTATATTATTTATTGCATGCAAAATGCAGACATCTAATAATAAGAATAGGGACTAGTCCTGTAATTTTATTGGTATAGGGAACTCCCAGATGAGGAAAATTCATATTTCAATGCTTTGGCAGCTTTTCTACTACAGATTAGTCTTAAGGTGGTGAAGAGATTTAGTGCCTCTTAAAGGGTTGTGGAGCCAGAGTATATCAGAGGTAGGATCTGAACTGCAACCAAGGTCTTCCTGACTTCAAGGTCAGTTTTCCAGTCCCATATGATGCTACTTAATAATAATATCATTATATATCATAAAACATATTTAACATTATGTTATGACATGAACCTTTAGTATATTATCAATATATGTGTATATTATTATTTAGAATTTTCACTGTGAATGATTAGTGTTATCATTATTATAGTAACTAGCGTATTATTGATATAATATATTCATGTTATTAATGATAGTAAGTTCAGCCCTGTGAGTTCAAATCAGGCCTCAGATATTTACTAGATAGTGACCCTGGGCAAGTCGCTTAACCCTGTTTGCCTCAGTTTCCTAAGCTATAAAGTGAACACGAGAAGGAAATGGCAAACCACTCCAAGTATCTTCACCAAGAAAGCTCCAAATGGGGTCACAGAGAGTCAGGCATGATTGAAAATGACTGAACAACAGCTAATAGTAATACAACAATATTTCACATTGTGTAGTACTTTTCTGTTTTGTTCTACACCAGGGGTAGGGAACCTGAGGTCTTGAGGCCTTCTAGGTCCTCGGGTGTGGCCTTTTCACTGGAAAAAATATCCTTTTATTAAGGGGATTTCTTCTGTGGTTTGGATTCAGTGAAAGGGTCATACCTGAGGACCTACAGGGTCACCTGTGGCCTTGAGGTCTCAGGTTCCTTACTCCTTTTCTAGACTCATCATTTCATCACTGTAGGGAGAATCCTTACATTGTTGCACATTGAAATAGGCTACATTTTGTGGTTTTAGAGAGTTGGTGGGATCAAGAACAGACTAAGAAACTTATTCATGGTCACATAGTTAAGATCTTCCTGACCCATCTACTATGCCATGCTGCCTTTCATTATTAGAATTGTTATTATCAATATGCAAATACTAATATATTTCACTAAATAATAGTGTTTCATGTTTGTACGGCACCTAGAAGTTTACAGTACATCTAATCATTACAATAGTGACTCAGTTTTGTAGATGAGGAAACTGAGGCAGAGTCAAATTGAGTGACTTGTTCTTGCTCACACTCTTAGTGAAAGTCAAACCTGAGGCTGTGAGCTGGATTCCTAATGTGAATTCATTTTATTTTCTATTGTACCAGAACTCTTATCCCAGGGGACCAAGACACATGAATATAAATGAATTTCCTGAATGAGACCACAAAGAACATGATTTTTAAAATAAATCAGGGGACAGAGATAAAGCCTGAAGCCCTCAATAGATGTTTCTAGAGTTGGAAAAAGAGGATAAAAGAAGACTTTATTTAGAACAAGCAGGAAATGCTTTGGGGACCAAGGGTTGTCCCTTTGTGGAATGCTTCACCCACAGTAAAGGATATCTCAAACTGAGGTGAATGACTTTAGGTTCTGCTTATGTAGTGTCAGGATCTGGTAAAAGAAGGAGGAGGTGTAGATGGGTGCAGGAGAGGAGGAATGTTAATGTCATTCATCAAATCACTGTTTAACAAATAGAATCCACGGACATGAAAATTCAATGCCCAGCAAAGCATCTCATCTTTCTCTGCCTGGTTAATTGATTTTTCTTCTCTCCATCAACATTTCCATTATGAGAAATGGTATTTGGAGGACAAAGTGGTGAAAATAGAGAGAAAGAAAATCATTTAAAGGGCTTATCTGTTTAAAAACAATGCAGTTCTTTCGGTTGAATACTTCCATTAAAGTCCTTGTTGGATGCCTTACTATGATTTGGAGGAGACCGTGAGCTATCAACCGCTATTGCTGGGTAGGGCAAGCTCTGACCAGGCCTAATAAGGTGGAAAGGCTTTGCATATGGGCCAGGGACGGATCATCTATCCATAATCTGAGAATTAGTCTCATTAATGAATGGATGGTTGGAAGGAGGGACAAATAAATGAAAAGTGATTAGTAAGTGCTAACTATTGATCCAGCATTGGAAATACAAATATAAAAGTGAGTCAGTTCCTGACCTCCAGGAGTTTAAAATCTAATAGGAAGAAGCAATATACGTTGGGGAGTGATGAGGAAACGATATTTTATACTATTTAGTTGCAGAGATAGTGAAAGAGCTTTGGGGGAATCAATTAACATGCCCTTTCCAGAAGCAATGTGTTGATTTGATTATAGTTCCTGGAGCAAGATGTTTGGGGCTGGCTAGATAGAAAAGGCTACATAAGCTTGGGTTGTGGCTCATTAAGCAGGACAACTCAACTGCAGCTAAGTGGTGCAGTGGATAGCGTGTTGGACTTGGAATTCAGGAAGACCTGAGTTCAAATTGCCTTCTGACCCCAACCAGCTGTGTGATCTCGGGGTTAAGTGATTCACTTAGCCTCCATCTGTCTCAGTTTCCTCATCATAAAGTGGGAAAAATAATAGCACCGACCTTTCATGGCTGTTGGAAGATCCAATGAGTTGATATTTATAAAGTACTTGGTATAAAAGTTCAAGAGATAATTTCTGGATAATTAATCATTTTATTATTTGCTAGCCATAATTAATAAAATGATTAATTACCCAGAAGTTATGTCTCTTGAACTTTGCATGTGTCACATTAGAATGGTTCCTGGCACAGAGTGCGTACTTAATAAATGCTTGTATCCTTCCTTTCTCTTGAATGCCTCAATTTCCTCATACATAAAAAACAGGCATAATAATAGCACCTCCCACCAAGGGTTGTTATGAGGATGAAATGAGAAATTTTTAAAGTGTTTTGCAAACCTAAAAGTATTATGTAAATTGTAGCTATCATTATCAATGAATGAAAGAATGAGAATAAGACCATTGGTTAACTCAGCGCCAAGTGCTAATAATCCAAGATTGCAAATTCACCTGTCAAATGAGTCAGTTAGCTTTATTCTGTTCTGTACCCTCTAAATGGACCATGAACCTCAGACTATTACCTTAAAGAGGTACCAGGGGAGACAGTGGGATAGATTAGAATAAGCTTACCTCTTGTTCAAAACAAAAGAACACCCTCCATATGCCTTCCATACCCAGATGTCAAGATGGCGATTGCTACAAGTCAGAAGGATCCAGAAAGGGGTACAACATACCTCCCACCTCTGCTTCCTTCATTAGGCCATAGTCAGAGGAGGGTTCCTGTGGGGAGCCAGAGATCCCTACTGAGGTATCAAATGGAAAAAAGGTCAAAAGCATGAGGTCCCAGTCAAAATCAGGAGGGCTGTCAAGACACAGATGCACCTGAAGGAGAGGTCAGAAAATGCCAATGCCTGGTAGGAAGGCTGAAGTCAATGGATGGAATTGAGGCTGGTTACTTATAAAAGGCCAAGTCAATGTCAAAAAATACCAGAGGAGTTAGTTTGAGCTCAATATTCTCAGAAGAATGACAGATTTGTTGCACTCAGCAGTGTAACTTCCAATGTCCTTTTAACAGATGGCTGAGCATGTTGCTCTTAGCCTCTGAAGATGGACAGGCCTATCAGAAGCCGGGATTAGGGCATCTCTGTACTAGGGCCCTACACCTTCACCACCACTATATTAATTTCTATGATGATAAGAAATGGTAGAATTATGGTTCCATATGAATTTAAGTCATTTCAATGGTATTTGCTAGGTGCCTACTAGATGCCAGGCACTATGCCAAATGTTGAGATACAAATAAGGAAAAGAAAGTCTGCCGTCTAGGAGGTTACCATCTAAGAGAACCACACATGAATGGAAGCTGATGGAACAAGGAGAGTTATAAGGACCCGAAGTGGCTAAGATGGCACTTGTTCAGAGAATCTCAGGAATCAGAGGAGACCTCAAAGGACATCTAATGCAACCCAGTACTGGAAAAGGATCCCCTCTACATCTTACCTGAGAATGGACCATTCAGTGTCCATGTGGGCACCTTTAAGCAGGGAGAACTCACTACCTTCCAGGGTGGCCATTTCTACTTGGAGATAGTTCCAAAAGTGAAGTTTTTCCTTTCCTTTTATTAAACTGAAATCTATCTCTCTGCTGTATCCAACCCACTGCTCCTACTTCTGTCCCCTGGGGTCAGTCAGAAAAAAAAGTCTAATCCCTGTTTCATATGACAGGTCTACAAATACCTAATAATAGCTATGGTATTACCCTGGCTTCTCTTCCAGGTTTATGACTCCACCCTTACCTCTTCAAATTCTTTTGCTCCATTTCAGGCCCTCTTTAAATCCAGTTTCTGGTGCTTACTCCCTATGTAATCTAGGGCACTTAAATCACACTGGTCCTCAGTTTCCACATCTGTAAAAATGGAAGAGGGGGTAGTGGTCTGTGTGGCTTCTGAGATCTTTTCTAGTTCTGGTTCTATGATCCTGTAGGTAGCATGCCCTAGGAGCCTTTTAGTTTTACATCATATTCATTTCTGAATATATTCCCTCTACTTCCCTCATGATGAGACTCCTCCTCTCATAACAAAAGCAAAAAAGCACAGACAAGCATAAAAAGCCTACCATAACCACCAATCTGATAGAATGCGGCATGCTTCATGCCCATTACCTGGTGGCTCTTTTCAACAAAATTTCCTCTCATTCCTATTGCTTTTTCCTACTCAACTTTATACGTTCCTTTTCCATCTTTCTGTTCCCTCCTCATGCAGAGCAGAAGGAAAACCCAGCTCAGTTTTCAACGTTTCACTTTTCTTGAAGAGAAATAATAGAGCAGGAGAATTTAACGGACAGGTCCAGTGACACGATGGGCCTCTTCCCACCAGGGACTGCTGAACAAGAAGTAATTAGGCTCAAGTGAGGTGGATGGGTCTAGGCTTCCAAAGGGGTTTAAACATGGACAACTATAAAAATACGCGCTGCTGCCTTTTTCCCAACTGAGATACAATTAACATTTATCAAAACAGACACAAGCAAAGTCCTAACTCACAGTTCTAGTTATTTGTAAACTCCGTCATAAATGCTATTTTTTTTCAAAGATGCTCTTGAAGAAGACAAAAAATTACAGAGTGGCAACTCAAGTTGGGCTTACGTAACATGGGAAAAGGACCATCTTACTTTATATTGATGCTGGCAGGGCAGTCTATAGGTTGTCTAAAAGAAGGGGAAGGGAAGGAAATAAGCATTTATATAGCGACTACTATGTGCCAGGCACTGTGCTGACTGCTTTTTAAAAAATAATAATAACGATAAAAGAAGAAAACATTTATAGAATGAATCATAATCTACTTTAATCCTTACACTGTTGAGGAAACCAAGGCAAACAGAGCTAAAGTAACTTGCCCAGGGTCACACAATTGGTATCTGGTTCTGGATTTGAACTCAAGAAGATGAATCTTCCTGACTGGATCCATGCCTGGCACTCCATTCTCTGTGCCAGCTCTCGTAGAATGAAGCCCTTTTTAGCAGGCAGCTGAGAGGAAGTCCCTTCCTTTTCCCACAAATTTTCCTCCTTAAGTGAACACAAATCCAAGCTACTGCATCAAAGGATACCCCTTCTCCTGTCCCCCATGCCTAGAATTCTCTAGCTTTTTCTTTTTGGAACAGCAACCCTGAAGGTCTTCTCCTTCCAGTTTTTTTTTCTTTTTGTAATTGAAGAGGCCTTCCCTCAATTCACTTCTTGAAAAAGGCCTATTCGCTGAAGTGAGTACCTGAAAAGACCTTAGCCTAAAAGGGCCAGGATCTCCCATTGCATCCTGGGCCATCTCCAATCATCCTGATGAATTTCAGGCCACTGGACCCAGGTGTCTCAGGAGGAAAAAGTGAGGCTGGTGACCTTACACAGCCCTCCCTCACTGAAATCCAAGTCTACTGCAAGTCATGTCATCATTTGCCATATCACAATCATCAGATGCACCGAACAATTACTTTACAGAGTGTTAAGAATAAAGAAAAAGATAATGAGAGAGATTCGTGCAGCTACAATTTGCTAGAGTTAGAATTCAGATCCTTGTCCTCTGACTTTTATTTTGGTGCTCATTAATTAACAGCAAAGACTTCCAAAGGTTCTATTTGTTCTCTCCATTTATAGTCGCATTCTCAGTAACCAATCCGCTTGTGAAACAGCAGCATCCCTAACTGCTGGAGTAGCACTCTCCTGGTAGTGTTCTCTATTGGTCACTCTATCACCAGCGTTGGATTCTGATTCCAGCAACGTTATATCTGTCTGACCTCTAAAAAGTCACTTCATCTCTCCAGGACTCAGTTTCCTCATCTGTAAAATAGTCGTGGAGTGGACTTAATGATCTTTAGGTTCCTTTCCAGATCTAAACCTATGTCTCTGCCCCATTGTGCATCATGGGGAAGGCCATGATAGTGGTTTTGTCTGTGAGACCTATTTTTTATTTAAAATTGCCAGCAAAATCCGCCAGAAGAAATGCTGTCTTGAGTGTTTACAAGACCTAGGACAGAAGAACACCTGTTTGGCACAAGGTCTTGGTATAAGAAAGAATTTTGAAAAGTCTTTGATTCCAACAACTTAGCAGAGAATAACTATGTCAGGACAGCTGCCCAGGCCTGCCTCAGAGACATCAAATTACATTTCAAAGTCTAGTGATTAATTTCTGGAATCCTATCTATTTGGGAGGGAGGTTGGGAGGAAATCACTTTCCAAATTCAGAATATTAATCCAAGCTGGTTGAATGCCATTTGCCTTCTTAGGGTGCTGCTCAAACACATTCTTGTCATTAATTATCACCAAAACAACTCAAAATATTCATTTCAATTCAGAACGTTAGGAAACTTACAAAAGCTATTTCCCTTACATTTCCATCTGTCTCTATATAGTCCCAGGATGATTTATTTCCCTTTGTCAAGAACATGCTATGATCAGGGTCATTCATCCATAAAATAATTAGTTTAAAAGTTGAAATATAACAGGAGCTGTTTTGCCTGCTTTGTTTTCTAAATGATAGTGATCACATCTAGAAGAAAATTTACAAAAATTTAGATGAGTCCTCAACAAACTGGATGGTACTTAGATTAGATAATACTACTCTCTGCCCATTGTTAATTATTTTATCTACAGGAGAAAGTTGGCACCACTGGGAAAGTCACTCAACTTCACTGGGCCTTGACTTGTACCTCGAAGGTACCTTGCAGCTTGAGCTCAATTATCCATGCTCCAGTAGAAAGAACATTGAACTTGGAACCGTAGGTCATTGATTCCAATTCTGACTCTTCTGTTTATAACAATATGATCATGGACAAGTCAGAACGTTTATAGGTCTCTTGGACATCTATCTATAAAATAGGAGATTTAGGCTAGAAGATCTCTAAGGTCCCTTCCAATTCTAAGTCTGAATGATTCTCCTGTGACCGAAAAGAAGAAAGAGGTTAGCTGCGGGTTCAGGGAATGAGTGAGGGCCACCAGAAACCGAGGGAGTCTCAGTAGATAACCAAAGAATGTGAGTGTATAAGTGGCAACCAGGGGCAAATTCTGGAACTAGGTCTCTCTGACATTTAAGTAAACTGAAGACTAAGGCTAGATTCAAGGATTTCGGGGCAACCAGCAATTTGGATAAAATGAACACTTCCTGGTAGTCAGAAGACTACCTTACCTCCTCCACCCTGTGGCTTGGAGCCAATTACTTGACTTCCTCATACCTCAGTTTCCTCATTTGCAAAGTGAGAGAACTGGATACTTGTTTTAGAGTCTAGGACCTGGGTTCAAATTGTGACTCTGCTACTTCCTACCTGTAGCCCATTTTTTTTCATTTCTTAAGGGCCTTAACTTCCTCCTCTGTAAAATAAAGAGACTGACCTACACAAATTCAAAGATCCCTTCCAGCTTTGAAATACTAGAATCCCACAATCTCCTTTAACTCTGACCTTCCATGATGACATCAGATGATGACAAGAAACTAGAACAACCCAGACTAGATATTGAGAAAATTAATGGAGAAGGCACAAAGTCTGAGAGATGACAGGGCAGCCAGACAGGTCAGGTAGTTTCACAGAGTTTTTTTTTTTTTTTTTTGATAAGGCAGTAAGAGAGTAAATGTTGCTCTGTCAGGGTACTCCATAGAGAGACCAAGTTCCCAAGACATAGAAGCTGCATTTTGTTGTTGAATCTTTTCAGTGATGTCCAACTCTTTGTGACTCCTTTTGGGGGTTTCCTGGCAGAGATATTGGACTGGTTTGCCATTTCCTTTTCTAGCTCATTTTACAGATGAGGACACTGAGGCAAAAAGAGTTAAGTGACTTGTCTACGGTCACACAGCTAGTAAGTGTCTGAGGTCAGATTTGGACTCAGAAAGACGGGTCTTCTTAACTTCAGGACCAGCACTCTATCCACTGTATCACTAGCTGTCTTAAAACTGTGTAAGAATACTTAAAAAAAGCTAGCAAATGTTTAAGGGGACAAATTATAGGAATCAAATAGCATTATAAATTATACCTTTTAAAAATAGCACTCAAGTATGGAAATACTCAAAATATTTGTATGGTCCAAAAAAGGAAGCTTTATGTTTTGAGTATCCTAGGCCACCTTTCCACATATAACAGGTACACACAGATCCCTCAGGCCTAGGGAGATGTCTTTCCTGAGGTCTGTCCACCACCAACAAAATTCTGGGTTTCTGAAATTTCCATTGTCATAATAGCTAGAGAAGGTTTAGAAATAGGTTTCTTATCTCATTTCCTTTGAAGAAGGAGTAGTTTTTAGACATCACTCATTGCTTTTGGAGCTGGAATCAGAGAACCTTTAGTCTCCCTCCCTGCCCCATGCATGCATGGATTACTTCAACAACATACCTAAAAATGATTCATGTAATCTCTGTGCTAACACTTTCAATGATGAGGAACTCATTACTTGATAAGACAGCCCATTTCATTTTTGAACAGCATTAATTGAAAATATTTTTCTTCTATTGATCCAGAATCTGTCTCCTTGTGATTTCTCACCTGTTATTTACTCTCTCCTTGAGAAGCAAACAAAATAAGACTCATCCTTTACTATGTAGCTATATAATGGATATCAATACTTTGAAGTATTTGATGACTTTTTAAAAAACGCATCATCATCACCATTATCATTATCATTCTAACTTGACTTGAAATGCTTTTAACATTTGCAAAACACTGTCCCATGTCGTCCCACCTTTTCTCATTTGATCAATGGTGCAGTGGCTAGTCTCAGACATTTACTAGCTATGTAACCCTGGATAAGTCAACTTAACCCTATGTGCTTCAGTTTCCTCATTCATAAAATGAGATGGAGAAGATAATGCAAATCACTGCAGTATCTTTGCCAAGAAAACTCCAAATGGGGTCACAAAGGATTGGATACGACTGAAAAATAACTGAACAACATTTTAGTGGACTCCTTGTTCCCTCCCCATTGCCAGAAAAGTAACAATGAACACTTGAGTCTTTAGTCATTTCAAAAGAAGGTAAGCAAGTTTGATGCATATTTTTAAAAACGTCAGCTTCTCTTATATTTGAAGATATCTGATAAGAGTTATACACTAGAACCGAGTAAGAAACATTTCATTAGCAGCAAGCCTCATTCTAAATGTCTAACATTTAGCCTTTCATGGAAAACAAAGTACTATTGTAGATTACTGTCAATTTTATCAGTAAAACCTTCTATGATCCATGTGGCAGTCTACATTTTAGCTGCAAGAAGAAAATCAGGGAGTTTATCTTTCCTGCATAAATCGCCCCCTGAAAAGTTTTTTTTAAAGACTATTATATGAATTTTTGTTTTTCAAGAAATTATTTATGAAGTTGTCAGATCAGGCCCTGCTGTTATTTGTTGGAAGAAATATTCTGCTGACATGTAGTATCCATTGAAGGAAATTGTTCTTTTCTGAAAAGGCTGAATTTTAGTAAAGAATTGAAGGGAAGAGGAAAAGGAATGAGGAAATATCATCGTCATCATCATGATGGTACACATTTCTATAGCGGTCATGATGACATCATATGGTTATCTTAGGATGGTTTATCCTCATTTCACAGGTAAGGAAATAGAAAGAGAACAGTAAGACAGTTTATCTGTGGTCACACAACTAAGTGTCAGAGCTGGGAATCAAACCCAGGCTCCTGTGGTCAAGGCAAGCACTATTTAAAGTACATGAAAAGTCAAGTCAGACAACTGAGGCCCTAGGCTTTAACCCTGGGATAGTCAGTGTCCACCGACTTTAAGGGGAGTCTCATGGAGAATAACTAGTGCTTCACATTTTCCATTTATATTCTTACATCTAGCTGGTACATAGTAGGTGCTTAATAAATGCATACTGATTGTGGATAGAGCACCTACTTGGGAGTCAGGAGAACCTGAGTTCAAATCCAACTGCAGACACTAACTAGCTGTGTAACCCTGGACAAGTCACTTAACACTGATTGTCTCAAAAAAAAAAAACCAAAAAAAAGTAACCCAAAAACTTGCTGACTGATCAGCCAATAAAAAAATGTAGGGGTGTAGTTGTCAGAGAGTACAAGTAGAAGAGAAATTTTCACTGGTAAAGACAAAGTCAATTATATGCAGCTATTTTAGGTGTCCTGAGCAGGAAAGAGATAGAGAAGAGAGGGTAAAGGAAAATAAGTGAATGAGAAGGGGAGTAGGGAAAGACAGAGGTACCCCCAAATGTAGACTGAATCCACAAAATCCCTTTGAAAAGGGAATAAAAAGACTTACTGGGGTGAGATGGTAAGAAAAGACTTCCATGGGAGAATGGAGTATTTGATGGGGGCTCTGGGTCCCTTATAAACATCCAAGAGGTCATGCAGCTAGATTCTGGAATACTTAGAAACTAAATAGCCTTGTCAGTCAATTTATCAGCAGGAGAGTTGGAACTAAGAAAATGTCAAGGATAAGACTTAATGGAGAGAGTTCAATCAGGAAGGAAGAAGGAAGAGTAAAGCCTAGTTCCATTGAGGACATATAGGGGAATGGAAATCATTAGGAAATTCAATGTCAGCTTGGAAAATTCCCCATTATCTATTATATTGTGGTACAGAAACCCTTCAAAGAGCAACTCACCAGGGGATTATGCTATTTTCTAGTGTCAAGGACACAGATTTGGGATTGGCTTTGGTCCTTTGTTCCTGTGACCTTGGCAAGTTGCTTCTCTTCTCTGGGCCTCACTTCATCTATAACAACCTGGTTTACAACACTATCATCTCTCAAGCTTTGCGCCTGGCTTCACTGGTGCCTGATCTAGGTTGCTGTAATCCCTTGTCTGAAGCCGTGGTAGGAGGTCAGAGCAGGAGGGGATCATGCGATCGTAGCATTGGCAGCTAGAAGGGACCTTAGAGCTCATTTAGTTCATCTACCTCATTTTACAGAGGAGAAAGCTAAGAGATTGGACCAGATGATCTTAAGGATCTCTTCCATCTCCAAAGCCTTCAACTTTATGCTGAGTGAACATTTAGATTGGTGGGGCAGGAGAGAAAGTTTAAAAAAAAATGCACACAACATTGTCCTATGTAATAATTCAAGGTGGGTAGTAGGGATTTATGGCTAGAGAAGAGAGATGGTGACTATAAGAAAACAAATGGGGGGACCAGCAAGTCAAATTCTGGAGTACTGATGGAAAAAAGGAAAGAGCAACATTCAAGGAAATTAATGGGTGCCCCTGGTCTCGTGTCACAGAAACAGCCGTATCTTTATTTTTAGTTCACAAATATAGAAACTAATTTATCAACTTCAACTTTCAATAATAGAAAGGCATAGTTTAAGGGAAAGAGTGCCACATTTAGACTAAGAAGATTTGCATTTATGCTCTAGTTGCCATATATTAGTTGTATGACCTTAGATCATGCTGAATATTCCCATGGCTCAGTTTCCTTATTTGTGAAATGGAAGATAATCATGCTTATCCCATCTAATGAGGCTGAGGGAGCTTCCCCATTAGGTCTTCCTTTTTTTCAATGCATAAAATAGTTATTAGTGGGAAGAGAAAGATTTTATCTCAGTCATTTTTGAAAATAATGCCTCCTTTGAAGAATATTTGTGAAAACCAAATGAGATAGCATATGTAAAAAACCATATTGTACTCACAAAGCATTACGTAATCATAAAATATTATAAGTAAAGCTCAGTTCCATAAATCTGGTATAAAACTAATCAGTACATTTTACAAATTCATGCATGATATAGTTATTCATCATTCTAATTTAATAGGAGGGGACACAAATACACTTATTTTCTAAGTCACTCATGATATTTACTGTGCTACCTTGGGCATGTTCTTTCCCCTCTTTAGACTCAATTTTTTTCTTCTGTAAAACTGGAGCAGGAGTAGGGACTGATTAGATAACCTCTGAGGGTTCCTTCCAGCACTAACCTTAAATGATTCAGTGACTCCCCCAGTATATATGTGGGCTAGAGTCCTGTCTTCAACCTTCCTGACCCTGTCAGTGTCACTTGATCATTTAATTTCTTTAAACCTCAGTTTCTTCATTTCTAAAATAAGGTTATTAATGGTACCTATATCATAGAGTTGTTGGGAAAAATGAAATGATAATAACATATGTAAAATACTTTATAATAAATGTAATAACAAAATACAACAAATAATAAACATAATATATAAATATAATAAAAATACTCAAAGTTCTTTGTAAATATATCCTTCCATTGAATGTATGTAAGCTCCTTGGGGGATGTCTTTGTATTCCCAGGGCCTAGTACAGACATGTACTAGTACAGTATAAAATAGGTGCTTAATAAATGCTTTTGGATTCAGTGATTTTTCTTAAAGATGGTGATAATGCCCAAGCAAATAGAGGGGAGACACTAGGCAGAAAACATGACAGCCTAGAATGAATTAAGGTCAACTGGAAGGTCAATTCTGTTTCACAAGAAGGAAGGGATCTCTCATCAATCAGAGTTGAGGACAGCCCTACTTTGTAGTCATCCAGGCTGGTGAGTTTTGGATATTCTAGCAATGAAGAGCGGAATGACTCCTAGACTTCTTGCAGTCAGGTGTCTTATTTTCCAGGCCACTCGTTTTGTGGGGAAGGGAGGAGGAAGGGGAATGTTATTTCATCGGTGTGAAATAAGATTTCTCAATGGAGAGCCTTCGTCCACTGATGCAGATCCTTTGGGAGGATCCTAAAAGCCGTGAGAATAATTGCTTCCCATATCATTGGTTCAGCATTCAGATCTAGCCCCTCCATTATCACTGGGGAGCAATCACTGTGGAGAAAGAAAGGGCTAATCTGTCTCACTACCACCACTGCCACTGCCACCAGCAGCAGCTGCTAAACAATTGACAGTGATGGGCATGTGAGCCCAAGAACCCCAGGTATGGAAGCATACCCATGGCCTATGCCCTTGTCCACCAGTCCTGCTTTCAGTCCAGCCCCTGCAGTAGCATCCTGGAAAGTAACCCCTCTGGAGAGGAAACCTGGTCACTGATTCTACGGGTGTTGCTATTCTGATTTTATAACTACAAATGGCATTAAGAAGATGCCATCTACTTCGCGAAGGAACCATAAAGACCATGGGACTTTTTCATCTAGTTTGCAGCTGAAACCCCCTTTATGTCTTGTATACCCTCATTGGAATGTGAGTTCTAGGATGTGACATCCAAAGCTTTCTTGCTTTTCTATTTATATCCCCAGTGCTTAGCACCATGACTGGCATATTCAGTTCAGTCATGTCCAACTCTTTGTGACCCCATTTGGGTTTTCTTGGCAAAGATACTACAGTAGTTTGCCATTTCCTTCTCCAGCTTATTTACAGATGAAGAAACTAAGGCAGAGGGCTAAGTGACATGCCCAGGGTCACACAGTTAATACGTGACGATGCCAGATTTGAACTCAGGACAATGAGTCCTCCTGACTTCAGGACAAATGCTTTATTCACTGTACCACATACCTGCCCCTGCTTGGCATATAGTAACTATTTAATTAGTGCTTTTTCATGTATTCATTCCCCATTTCACTCACTGATTCATTTATTTGATCATTCATTTATCACATATGAAAGATGGATAAGATGTTTCTCTGGACAGAAGAACTAAGAAGAAAAGCAGAAACTATAAGACAGTATCTTAAAATAAAGAAGTTTTTTTTAATAGCTTTAGCTGTGTTGGGAGGTAGTGAGTTCATTCATTCAACGAGCTCTGGGTTCAAAGACAGGCTTGGATCCAAATCCCACCTCCAATTGGGGGCTATAATTTTAGAGACTGGTCAAGGGCCTGAAAGTTACCTCATGGAGCTCATATTCTTCTTGCATCAAAGCATCAAGGTTGAGGGGGAAAAATAAGGGACCATTAGCTGTGTGACCTTGAGTAAGCTGGATAACTATTCTTTGAATTTCTCTAACCTAGAAAATAAAGATGTTAGAGAAGATGACATCTATCCATTTGCCCAATGTCAATATCCATCATTTAGGGCAGTGCGAGACCCAAAGGAGGCATCTAATAAATGTTCATTGGTTGATTTATAATTCTTTATCACCAACTATCTTTCTGCCTCTGGGAATGGCAATTGTCCTCATCCTATCATGGTGCCCTAGAAACAAGTCCCATTGGTCCTAATAATCTGGTGATAATCTTTTTTTCATTATTATTTGTTCATTTTGTTTGCTGCAAAACACAATGTTTTCCAACCCTTTGGAGGAAGCAACAATGAATTAACTGCTAAATGGTTGCAATTCAAATGCCTAAAGCTATGTTAAATGGCACCATTCCCTCATGAACATCTAAGAAATCAATATCCTGGGCTGTCCTGTTATATGGGACCCTTAATAATACTGCTAACCGTAGGACATAAATTTGTATTGCTTCTCCAATAGTGGCTGGGTATTCCACTTGGCCTTCTAAATAAATGAGACTTGAACTGTTCATGTTGATCTTGCAGTCTACAGGGCATGCAACTGACCAGGATTAGGTGAGAGTCTTGAGAGGTGGAATGGTGAATTTTAACCTGTTTACCTTTTTTCCAAATGTAAGAAACTCCTACCTAAGCTGGAAAGGTGAGGTCATTATTCCTCCAGGAGTTGGGATTTCAATCATTTTAGGAGGTGAGTTATTGGGTTTTACAAATAAGAAGAAGGCTGAATGTAGGTCATACATTTAAAGACATATGCTGCCAGGCCCCTGAAGAAACTAATGAATTTTACCTTGAGTTTATTAAAGACCCAAAGTACCAAGACGTTGAATCACTCAAATACACAGAAAGTCACATTGGCACACTTAACATATACTGAAGCTTTGTTGGTGAATGAATGAAGCAGAAGCTATCACTAGTTAGGAACACATCTAGTATGCAAAACTAGAAATCAGAGAGTTCATAGATATGAAGAGCCAACACTTAATGAAATGATCTAAAAGGACCACGTAAATGTCAGCTTTACTTATCTATTCCTTTAACGTTCTATTCATAGGCTCCTTTGAGCCTCAGAATAACCCTGTAGGGCACTTCTTGCAGGTATCCTTAGCCCAAATTTATAGACAAGGGAACTAAGGCCTGGATAGGTTAAGTGACTTGCCCGCTGCTATTTAATGCCATGGGTAGAATTTGAACCCAGAATTCCTTGTCCAAAGAGCCAGAAACTAATGTAGTAGTCAAATAGCAAAAATGTCATCTTCATTTGCATACTGCATTATAATTTATAAAACAACTTTAGTCAAGACCACATGGCCCATCAGGGATTGAGTTGAGACTGGAATTCATTGAAATTCCTAAAACCTAATGCTGTTTCTATGGCATCATGCTAGCAATCATAGAACAACATTCCAAGACAATTCAGGTCACTGTCATGTTTCTGCCTCTTTCTTTTTCTTTGAGGATAGCTACAGTAAAAGTCCAGGTTTGTTTGAGCTATAAGGTGATCAAAGGTTTGCACTTATATTTTATTTATAAAGTTAAGAACAAAATTAGGACTTAGGACAGGCAACATGGAAAGTCCAACAAATGACATCCATGGAGGAGAGGCAGGTAAGAGAGGAGGGTGTACCAACGGACTATTTTAATGTCATTTAAAAATGAATATATCTCTAATGAAAGAAAGTTCTACTGTCTAGGGCAAGTAGGGGTTTATTTTATAATAAGTGAGGACTCACAGACTTCACAGGCAGGAGTAACACACAAAGGATAACCAAGTTTTCATTGCTTACCACAGGGTACATAATGCTTTGTCATTGCTCTGATTAGGGGAAAGAGCAGTTGAAGGAGCTGGAGATGTTTAGCAAGGAGAAAGAGGAGTCAGGGATGAAATGATGATTATTTCCTGTATTTTAGGAACCATCTTGTATAAGAGAGATTAGATTTATTCTGTTTGGTTCCACCCAAGAGCAATGGCTAAGAAAAGCAAATAGGCAGATTTAGGTTTTATGTAAGAAAAAACAATCCTAGTGATTCGAGCTATTATCTCAAAGTGGAACAGGCTTGGACAGAAGGTAGCGAGTTCTCCCTCCTCAGAGGTCTTATATCAGAGGAGTGACTAATAGCTGAATGCATTGTAATGAGATTTCCTTTGGAGTACACAGGTTGAATTAAAAGACCAGTGAGGTCCCTTCTGAGATTCTATGAGCTGAGAGGAGGATGTCTCCTTGTTTCTTTTTTCTCCTCTAATCAAATGTACCTAACAGTATTTCACATGGCCTCAACTACATGGAATAAAGGTTTGAAGGACTGGATTTATATAGCAATCTAAAAAAGCCTTACCCAAAAGCTCAAAATATCATGCTGATGTCTGAGTAAAATTTTAGCCCTGAAGGATTTCTGGCTCCTCTATTCTCACTTTTCCACTCACAGGAGGTCAATTGGACACCGAATCTGCTATTTACTACACTTCGCATAGACTTGGAATTCCAGTGTGTATGTACCAAAACATAGTGCTGACAGCAAGACACGAAAGACCCAACCTAACCCAGCCGCTTTCCAATGGGAAGAAGGTGAAAACCACAGTGAGTAAAACTAGAAAGAAAACATTGAAGTAATTATTGCTGATGCACGGTGTAGTAGGTAGAGAGCCAACTTCAGCATCAGAAAGGCTTGGACTCAAGGCCCAGTCCTCTCACATACCAGCTTATTGACCCTTGACAAGACAGGTAATCAATCAGTACTCACAGGAAATTCTAAAGGCTCTAAGTTGCACAGAAGGTACCAACATGTATATTGTAAAGAAGTCCTTACATGAAATTATAGATTTAGACTCACAGAAACATAATTCTATGCACAGGCATATACATCTTCCCACTGAAATCTTCCAGTAATGACTTATTTTTACATGTAGCTGACCTTGGATTCTTGAAAACTCTTACAGAGATGACTTCAAGACCTGGCACAGAAGTGGACTGTATGCTGTCCAAGGATCAGGCCACAACCACAGCTGCTGAGATCCTTTACAATTCTGAAATTCATTAGTTCTGAAAGGTTTGTCACCAGGGCACTGGCTACAAGGGGACAATCCCCCCCCCCCAGGGGAACCTGTGGACACAGATGATAGAGGATACAGTATGGCTAGACAGAGTCACAACAATTACATTATATTGACACCTTTGGAGTCAAGAATATTACCACTTTCTAAGGCTAAGGCTGGAGGCTTTCAAGATGGATATGAAAGGGCTAAGAGAAGGCTTTTCCTGTGAACTAGAAAGTCTTCAAGTATGAAGCAACCGATGTTCAACTGAAGACCAGCCTAGTGAAGCTTGGAGAGGCCCATCACTCTCTCTGTTGTGCCACCGACCTGCCTCAAGGAGTCTGGAAGATATGAGTTCAAAACTGGCCTCAGACACTTACTAGCTGTAAGCATGTAATGGAAGCATTTCCATAAGGGGCAAATCACTTAACCTTGTTTTCTTCAACTGTAAGTGGTGATAATCATCACTTCCCTTTCACGGTTGTTGTGAGGACTGAGGGAGATAATAATTTTAAAAATATTCTTAGCACAGTGCCTGGCACATAGTAGGCACTATATAGATATTCATTCACTTCCCCTTTAATTCGTTGCTCATGTCTTTTCATAAGCAGTTCCCTATTTCTGGAATGCTCTCCCTCCTCACTTTTGCCTCTCGGGCTTCCTACAAGATTCCCTTGAAATCTTGCCTTCTCCAAGGGGCCTGTCGCAGTCCAACGTTCCTTCCCCTCTGTGCCTTCACTGTCTGATTATCTCCCCTTTAGCCCATCTCTGTCTTGTACGTAAACATCTGTTCTCTCTTCCTTACGACGAAGGAATTTTCTTGCTATGTCCAGCACTTAGCCCTGTGTATTTCACAGACTTGGAGCTAGATCAGGACTTCCTTTGTAACTGTTGACTGACCCAGTCATCAGATGAGTCTCTTAAACGCTCAATGCCCCAGGCAATTCCTACAACTATATCACCTGCGGATTGACTATCTGCATCTCTGGATAGATTTTTCAGACTGGGAGTTCTTTACACAGGTTCCTCCTCCCTAAAAGTAAAATAAAGTAGAAGAAATATGCATATATATATTACATCAAGAAAAAAAAGAGAGGAATGAGAATAAATAGAACAATTGTATGTTTATAGGAAGCTGATTTTCAACAAATGCGTAATTTAGCCATTATCATTAAAACCACATTCCATGTTCTAAAAGGAGAAAAATAGCAGCATCATTTATCCCCTAAATGATTTCAAAGTATCGATGTCACATCCCTTTGGTAAATTCATCTCAGTGGAGCATTTTCATGCAAATTTGCTGAAGCATTTACATAATGGAGACTATGGAAAAGTAACTACTTTAAAAAAAAAAAAGCAATTTCTGCTTTTAATTTGCTCCGAACGCTCCAGCATGGCAAACCACATAAGGGTATTCTTGGAAGCAATTTCAAAGGCACAGTAAAGATTTCCAGGTGTGTTTGAAAAGCATCACATGATTAAAAAAAGAAAGGGCAGCCCTCAGGAAAGAAAGAACTTGACAGGGTGGACGAGACATGGCCCCAATAAGAGAATTTAGGCCTGTTTTCCCTCAAACTGTTGTCTAGGGCTAAGGACTAAGAAAAAATAACTATTTTCCACATAATTTAGGTTGAACTAAACCCTCCTCCCCCAAATCAGTTAGAATAAGGCGTAAACTACCCGTGTTGGTGTGTGATATAACGATGTAGGGCAAAGTATACTGTGTTTAGTATCACTGGGTTTCAATTTTGCCTCTTCTACTTTAAGAGATAGCATGGTCAAACAGAAAACATGCTGAATTTGGAGGCAGGCAAGACCTGTGTTCAAAACCAACCCTTTATTGACTGCATAAAACTGGGCAAGTACATATCTCACAGGCTTATATGGAAGATAATGTACAGGAAGCATTTGGTTAAACATTAAATATTGCTATATAAGGGTCACCTGCTGACATCGCCTATGCAACCTTAGTCAAACCGCTTCCTCCGTTGGTGCATCAGTTTCCCAAGTCGTAAAACAAGAAAATTGATTTAGGTGATTTACAATATCCCTTCCAGCCCTAATTCATGTACAACTTGGGATTAAAGGAAAAAAATGTTCCATTATCCTGGCCGTTTACTGATTTTTTTTTTTAAGATGACTGATTGACAGAACTGACTGCATTTTCTGAGTGTTTTGCTATTGTCCAGAAGCTATACAAGCCTCTGAGAATAAAAGAGCTTAATTCACACCGTCTTTCTCATTTGCCTAACTGTTCTAGAGTTCAGTATTTATTGCTAGAGAGATGATCTTATTTCTGTAAAAAATAAAAATATGCAGCTTATCTGCAGCCAAAACAGTGGTCAAACTAGCTGTTCTCTAACAATGACAGGCACATAGTAAATGTTTAATAAGTAATTATTTCCTGATTGACTGTGGTCTGAGTTTTCTTAAGACCTTCAGGGGGCCTAACAAGGTCAATATTATTTTAATACAATAATAGCTAATAGTAAATTAGCATTTATATATCACTTTAAATTTTGCAAAATGCTTGGAAAATATTATCTCATTATCCTCACAACAAGCTTGAAAAATGGGTGCTATTACTAGACCCATTTTACAAGTGAAGAAAGGGAGGCATGGGGTAGCTAAGTGGTGCAGGGGATAGAGTGCTGGACCTGAAGTCAGGAAGACTCATCTTCCTGAGTTCAAATCCAGCTTCAAGCACTTACTAGCTACGTGACCCTGGGCAACTCACTTAACCCTGTTTGTCGTAGCTCCTCATCTGTAAAATGAGCTGGAGAAGAAAATGGCAAACTACCTCTCTTTGCCAAGAAAACCCCAAATGAGGTCATGAAGACTTGGACATGACTAAACAACACAACAGTACAGATTAAGGGACTTGTCCAGGGTCACTTAGATAGTAAACGTCTGAGAATGAATTTGAACTCAGGACGTCCCAATTCCATGTCTGGTATAATGATAATATCAATAATAATGCATTATTTGCCTATAAAAAATACTTCCTTTTTCCAACTACATATTTATGTGAGGCCAGATTTTCTTCATATAGTTCAAGCAGAACAATACATCACAACAGATTAAATGCAAAAGCAGATATGAAAATCCAGCTGTTTTCTATTAAGCTAGACATTAAAGAGATTTGCAAAAGTGTGAGAAACAATGCCACTCTTCTTACTAATTTGTTTTGTTTTGGAAAATATAGTTATTTTTCATCAAAAACACATTGCATACTTTACATTAAATTGGTCTATATTTTTAAAAATTAATAGTTTAAATGATCAGTTTTAATTTCCAACAAGGCAAATATCAATTAATGTAACCCATTAAGACAAAAGTTCTTTGAGGATCCCAATAATTTTTAAGACTATTAAAGGGGTACCGAAACCAAAACATTGAAAACTCTTGGTCCAAGCTATTTCTTGGACCTATGTTATAGGATGAAGGAGCTTACATGAATTAATTTCATGACAAGCTAATCAGATCAGACTTACTCTGTTTGTCTCCAAAGCCCAAACCAAGCACCAATGTCAGAAGCTATAAGAAGGCAGATTTTGATTTCCTAACAAAGATAATTATTTAAAAGTATTTCTTAAAAAGGAAAGGAAAATGTTCCCTACAGAAAATGAAGGAATAATCATGGAATATTTGCAGATTGTGAATCGAACCTGGAGTCAAAGGATCTTGCTTTGAATTCTAGGACTACTATTTTTGTTCAATCATTTTGAGTTGTTTCTGATCCTTTAAGACCCACTTGGGGTTTTCTTGGCAAAGATGCAGGAATGGTTTGCCATTTCCTTCTCCACCTCATTTTAAAGAAGAGGAAACTGAGGCAAACAGCATTAAGTGACTCACTCAGGGTCACATAGCTAGTTTCTGAGATCAAATTTGGGTGCTCTATACACTGCATCACCAAGCTGCCACACAGAAGTCCAAATAATCTCCCTGAAAGAATTTCTGCTTCGTGGTGCTATTTCATTCCTGTTTTTGTATTCCCAATATTTAGTGCTTGGCACATAGTAGGGGCTTAATGGACTGCATGACCTCTGAGATCCCTTCCAGCTCTAAAGAAATGATCCTCTATGATTAAGAAGATGGTGGGGGATGGACTCAGTGGCACTGAACTTGTCAAAGACCATGAACCATTCATTCCTATTAAATTTCATTTTATTAGGTTCAACATAGCCTTCCAGCCAGTCAGGATTTTACAGAATCCTTGCTCAGCCATCTTTTGGGTTAGCTATCCATCCCAAATTTCAATTCATCGAACTTCAAAGTATGTTTATGTGTTTACAGTGTGAACGTGTGTGTATGTGTGTGTGTGTTTGTGTGTATGTGTGTATGGGGGGGAGTGTTGTTGTTCCTGCTGCTATTTTCTCTTTGGCATTTCAAAGTGGAGGGCTTTTGATGTTATATAAACAAGCAAAAGCAGTGACATTGCCCAAATAAGCACGCCCTCCCTGCTTTCCAATGCCAGAGGCAGAGGATGCTCTCATCCAAGTTGGGCTACGCATTCACTAAAATGTCAGCCAGCACAAGACCATACCAACGTTTGAAACAGACCTTTAAGTTGCCCTAGTTACAGCTTTTGGGATCTGGGACACAGCAGGATCAAAACAGCAATTATTGTGTTTTAATTACTATATTTGTTCCCCTACATGTCCTTTAAAAAATCTTCACTTACATCCTAGGTTCTTGTCAAGGACATCAATGCAAACATTAGCACTGATGGCTGCTATGGGCTGATGGAGTTTCAAACTAGAACCTGAAGAAGGCTCCTTTCCATATCCAAGATACTATAACTCTGAGATCTGGAGCTAGTAGGGACCTGCAAAGTCATTTAGTCCAATCTCACCATTTTTAAGATGAAAGAAATAGAGAACAAGAGAGGTTATGTAACTTACCAAGGTCAAAGCACAGTGGACAGCGTGCTAGGCCTGGAGTCAGTAAGGCCTGGGTTCAAATTGGGCTCCAAATACTCAAAAGTTGCATTACCTTGGACAAGTCACTTACGCCTCTATCTGTTCAGTTTTCTTATCTCTCAGATGAGAATAACAATAGCACTTCTGCCTCAAGGTTGCGGTGAGGATCCAATGAGGTAATATTTGTGAAGCAATGTGTAGCCTTGGAGAGCTATATAAAATCTAACTGCTTTTTAGTAAGTGGCAAGTCCTCTAATTGTAATTCCAGTGCTTTTTCCACAGTACTGCGCCATATCCCTTGAAAACTACACCCCTGGAACAAGAGGGGAGCCAGGCCTTTGAAGAATAGTTAAGTACACATTGGGCAAACAGAAAAAAAAAATGTTTTATTCAGATGCTTAACCAGATACTTATGATTCCAAGTCCTTAAAACTAAAATAGACTAGAAAGAGCTAAAATGAAAAGAAGTTTACTGAAGCCCCTGTGGTCTGGGAGCTTCTCATTAGAGGAAAACCCTTAGGACAAAGTGAATGCTCCAGAGAGGTTTTAGAAATCCCCATTTTGTATGAGGAGACACCTCTCTTTGTTCCTTTGCAAAAGTCAGGGTTTGTAACTGTAGAGTGAACATTGCATATAATGTTAGATTTTTTTCAATATATTGATTTTGCAGAATTTTTTCTTTTTCCTCCTCTTTCTTTGATAAATTCTTTGTTGTAGGGATGGATCTCTAAGAGGGGAAAGGGGGAAAGAAACATGGGGAAATCTGAGAGATGTAAAAACAAGAGATTTCAATTAAAAAATCCACATATATAAAAAAAGAAATCCCCATCTCGTGTGGTTTTGAGTGCCTTTCCTCTGTTGGCTGCTGTCCTCTGTTTCCCTAAAGTGAGTTTGGTGTATGGTGGTGGTGGTGATGGTGATGATGGTGAGGGTGGTGTGGTGCTGATGATGAGGGTGGTGATGGTGATGATGATGAGGGTGGTGATGGTGATGATGGTGAGGGTGGTGATGGTGATGATGGTGAGGGTGGTGATGGTGATAATGATGATGAAACCAGCAACAAGAAGAACTCTTAGCACATTCTGCTATCTTCTGTACTACCACACTTCACCCACCTCAATGCAGAAGCAGAAAGGGCTTAAGGGCTGCCTACTGTAGTATAGTGGACACTAAAATTTGTAGTCCGAGGCCTTGGGTTGAAATCTTAGCTTTGCTCCTTGCTAGTAGGGTGACCTTGGAAAAACCCCTTTCCTTCTCTGATCCCATGTTTCCTCAACTAGAAAAGGAGGTTGGTGGGTTAGACCAGAGCTTCTTAAACTGTGTGTTGAGACCTCATATGGGGTCATGAAAAATTTGGCAACAATAAAAGGTTTCTGAATGTATGACAACCAAAGATTAATTCAAAATCAAAGATGGAATGAATCTGAGGCATCTGGCAGTGGTAGTGCATGTTGCAGCAGACAATTTCACTGCAACCTTGGTTCTCAAAATAAAGCATGTGAGCTTTGCGCTGCACATGCCCTCAGGCCACACAACACCAATGAAGGCTGCACAAAGGGGTCCAGAGTAGAAAAAGTTTAAGAAAGCCTGGGTTGGACTACAGTCTCTTTCAGGGTGCCTTCTAGTTCTAAATCTTAAGATTCTATTTTGTGTTTCTGTACATTTCATGGGTTGCTACAGCCAAAAGAAAATTCATTACATATTTGTCCAAGCTTCCAGTGATACATCTACCTATATTTCATTAATCTGGTCTTCACACAAAGGTTGATGGGCTCTCCCCTTCTGAGATCACCTTGGTGAAATCCACCAGAGTTTACACTCTCCTGACATATCCTTTGGATGTAGGGTCACTCCCATGTTATGATGAGGCATTTGAATATGGAAGGTTTTGAGAATTACACCATTCTTAGACTATTTACAAACAGCAGTTCATCTTTTCTTCTCTGCATATGCATCTCTGTGAAATGTACAATAAGCTCAAACAGTTTAGAGGAACTAAATCATGTCCATGTTGACATTTTTGTTATTAATGAAATTTGATTATATGAAGAAATGGTAGTCATGGGAAAGGGCATAGAAAAAACAAGCAACAGATGAGGAGAAAATGAACTGGCACAGGGCATGGTTTAAGGTTCAACTAAGCCAGATAACTCTGAGAGCAGTTCTATATAAATTAGAAAGAAGGTCACAAAAAAAATTAAGAGACCAACAGATCTTTCAGAATTTTAAGATTGGTCTATTCTTACTGGTGAAAACAAACAAACAAAAATAACATTTGTACTCTATATCTCAGTACCCAATGTATCAGAAAGTGGCAATGGAATTTAGGAATATTAAATCTGGAAGAGTGACTGCATCTGACTCAGTACATGGAGAAGAAATCTGGGCTGAAGGCAACATAATTTAAATGACAGGAATTAATTTTTTAAGCTGTCTCAAAGTGGGGAAGGTTCTATAACAAAAGGACATAAATATCAAAGCCGTCAATTTTTTGAGCAAAAAAGATGACTGAGATGACATTTGTTTATATTAGATGACTTCTAAGTACCTTCCTGTCTCTAATATTCCATGATAAATGTACGTAGCATCAATGCAATTATTGTCTTCATCACCCAAATTCTATATTTAAGAATCTGAGACCTTAGTCTAATGAATAGTTTCGAAATGACTACTTCCCCCAAAACTTCTCCCATTGAATACTATGATGGAAGGCCGTGTTGATTTGTATCTTAAAAATATTACTAGAATATGGGAAGAGAAATATTTCATTCTGAAAAGATCCTTCTGTTGCTTACTTGATGGTTATGTAACTGGAGCTTTAACAATAACTGCCAAAGTTACTAAGGCTCAACACAAGCTCAACACAAGAGCTCCCAGCATGCTTTAGCCCTTGGAAATATAAAGCTGGTGAAATGAATGCAATTAGCATTCTTGGTTGTTTATTCAATATTAATTGTGACACTGGGTGAGGAGCTATTTGCAATGCTGCTTTCATCCAATGAAAACGGAATTAAATGCACAGGAGATCTCCCAAATTCCCATTAGCAAATTAACAGATTATGCTCGTATTGAACTGTCTGTTCCCAATCAAATGGTCTGTTTATTGAACTGAAGGCAGTTGAAATGTTAGTTGTTGACATCTCAATTAAACCAGCTACTCAAGCTCTAATTAGTGACACATTTATGTAAGCCTTCTCTTCACAACCATCTTGGGAGGACATATTTATTCCCATTTGGCAGATGAAGAAACTCTGGGCTGAAAAGGATTAAGTTACTTAAAACTCCAAGGTTATTCAGCTAGCAAGTTAAGGAGTAGGGGCTGTAAAATGAGGTTAGACTCAATGATCTCTAAAATTCTTCAAGTTCTATTTCATGGAACTTCAGCTGCTAGACTACTCTTTCTTACGTATATATCCGACCATGCAGCTCTCTCACTCAAACATCTTGAGTGGCTCCGTGTTTTCTACTGAGATGCTATTATTTTCCACAATCTAGTGGCACCTTACTTTTCCAGCCTTATCTCATATTACTTTCCTTCACTTTCTGGAAGCTTCTGCTCTTTCTCCGCTGAGTATGGCCTCAACTTGTGGCCTTTGTGTATTATTCATTTGGCTTCCTATGCCAGGAATACCATCTTTTCCCTGCTTTGACTGCTGCGTCTCTACCTTTCATTAAAAGATACTTTAAGGATACCTCCTCTTTCTTCCCTCATTCACCCAGCAAGGACAGCAAAACCAAACCAAACAACCTCTTTCCTCAGACTTTGCCTAGCACTTTGTTTCCTGTACCTCCAAAATACTGATTGTTCATTATTTTTGTATTCTGGTCATCTGTGTATATCATTTGGCATAGAGTTAGCTAGTTGTACTTTTTGGAGGGATGGAGTAGGAGAGGAAAATCTGGAGAAAGTATTTCAAGGTATAGTAGGATTTGCTAGAGAAAGTCCCTCCACTGATCCTGATTAGCCCCCTATCTTACAGAGTCTTCTGGTATCTTGATGGACTTAGTGATGTGCCCAGGGGCACCTACTTAGCAAAGGACAGTGGTAGAATTTGAATCTAAGTCTCCCCAGTTGGAAGGCTGCCCTCCAATCTATTGTGGCTTATTATTTCTCGATTGTTTTATATTGGTATTTTAGTCTCTGTATTATTTACACAATGACATGGCTGTGCTTCTGATTTTCTGAAATTAACCAGTGGGCAGTTTCACCCTGGAAATTCCCTCAAGCCCTGCAGCTTTTCACCCTGGAATATGCCTACATCATGCTGACCTTCTTCTTCCTTTGCCAAGCTCCCCATAGGGCTTCCATTATGGGAAGGGGTCCAGGCTGGCTTTCCCTCATCCCTCTTCTGGCTGAGTTTCTGACTTTCTAGACTTCAATGCCACTCAAGTACCTTCCTCTTTTCCATTCTCCCTTTATTTCCCTTTTGTGTATTATGAAAATATTACCCTCATTTGAAGGTAAGCGTCTTAAGGGCAGGGACTGTCTTTCTTTTTGCTTATATCGCCACATCTTAACTTTTGGGGCAACTAGGTGGCTCAGTGGATAGTGTACTGGGACTGGAGTCAGGAAGATTTCCTTACATGAGTTCAAATCCTGTCTCAGACATCTATTAGTCGTGTCACCCTTGGCAAGTCTCTGTTTGCCTCTGTTTCCTCATCTGTAAGATGAGCTGCAAAAGGAAATAGCAAGCCAGTTCAGTATGGCTGCCATGAAAACTCCAAATAGGGTCATGGAGAGTTGGACATGACTGAAAAAACAACTTAATCACAAAAACCTTAGCTTTGTGCCTGGCCCACAGTAAGGACTAAACAAATGTCTGCTGTTTAATGGAGTGATTCCTCGTTAGAGTGTATATTTCATGAACTATATGTGTTTCATCTAAACTATGAATCTACCCCAGTGCCCATTAGAGTGTTCACAAACAATAAGTGTAATATAATTGAATGCAACTCTTTCCTTGTTAGAGATTCAAGGAACAATTTACTGTGATTCTTTAGAGCTAAATTTAGCTGAAGTGGCCAGTTCAAATACAAATTGTGCTCCTTGGAACTTCAAACTCAGATAATTATCCATGGAGCTGAGGACTTCATTAATTGCAACAGTGAATGTACCAACCTGCACCCCAGTATTGCTTTACTCATCCAATTAACAAGCACCTCTTAAGCAAAAACTGTGCTCTCTCATAAGCACTGGGGATAAAAAGACAAAAATGAGACAGTCTCCGCTTTCTGGGAACTTTAGAAACATTTGTTGCCATTACCGATGCTGATGCTGATGATAATGAGAGGACTTTATGGATACATAGAGACTGAATGTACAGTTAAAATTGCCCTGGTGTAGAGAGCAAACAATGGTTTACTAGGTGTTTTGCTGTTCTCAAAATGCTTTTTACACACATTATTGTACTAAACCTTCAAATGAACTCCCTAAGGAAGTACAATTGTATCCTTCTTTTAAAGAGGAATTAACTGAAGCCATTTGTGACAGGTCACATGACTTTAAATTTTGTGTTTTCTCCATTCTACTGTTGGGTAGGAAAATGACAAAAGGCCCTCAGATTCTCTTGTGGTGGGCGGTGGGATGCTTTTGTTCTTTGAAAAGGTGTGTTGGGAGTGCAGAGAATTTAAAAACAAAAAGTTTCAACCCAAGAAAAGGCACCAAATACCTCAACACATGTGCACACACAGAAACAGTCTCCCCTGTGAATGATATGGGACAGGGTACTGTTTGGCTGTCATGGCAGCCCAAAAGGGATTTTTATTTTTAAGGACTATCAAATTTAGAACTCAACAGTAGTGAAAATGTCATTAAGCCTGATGACATAGTCCAGCATTCAATAGTAGCAGGCATATTACAAAGTCAAGCTGTATGCAAAACATCAAATTCCACAAGAACACATTGCCTCTTAAAAGCAAATGGAAACATCTGGAATTGTATAACAACACAAAAAAAGTTCCAAAGAGAAGAGAGGGATGGACTGGAGAGGTCATTGGATATAATGTCAAAAGATGTGGCTGGGCTTCAGCCCTGAGTCTGACATTAACTAGTTTGAATGAATCCTTTCATCTCTCTATCTTATCTGTAAAATGGAGATTTAAAAATTGGCCATCTCACAAAGGTGTACTAAAGATCAAATCAGCTAATATATGTGAAAAGTACTTTATAAACTATAAAGAAGTATACCAAGGGGAAGGAGGGGTGGATAATGAATTTAAACTTTTGATCTTTTCTTTGGGATGGAGATGGTGGTAAATGTGAGTACATTTGGGGAACTATTCAGTCCTTTTACTGATCTAGCGTTCCTCCTGGCCACCAAAGCCTGTCTTCTAATGTCCGTACTGTCCTGCTGTTGCCACAGGGCTGTGAATCATGGAACACCATGGTCTGAGGAGGGAGACTGTAAATAAACAGTTGAATATCACAGCTAGATTGTACGGTGGACAGAATGCAGGGTCTGGAGTCAGGAAAACCCATCTTCCTGAGGCCAGACACTTACTATCTGTGTGTCCCTGGGCAAGTCACTTAACCCCATTTGTCTGGTAGACCACTCTAAGATCTTTGCCAAGAAAACTCCAGATAACTTCATAAAGATGATTGCCAAAATGACTGAACAATAAAGATTGTACTAGTGCCTTCAAAATGGTAGAATTATCACTGGTAGGCCTTCTGTATGTTGGGAAGGTCTTCTGTGGAAGGATATGTACAAAAATTGCACAGATGACAAAGGGTGAATGAACTGTGATCTGCAATGATGATAAGGAATACTCCCATCAATAAGACTGTAGATCTATCAAAGTGTCTGCGTCATTTCAAAAGCAAAAATATGCATAGCGTACCGCCGGGTCCAGTTTTAGTATTTTGAATAAATTGTGTATTGAGTTATATAGCTGGTGGATTTGTTGGGCACCATGTACAAAACGCTATGGAGATTTATAACAGACAAGAGGAACAGAAATCCATAGTAACAGGCTTTCATTTACTTACTGCCCAAAGTGGGAAACACTACCAGGCATATTTGGTAGAGCACTAGAGTTGGAATCAAGGCAGCTTAGTGTCAGAATTTGTCTTAGACACATAATAGCTTTGTGAACCTGGACAAGTCACCTGACCTCTCTGAACCTGTTTCACCAGAGCATAATAACAATAGTTGTGGAGGCCGCATTGTATAGTGAATAGAAAGGAAAGAACAGGAAGACCTGGACTCAAGTTCCATTCCTGGTGCATGTTGGCCATGCGACCCTGGACAAGTCAATGAACTTCTGAACACTCTAGAAAGCTATCTAAAACTACAAGTCACAGAGCAGATATTGACCTGCATTAGCCAAGGGAGATTTCCCCCTTTGGAAATTTCTTATATGAATGAAATCACAAGTCCAAACCTAGCTCTAGTATCTCACAGAATGCCATGAAGGGCAAATGTGATATCTTGAGTAACATGCTCTTTAAACCTGACTGCTCTACAGAATCATAAGTTTTCATTATAATCACGAGTCGGGTCAGTTTTAAAGATGGCCTCCTGCACCAAAGAGGAGAGAATAACAAACAAAAGATCTTTCAGAAGAGAAGGGGAATAAAATTGAAAATTCTAGCATGGGGAAAAATGTGTATTCTATAGTTCCTTAGAGACTTAATTGGGGTTTTTCAAATCTCTGTCAGGTTGTGAAGAAAGAAATAGCTACATTCACCTACTAACAGACTAGTACAGCTAAGAGGGACCTTCAAACAGGGAATGCACAGTGTTAGCATTGGAGGGCACTTATAACCTAGAAAATGGACTATTCAGGCTTATAGGGGCTAAGGCTCCATCTTCTGCATATGAGAAAATTGAGGCTAGAGTTATATATAATATGACTTGCTTCAGGCCAAGCAACAAATTATTCACAAAGCCTAGAATTTACTCATGCCCAGGACTCTTATGACCACACCATTCTGTTTCATATTTAAATGGAGATTAGTGCCAAAATCATGTAGGGCTTTGGGAAATCAGTAGTGGGGTAGGTGCTGTCTTGTGGGGAAAAGGTACAAAAGATCCAAGCGACAACTGTAGGGTCATCCAGGCTCTAAGACAGAAGGATGGAGGTAAGTCATATTGTATGGAGGCTAGGAGCCAGAATGTTTTTATCCAGGTGAAACCACCACCACCATCACCATCACCATCATTAGCAACAGCAATAACTAGCATTGATTAAGCACCAACGACATACCTGACACTGTGTTAAGTACGATACAGAAGCATGACCAAAGCACTTTCTTTTGGAGGTTATTATTAAGAAAAAGCAATCTAAGTAGTGAGAGGCATCACAGAACACTGACAACGCAAGACTTGGGACCAAAAGACCTGGGTCAGCCACTTACCATACTAGCTAGTTATGTATCTTTAGCCACAACATTTTACCTGTCTACCTGTTTTTTTCATACAATTCAATGCAATTCAACAAATGTTTATTATGCACCTATTATACATGAGGCACCACGGTAGGTGCTGAAGATACAATGACAAAAAAATGACACAGCTCCTGTCCTCAAGAAGAGTATATTTTTATAGGTAATTAAGTAAATTCAAAGTGTGTACAAAGTAATAGAAAATAATTTTAAGTGGGAGGAAAGTGATAATAATTGTGGGGAAAAGGGCAGAGAAAGAATCAAGAAATGCTTTACATAAGAAGTCACACCTGAGTTGTGCTTTAAAAAATCACAAGACTCCATCATGTGATGGTAAAGGGAAAATATACTTCCACATACTTAGGACTCCTTGTGACCAGAAGCAAGAAATCAAATGTCATTCGTGGATAAAAGCTATCAGGCCAGTTTTCCTGGAACTACAAAGAAAGACACAATTCTTTTTAATATCCATTCTGACTAAAATTCTGATTCCTTTAGCAGGATGGATTTGTTCTGCAGATCCTAACACATGTCCTGGAAGGAAGGAGATCCTACCTTTAAAATTTTCATTTAACTGTGACCAAATAGTCTCCTTTGCCTAGGGTGCATTCTTCTACCTTGTTATTGAATTATAGTGATATTGACTCAACTCTCCCACTAAATTAGTATCACTCAAGTAAAGATCTTTTGATTTTTTTCTTTTGTTTTGCAGCAGGGGTGATCACACTGTCAGTTTGGGTATTATAAAGCAAGCTGCATGGATGAATACAATTAAATAAGCTCTGCCTGCTGGTATAACTCCTTCCCCTCTTGAAATAGGAGGTGATGGAAATTTCTAGGACACTGACCTGAATCAAAGACTAATGACCCATCACAGAACCCCTGAAGGGACCTCAGAGGCTGCCTAGTTCAATACCTCATGTTTGTATTTATATGAGACTTCAGAAAGTGTTTTCTTCATAACAAAGCAGTGAGGAAGGCAGGCCAGGCATCATTACTCCAGTTTTGCTGGTGAGGAAACTAAAATGCAAAGACTTTCCCAAGGTCAACCAGATAGTAACTAGCTGTTCTAGGACTCCTATCTTCTAACGTTATTGTCTCATGTTCTTCCTTCTCCATGTCAGCCTTCTATGGGATCTTCCCATACTTCTCATCTGCTGAAAAAAAAAGAGCTGTCATATAACACACGTGCACATCATCTATATGTTTTTCAAATTCAAAGCTAATTGGTTTAGGGTATTAAGTAAGGTTCAAACTAAGTAAGACGATGGTGATACTTAAATGTAGCATTCTGCTGTTAAAATTCCTGTTTTCTCCCTTTATTTCTCTATCTCATGTTCCACAAAACTCTTACCTTTAACCTGCAGGTATTTCCATCCAGTACACCCCAGATTTTGACCATTTAGAATAGAATCTAAAATAGCTAGAATTATATTTTTTTCATGACCTTCTCAGGCTTCTTTTATCTCCTCCTAATCATGGTTCTATTGAACCAGGAGGCATAGAGAAATTCTCCTATGCTTAATAATCTGTGTTCTTTTTATATCTAGCACTAAACTTTAATGATTTCTCTTCCTAGAATTGCTTTGAGAGTCACCATGGATATTTAATTTAGACATACCTTGCCAGGTATTGTTAGCCAATCTCATAAGCTTAGAGCAGGGATTTGATGCTAGTGCTATGGCAGCATTACAGAGCTCAACTGTTTTAAAAAGATCCTGTCCCCAAGAAAATGAAGGGGTACACAGGCCCAGCAATAAGGGACAGGTATGGGAGTTGATAACTGTTGGCTATCGAGTCCCATACATTTTCTATTAGGCTCTGTCTGGGTAATCTCCAGACTCTATAAAGCACCTGCTGGAGTGGAAAAGAATTCTCAATTTACAATCCAAAGCACTGGGTTCAAATCCCAACTCTGAAACTTATTGGTTGTATGATTTTATGGCTTCCTTGCTGTTTCTTGTTCACAATATTCTGTCGCCCAGCTCCATTCATTTTCATTGGCCATGCTTGGCACTCCCCCCTCATCTCCACTTCCTGGCTTCCCTGCCTTCCTTCCTGCAAGTCTCAGCTAAAATACCACCTTCTTCAAGCTTTCCCTTTAAAACTATTCCCAATTTATCCTGTATATATTTTACTTGTAAGTAGTTGTTTGCGTGCGGTTTCCCCCATTGGATTGTGAGCCCCTGGAGAACAGGGAATGTTTTTGCTTTTTCTAGCACATACCACAGTGCCTGCCATACACACAGTAAGTGCTCAGTAAACGGTTGTTAACCTCATCTCCCAAAGTTTAGAATTCTACCTGGCCATGAGTGAATTTAGAAAAAAAAGAATTTTATTTTATGTGTAAAAAGATGGGGAACTTGCCCTTCAAGCAGAGCCCTACCTGTAATGCTAGTTACATAAGAATTTGGCACCTTGAACCCCTTTGCTCAACATTCAAGGGTTCACTAAACCCCAGTCCTTGATTATATCTTCATTTACTTTATTCTTTATATAATTAGATAAATAGAGAAGAATTTTCAGTTGCTAAGGGAATTGACAAAAGCTGTGAGTTTGAAGATATATCAGTGACAAAGGCGGATTTATGGCCTTTATCCCCATGTTTTGTGAGTTAGGTCTGGCCTGTCAGTTATACAGGAAGGGGCCTTTTCAGAACAAAGAAAAGTAGCAGACATGCTAACTTTCAGGTAACCAGCATTCCCCTCCCACTGCTTTATATAAATGGTTTTGTCTCTGATATGAACTATCAATATATATTATAATTTTATATAATTTTTATGAAAACAAAATCCAATCATAACTTACAGAGGGACTTATAGACGCTTACCAAAGGACTTAAAATTTTTAAAAGCAGTTTTCCTTCCCTCCCACTCCCACTCTAACTCCCTCCTGCTCTTTCCTTCCCTTACTTCCTCCAATCTAGGCTTTCTCCCCTCCTTATAACCTAGGGCCTAGCTCAGAGGCATCAACCTCAAGGAGTCAGATAAATATTTATGAATTTGAATTGCACAGAAGGTGACAGTTATCCGTTAAGGAAATCACAAAAGAGACAAGAAATTAAAGTGGGACCTGGTAAAGGGAAATACTTCATTCACCAAATCCCTTTTGTTTGATTGCTGCAGGAGTAAAGCTCATTTGAATTAGCAATTTATTAAAAAAAACACTTTCTTCTAAAATCAATGGATGGAGGAGGAAAATGCAGTATTTTCAAATTTCTAAATGTAAATGAAAACACCTAGGATAAAAATGTCCTTGATTTTTCACAACAATTTTCTCTAATCTTTTTTCTTATACTCCTTATATCTTCCCTTCTGTTGAATCCAATTCCCCTCCTTCCTATACTGCCAGCTTTTCAGTGATGACACCTCTATAACTCACCACTTTTGCTAGTGCTTGCCAGTATTTACAGACAATATTGTACACAATGTGGCTTATTCTGAAGACCCCTTTCATGTTTCTGGTGCACAGCATTAAGAGAATTTGTCACCTAGGAACAGTCACTAAAATGATGCATTTGTACTTTATTTTTAAAATTGCAAATGAACTTCAATTTAAGAAACTTCAACATGGAAAAAAAATAAATGCAGTATAATATTTTAAAATGAGATATACCTTGAGGGCTTAGTGGATGTCCCGGAATCCAGAAGACATGAGTTCAAAGGCCGGCCACTTACAAATATTAAGTATATAATGATCCTGGCTACTTCATTTGGTACAGTGCCTGACACATAGTAGGAAGGCCCTTCTTAAATACTTGGGGACTTACTCTTGACTGACAATTTTTCTCTCATTGCTCTAGGCAGCTCTCTATAATTGCTGATCTGCATTGGCAGAGAAAGCCTCCTCACAAGGAATTTTTTACACCAATGAAATAATGATGATTATTATATTGTATTCATAATATACATAAATTCATAAAATATAATATTCATAAAAATAAGAATCCCTTAATCCCTTCCCTCTAACCCTCACCCCCCAAAAAAGAAGAAAAACTCTTAAGAATGTAAAATACCAGAGAACTCAGTTAAGAAATTTTGTTTAAATTACTGAAGATTGTTTCACTTTAAAATATACTCCCCTCAGGGATGCATTCCATAGCAAACTCTTTTGTGAATTTAGTCTATTATCTGATTTATATGCAACCTTTCAGGTACAGGTCAATTATGTAAAGTGAGATACTACTGTATTCAGAAAAATTCCTAGGGATTTCTGGTAGCTTTAACCCCAATACCAACATCCCTTTGGATTTCAATGACCTCCTTTAAGGATAAGAAATGTTCTGTCTAAAAAAACCTCATTAATTAAAGGAGTAACACTACATGGAGGTGTCTACTCCAAGTGGAATATAGTTAATCCCTTTGTAATTTGAACTCAATGCACTAGTTAGTAAAAGGCAGAGTATGAAAGCCTTGGGAAGATGTGGTTCAACTCCTGATCAACATTTATTAATTGTGAACATAAACAAGTTCTTTGATGTAAGGAATTCATCAGTCTCCCTGGCCTTCTAAGGAAGAAGCCCACGGGGAGCTCAATGCTTCGCCCCCCCCAACCCCCAAAAGACTAAATCGTACTGTCAGAGTAAGTTTATCAACCCAATGCCTCCTTTCCAAGGATGGGAGTTTGAATACCAATTAGCTGTCCATGACCTCCTCTCACTAGCTTGAATCAGCAAGGTTCCTCCAACTCTTCCCCCAAAACTTGATCCAAATAAGAACTCTAACAAAAAACAACCCATTGAAACATTCTGGTTTGGGGGAGAGGGTGCCCCATTTCCTCTGAAGCCTTATCAGAATGACCAGAGCCAACAGACCTGACCATTTTTACCATCTTTCCCAACAGCACTTTATTTTATGAATCATACAGTCATTTTGCTCAGTGAACCCTATGTGGGCTTTTCTTGGCAAAGATATTGAAATAATTTGCCATTTCCTTCTCCAGCTCATTTTACAGATAAGGAAACTGAGGCAAATATGGTTTAGTGATAACTAGTTAATGTCTAAGGTCAGATTGGAACTCGAGAAGATGAGTCTTTCTGATTTCTGAGCTCAGAGCTCTAACCACTGCACTACCTAGCTGCCTTTAATAAAGTTGCTTTGCTTTACTGTCTTGTGAGCTCTATGTACTACTTTGTACTAGAATTTGGTGTTATAAAACATTCTAAGTTTGTATTAAGACATTTGGACAACTCCTAAGACTCCAATCTAGTAAGTCATAGACTGTTGGGATCTTGGTTGGAAAGGTGTAATAAAGAAATCACAAATCTGACAAATTGTCACCAGGTGCTATAAATTATATATTTGCTGAAGTAGAAAGCAGGAATTTATAAGATGGTTTCTGAGCTAGGGAAATGTTTTAAGATGTAGGGTGACTTTGACAATAAATTCAATACAAGATAACAGCCGTGGCTCATTTCCTTCAGTTTTCTGATGGTTAACCATTCCCCTTTCCTTCTCTTTCCCACCCTGCCCCAATTTCTAAAGCCACCAGAAAATTCCTGAGCTGGCTTTCCAAGAAGGCTCATTTCTTTTCATCTTCATTTAAGAAATTTTTCTCAACTTCCCAATATGGAAGTGATCTTGATGTCTCAAAGGTTAAGCTTGGTCAATGAAATGGTTCAGCATGGATGCTGGACCTGGAGTGAGTAAAACATGAGTTCAAATCCTGCCTCAGTTATCTTCTACTGTGTAACCCTAGGCAGGTAAAATAACCTCTCCCTGCCTCAGTGTCCCTTTCTGTAAAGTAGTAACAATAATGGTACCTACCTCCCAGGGTTGCTGTGGGGATTAAATGAGATTACATATATGACATACTTTGTTGACCTTTACATGCTATATAAATGTTTTCCTCCCCCCCCCCTTTTTTTGTCAGGGCAGAATAAGCTTTGAAAGCTAGGAAGGTTTCTACCATAGACATAATGAATGAATGACTGTGTGTCAGTTTCAGAGGCCCAGCCTTGCTCATTTCACAAAGGGTCATCACCAAAAGATTGGCTACCAAGTACAGGAAATAATGAAGACTAGTCACCAAAGCCAGGAAAGTTTGAGCTCTATTCCTGTAGAGGGAATATCTATTAAAAAGAAATCATTGAATCTGGAAATATTTAAGTACAGTTAATCCTTAATTTTTACAGGGGTAACATTCCCAGAAAATGGAGCAAAAGTTAAAAAAGCTGAATATTGATATATTGAACCCATAAGTAAAAAGGGCTTAGCTTCCTGTGACCACCAAATAATTTAATTTTTATTTAAATAAAGTAAATATAAATACATATTTAAATAATTTAATATTTTGCTAGAGATTGCCCAAAATAGTTATCCTTTCCACACCATTACTTTCTCCATCATAGTTTTGATATAATGGAGGTCAGCATAAGAAAATAAATGGGCATTTGGAGGGAGTTTTGAAGAAGCCACAGATAACATGCAAAGGCCAGCAGATGACACAAGAAAAAGTTTAAAAACTCAGAAAAGCATAAAATACATGTATCATATTGTATAGTATCAACATACCTTATTTTTAATACCATAATGATTCAGGCTTCTTCACAGGCATGAAGAGATGGCCAAAAAATTTTACATGGATTTTCTATGTAGGGCACTGCACCCTTAAATCCCCATGATGTGGAAGAGATAACTGTATGCTTTTCTGATATAACTTTTATAACAAAACATTAATTCTGAAAATATGCACTTTTCTTAGTACAGCAACAGTGAAATAAACCATAAAATGCAGGGGAGAGGAGAGGCAATGCTGGACAGGATGAGATGGGAAGAGTCAGGGTCAGTGATGTCAGAAAAACCCTGAGGTAACAAACGGAGAGGGGCTTGAAATCTGCCATCTCTAATCTCCCCTTCTGTTTTGTGGTTCCCAGACTCTGGTCCAGTTTGAGTGGCTCATGCAGTGGGGATGGTGGGACTCTCCCTTGGTGGTGGTGATGAGGGTGAATGGGTGGTGACCACCATCATATTTACCCACAAACTTAGCTGCTTTCCCATTTTTTCCAATTCTTGAGAGGTTACTTTAGCACTTGGTGGAGTAGATATTCAAGGACACTTTTATGAAAACTTTCTTCCTTTTTGTGGATGTAAACTTTCTCACATCACGCCTCTCATTTTTTTTTTTTCATCTATTGCATATAGCCATGAATGTGCCAGTTGCCAACAGGAAAGGGAAAATGAGATTACTAATAAAATCATGCAACTGCTTGAAATTGTGGAAATGTGGGAATGTTGAGAAAGTAGAATGACTGGTAGGCAAACTCCCTCTACCAATACAGATCAATGACTGCTTTGCAAATTCATTTATATAGATAATACATTTATACATTATATAGATAATACATTTATCAAATGCTTACTACTTACTATCAACCCTTGAGGCTACCAATATAAGTAAACAAGATAGTGCCTGCCCTTAAGGAGCTTATATTCTAATGCAGGACAACACAAAAAGGGGGCACTGATAGGGGACCTGTGTGGTATAGACGTGTCTGGAGAGTACAATAAAGGCCTGGACCCCAGCCATAGAAAGCAGAAACTCAACTCTAGGCTCAGGGTATGAGGAAATGCAAGTGTGGTGTCCAAGTTTCCAGTGGGATAAGAGAAAGTGTGAAGGTGGGGCTACAGTGAGGAGAGAACTAGAAGTGAAAGTTTTTCCTGGAAATAACTTACGGTAGGACCCCCAGGTTTTTATTTTTGTATTAAAGACTACTTAAAAGGCACAAAATGGTTATGATGTCCTGGAAAACACTGCCTGATTAATTTTCTGCAATGAAGTCCCCACCCCTGCCCCCAAGACCTATAATTTCATTTTTTAAAAGGACTTTCTAGTGAAGAAACTAAAGCAGAATTGCTCCTCTCCAACCTAGAGTTTTAAAGCATTTCCTGAAGGTTAAGTGATTTGTTCAAAGTCTCTGAGCCAAAGGTGGCAGAGGATAAATCTGAACTTAGCTCTTCCAGACTGGATAGAGAAGCCAGCTCAAAGTCCACTATGGAAAACTGCTTCAGGAAGCAATTAACCTGCTGAATTTGCTGCAGAGGCCAGGCCAGCCTTTTGCATGCCTTACGGCCTAGGTAATGCTTAAAAATTAAGATGAGAGTTTTTTGCTTTTGTTGTTAAGAAGGATGGAAAGCAGAAGGATGACGCTCTGGGAAGCAGAAGGATGACTCTCTGGGAAGCGGAAGGAAAGGATTCAGAAGATGTAAAAACCAAAGATATGAATAAAAAATACTTTAAAAGAAAGAAAGTGAACTTGAGCTGGGTAGATTGAGAGAGAGTTGGTGACTGACATCTCTGCATTTAAAAATTCCTCACTTTGTGTATTACAGGCCACCACAGACTTCGAACTTTTACTGCAATGCTTGCCACAGAACAAATACCTCTGAACCAGAGTACTATTTTTTGACATTAAAATTGAGTACATTTCTTCTGGCTGATGGCTCAACTCCAGTCCTCATGATCGCGAGGCTGGTGACCTTGCACAGCCTTCATTCACTTAAATCCAATTCACTTACAAGTCATGGCATCACCTTTCTGATGTCATGGTCCTCAGATAACAACTTCTGGACCAAGAAAAGTGCTGTTTGCAAACAAGTATTATTTTCTCTTGAAGTTATAGGTGTCTGTCCTATAAAGATTTTAGAACACCAAAACTGGCAGAAACCTCAGAGGTCATCTAGTCCAATTCACTCATTTCACACATGAAGAAAAGGAGGCCCAGAGAAGTGATCTACTTCAAACAGAGGTTCTTAACCTTTTCTGTGCCATGGTCTTTGACAGTCTATGGCTCTCTTCTCAGAATAATATTTTTAAATGCGTAAAATACATACAATTACAAAGGAAATCACCTACATCGAAATAGTTATCAAAATATTTGAAAAAGTAAGTTCAGAGACCCCAGGTTAAGAACTTCTCATCTGAAGTCTCACAAACAGAGGATATTCAGGATTTGAACTCCAAGGCTTTTGCCTCAAGGGATCAGGTTCTTTCTACAATACCACTCAGTCTTGCACATCACTGCAAATCCACAGAAAATCTAAAAAAAAACCCAGACAAACAAACAGAAAATACCAACTGGTTCAATTTTTCACCTAATCATTCTTGGTTTGTTTTTTTACAAAAATGCCCATATTAGTATTTTAAAGTTGCTATTTACGATGGACTCTTTAAGCATTCAAGACTTTTGCAAAACTTTCATTTGCAATTTGATTTCCTGTAAAAGGTTTTCCCACCCTACTTCCTGAAGGCCTCAATTTCCAACCTGTGAAGTTGATTATTTAGCAATTACAATTTTATTTGTTGTATGGTTGTGGGGGCTTTACCTTGGTCTGTAAACAAGGAGGTAATTTTAAAGAAATTAAGAAAAAGTGAATTATTACTGCTGAATACCATACATAAGAAATAGGAATTGTTACTGCCTGATCCATAGAGAGGAGGCCAAACTGTTAGAGACAGAGAGACAGCAAGAGACAGCCCTTATATGGTCTCAACTCTCCGCAGTATATGTTACATACAGATCACAAATGAGTCTAAACTCTTAATAAAGGTAAAATCCATCTATTTAGACAACCTAGAGTTAGAATACAATAGCTTTTTCTGTGATGTAGAACAATAATAATATTTTTCAAAAATCTCTCTTCCCCCTACAACAAACCATTCATCCTTAAGGATAGGCTCAAAAAATAATGTTTTAGGGAAAATATATCGGGAGGACAATACAAACCAGGCATTGTGTACTAGGTGGCAGGAACACAAAATTTCAAAATTGAATTTCAAAAGTGAAATAATCACTGCCTTCAAGGAACATATATTTTATTGAGGTGGGAGCCATCAACAATATGTGCATAGAAAATTAAATACTCTCTCCTCTGTCAATGTGTATCCATACATATGTGTGTGTGTGTATATATGTGTATATGAATACATGTAAATATATGTGTGTATACATATACATATTTCTGGGGGAAGGACACAAGCGACTGAGGGGAATCAAAACAGCCTTGCTGTAATAAGTACTTAATAAATGTTTATTGGCTGACTGATGTACTGATTTGAGGCCAGCTGTAAAGAAAGCAAGGGATTTTACAAGATGAAAGTAAGGAAGATGAGTGTATTCCAGGAAAGGGGGAATATTCTCTTTAAAAACTCGACGATTGGAGAAGGGATGTCATCCATAAGTACTAGCCTATGCAGATGGCTCAAACTTTCCCACCACCATGCCTTTGCCCAAAGTGTTCTGTATACCTAGAACAACCTCACTTTTCTGTCAATACTCTCTGCTGTACCAGCTCTACCCAACTCCATTAACAAATCCTTTAGATCCTTCCCAGTCAGTGACAACTTTCTCCACCTCAGAGAATACTTTATATACTTTTGTAACTTGTTGACCAGTTCTTGTATCTCATTCTTCTGTTAGACAATAAGCTTCTTGAAAGTAGGGAATGATCATGTCTCCTTTATGTGTTTCTCTCCTATGTGTCTAATCTGAGTACTTAATATTCATGTAGTTAAATAGATATTATACACACAAATAGATTGACAGATATGGAACAGCTATATGGCATCACAGAATATTGAGCTTGGAAGATACCTTAAAGATCCTCTAGTTCAATACTGGGAGGCCTGTAGTAAGAATACTGCCCTCAAGAGATAACATATAGATTCAGTTCTATATATTTAGAGAGATATATAGTAGGTAGCTATATATAATGATATAGACGTTGTTGTGCACATATAAGTAGTTAATTGGCAAATAATAGTAGTTCAAATTTATATAGCCAGTACTTTAAGATTTGTAAAACATGTGGCCATCTTTACCTCATGTGATGCTCATCGCCCCCTCATTATTCTGCAGATGATGAAACAGACTGAGAGATTAAGGGACCACCACCACATCTCTCTGCCCTTCCTGCCCCCAGACAGCTTTTGAGCTGGAAATAATATCCAGGGCTGCAGAGCTCCTTTTACTATACTTATCTAGATAGAAGAGAAAGGTTGAAGAAAAAGCATACTTAAGAAAAGAGTTTAAAGACCCTAGGGGAACGTAAAGGAGATGTTTGACCCTTTTTGCTAGGTGGCACAGTGGATAGAGCCCTGAGCTTCAAATCAAGAAGACTCATCTTCCTGAGTCCAAATCTGACATCAGAAACTAATTGTGTGACTCTGGGCAAGTCACTTAACCCTCTTTGCCTCAGTTTCCCCATGTGTAAAACGAACTGGAGAAGGAAATGACAAACCATTCCAGTATCTCTGCCAAGAAAACACCAAATGTAGAAACAAATACTCAGACATGACTGAAACAACTGACCAAAACAACGACGAGCCAGCTAGTGTTCCAGCATCCTAATTAATTTACTTCCTTGCTTTCCAGAAACCCCCAGGACTATGGGCTGAATGAATGTTGAAGGTATTTAGCCAGACTGAGGAAGTAGAGCCTGACACTGTCTCCCCCCAGGTTGTTAAAAGGGATTATTAGAATAAACATCTGTAAATAAAGGGACAGAGGAAGTGTTTCTTTTTTACTGATAAGGGGATTGGAGAAGCAAACAGAAGGGTATATCCTGGTTTAAGAGATTAGAGAATAAACATAGATAAAATGACTTTTGTGCTTCCTTAGCCTTAGAGTTGAGAGTACTTACAACTTTTTGCAGATATTGGGAGCCAATGCCAGGAATTATTCAGGGCCTATAAAAGAGCTTTCCCAAAAGTTAGCTTTCCAAGGTAATTATCCGGACACTGGCCCTTTGTTCCCAAGATTCACAACTCTTATAACATACCACTTCTTTATGAAATTTGGATGGCAGGGATTTCAAAATCCATGTTGGCAGAAAGAGTTTCTTCACCAGGAGTTTCTCCATATAGTAGGTGTGTTAGGTTGAGGAGGCTTTTGTTACTGCCTTCTGTGGGGATCAACTGCAAAACTAGCATCAGGGGAACGAGGGATACTCTCACTCGTTTGTGTATCTGTAGTATTGTAGGTTTCAGCTGTAAACTTGCTCTCAGTCAATCAACAAACCATTGATTAAGGGCTTACTATGTGCCACACACTGTTCTAAGCACTGAGAATGTAAAGAAAGGCAAAGGACAGCGCCTTGCTGCCCTTCTAATGGGGGGGGGGAGAAGAGAGGGAGGGGGAAGCAGCAGATAAATAAATAATCATTTCAGGAAGATGCCTGTGAAAATACTCAAGGTACTCAGTGCAGGTTCTGAGGGCAGATGTTTACCTAAGAACATTTTCAATCAATCAATATTTATAATCTACTCTGTGCCAGGCACTGTGCTGAACACGGGATAAAGAAAGCGTTAAAAAGACAATCCCTGCCCTCAGAAAGCTCGCAGTCTAAAGGGGGAGATAATGTGCAAACAAATACACACACATATATATGCTAGTACAGGATAAATAGGAAATAATTAATAGAGGGAAGACATTGGAATTAAGAGGAGTTGGGTAAGGCTTCCTATAAAAAATGAGATCTTAGTTGGGACTCAAAGGAAGCTGAGGAAATCGGTAGATAGTTGAGGATGGACAGCATTCCGGGGTTGTGGGGACAGGCAGTAGGGAGGCTTCCCCTGCCATATCCTCAGCTACTGTTGTAGACAACAGCGAGATGACCCAGTGACTAGAGCCCTGAGCTTGGAACAGGAAAGAACAGAGGCCTTAGACACTAACTTAGCTGTATGTCCTTAGCCAAGTCACTTAACTTGTCTCAGCCTTGGTTTCTTCATCTGTAAAATGGGTAGAGGAAAATAATAGCACATAGCTTACAAGGTGTTTGGGAGGATCAAAGGAGATACATGTTAAAGGGGATTACAAACATTCAATGGCTACGTGTGTTAGCTATTATTCTGATGAAAGGAGGGCACAGTGCCCGATAGTGAAACTAGATGGAATTTTTAGTTTTTTTCTGGGCCAGGGGTCTCCTCAGCAATATTGCATCTATAGAGATTAGATCTTTCATGAGGCATCATTCTGCTGCCAGAGGTTTGGAATAGTCATATCCTTCAGAACACTTTTTCTCTTTCAATTTCTTATCATGTAGGAAAATGAACAAAGCCAGTCATGGGTAGGGGGAATCATGGTAAGGACTGTGTGGAGGTGAAGGAATGTGACTTTCAGGGCCAAATTTAAGCAGGCCCCAGAACCATCCCAAATCACACTGGAGTTCCCTCAACCTGGATCTATGTGAAATTAGGGTAATGTGAACATCGAGGGAATCTTTGAAAGGGATTTAAGTTATATATGGGCCATATAGTTGGAGAAATGTATAAGAGAACTTTTCTTTTTTCTTGAAACTACCAGCACCTTTCTCTCTCTCTTCAAATCTCCCTGTCTTACTTGCTAGCTGCTCTGGGGCCACCAGAACTTCAGGGACCCAGTGTGCATGAATCAGTCAGTCAGTAAATATTTACTAAGTGCAAGGCCCTGTGCTAAGTTCTGGGGATATAAAAAGAGACCAAAGGCAGTCCTGGTTCTCAGAGTTCACAGTCTAGTGGGAGACACAACATGCAAATGTTTATGTACAAATGAGCTAGAATAAACTGGAAATAATCAATGGAGGAAAGCCACTAGAAACCCAAGGATGACAACGAATGTGACTTCTCACCGACAGCCGAAAGTCACCGATAGCCAGTGGTTAAAACTATTTTCATTTTCATAGACCCTAGATAAGCTCCCCACTATCTACTCTCTCATGCTTTGGTATTTTCCTGCCAGCATCCTAAAAAAAGACTTCACTAACAGTGTGTTTGCCCCAATTTCCTGAGGGGGTCTTGCCCCTGAGGCAAGGCAAATTTCAAAGATTCTTTTAGGCTCTCAATAATGAAAAAACATTTAGCAGAAAGAAGACCACCTAAGCATTAATTTTTACTGTTAATTAATGCTATTAAAGGGATAGGAAAGGTGCTTTCTTCAAGCTGCTGAGTCCTTTAGACAACAGGCTGAATTGTTAGGAGTCACAAAGAAAATCAGAAAAAAAAATATTATGTATATATATATATATATATATATATATATATATATGTGTGTGTGTGTGTGTGTGTGTGTGTGTGTGTGTGTGTGCATGCATGCCTCATCACTGCATTTGGCACTCAGTATGTGTTATCTGGGGCAGCTAGGCATTGCAGTATATGGAACATCTGGCCTGGAATCAGGGAGACCTGAGTTCAAATCTGGTATCAGACACTTAGTAGCTGTGTGACCCTGGCCAAGTCACTTAAACCCTGCTTGTCTTGGTCTCCTTATCTGTAAAACGAGCAGCAGAAGAAAATGGCAAACCACTCCAGTATCATTGCCTAGAAAACCCTAAATGGGGTCATGAAGAGTTTGACATGACTGAAATGATTAAACAATGACATGTATTACCTATAACTATTTCTCTTTTTAAGCAAGTGTCCTCTCTCCCAAAATAGGTGTACATACAGCATAAATATGTTCCAGTAAATCCTAATGTCTTGAAAATTGATATCTTGTGCATTGGTTTAAAAATTTATCTTTCTTAGTTAACTACTTGTCATATTAAAAACAAATTAGTTTGATGACTCAAAATAATGTCCTTTATGACTGAATATTTAGTAAATATTTGGCTTAATATATTTCCCTAGCTATACATCCTAATGAAATGTGTTGTGCACGTAAATGATGCCAATTAAATTGTAAATTAATCATTGCTGTTATGTTCAGTTGTATCTGACTCTTCAGGACTTATCTGGTGTTTTCTTGGTCAAGATAGTAGAATGGTTTGCCATTTCCTTTGCCAGCTCATTTTATGAATGAAGAAATTGAGTCAAACAGGGTTAGGTAACTTGCCCAGGGTCACACAGCTAATAAGTGTCTGAGGCTGAATTTGAAATCAGGAAGATGAGTCTTCCCGTCTTCAGGCCTGGCACTCTATCCACTGTGCCACTTAGCTGCCCCAAATTCATCATGGAATCACCAAATTTTACATGTAGATGGGATTATTAAGATTATTTCAGCAGCCCCCCTTCTCTTTTCAGATGAGGAAAATGAGGTACAGAGAGATGAGAAGGCTTTCCTGGGTCACACAGTCAGTTACCAGCAGACTTAGGACTCTATTTCAATTTTTCTTGCTCCCTAACACTTAACACAATTCTGAACATGGAGTTAGTTTTGGGAAGCACACAGTAGGTACTGGATCGTTATTTGTTGTGGACAACAGTAATGATGTTATTCCAGACAAAGGTAAAAAAAGGTATTAAGGATGGACTGTATATATCGTGACTGTTTTTCAAAAAGAACTTTTCCTATAATAACTAAACAAATTGTGGTATATAAATGTAATATAAAATTATTCTGTAAAGAAATACTAAAAGGATGATTCAGAGAAACCTTGGAAGATAATGTATGAACTGATGCAGTCAAGTAAGCAAAACCAGGAGCACAATTCACTCAGCAATAATGCTGTAAAGAAAGACGAATTTTAAAAGACTTAAGAAGTCTGACCAATGCAAGGATCTATCATGGTGCCAGAAGATGGATCACAAAGGATGCTACTCACCTCCCAATATGGAGGCTGAATGGAGCCAGGAGGCAGAGTTTTGGACATAGTAAAAGTGTGGATGTGTTTTGCTTGCCTGTGTATATTTTTTTTAATAAGAATTGTTGTTCTTTGAAAAAAAAATTTTTGAGGGGGATTTGGGGAAAAGAAGGGTCCAACAGAAATTATTTGTAAATAACAGATATAACTATTCCCTGAGGACAGCACTGAGAAAAATGTTCCTACATTTCAAATTTTTTGTTCATGCGTGCAAATCTGTGCTTTACAAATTGAAGTATAATTTACAGCATTCAGTAGATTTATATGTAAAATATTTTGCACACCTTAAAATGCTGCAGTTATCAGTTATAATTGTTATCAGCGGAGAGCACATAAAATGTAGGATAGTTCCTGGTCACTGAAGGACAGTTATCTGAATATCCACCCTTAACAACATATTCACAGAGAGAATGGGCCCACGTTGGGGAGAAGGGAGCAGACTACATACTTACCTTAAAGGTTTTAAACTGCAGCCAGTTTTGTCACAATGTTATCAATAGATGACAACCATCAGTCATTCGATAGCCATTTGCTGCATGTGCATCCTCACAGTGGTGTTTACTCTGGGGTTCGTTATCTTTTTATGTGTCTTTATGTCTCTTATCCTCCAACAAAACTGTAAACTCCATTAAGGAAGTGATCTCAACTTTGTGTCTTTATGACTGCTCTACAAACACTGGGTATTTGACATGTTTGTTGATTGATTGATAAAATGAGAGAGTTTTTTTAATAGGAATTTATAATGGGGATATTTTAAAGTTAGGGTATTACACCACTCCCCTAACAAATAGAAAATGATGGCTTAGAGTGAGTGTAAATTGCCATTATCACTGTTTTGGCCAGAAACCCTGAGCGTCTTCCCCTCCCAGATTGATTTTTTTTTTGGATTAGGTAAAAGAAGCTTTTTTTGATCTCATTTCTTAATCACTGAATGGACACTGCCTCAGACAAACTGATATCTGAGAACTTAAGAAGGCCAAGGTCTCCCATGGCACCCAGGGCCATCTCCAGTTGTCCTGATCTGTCTCTTACCACTGGATCCAGATGACCCCAGAGGAGAGCATGAGGCTGGTGACTTTGCACGGCCCTGCCTCACTTAAATCCAATTCTTTGCAAGTAAGGATATCACCTTCCTGATGTCATGACCCTCTTTGAGAACAAAGGACAAACAGCAACATCAATCACCTTCCTATATATAGATTTACTTTTCTGTTATGTAGAAACAATTCAGCTCCACAGAAATTCTGAGGTTTAAGGGTTCACACTTAAACTGACAATCAATTGCCAATGATAGGCTCTCCCTGATTGGACAGAGTGGCGTATATGGTTTCTTCCATGTTTCTTATGATCTTGGCAGTGAGGTCAAAGACTCCTAGGGAAGAATGGTGTATAGATTTGGACAGAGTCCTCGAATTAGGTGCCTTTGCTTAACTATTTTTCCCTTTTGCTACAAGGCAGGATTCCATTTTGAGGCAAGAGGGCTGGAGGAAGACGAGAAAGTGATAATAGTTCCAGAAATAATTGGGATATAAAAACAAAAGACATCAATAAAATCTACAAAAAAAAGAGGGATTTGGATTAATTATCATCATCATCATATATATATAAATGTATATACATATACATATAGATACACACACATATGTGTTGTGTTTCTATATGTGCATATGACATCATCCTGGATTGTTACAAGGTAGCTGCTTCATAAATGGCAAGGCACTACATATACTTAAATAATATATATGTAAATTATGCACATATATACATATACACATATATACACACATGTATATATACATGATGATTAATCCAAACCCCTCATTTTGTTTTTGTAGTTTTTTTTTGATGCATTTTGTAAGGCAACTATAAGGTACTGTACATCCTTATGTAATATATATTATATAAGTACATATAGTGTTTTATAGTTTTCATATATATTTATACACACACACACACACACACACACACACCCCCTTACGGTTTCCTCATAACAGTCTAGGTGATTTGGCAGTACAGGTATAATTATTACATTTTTACAGATGATCCCTAAAGTCTCTCCAGCTATAAAATCCTACACTCTAGAGTTAGTTTAATTTGGGGAAGCCCAAAGCATTAATCATCTTTGTTAGCATCCTCAGGGCCACATTCTTAGTAATTTTATACTATTTGACATGTGTTTTGTGACTCAGTCACAGAATCTTCATTGGTAGTTTCCTTAGCAGAAGTTCTACGCATCAAAGAAATTAAAAATGGGGACAAAAACAAACAAAAATGGAGACTGCAATGACAGAATCTTAAAAAATCTTGGAAGAGACCTTTGAGATCCAGTTTTCTTCTACGAGATCTAGTTTTCTTCTACCTGAAACATGAATCTCATCTACAATATCTCAAACCAGGATTCATCTAAGCTCTGCTTAGATTCCTCCAGTGATAGGGAACTCACTACTTACCTAAACAAGATCCCTTAATTTTTGGTCTTTTAAATTGATCAGAAGTCCTTCCTTTAAAGCTGAGGCATGTCTCCTCCCAGCTCCCAGCCTTTGGCCCTAATTCATTTGTTTTCTGGGTAGAACAAAACCTCTGGGACATGACACTCCTTCCTATTTGAAGAACCACCATCATTCCTGCTGTAACTTTTGGGGAACAGATAAACATTTTTAATGGCATCATGAACAAGATGCCTCTAACAAACTCCTCCTCTGATGTCTTATCTATCAAGACCTAGTGAGTGGCCTTGTCTTCCCAAAGGCAATGGCACTAGAGGTCAAAAGCTGGCTGGTCCAATCAAGTTGGAAAAACAACAAAAACAGATTTGAATAGGTGCACAAGGATGGGACTAGCTACATTCAGAGAGGCTCATCATCTAACTGGTCTCAGGGTATGCATTTTTAGCCAGAGCAACTCTGAAAGACCTTTTACTAGGTAAGCCACAGCAGATCATATAAGTAGAGAAAACACCCACATCATTGAAATCATATGTTCCTGAGAATTCATCTGTGATCTCATCAGTGAGCATTCCCTCCAACAGTGCTGATTGCAACCCTTCCATGAGTCCCAATTCTCTGTGACTCTTATCTATGTTTTCCCATACATTCACCTCAAGGGGTTCACGCTATGTGCTGAGGGTTTTTCTTGTATTCTCTTGACAATTTGGGAATACCAAATGAGAATATAGGTTGATCAAGTATATCTCACCCCACTGTCACAAGGCTGACTTTTCTTATTCATATTTCTGATGACATCCTATATACATACTCCTTCTGTATAAATTCTTTGTAACCTTGTTGTAGCAGTGCTCTTGGCCATCATGTATCTCTGTTGCACTTTGTGTTTTAGAGACTGCATTACTCCATATTGCAGTCTCTCAGCTTTATCAACAAAGTGTTGATATTAACAAATTGGAATAAGCTTGGGGTGATTAAAATAATTTTTCTAAAAGCAAACCAGACCATTCTCTATCTCCTATTCAATTATGGGGCCAGTTTTCTGTCTCTGTGTCACTGAAATCTCAAGTTTTTGACAGATCACCAAATTCTATAAAGATAGGGTTGGAAAAAACCTTGACAGGGTAGTCTAGCCTGTCTTATTCAGCAGTCTCCCACCTATTCCATTAATTAAGTGTAACTGTCTGTAGTCTTTCCAACACACAGCATTGAAGTAAGTTTTCATGCATTCCCTTATGAATCAAACTAAAGAGAGAAGTACCCAAGTTTGCATCCATCGGACAACCTTGATAATTAATTCCTTTTGACTCCATGGTGATAGGGGAGAGAAAGTCTGCTTCTCTTAACAAGGGAGTTCTATGTTAGGTGCCTTCTTCTATCGACACCTTCTTGTTTTATCACTTCATGCACCAGCTAACTCTTCTCAGGTTTAATACACAGATCTTATATTAATGAGGAGCTCATAGTCATCCAAAGAGAAAACTGGCTTACACAGAACTTACAGAATCATAGAATTTGGAGTTGGATGGGATTTTGGAGTTCTTTCAGACTCAGGTCTGTTTTTTTTTAAATGCAATAACTGATACAGTTCTATGAAGTAGGTGGTGTAAGTATTATTATCTTGATTTTAGCATTGAGGGAACTGAGTGGTAAAGTGAACTGATCAAGTAGTAAAGAACATAGGTAGGCTTTAGACTCAATCCCTTTGCCTCCAGATTCATTAACCTTTCCCTGGCAGCATGGTATTACATGGTGGGCCCTGGTTTGAATCCTGCTTTCTATCTTTGCTCGTGGTATGAAATTAGTCAAGTCAGCTAGCCTCTCTGAGTCACAATTTCCTAATACATGGAATGGAGATAAGGTTGCTTATATTTCATTTCTCATAAAGGTTGGTGTAGGGAATATACTTTGTAAACCTCAAGGAAATGTCAGTCACTGTTTTTGCTATACCATTGTTATCCAGGTGGAAATGTTTGTCTGCCTTTCCTTGTCATCAGCTCAATCTAGTTGTAATTGATAGAAGGTTCCTGTGATTTGAGGCTGCTGAAGCAGGGTACAAGTTTCTTCTGTGTCTCTTCTACAAAAGGAAATAGCTGCAGAGTGACTGCAATACAGCATCTTGATGCTACCCAACTGGTGCTCCTGCGGTTTTGTACCATAAATGCAAACTCACCATCCAAAAAATGCTTCATCTTCAACTCCATCAATTCTAGGTCCTATGTATCTATCTGTCTGTTTGCTTGCCTGCCTGTCCGCCTTACATTCAAAACTAGACTTTGTTTTCACTTCCCCACTTGTTGGCAAGATGTTACTTGGGGTCTGCATTAGCCGCATAATTAGGTCTTCTAGCATAGGGCACAGACCTTTAGACTTATGGTGTTTCATGTTCTAGCTCAGGCTTGTGACTAAAAGTCTTTAAAAATTCAATTCTTTGACTGAATCAAAGTCATAGAGGGTCTCAAAAGGAATCATTAGAAGTTTATTAATAGACTCATTTCCATACAGTTCAATATTATTCAACAAATAATCCTTTAGGCCTTCTAGCCCATTCATTACATGTGCTAGGGGCTGGTAGGAAAAAGATGAAAAGTGACCCAGTACCTGTCCTTAAGGATTTTACATTCAGAGAAACTTGCCCAGAACAAGGACACAACTCAGAATTATAGGTTTCTAAAACATTGTTTTTGGTGACACCCTTTGGCAGTCTAGTGAAACCTACAGAAACTTTCTCACACACACGCAAAAAAATATTTTAAAAATTTTTTTAAAATACTAAATTTCAGTTAGAGGTTTGTGAAAACAGCGATTGTTTTTTCCCTACCTAAGTTTACTGGCCCCTTGAAATCCATCAATGAGCTAAAGGATCAGAACCCCTACTATAGAGTTTAAAATGTGTTTTTCTCATAGCAACTCGTGAGGAAGCTATTGCAAGTATTATTATACCAACCTGACAAATGAAGAAACTGAGGATCAGAAAATTTAAGTGATTTGCACAGGGTCACTCACATTTCTCCTTATTTGGTGCAATATAAAAAGCACTGAATTTGGAGTCAAAGAGACTACTATTTCCTGCCTCCAACCCTGAGCTTGTTACTTTATCTCTCAATATCAGTTTTCTTTTCTGTAAGGTGAAGGGTTATACCAGAAGCCAGTTTGGGCATTTTACCCTTCCTAATGCTATTATTTTAATAGTGTACATTTGCTTCCATACTACCAGCTAATACTAGATATTTTTAAGTGTCCATTCAATTTCTAACCAATAACCAAATGGGAGCAATCCCCATTCATAGCTCACATGAGATGGAGCTGAGGCTGACAGCATTGGCCTGGCCATCTTTACTGTAGTCTGGAAAGAAATTGACAGAGGTATATGTGTAAGTCCCAATCATTGACTGACTTTCTAATATGCAAATGCTTTAAGTGTATCTTTACAATCAGGCAAATCAGGTCACTTCTCTGAACCTCACTCTCATCATCTAGAAAAATGAAGGTGTTAGATTAAATGATCTCTTGGTACCTTCTAGCTCTAAATCTATGATACGTAATATGTGTATATTAAATACACATGTGATATGCCATAATGTATCATTCATCAAAGAAATACAAAGAAAGAACTACAAAAGGAAAACAGTTGTTAAACTTTAAAACTACTTATATGATTGGTGATTCCTGATTCTTAAATGATTTTCTTTCCCTAAAGGAAAGAAAGAAGAAAAGAAAAAGGAAGGAAGAAAGAGAAAAAGAAGGAAAAAAAGAAGGAAGAGGAAAGAAAGAAGGAAAAGAAAGATAGATGGAAGAAAAGAGGAAAGGAAAAAAAGAGAGAATATAAGAAGGAAAGAAAGGAAGAAAGAAAAGAAGGAAGGATAGGAGGAAAGGAGGAAAAAAAGGAGAAAAGGAATGAAGGAAAGAAGGAAGGATAAAAGAAAGGAAAAAAGAAAGAAGGAAAGGCAGAAGGAAGAAAGAAAAGGAAAAGAAAGAGAGAAAAGCAAGAAAGAAAACAATATAAGAAAAAAGAGAAAGAAATCTGTGGAGGGAAAGAAGCAATGTGCTATGAGTGAGCAGAGGAGCTGACCTTTTAGCTTCCACTATGCTTTTCCAGTGCAGAGCAGCTGTTCTGTCTCTGTGACCCAAAAGAAGGGAAGGGTGAAGCTGACACATGCTGCCTCTGTCATATCTACCTGCTTCACTTTGGGCAAATCAGGTCACTTCTCTGAACCTCACTATCATCATCTAGAAAAATGAGGGTGTTAGATTAGATGATCTCTAGGTACCTTCTAGCTCTAAATCTAAGATATGTAATATGTGTATATTAAATACACACGTGATATGCCATAATGTATCATTCATCAAAGAAATACAAAGAAAGAATTACAAGAGGAAAAAAGTTGTTACTGTCAGAGTGGATCACCCTCCTCAAATTCCTCTGTCTCTTTTGCCTCTATTGCATTTTATCTCCTAGCATTTTGATTTATGTATGTCATATCTTCTCCCTTTCTTTTAGTCCTCAGGCTTTTCAAGGGCAAGGACAGTGATTTTTCACTTCAGTTATTATTATCATAATTATTTTATCAACACTATTATGTCAGTAACTAATAATATAAGGAGTAAGAAGTAATAATGTACTTCTTAATTTTATATTTTTAATTATGTTTTTAATGTTTAATGCACATACAATTTGGAACAATGGCTTGCAAACTTGATTTGTGAACCAGCACTTTTGAGGATTCCCCACTCTACAGAAATTTTTGCTTTTGGTTTTGATAATGATCTTTCCTGAATAATATTAGAAAGGTAGCTTTTTAACAGTAGGAATTTCATGTATAATTTTATTTTATTTAAAATTTTTTTCATTATGATAAAGTATCTATATTTTTTAAATACAAAAGGCTTAATGATCTATGCATACATATTTTGTATTAAATTAAATATTATTAAAATTGATCTATGCATACATATTTTAATTAAATTATTTAATTTATTTTTAATAAATTAATATTTTTAATAAATTAATATTTTAATAAATAATCAAATTATTTAATTAATTATTAAAAATGATCTATGCATACATATTTTAATTAAATTAAATATTATTAAAATTTTTCTAGTCGTATTTTATTAGTTTTCAGGGAAACATGATCTCATGTCAAAATTATAAAAATTTTACATTCTAGTGAAAAACAAAAAAAGCTGCATTTTTCAAGTGATTTAAAAATGTCACATTATGCAAGCATTACAATTTGCCTCAAGTTATAATTTGAGGTTGAAGTTTGAATCTTTATTACAATATGAGTTATAACAATTTGATATGTTAGATGTGTTTTTTATATGTTCTTCACATTTTCATATATATATATATATATTTCTTTTTTGGAATAAATGTTTTCTTTTCCAATTTCATGTTCTGTTTTTATACTAGGCAAGGTACTTTTCCCCTTCCCCAATAATATAAATACCATTTGAAGATTTTTAGCTAGTTAGATCCTCCCCTCTCTTTTCCATCTTTGAAGTGGGGGGAGGCAGCAAATACATTTTTTCACCAGTCCTGAACCTGGTCTCGATGGCCCTGAGTATGACCTATTTCTCTAAGTCTCTCCCTGTTGCAGAGAGTCTTCCATGAGGGACCATCTCAGAGACATCAAAATTGCAACTTAATAAAAAGCAACTCAATAATTAAAACGGTTCCTCAAGTCAAGGAAAGTCTCTTCACTGACCCCTGACAAGGCATATTCATTTCTGCTGATATCTTTGTCAATGCTATGGAAAGGAATGTCTCAGTTTCCTTACAGCTTCATGTTGCCATTAAAAACAGAGAAGATTTAGAATCAAAAGAAACTATCTCTGAATCCCACTTCTGCAGCTTACTACCTGGAGAACAGTGAGCAATTCCTAGAACCTCTGTGATCCTTGGTTTTCTCATCTTTAAAATGAAGGGGCTGGACAAGATGACTTCTAATGACCTTTATAATTCTAAGTTAATGAGCCTCTTCCCTGACCAAACTGAACACATCCTTCAAGTTTGTCCATGTGCTTCTAGAAATCTTTCTCATAGTCTGTATAATCTGCTATCTGCACTCTAATCACACTCCTTAAGGTTGGGCAAAGCATGATGCCATGAAAAAATCCTAGAGTCAGAAAAAGGGAGAGAAGAGACAGGGATATATTAACATATACCACCTGGCATGTACTTGGCATTGTGCAAAGCACTTTACAAATCTTATTTTGTTTGATTTGGGTTCAGGTCCTGAATTCTAATGCTCATTAGTCACATGAATTTGGGTATGTCATTTCATGTCTCTGAGCCTCAGTTATCTTATTTATACAGTGGAGATTGTATAAATATATAAAATAGGAGGATGCACTTTGGGTGCAGGTTTTTGACTGAGTCCAGGTTTTAAAGAACAAATCTTTTTAGTAAGGGAATTTGTTTTGTGAAGTTTAGAATCAGTCAAAGCACTGTGCTTGAGAACCTAGAGGGCCATATGTGGCCTTGAGGCTGCAGCTTCCCCATCCCTGGCTAGCACAGTACTAGGCACAGAATAGGTACTTAAATACAGGATACATTGAAGCAGAAATATAGATAGAAGGTAAGCTCCTTGAAAGCAGGGACTCTTTCCTGTTTGTCTTATATTCCCAATGCCTAGCACATAGAAGGCACTAAATAAATGTGTGCTGACTGATTTATTGCCACCAATCAGTGGTACAGGAGATGACCAAGGTTGTATAGTACAAAGTTGGGTATAATATACAGATGACACCTTTGGGGTATAAGTGTTTAGTGGGAGCAGAAGTTAGTCTCTTTCTTTTTTCCATCTATTTCTCTCTTTGTCTCTCTATCTCTGTCCTGACCTTTTTGTCTCTGTCCTTTCTATGTCCCTGTCTGTCCCTTTCTTCCTGTCTTGCTGTGTCTCTGTTTCTGTGTCTCTCTCCATGGCTCCTCCAAGGAACTGAAAACCCTTCCTATGCCTCACTAGTTTCTCTTGAATTTCAGGGAAATTAGGAAATCAACTTGTTAACTTGTTAATCAACAAGTTAAGGTGATAATGATCTCTTTTTTGAACATGATAAGTAAAATAATGTCCTCTGGAAATAGGAAGTTGTTTGAATGAAATAAATCTACTCTTCAAAACAGGTTAAGCATTTCTTTGGAGAGAAATGAAGGCTGTTCTGTTACCTATCAGGGCAGTCCCTTCTGCTAACTGTAGAGTAAAAATGGCGCACCATGTTAAGTATCCAAGTTTAATCCCCTTTCTTGTCTCTATAGAAAATCAGTACTTAGTAGGTAGAATGTTGGATTTGAAATCAGACAGACCTGGGTTTCAGTTCCATCTCTGAAATTCACTAGCTGTGTGACCATGGACAAGTCACCTAACATCTCCTTTAGGTCGACCATCTTTCTCTCCTGTCTCCCAAAAACCACCCCAGCATGAGCCCTTATCATCCTTGACCAAGAATACAATAAGATCTTTCTAACTGATCTCTCTGTCTCAAGTACATCTTCACTCCAATGCCTTCTCTATTCAGGACTGATCCTGTTGCCCTCCTACTAAATGAACACCTTTTCTCCCTATGCCTTTTAATTGGCAGAACTCCATGCTTGGAACGATCTCCTTTCTCACCACCATCTCCTGGTTTCCTTTCTGTTTTTCAAGATTCAGTTCAAATCCCACCTTCTGCAAAGGGCCTTTTCCAGTCTCACACCCTTACCATGTCTCCTCAAGTCTTGACTTTGAGTTTAACTTGCTCTTAGACTGTAACAACAATATAATTCATGGGTACACAGTTGTTTGTATATTTTCTTCCCCCAATAGAATGTGAGTTCTGTGATGGCAGAGACTCAGTTGTTTTTTTAAATCATTCGTTGTATGCTATGTGCTTGGCCCAGTAGTGCCTGGTATATCAGAGTAAGCTCTTAATTACATGTTGACTTGATTTAGCTAGCTGTATGACCTTGGGCCATGCACTTAACCTGTCTAGAACTCAGTGTTCTTAGTGAAATGAAGCAACTAAACTGGACAGCTTCTAAGGACTTTTCAGATCTGTTGTAGATGCAAAGAGAAAAGAGGAGACAACTTCATCCTTGCCTGGTCTCTAGGAAACCACAAATACTGCATATCCAATAATCCAGGATTATATGGAGAACTTTATGTATTTTAAGTTCTATATAATTTTATGAGATGACTTAAATTGATGTTTTTGTAAATATTAAAACAACAAAAAAGAAAAAGAAAAAAGAAAAAAATCATTCAGGTTTTATGGAAGCCCTGAGCCACATTTCTACACAAATTTCAAACAGTGCTAAATCAGAGCGTGGTTAAAATCACAATCCAATCAAAAAAGTCAGACCACACAAGCACATCCAATTTATATTCTGTCTTTTTTTTTGGGGGGGAAGTGTAAAGGAAGAGAGAAGCATACCTTTTTTTGTTTATTTCTCATTTATGTTTCTTTTTCTTTTAGAAGCTCTTTTAAAGTCATTTTAGATGAACTTATATGACATGTTCTGAAAATAAGCTTCCTGATAAAGTATAGCACTACTTCCCAAATTAAGCAGATTGCTTAAAGGAATACAAGCTGGGTGGCAGCAGATCAGAGGATGGATGAAGATGTAAACTGATAGAACTAGGGCATACTGGTCCTTTGTTGTAACCCATAAAGTCTGAAAGGATTTCTGTTCAAGGTTATTTGCACAGCTGCCCCAAGCTCCTATGACTTCCATTTAGGAGAGGGAGGTCTTTCAGACATGAGGCTACAGCTTTCACTATCTTATCAACTCATAGAATTCTATGAAGTAAAATCTTGGGCCATGAGAGAAGAGTCAGGAGGCACTTACCCATGTCTTGGGTGTTAAAAGCAGGCAGTTGAAGACTGAACAAAACTACCTATGCAGAAAATGTCAGAATTGCCTAGAAAAGCTGTGGCTTCTGAATGCTTTTTGAGGCCTAATTCATGCATCAGATTGCACTGACACAGGCTTCTTTGCCTGCCATTGTGATAAGGACACTATACCCGCTCAGCCTCATTAGATGCCAGGCATGTGGATTGAGAAGAAATGCAAAGATCTCACAGAGCAGACTAGGGAAGAATTAAGTCTCCTGGTCTTTTCAGATAAGCATCTGAGTAATGGTGCTTACCCCTTACTTTCCGGTCAGTTGTGGAGCTACTTCACTGTTCTGTAAGATAAGAATTTTTTTCTAATACGACAAAGCATATATTCCATTTTTTTGTTTGTTTAACTTTAACTCCTTTGATCATAGAATTTATATTTATACTGCAAAGGAAGGGTCCATGAAGTCCTGAGACAATGAATGTCCCACACACAACATCACACAGTAAGTTAACAAGACTGGTTGAACAGAAAACCTTTCTACACTGACATCTTGTGTTCTCTTGTAAGCATTCTGCCATATTCACCCAGGAAAGAAAATCATATTCCCTACCTCACCTGGGTCCAGAGGCAGGAAGACCTGAGCTCCACTCCAGCTTCTGATACTTACTAACTGTGCAACCCTGATTTTGTCATTTTTCAGTCATATCCAACCCTTCATGATCCCATTTGGGGTTTTCTTGGCAAAGATGCTATTGTGGTTTGCCATTTCTTTCTTTAGTTCAACATTTTACAGATGAGGACACTAAGGTAAACAGGGGTAAGTGACTTGCCCAGGGTCACACAGGTAATAAGTATCTGAGGCCAGACTTGAACTCACAAAGATGAGTCTTCCTGACACGTGGAAAATCACTTCACCCTGGTTGCCTCAGTTTCCTCATCTCTAAAATGAACTGGAGAAGGAAATGGCACAATACTCTAGTATCTTTGCCAAGAAACCTCCCAACATAGTATCATGAAGAGTTGGACAGGACCGAAATGACTGAACAACTTCCTTGACAGCAGGCATCACCTTTTCATACTCTTTATATGATACCTCATATACAATTGAGTTAATCAATGATCAGTCCCTTTCTTAGAACTACTGAGTAATTTACTGAATGATGCTTCTCTTTCCGTTTGATTAATGGTACGTCATTCTGGTCATAGAAACAGGTTTTAAAAAGTCTAAACCCACAATCTGAGTAACTCCAAGTTCCTTCAGCAGGCACAGCAATAAAAATGACAATAGTTAACCAAAACCAGGGATGGGAGAATGTAAAAGAAAAGGTTTTATGTCTATAAGTCAAGTTAGCCATAAAGAGTTAAAGGAAGACAGAAAAGAGAGAAGATAGCTTACAGAACACAGTCTATTGTCACAGCATGGGTGACTCTTAATTCTTAATTACTTGTTTTTGTAGGTTTCATTACCAAGAAAATACTTATCATAGATATGAATGCAAAATAAACGAAATTAATGCCAGGTGCCATTTAATTAAATTCCTATTTTCAATCAGACATTTCCAAATGCCTGGAAGCACAGAGGTAGCACACACAGGCAACTGTCAGTTTTTGAGGCTTCAATGATATGTTTTCCATTACTGATGCCTCTTCACTTATGGTTAGGAAAACATCACCAGTGATAATTCAGCATACTGTATCTGAGCATGCACATGCCCGCGCATACACATTAAAAACTCAGAAGCTAGGTTCCAGACTGACCTTCAGGTTGATATTGTGCTATGATCGTCACTGTTTGCCCTGCCCCTTTTAGGGCTGCTGCAGCCTGTTCATGGGAGGCACCGCGAAGGTCAATGCCATTCACCTGCAAGAGAAGATGATGAAGATGTTTCACTAGGCATGACAACAGAAAAAAAGGGAATAATCTGGGACCCTAGAATGCAAAGAGATTGGCTAAATGAAGATCCATAGCGCACCTTGGAACCTCCCCCTTTTCTTGCTCACAGATTCAAAGGATATTCTAGTTGAAATTGATCTCAGCAACCATCTTGTCCAATCCATAATGGAAAAAAAATCCCTTCTCTTGGGAAGATCAATATAGCACAGAAAATAAGCAACACTAAAAAGTATGCAAATCAAAAATAAAGTAATAGGGGAGGACATTAACAACCAGGAGCAAGGCATCAGGAGAGGCCGGCATTTGACCTGATACATGGAAGAAGTTAGAGATGCCAAGAGTCAGAAATGAGGGAGAACATTCTACCTATGGGTTGGTACCAAGCTCAAGTCAAAAGCATAGAGTTGGGACAAGGCATGTTGTGAACAGGGAAAAAGCAAGAACATTAGTCTTGATGGAATGCCAAGTGTATGAGAGTGACTAACATGTTTGGAAAGGTATGGAACCACATTGTGCAGCATTTTAAATACCAAGTGGAGTTTATATTTTATCCTAGTAGAAATGGGGAACTACTGAAGATTCTTGAACAGAGGAACTGAATTGGTAAATTTCTGCTTCCATTTCTTTCCATTTTTATTCCATTCCCTAATCTTTTAAGTAAGCATTATTCTAGGTGCTGGGGAGATTAAAGGTGAATGATAATAATTATTCATAGTTATTAAAAAATTTTCCTCATGAGGCAAATAGAGGGGATATTTTTTAGCTGAGGAAAACTAGGCTCAGAGAAGTTAAATAACTAAGCTGCTAGATGGTAAAATCTTTGGAGCTTTGAGCTTGGTGTCTGGAATAGCTGAGTTCAAATACTACTTCCGGTATTTAATAGCTTAATGTCTGATCTTGGACCTTAATTTGTAAGATGTGAGGATTGGATGCAATGACCTCTAAGTTCCTTCCAGCTCTAAATCTATGCTTCTATAACTTCAGAGCAGGACAGGGCTAGATTGATGAGCCTAGGGCTGGGACTTTGCTCCAGGACACCAAATTTAGTGGGAGCTGACACCATCTGCTGGGCAGCTAGGTGGCACAGTGGATGGAGCATCGAGCCTGGAGTCTGGAAGACTCATTTCCCTAAGTTCAAATTTGGTCTCAGATACTTAGTAGCTGTGTGACTCTGGGCAAGTCATTTAACTTTGCCTCAGTTTCTTTGCCAAGAAAATCTCAAGCGGAGTCATGAAGAGTACGACACCTGAAACGACTGAATAGCAACACCATCTGCAGTCCTTTAGCAGTTGGAAACAACAATTTATCACCTAATTAATAAAAATGATTAAAACCAGAAGGTACCAAATGAATGGCTTCCATGAGCTCTTTCCTGTCCCAGCCCTGCTCCCCATGGTTTCTGCAGCAGCCTCAGGGGCTTTGTCTCTCCTCCAACATGGGGAAGTGTCCTAGCCCTCCCTTCCCTTGCATACCATTCTGAATTATGGTATGAAACCTTGTCCTTGGGGATTACACAACTGCTATGCATCAGAGCTGGGATTTAATGCTAAGCCTCTGGACTCTAGGGCCAGAATTCCATGTCACCTCTGAATAAAACTTGGCCTCAGGGAACTTTTAGTCTAACAGGGGATGGCAACCTATAAATCATTGTAATAAAAAAGAGCAAAGGCACAAGGAACATAGATACAAACAGAATGCTATTCGAGTGCCCTTCTGATGATGGAAAGATTATTGGCAATCTAGTGATTCCTCCCCAGTGGGAGCAGATGGGTGGGAGGGCCACAGCTTGGATGGGGGACCAGAACATGATATGGTTCTAACCCAATAGAATTTGACTAGATTCACACATCTGGCTTTCGTTCAGAGAGACATTAAAACCCATGTCTGGTAACGTTTTTGTCTGGCTTCACTGGAAACTATTTCCTGCTTCCCCACCTCTGCCAGGATTTTAGTGTGTGCTGGAACTTGGCTTATGTAAGTTGTCTAGGGTGCTAGAATAGACACCTGTCATCCAAATAAGGAGAAAACAAAGTGAAAATTATATATTCTGCTAACAAAAAGAAAACCTGGGATAATGAGGAATGACGAATATGTATTCGTAACTGATGCATCTTAGGGCTTGTCATTTTATGGTATCTATTTTTTTAAAAGTTGGAAGTGGGCTACATCTTCCCCCAAACCCAATACAAAAATCAGCTATACTGCCTGGTCCCCCTGGCCTGACTGCAAAATCCTGTGTTTGATTCCTGAATGAATTTGACTGCCTTATTTCTGAAGCATGCTTCTAGAATGAATTTTGACAATTTGGAATCAAAACACCTGGAGCTGAAACTGCTCTCTCTCTCTCTCTCTCTCTCTCTCTCTCTCTCTCTCTCTCTCTCTCTCTCTCTCTCTCTCTCTCTCCCTCTCTCTCTCTCCCTCTCTCTCTCCCTCTCTCTCTCTCCCCCCCCCCTCTCTCTCTCTCTCTCTCTCCCTCTCTCTCCCTCTCCCTCTCCTCCTCTTTCCCTCTCTCCCTCTCCCTCTCTCCTATTCCCCCTCCCTTCTCTCTCCTTCCCTCCAACCCTCCCTTCTCCCTTCCAGTATTGGTTTCTATGTTGAAAGGAGGGCAGAAAACTTAAAAAAACTAAAACAAAATACTGCCAGTTAAAGGTCATTCTCAAATATAATTGGGGATAGGAAACAAAAACAAAATCTTTCTTAACCTTCTGGAAGTGTATTTTATTCCCAATTTACCTCAGTTCTCTAGTCTAGGGAGGGTTGTATTAATACAGAGGGTAAGAGTTTTTTCCCCCTTCCTCTGCCTACAGATTTCTCCCAGGGCTTACTCCCAGAATGGGAAATTTGGGATGATTATATTGCAAGCCAAAATACATCATCTTTCTGATTTGTGATCTTTTTAGAAGTCTTGGAAGACCTGACCATAAAATTCTACATCAAAGAGCTGGAAGGATCTTGAAATCCCTTCCAGAGACTATAAATGAACATCTCACCCCTCTAGGCCAGACGGCTGCTTATTCTTTTCTTGTATATTTACAGAGATGTTATTTTATCCCCATCTCCATTCCCCCCTAATTTTTATATTCAACCAATTTTCCACCTGCTTTTAAGTGAACTTATTTCCATTTCTTTGGTCTTCTGTGGCAGAATAAGCAATTCCTCCAGAGACCAAAGGATTATAAACTGCGAGTTGGAAATGATCTTTGAGGTAACCTAAAGAGTTTCATCTCTATCACCATATAACTGAGGAAACTGAGGCCCAGAAAGTTTAAGAAACTCACCCAAAGTTACTTAAGGTAGTAAGTAGCAGAGTCTGACATTGAACCCAGGGCTTCTGACTCCCAAACTAGCATCCTTCCCACTATACCACATCAACCTCCTTCTAAAATTCTCATCACCTATCTGATGGGAGTCATTAACAATCTCTTAGCTTGATCTACCTTAACTAAACAGATATTTCCTTAACTTTATCTTCAAGAAACAGCCTCTTATTTGTCTTCCTTTTAAAGATTCTGGCAAATTTCCTCATTTTTCTTTAAAGCACAGTGGTGAACGAAAAGTAGTATATTGGGAAACAACTTGCGCTCAGAAACCCTGTACAAGTCTCAGCTCTGCACTGGGTCCACAGCAAAGTCTTGCATCCAGCCCCATCATGACTTCCCAGGCAACTTCTCTTCTCCTCAAACAACCTTTTCATTTTGGCAACACTTCTGCCCCATGGCCTTCTCCCTTAATTGGTGAGTTCCTCTCCAAACCTTTATTTGAGGAAGTATCCACCCTAGCTACTCTGACTTCACACCTGGATCTACTTCCTCCCCTTGCCCCTGTCCTGATACCTTACCCTTCACTCTTTTTTGGCTCCATTTAATGCATCCTCATTAGAACAGAAGTTCTTTGGGGGCAGGATTGTTCTTCTTACTTGTATTTTGTATTTCCATCATTTAGGACAATGCTTGGCACATAGTAAGAGATTAAAAACTGTTATCTCTGTTTCTGTCTCTCTCAATCAACACATGCTATGTGTCAGATACTTAGATGGGGGCTAGGGATACAAGTACCGAAAGAAACGATTATTAATATTGGAGAGACACAGGACGTTTTTTCTTCTCTGAAACTTTACTCTCTACTGAGTCAAGCCAGCATCTAAAAGACATTGTTGATAATGAGATTGAATTAACTTGCTTTATTTTTCTTTAGTTTATTTATTTGTAGTTTTCAACATTCATTTCCATTAATTTTAAATTTTCTCCCCCTCCCTCTCCAAGGCAGCATTCAATCTGATATAGGCTCTACACATACGTTCCTATTAAACACATTTTCACAAGAATCATAACGAATGGGAGAAACCATAAGAAAGAAAACAAAACAAAAAAAAAATAGTCTACTTCATTCTGCATTCCGATTCCATAGTTCTTTCTTTGGATGTGGATGACATTTTCCATTATAAGTCCTTTGGAATTGTTTTAGGTCCTTGTATAGCTGAGAAGGGCTAAGTCTATCAAAGCCAGTCATGGAAGACTGTATGAATTAAATTAACTTTCTCCTCAATCTTGTTTAGACTCCACCAGGTGAGTGCTCCTCCCATTGTGTTCTACTAAGATTTGGATTGGAATAAATTCCCAATACATAAATGCTCAAGGTGTGTATGTTGGGGGTGAGGGGAGATTTGGAAGTAAATGACATGATCAAAGTCACTCAATCAGCCTTTAATTAGAATAGGTCTGCCTCTCATTATAATATTAATTCTCTCTCTTTTCTTGTTAATCAATCAATTTAGATTGCCACCCTCAGGAGCATTTTATCTTCCAAGGGCATATAAGAACTGAGTGGGTTCTATGGAGGGTCTTTGGCATTCCATAGTGTTACTGATCCCTTTTATTAATTATATGCTGGCATGATTAATAATATGATTAATTACTCAGAAATTACATCTCTTGAACTTTTTATACTTCATAGTACAGTGATTGAAATACTCAACACTTGCAAAGAGCTTAAATTCTAGTAGAGAAGATAATATGTACATCTGTAAGTATACAGAAAATAAACAGTAGTTAAATAATTTGAGAGGGAGATAGTGTATGATTTTTTAGCAAATCATTAAAGATTTCCTCCTAATTCCCCAAGCATATTGTTAATATATCTAACTTAGGGTCAATCATTATTTCCAGGCCATTTTTTCCCCCTACTGTACTGATTGGTATTATTTGTGGTTTGGCTATATGGGCCACCTTGTACTTACTCCTGCTAAATTTCTTTCTCGTTGTGTCTAATTTATCAAGGTCCCAAGTTTGTATTTCCAGCATGAAAGAAACTCATTCCCATCTCAGAAACACATACTTTAAAAATAAATTTCTCCAATGATATATAACTTGTTTTCAAATGCCAGCTGTACTGCAACTTTATTAATTTGTTATCTACATTTCATTCTACCATCCTTATAATTTCCTACACACATCACTGATAGCTGTCAAGTCAGTGATTACCTGGGAGGGCAAATAGTCCCACAAGACCCAGCCTTTGATAGCAACCCAAGACACTGTCCAATGCATCTCCCTCCATGAATTACTCCAACATATTAATTATCTAAGAAAGATGAAAGCAATTCCTGATTGTGAAGCTTTGCAAGGATGAAGGTGCCACAATCTCCTTTTGCCTAACAATGTTTTATGTGGTTCTAACTGGAGTCTACTTTTAAAAATTAATTTCTCTAGGGTAATGGAGAGGTTAACTTGCACTGTATGCCTTGCAGTATACTTAGTATCTCTATATAGATATTGACATAAAGGCAGGCCTCAGCTTCTCTACTCTAAAATAACTTTATCTCTTTAAATTTTTTTAAAATTATAGAATCTTGAATTTCCAAGTTGTTGGCCTTTGAAATTATCTTGTCCAACTCCTTGTTTATTGTCTTCCTCAATAGATTATGGGCTCCACGAGGTCAGGGACTATCTTTAGTGTCTCTTTGTATCCTCAGTGCTTAGTATTAAGCCTGCCAGTAGGTACATAATGAATGCTTATTGACCGTTAAATATTTCCTGAGGCAAGGATCCATCTCCAGTGAGTAGGTATTCAATTTCTGCCTAAACATTTATTGTCCTATGTGTCAATATATTACATTGCAGTATAGATCTACATGTTAAAATGTTAATAATAATGTCACTTCTGTATAAGTGTGTGAAATGAATTATAACTATTTTTGTCACCATTTTACAGGTGAGGAAACTGACTTGGAAAGATCCAACATCAGTTTCAAAATTGCCAAAAGTAATGCAGGTTGATAATACAAGTTAATTTATAAAATTGGTTAAAGGATAGTGGGCAGCTATGAACATTACCATCTCAAAAAGCAGAGAGGTTGTTGTTGGTGGAAGTTATTCAAAGGTCATTTAAGGATAAAATAGAAACAGGAAAGAAAATGAAAGAAACATGAAAAAGGTCTGAAACTATTACTAACAAAGTGTTTTTATCATCGAGGACAATGGAACCACCTTACTTGGACCCTAATACCCAAGATATACTTACAGGGAAGGAAGAACTGGTTTAAAAAAAAATAAAGATAGAAAAGACAATCATATTAGATTAAGTGTATGTATAAGGGAGATCCGTGCCGGAACAGAGAAAAATAAATTATGAGGGTTCTAAGATACTGATATGCAAGGTGGATAAAGAGGGGTATATATCAAGAGTCATGGAGAAAAATCTTCCTTGTTAATTAAAAAAAAGGAGACAGAAAACAACAGCTATCAAACATTTCCCCTCTTCCATTTATATGAACTTCTTGTGCAAGTCATTTATATACAAATCAAGGACATCTTCATGAGAGTATTAAGCAGGGAATGGGCTGGGTTTTTCCAAGTGATAATAATGGATAGCATCATTAACACTTCACAGATGACTGAAAGATAGAGAAAATAATATTCCACTGTGCCTTCTTTCTGTTGATTACAAAAAACTAGTTGTTTTGTAAAATTCCATCTTAAAGATTCTTTTCTAATAAGGTATTTGACATCCACATGTCAAAGCTATTCCCAATTCCTTGAAAGATTTAACAGCAGAAATAACCTTGCTCACTTGACCCTGTGATTATATGCATCAAAATTAGGCAAAAAATAGAGAGATGGATGCTCATCAAAGGTGTTCATCTTTGTGATGGCAGAGGTGCATCACAGAGTCCAAGCTGAAGAAGGATTCCCTGTGGATTGTGAGGTCCTCTAGATCAGAGATATCAAACTCACAGTCCACAAGCCACAAGATCAATGCAAAATTCTAAATGCATTTAGGAACCAGATTAAAATGTAACTGGGACGTACTTAACAAAAGAAAATATAATATATATAATATATTTCATAAATATAAGTAAATAAAAAATATAAAAATACAGTACAATATAGATAATGTGAATTTTTGGTTTTCTAAGTCAATTTGCAGGTACAATATCTGTTTCTTCTTTAGATGCTTCTAATTGAAGATAACATTGTACTTATTACATCCATCTCAGACTTTCCCAAAAGAGCTTGGTCTGATCATCAATGGAGAAAAAGACAGATGGATGAAGAATATATTTTTATCCTGATTACAATATGCATCTGCAAAGAAAACCCATGGATTTTGTTTATCAGTGTGCATATCTAGTACCTCCAGTACCGATGGATGAGTTGAAGAAGAGGACACGAATGGGTTGAATTGTGTTTGGGAAATTCCAAAGATCCTTTAATGATGCCAACCTTCCCATGATGCATATTTCTAATAACATTCTATTTCTGTTGTGGTATGTTCTAAGCATCTCTCTCAAATTGCAAAAACTAATTTTTGACACTGTATTCTAAGAATGGTCAGAGCCATGGAGAGAGGGGCAGGAAAATTATGAACTAATTGTGTTTTGTTTTGGTTCAAGGATGGCCTAAAGAGTAAATAGACAGATTCTATAAGCACTTTATGTGGTGTGATTATGAGGGTTGCAGGCAAAAACATCTCATTTTATCTTCGCAGAAACCTGGGAAATGAGGCAGGTTAGATATTATCATTCCCAGTTCTTAGATGAGGAAACTGAGACGAAACAAAATTAAGTGAAAAACTACTAAGTAATGGAGTCAGGATTTGACCCTGGGTCTGCAGATTCCAAGTCCTGTGCTTTTTGTACCACTACCACATGGCGTCTGAAAGGCTATCGATGGAAAGATTCTGATTAATGCCTAAGCAACAGCTTTGATGAAAAGCTCTCATTTTGCATCCTCCTATTAACAGAGCAGAGAGGAGCAGCATGGTGTCCTATGGCTATGTAAAAACAGCCCCTCATTAGGGGGTTCAGTATTGCTCCCACACATTACCAGTGGTGATCTTTAACAGTGCCTGGGAGGACCGTAAGGGCAGTGGCGATCATTTCAGTGGTGTGACCTGTGTGTACATCTGACAAGCCTGTCCTTCAGTCAGATCCTTTTCAAATCCCAGCTTTTTACATTTTCACTCACTTGATGGCAGGGACCATGGCAATATCTATGCTATATGCAGCATCTTGGCAACTCAGGGCTTAATAAAGAGCTATTATTAGCACTAATCAAATTTGGACAATCATTTCAGTACATTTATCTTGGAAAAAAAGTAGCTAAGAGCTACAAACGAAAAAGGATTTTTAATAATGAAAGAATACAATTGGATTTTCTTGTGGGATTCCATCTTATAATTGGTGCAAGACTTCAATTAAAATAACTAAGGTACAGAACACAAGGGACTGGTTACTAGCAAATGATTTCATGCTTGGGGGTAGGAAACTAGGGCAGAATCTAAAGTGACCTCACCCTCTATCAGGTAAAAGAGAGAAATGAAAACAAGCCTGGTGTATATATGGGAACAGATTATATTTTCAGCATCATCTTAGGAGTGCATGTATGGCATGAAGGGTAAGATGTGCCACACACATAGGGGAATTATTACCATTGGGCCTTTCTCTTCACTTAGGACCAAGGCCAATGTGAATGTTCCCTAAGATGTCCCTACACAAAAATTTGGTCATGCTCTATGCAGTCATCACTCATGCTGTCCTCCTCTGGTCATAGAAAAGATGTCATTACTCTTCACTACAGTTAATTTCTCTACCTACACCCTTGATTCCAGCCCCTCTTGCCTCTTTCCTCTCACTCAAAACAAAGTCAAGTGCAAGTCATGTCATCATTTCTCTGATGTCATGGTCCTCTTCAAAAACAAAGGATGAACACAACCTATGAGTAGACTGAGCTGCCTGAGTGAGGACTCAGCTAGGTGGGTAACTCACTTCATCTTTTCCCTTCTGTCTGCCTCTCCCCTTCTTTCTCCTCTCCAAAAGAAGGTAAATTTGGATGACCAGAGGTTGCCTAGTTAACTTGGGGTCTACTGGCTAGATCTTCTCTTCTCTTCTCTTCTCTTCTCTTCTCTTCTCTTCTCTTCTCTTCTCTTCTCTTCTCTTCTCTTCTCTTCTCTTCTCTTCTCTTCTCTTCTCTTCTCTTCTCTTCTTTCTCTCTTTCTCTCTCCTTCCTTCCTTCCTTCCTTCCTTCCTTCCTTCCTTCCTTCCTTCCTTCCTTCCTTCCTTCCTTCCTTCCTTCCTTCCTTGTCATTCCCAAAACTTTAAATGCAGTACACTCTGAAGGCAATAGTTTGGACAGCAAGCTCCACTTAATGGCTGGCTTACAGTGATTATCAACAGCAAGTTTCTCTTTCCCTCCCAGCTTTACTTACTTTTTTCTCTTTTGCTCATTAAAGTGGCCATTCCCTAACTACTTTTTAAAGAGGCCAATTCACTGAATGGGCATTACTTCGCTCTAAGTGAGTGCCTAAAAAGACCAAGGTCTCCCATTGCATCCTAGGCTGTCTCCTGTTACTTTGGAGGAGCCAGTGAGGCTGGTGACCTGCATAGCCTTCCCTCACTCAAAACAAAGTCAAGTGCAAGTCATGACATCATTTTTCTGATGGCATGGTCTTCCTTAAAAACTACGAACGAACACAACAACAAGCCTCTTCCATAATCTTGCTCCAGCAGTAATCTTATATCGTATATTACTTCTTCCCCACTGTCTTTGCTTCCTATCTAGAAATATATTCTCTGCTCATAAAAAAATTACCCTCTTTTGACATTTTCCCTATTCAACAATTCTCTCATGCCTTTTCTTCCCTCCATGGTTGAAACTCTTGGAAAAGAAACTGCTTACAACCAATGTTTCTATATTTTCCTAAACCCTTTGCAATCTGGATTCTGCCTTATATATCTCTTGAAACTGTTCTTCCTAAAATCACCCACTATCACTTAATCATTCTCAATGAACTCAAGTCAGCAGGCCTGACAAATTAGGTCAGGGGACTGAAAGAACTAAAATACATGTTTGTTGAGTTTCTGTTACTGACTTTTTGGTCTCTGTGGAGACCAGATGAAGATCCATAGAATTAGACAAGCGAGAGAAGTTAGCTGTGCATTATACTATAGTCAGTGTATTGAACACAGATGTTGTTCTGTTTTTTTTTAAAATGAAAAGAAGTTGGAATCTCCAAATTATAGGAGTTACCATGATTTTATATAATCTTGGCAAAATGCAATAACATATTAAAGGGTTCATGAATATATAAAAAGGAGCAGTGATCACTAAGAGTCAATATGGTTTCATCAAGGACACATAGTGCCAGACTATCCTCATCGATTTTTTAATGGATAACTAGATAACTATATCAGGGATGTGGTAAATACACAGTACACATGAAGCATCTGACAAATATTTATTTCATGCTTGTCTTGTGAAGAAGATGGAGAGATGCTTGGACAACTAGAACTGTACAGGTCTACTTTGATCCAAAAACCAAAACATCATGCATGCAATATGACATTAAATACATATTTTCAGAATTTCATGGAAAAATCTCAAGTTTTCTAGGTAGAGATGTTTACCAACTGAATGTTTGCACTACAATTGCTCTTAGAACACAAAATATGAACTGGTCAGATCTTCATGAAGGTTAAAATCAGGTAAAGAAAACAAAACACATAAAGAATGCTTATATACTTAACTCTGAATCCCTTTCTTGGTTGCCAGTGACCTGTCTCTGTTTTCCTCTCTATTCTGTAGCCATAAACTTTATTTTTTCTGACCAAAATTTGAGGCACAGTTTGGTAACTTGACTTTATTCTTCCGTGTTCCTTTAACTGGGTTGTCAAATTGTCTTAGACTTAAGGGATTGCTGACCTTCCTCCTTGTTGGATTGGGATTTGAAAGACCTAGGTTTATGTCCTGGCTCTTTTACTGACTAGTTATGTGACCTAGGAAAAACACAGCCTAAGTCTCAGTTTCCTCATCTTTAAAATGGGAATGATAATCATTTCATTATCTAGCTCCCAGAGCTGTGGTAAGGATCAAATTACATACTGTGTGGATGAGGAGACAAACATTTATTAGTACTTATTATGTACCAGGAGTTGTGTTAAACACTTTACAAATTGATCTAATTTGATCCTCATAACAACCCTGGGAGCTAAGTGCCATTATTATCCCCTTTTTACAGCTGAGGAAACTGATGAAGATGGCTGTTAAATAACTTATCAAGGGTCACAGAACTCGTAAATGTCTGAAACTGGATTTGAACTTGGGTTTTCCTGACTCTAGGTCGAGGACTCTATTCACTGCTCCAGTTAGCTGCCAAAGTCACGTGAAATGCTTTTTAAAAAACAATAAAACATTATATACACATGATATTATTATTAATATTTTATTTGCCACAGAATAACAGAATTTGAGAGTTGGAAGGGACCTCAGTAGATGTCTAGTGTAACCCAAACATGAAAGGAATCCCACTACAGCATATCTGACATGTCTCTGTTTGAAGACCTCCAAAGAGGTAGGACCTACCTTTTTGTACATATTATTTGTTAATATATTTTATTATCTCATTAATGATGACGATGATGTACAGGTTTTATTTTTGCTGTTTTCAAAGGTGTCCAGTCAGGACCCTTGACTAAAAATCAAAGATTACTTTGACATTTTGGTCTTGTCCTTCAGGATGGTTGGCCTCTGCTAATAGTTATGCTGGATCCATGCATAAAGAATGCATTGACCCCCATGCCTGATACATACTCCCCTCTCATTCTTGCTTCTCCAAACCCTTTATATTGTTTCAGTACCCAGTTCAGGTACTATGTCCTCTGTGAACCTTGACCTCCCCACACCTCAAGCTGTAAATTTTCTCTCTCTCTCTCCCCTCATCTTACTACATATTGATACATTTTAAATGATTTATTCTATTTAGAAAGCATTTATTTTCCCTCTCTCACCTCCTACTGAAAAGAAAGTAACCAAATTCTTGAAATAAATATGAATAGTTAATACCACATTTCTTTTCTTTATTATATTATGTATTATAGCTCATCTTTAGAATGGTATTCAATCTTTAGGGTCAATGGTTGTTTAATTCTTTATTGTATGTTCATCATTGACAGTACAATGCCTTGCACATAAAAAAACTTAACAGTTTGCAGTATTTAACTTAGTTGAATTGGTTCAACGGGAAGGGAGACTCTTCTTGGTACACAGGAAGTGAGGAGAATTTGCTTGCCCAAGATTAAACTCCATCTCCCAAAGAAGATTTAGCTCCAGAATCATACAGTATGTAAAGAAAAGTGCTATAGCCATCGTCATTATCATCACCATTGTCAGTGTAGTGCATTTGGGTTTGCAAAGTGCTTTACACAGGTTATTTCATTTAATTCATCACAGATAGTCAAGGAGAAAGCATCTTTAATGGTATGCACACTGTATGTGTGCTACTTCTAGCTCCTTTCCCAGGTGTTGGCCTTCCTTTAATAGAAGTAGGTTGGACTAGATGATTTCTAAAGTTTTTTTCCCCTAGATTTAAATTTTCAATATTGGCCCGAAAAAAAAAAGAACAATCAGTTTCTAAAATGTAAGAACTTTGTGTTTGTTTGTTTAATATCCCCCAAACCACTCTTCAGTGTGGACAAGCTAAATTGGATTTGAAGTTGAAATTTCTAATTAAGTTTACATCTCTTGCTGGAGGCTGCTGCTCTTGCTAAAGACAACATTTCTGACAGGAGCAGAGAAAAAGATGTAGATGGAAACTCATCTGCATTTCTTGGAGGGGGAAGGGCAGAAATGGAAAACCAAGGTTAGTTATTTCTATAACCTAATCCATTAAAAACTAGCATTTGGGGGGCAGAATGAGCATGGGGGCTTGCCTAGATTCTTGGAGCTGCATGAGACCTCAGGAATCCAAAGCATACCTAAAAGGCATTTTAGATAATTTTTGCAAGTGGTCCTCCAATTTCCACTCAAAGATATCCTTAAAGTGAAATTTGCTAACTCCCAAGGAGGCAGCACATTCCACTCTTGCATTACTCCAGTTGTTAGAAAGTTTTTCCTTACATTAAGCTGAAATCTGCATTCCCAAATGTTCCCCCTTTTCTCCTGTTTTTTTCCCTAAGACCTAGCAGAATATAAACAAATCTCTCTTCCGCATGATAGACCTTCAAATACTTGAAACCAGTTATCCTGGATCATCTTTCTAAATCTCTTCTCAAGGCTAAACATTTCCCATGTCCTTTTACTGAACCTCCAGCACTTAGCACAATACTAGGCACACAGAAGTTGTTTAATAAATGTTTATTGACTCTGACATTCCTTTCACTATCCTGGTCAGCCTCCCCCAAAACACACCTGTTTATTGTTCTTCCCAAAATGAAGCATCTAGAATTGAACCTAATGATAAATATGTGATCTACCCAGGGCAGAATACAGGCTAGACCTCCCTCATTCTGGATACTGCATTTCTATTAATGTAGCCTAAGGTCCTATTAGCTTTTTAGCTGACATTTCATACTTGACTTATAATACACTTGAAATCCACTAAAAGTCCTAGATTTTTTTCAACCAAGCTATTGTCAAATCATGCTTTCTCCTTCAAAACATATGCAAGTCATTTTTCTAAACTTAGGCATAGGACTTTACATTTATCAGTTTATTATTTGGACCACTGCTTTAATACGTTAAGTTCCTTTTTGATCCTGACTGCATCCAAAGTGTTAGTTATCCTTTCCCTCTTCAGGTCAGTCAATGGGAAAGACTTATAAAAGTGTAGAACAGTACAGGACAAAGGGCATATATCTGGGGCATTCCCCTAGAAACCTCTCTCCAAGTAGATATTCATTCTGTAATAATTACGTGCTCCAGGGTTCAAGTCAATCAACCAGTGCCAAATCCATGCAACTACTATTACTTAATTCCCATGGTTTATATTTGTGTACAAGTATAACATGAGAGAAATTTACTAAACGTTTTACTGAACATTAATGAATTATTGGTGAAACTATGAAATGGTCTTTACTATTTGGTAAGGAAGTTTGAAACTAGTCCCCAAAAGTCCCTAAACTATACATTCCTTTTGTTAGGTCTATCGCCAAGAGATCAAAGAAAGAAGAAAAGAATTCATATGTATAAAAATACTTGTGGCAACTCTTTTTGTCATGGCAGAGAACTGGAGACTAAAGGGGTACCAAAGAGTTAGAAAATGACTAATTAAATGATGGTATACAAATGTAATGGAATGCTACTGTGCTGTATTAACAAATGAAGGGATGGATTTAGAGAAACCTAGTGAATCTTATATGAAATGATGCAGAGTCAAGGAAGAAATCCCAGTGTATTGTATGCAAGGCTTTCCACTCACAAAGTTTCCCTGTTTTCTCAGATGTTAAAGTTGATTTTTCCAAATAATATCTGGGACACCACATGAGTCTATCTTTAAGGGATTATATTAGTAACAAATTGCAATTATCATTGTTGCAGTCTTTTTGCTTATGCTGGTCAAGAATACAGTAACATAGTATTTTATCCTATAAAATCCTATAAAATAGGATGACCAAATGTCCCTTGGCATAACGTTTTACATTTCCTTGAGGAATACGATTAAACAAATTCTGACAATTCCTTTATTTGCTTCTTCAAGGGGAAACCTATTCTTCCATTTAGCTGTAATCTTTTTTTCTGGTTTTATCCACCAGAAGAATATAAATATTAATGATTCAGATCTTCTAATAATCTGTCAATTGATTGATAATTAGAAAAAGAGTGCCAACAGTTAATTTAATGTTAATAGACGGTTCAAAAAATTATTTTAAAGCAAACTCCAGATTTCTTTTCACCATCCCATCACAATCACTATTGAAGCACTGGGGACTGTCTAGAAGTGACAGCCATTTAAAAATTTTCCTTTATTGAATGGGTTGCCATGGCCAAAGGATTTATCCCTTTGTGACTAGTTTAATGGTAATGAGCCTCTATATCCTTAGCTAGGTTAGTACCTGGAGAACAGATATGATTTGTAGATTTGTTCTTTTATTCTGTGTCAGAGACTGAAGAGAGAAGGAAATTTTACTGAGAATTTGAAAAGATCCATTAATCCAAGTCAACAGACACTTTGATTCTCAGTAACTAAATGTTTCGGATGGCCCAAGACACCATGATGAAAAGTTTGTTGGCAACGTGTCTCAGGTTTAAGAAGCAAAAAAGACAAAAAGATCTGCAGGATGTTCAGAGGTTTTATACCTATAGATCATGAATCTTTTTTCATGAAGAGAGCTGGGAGGGAATGGAATTGATATGCAATGGATATAACATACACAGAGGAAATGAAATAGAGTTTATCCACACAGAGAGAAAACAACTGGTTTCTGACATGGGAGTCATATTACATTCAGTTGTCTGTATCCAGTCAGATTATCAACTAATTAGAACAAAGATTGATTTCCTAAAAGATGCAACAGCTTCAACCTGGCCTGTTCAAACACAGTAGAGTCTTGAAAATTAGGAAATGAAAAAAGACAGATAACTTTGATGATCATACTTTCCTTAGGAAGTCTAACTAATGGAAAGCAGTCTCTCTAATGATGAGGGCCAAAGTGTCTAGAAACCACCTTAGAGAGCAAACACAAATTGTCCTCCTCATCAAGCATGGGGAAAGTTAGGGCAACATTTCAATCATTAAATCAGAATTTGTTCAACAAAGAAAACATCCTAGAGATTGTGCTAAGTGCTGGTGATACAAAGATGAAGAGACAGGTCCTAACCTCAAGGGACAAAGGCAAGTGTGGTATAATATAAAGAACATTGGTTTCAGAATCAAAAACCTTGAGTGGAATTCTTATCCTTGATTCTTCTTAACTGTGTAAATGTTAATAAATTTCCACAAGTCTCTAATTCCTATTGGAATGAAAGATCCTTGAGGACAGTGAATGTTTTTCTTTTCTGTGTTGTGTTCTCACCATCTAGCATGGGTTTTTTCCAACAGTAGCTCTTAACAAATGTTGGTGGAATTGAACTGGACATCCTAATATCACATTACTTACCTGAGAGGGTTATTGGATCATTAAACCATCGATTTGGAGCAAAAAGATACTAAATAGGCAATCTAATCCAATATTTTTATTTTTTAAGATGAGAAAACTGAGGCTCACCTAGGTTAAATGATTTACCCAAGGTCACATAGGGATTTGGTATCAGTAATGGGATTTGAACTCAGGTCCTTTGAGAGTTCAGGTGAGAAGTAAAGAGGATCTAAATTTTGGAGTAAGGGATGGATATAAGGGATGATATGGAGAAATAACAGATAAGATTTGGTAGTGAATTTGTTATTGGAAGTGAAAAATAGAGTGGAAAAATGAGTATTGTTATAAGATCATGTTACTAGATGAATAGAAAGATGGTGATATCATCTACCAAAGTAGGGAAGGTGAATAGAAGGGTATATTATTTTTCAGGGAAAGATAATTCATTCTCTGTTGACCTTCAGGTTCTTACCAGATATTTAGGTGAAGATGTCTTACAAGCAGTTGGTGATGGAGGACTGAAGCTCAGGAGGGAAGAAAGCTGAATACGTGAGTTTGGGAGTTAGCAGAATAAACATGATAAATCAGTCCATGGTAGTTGGTGAGATGACCAAGACAACATATATAGAAAGAAGAGAGACGAGCCCAACTCAAGCACACTGGGGGATACCAAATTATCATATCCTAACAACAATAATATTTATACTAATAATATTCACACAGTTAAACATATAAGATATGCTTTATCTATTTATACAGTGCTTTAAATTTGTAAAGAATTCTACATGTTTCCTTTGATCCTTACAATGAACCTTTGAGATAGGTGTTATTACAGTCCCTGTTTTACAAAGGAGGAAACTGAGGCTGAGACAGGTTAAGTAATTTGCCCAGGGTCATATAGCTTGAAAGTATCTCCACCAACATCCATCTTCAAGTCTTTTTGACTTAAGGTCCAATACTCTATCCACTCTGCCACCTAGCTGCCTTCTAAAGGTAGAATTCATTTTTCATACTGAATACAATCAATAACTATGTTACATTTTAAATTGACATTTAACAGAATCATAGAACCTTAGAGGCAGAAGAGTATCAATCCAGCCATACCTAACATAGTTACATTTTGGGGAGAGCAACTATTTTAAAACAGTGATGTAATCTTGGCTTTCTCCAGTTCTCATCCTAAAACTTTTTAATTCAATTCAGCAAACATTTCTTTTTAGGATCTAACCTCATCCTAGGACCTTGTTCTATCTCTTTACAGTTTTGTATAATCTTTCACACCTGAACAGAATTTCTCCTTCAGTTCTCTCCCCTTCTGCCTGGTGAGAAACTTCCCTTCTGCTTCAGTGCAGCCTGATCTAGATTAAAATGTAACTGGGAAATATTTAGCAACAAAAAAATAAAAACACAATATAACCTAGATGACATGAATATGTGGTTTTCTAAGTCAATATGTGATCCACAGGGATCCTTCCATATGACTCGTTCTGTCATTTCGGCTGTGCCTGACTCTTCATAAGCTCATTTGGGGTTTTCTTGGCAAAAATACTGGAGTAGTTTACCATTTTCTTTTCCGGTTCATTTTATAGATGAGGAAATTGAGGCAAACAGAGTTAAAGGACTTACCCAGGGTCACACAACTAACATTTCTGAGGCTGGATTTGAACTCATTGATTCTAAGCCCAGTGCTCCATCCACTGCACTATCTAGCTGCTCCCATGTAGGGTTTAGTGGCTCTATTTCTATTTGATCTTGACATCTGTGTCTGCAAAACCCTATAAAACTACAAGCTGTAAAGAAGGTTCCTATCTACTTTGGTGGAGGAAATTTCCTCAACTGGGAGTTCCCTCAAATAATGACCTCATAGGCTAAGTCCCTAACCAGGTGCCATATACTATACTTTACAAATACTATTACATTTACTATGTCTCTTAATTCTCATAACAACCCAGTGGGAGTAGAGAGTGAAAGTATTATTCCTCTCTGTTTCAGATGGGAAATCATCTGAAGGCTCAGAAAACTGAAGGAATCCACACAAGGCAATAGTTTTCCTATCAAGTCTTTCTGAATCCAAGTTCAGTGTTCATTTTCACCATGATGTGCTATCTACCTCTTCTGTTGTATGGCCCTATACAAAAATGGACCATCACTACTTATCTTTTTAATATGCCATCATGGTCATCCTTTGTATTTGAAGATGAACCTCCAGATTATGGGTGGTCCTTCGAGGAGGAAGAATGAAGGAGGAAGGGCATATGTCTCTGAAAGGAACAATCAAGGAATAATAGACCTTTCTGAGTCTTATTTTGCAAAAGGATAATCCTATGATGAACAGCTCAATTAGAAATGTCTATTACCTTTTTTCATCTGCATTAAGAACTGACTATTCTGGGCATGCTATCCTAGACGCTAGGTTATGTCCATCTCTGACTTTAATAGTTAGCTCAGAGGTGACTTAATATTAGGCACCCTGCTACAAATTCCCTTTTTCCTTATCAATAAGATCCTTGGCATTCCTCTAGAGCCTGGGTAATCAATGCTTAATTCTGTTACCTTTACAAAGGACTAGATTCCAACCCTCACCTGAGGTTCTAGAGACTTTGAACTGTTCTTTAGTCTACACCAGGGATGATTCTATGGAATGAGACCCTGGCTCGGACCCAGCACCCTCAAACTCATATCAGATCGGGAGCATAGGAATGGGAGGTGAGGATTAAAACAGTAAAGAAAAGGGGCAGTCATGGGCTACAAAGAGAAAAGAAGCAGTTGGCATAGCCAATAATTCCCTTCAAAAGGATAAAATACTGTATTTGCATCTAGGGATCTAGCTACTCAAACAATGGCTAGGACCAGAATGAAATATACATGACTGCCCCAGCCACTCCTCTTCCAATCGATTTCTCCCTGAAACTCATACAGCTGTATCTTTTCATCTCAAAGTCTCCAGCCGGCATGCTTTCCCCTATGCTTTTCCTTTGTTCATGGCTAATGCATAGTTTTCCGAACGCCTTATTTTGTTAAGCAGCTGGCTCTATGGGAAAGTTACCTTATGCAACTGATAAACAATAATGTGGTCCTCTGATTTTCTAAGCATACCCCCACAGCTCACTCCCCTTCCATTTATTTCCTTTCCTCTCACCTTCCCATCTCTCTGCTAAACTATCTGCTTCTGGGACTGACTTACAATCAATTTTGCTCTTACCTTTCCTCTGCGGTTGGTCTGCCTTTCTATTTCTCTCTGCGGCTGCTTCCACTGCTTTTCTGTCTCTCCTTCATCCGACCCCCTTCTTTTTGGCTGATCTGCCTCAACTTTCCTGCTGTGGAATTTGTTCCTTGATGGCTAAGCTCTCCTGCTGTCTTGAGAGGACTGTCTGCTACTGCGTTTCCCCAGCTAACACAGCCCATCAGAAATGACTGTTCCCATTTAAAAGGGGAAACTCAGTGGTGTCGGAGCTTTCTCATTAACTTAAACAGAAAACAAGAGTTTCAGGTCCCCTGGCCACCCAGTCCACAAAAGCTAAATCTTTGATTGTAAAATTCAGGAAGCCCAAAAGAGGGTTCTCCTACATTTAAAATAACAATGTCATCTGTGTAGTATTTGTACAACTGTGTCTCAGACCATATGAAATTGACAACATGCTGGCAAGGGGAAAGCACTAAATTCAGACGCAGAGTTTTGGTCCTGATGTAAGCTCGGGGCAATTCTCTTAATTTCTTTTATCCTCACTTTCCTCATCTGTAAAATAGACATACATATACTCTAATTATTTATCTCACAAGGAAAGTGATTTGAAAACTTTAAAGTGAACCATGTGTGCATTGTAAATAAATGGCAAATTTAGAATCATTGAATATCAAACCTTGAGGTCATCTACTCTAACCCCAGCATTTTTATAAATCTCTAAGTAGAACAGAGATGCCAGGATCATACACTTACAGCTTTCAGGAAACTTAGAGATAGAGTCCCCACAGATCAACAAACTGAGGCCCAGAATTATTGACTTGCTCAAGGTCACATAGCTAGAAAGTGATAGAACTTCCAGACTTTTCCAGATCTTTCAGAACAATGTAGCAATATTGACTCTAAAGTCAAAACCAAAAAATATAAAAATCAGTGTGTTGGACTAGGTGATCTCTGAAGGGTTGTGCTACTCTAAAATTAGGATTCTTTCATTCTCAATTAACTTTTATGCCTCAGTCCCCTTGTTTCAGGGACCACTATTTCAGGAAGGGTTCTAGCTATGCTTTACCTCCCTCACTCCTCAACTTATTCACTGGATTTCTTCTTCTCCTCCTGCCTGGCATCTTCTTTCTCTTTGTTAGTATGGTTTTATGTAATGTCTTCCTATGTTAGATTATAAGCTCCTTATGGGCAACGATTAGTTTTCTTTTGCTTGTATTTATATCCTCAGTGCTAGCACAATGCTTGCTTGATTTAATAAAGACATAATTGGTGTTGTCTTCATCCAACACTTCATCTGTAAATGGGGCAATATTAATGTTCATTCCATCATCAGCACAGAGATGCGATGAGGAAAACAGTTTTAAAATTGTAAAGTGCTACATTCATGTGGATTTTTGTGATATTTTTAATTCAGCAAGCTGACCACTTGTGGTTACCTGTTGGTCTTAGAGGGTCAATGTAAATTCTCACAGGCCAATTGCCTGACTTTCAGTCTTTATTCCCAGAAAAACCACATATTTCTGTGCATGGAAGTGAACATTTACATATGGTGCCATTTGCTAGTTGTAATCGCTATGCAGTTTCAATGGCAAGTCTATTTTTATACTCAATAAGGACCCTTGAGAAATATTCCTGCTTTGATCCAATCCCCTCAGGAAGCAATTTGTATTTTGAGAAGTCCACTTAGATTGGAAGTTTATTTTGGCCTGAGAACTTCTTGCATAAAGGATCCCACTGGTAACTTCTCCTATGGGAAAGACATGATTTCTATCAGAGTTCCTTGATCAGAGCTATTTCATGAGTCTTCGGCTCTGTGTACTCTCTCTCCTGCGGAGACAACATCTGGAAGGTTGTATTCATTTCTGAGAACTATGTTTCAGGAAGGACACTGAAAAGCTGGAGAAGGGCAGTCAGGTGGCACAGTGGATAAAGCACTGGTTCTGGAGTCAGGAGGATCTGAGTTGAAATCTGGCTTCAGATACTTACTAGCTGTGAGATACTGGGCAAGTCACTTAACCCAGAATGCCTCCAAAACAAACAAACAAAATGAAACAAACCCAAACAAAAGAAAAAGAAAATCCTGGAGAGCATAACTTATGAGCACTAGTTAAAAGAACTAGGAACATTTAGTCTGAGAAAAGAAGACTTAGGAACATTACTACAGACTTCAGCTGTTAGAAAATCTATCACCTGGAAGAGTGATTAGATTTGTTCTCTGGCTCTAGAAGGCAGAACCCAGAACAATGTTTAGAAGACGCAAAGAAAGAAATTTAGGCATAATGTAACCCTTCCCCCCCGCCAAAAAAAACCCTTTCTAATAACTTGGGGTGTTTCATAGTGGAATGGATTGCCTTACAGGAGTATGACCTGGGGGTCACATGTGGCCTATCAGATTCTTGGGTGTGGCCTTTTGACTGAGTCCAAGTTTTATGGAGCAAAATCCTTTTATTAAGGAGATTTGTTCTGTGAAGTTTGTATTCAGTCACACTTGAGGACCTAGAGGGCCACACTTGGCCTCCAGGCCACAGGTTCCCCACCCCTGAAGGCAGTGAGTTCTCCTCACTGGAGGTCTTCATGAAAGGGCTAGATGACTCCTTGTCTAGGGTTCTCTGCTTGGTTTTAATTCTATGAATGTCATGCCTTTTCCAGGTGAAGGTCATGATCTGAAATCTCATCATCCTAGTTAAAGACTGATTCAGATTTGATACACAACAACTCCTCAGTGTTCTCAGTTGTTTTTCTCCTCTGAGCATTGAGTGGAGAAGTAATTTACTCCTAAAGCCCTGTCTTATAGAGGGCTCAGACCTTTGCAGCTAACTCTTCATTTTCCATCAGTTGCTCCTCATGCATCTCATTAACATCATGTCCTCATGTCAAGGTTTCCCTTTTCCTACCACTTTTCAGCTTCCTTATGTGCACTGTCTTTCCCTATTAGACTGTAAATTCTTTGAGAGCATAGACAGTCTTTTTTTTTTTCTTATTCGTACCCCCAGTGTTTAGCACAGTTCTTGACAAATAGTAGGCGCTCAATAAATGTTTATTGACTCTTGACTATACTCTTGTTTGGGTATGAGTTGGACTAGATGGCCTCTTGAGGTCTCTTTCCACTCTGAGATTCTGGGGTTCTGTTGTATATCAATCTAAACCGATATGTATGAATCACTGAAAAGGAAAACTCATGACAGATTTCTTAACATGCATATCATGTAACTGTCAACTGTTAACAGAACTAATTTTTCAACAGATAAAGCAATTTCTAGATCATTCCTTATTTGGAATAAAAGGGAGAGTCATGCGAAATCCATGGCATCAGTGTAACATGTTGTTGGGAGAGGAGAGTCACTTCCCTTTTCTGTACCTCCATTCCCCATTTTAAAAGTATAATAAGCTGCAGGTAGGTGGTGCAATGGATAGAGCAGTGGACTTGGAGTCAGGAGGACCTGAGCTCAAATCTAGCCTCAGATATCTGACACTTAATAGCTGTATGACCCTAGGCAAGTCACTTAACTCTGATTGCCTCACCAAAAAAAAAAAAAAAAAAAAAAAAAAGATGCTAAGATGATGTTCAGATATCTCCCAGCTCTTATATTCTACATTTTAACATGTGAGGTTCTAGTGTCTCTAACTTCATATACTCTGTGAAAGGCAGGAAAGTGTAATGGAAAGGAAGTTTATCTTAGCATCAGTAGAAAATGGGGATTTTTCAATTTCTACCTCTGATAATAACCAGTTCTGTGACCTAATTTTAAGTCATGTGATGCCTATGACAGACAGTAATAGGGACAAAGTTCCTTCCCAGAGTTGTTGTAACTCCCCAGGGTTGTTTTGAAAATCAAGTGAGATTATATATGTAAGGCAGTTTGCAAACCAGTTGATAGCTTGGGACAACTTTTCCACTAACACAGTTTGAAACTTTTATGGTTGAGGAGCTAGATTTCAGGGAACTACCCAACTTCAGAGAGTTTAAGTGTCAGATGCTGGATGTGAGTCTTCTCAAAAACCAAATCCAGCACTATACCCACTATGCCACACTGCCTGCCAAATCTGAAAGAACTATTTTGTACTTTAACTTTCTTTTGCTTAAGACCCCCTCTAGAGCTAATATTCCATGTATTATTGTATGCTAATATTCTATACTAATGAGCTGAACCCACCGTATTCTTGATCTATCTGCAAACTTATTACTGAGCAAGAAATTGTAGGTGTTTAACAGAAACACAGTATTTTTTTTTTTTTGTTATGGATATAGGAGAGACAGTGGTTAAGGAGTGTGTGGGAGAAGTGTGAGGGACTGTGTGGGAGAAGAAGTGTTTAAAATGTTCAAAAGGAAATAAAAATGAAAAGAAGAAAGTGTAAGCAGAGCTAAACATTTCCAAAACCAACCACTGAAATGCCTTTAATAATCACCATCACCACCATCAGCACCTGTCAGTTATTTCTCCTTCTTCTCTTGGAATATATATGAATACCATCTACTAATAGCACAGAGCAGTACCTGGCAATTTTGGTGCCTGGGGCAAGTAGAATGAAGCTCACACTCAAACCAACTTTTAAAGACAAATGTGATTGAGAGAGGCAAGGGAAAATCTGAAGAAATAAGACTTCTTGTGTGGAGACAGAAACCTTAGGACATTTGCTCCCATGGGGAGGCTACTGCCTGGGGATAGGAAGCATGGTGGCACAGCTGTCTAGGGAAAGAAGTAAGCATCTTATGGAAGCTGCGTCTTTTAATTAATTATTTTGATGACTAGGTACTAAGCTAAATTATTTTCACTGCTGAAGGAATATGCCTACTCTTAGTGCCTCTAAATTTTGGTATCCTGAGACAAAGCCCCAGTCATTTTGCCTTAGTGAGGTCTCTATAAGGTTGGAATGATATTCCTCTCAAATAGCATGCTCCTTTCCTTACTAATGCAGGTCCTAGTTTTAACATATCTAAGAAATTCTCTCTAATTAAGTATGGATTACTAAAAATTACTTGTATTTTAAAAGGTTTTTAAGGTTTATAAAGCATTTTCTCTGCTATAACCTGTAGACTGGGGCTACAAGTACTATTATCGCTGTTAGAGAGTTGAGGAAATTGAGATTCTGAGGGATTGCAATTTGACTATAATAAATTATTTGGTAAGTTTCAGAGCTGGGATTTGAACCAAGTCATCTGACTATGGGAGGTATTATGGTGTAGTGGAAAGCACAGTGGCACCAGAGACAAAAGATCTGTGTTCAAATCCTGTGTGTGTCATTTACTGCCTTTGACTTTGGACAAGTCATTTAACATTCCAAGACCTCAATTTCCTCACCTGTAAAATGAGATCTTTGGCTTAGATGGCCTCTGAAGTTCTTTGAGCTCTAAATCTATGAGTCTATGACTCCAAATCAGGGAATGATAAAAGGAGAAGCCATGTGGTCAGGCTAGGAGCCTAAAAGCAGTAGCATAAGTAAGGAGAGGGGGCAGCTTTCTCAGACATTCGCATAAAGGAGGAGCTGAAGGATGATGATATGGGGCTTTTGAGATGTGGTTAAGGGGAGATGAGGGAGTTCCTGATGTCACCTCAATTTCCTTATTAGAGTTAGAATAACAATTGGCTATCTACAAAGTACTTTCAGGCTTGCAAAATACTTTATAAATACTATCTTTTTTGATCCTTACACTAATCTTGGGAGATATGTGATATTATCATCCCCATTTTACAGAAGAAGTGGTTGAGAGGCTTCGGAAGCTTAGAGGCAGTTAAGTGACTGCCCTGGGTTTACACAGGTCAGAGTGGTCTTCCTGACTCTGAGTCAAGCAGTCTCTCTACTGCACCATATTGTGTACAGGAGCCAGAGAAGACAAGTCATCTGCTGAAGGTTCACATTATCACCTTTTTTATCTCGTCAGGTTGTTGTAAGGAAAGACCTCTGTTCACTGTATAGCACTTCGTAATTGTGAGAAACTATTATTACTGAGTACTTATTGGGAATCTGCTCTCCAGAAATGTTGCATATCTATTTCTGTCCATTTTCATATATCTCTATCTCTATCTCATCTATATATCTCTGCATGTATGAATCTCTATATTCATGTATCTATGTATGCATATATCTATGTTTCTGTGTATATATCTATATATCTATGTAAGTATGTATACATCTATATATGTATCTATATATCCATATATAGAGAATACATGTATTTATCCATCCATTTCTATCTATCCATCCATCACCTATCTATCTATCCATCCATCCATCCATCCATCCACCCATCCACCTATCCATCCATTAAATCCATCCATCCATCCATCCATCCATCCATCCATCCATCCATCTATCCATCCATCCATCCATCCATCCATCCATCCATCCATCCATCCATCTTGGAACCAGGAGTCCTGGATTCTCAGACCATTTCAGACAATTACTGAGTGATCACTATGGGCAAATAATTTACCTTCCTAAATCTCAGTTTTTTCATGGAATCATTGCAAAGAATAAATTTGACAAATTTTAGTGTTGTATAAATGTTGACTGATTATGCTTATCAATAAGGACAATAATAATTAATAATAAGTACATTTGAGAACATTAGAATGACTTTTGCTTCCCTCTTGAGGGACTCTTTCTTATACAGAAAACAAAAGGCCTGAACTGGTCGGTCTCTAAGGTATTTGGAGTTAGAGCATGTAGGTTCAAACTCTTCTTCTGATGTTTCCTACTCATGTACCTTGGGCAAGTCACCTTTGAGCCTCAGTTTCCAAAAGGGAGAGGATGGACAAAAGAGCCTTGGGGGTCGTGTTTAGTTCTAATCTGTCATCCTATGGTCTTACGACTCCAAGTTCCAAAGCCTAGAAACCGTTTCTTTTGTGCTTCAACCAATGTGGGCTGAAGGCTGTTTCCATGTTCCCTCTAGTGGTGATGGTATAGAGAACCAAAGAAAAGGAAGTTGGATTTATCTAGCATTGAGGTATATGGTCTTGCAAATACTTTACAAAAAAAGATCATTAATTTACACAAAATGAAGTCTACTTAACTAAAAAGAAATATTAGTTCCTTCCAGCAACCAAGTGTGGCACAGTGGGAAGAGCTCAGGCCTTCGATTTTAGCCATCACTTTGCTGTACATGAACTATGTGACTTTCTGCTAATCACTTCTCTTTAAATTTCTGTTTTCTAGAACATCTTTACAAGGAGGAAGTCAGACCAGATAAACTCTAATGTGGTTTCCTGCACTAATAGCTTATACGCTAATAATGTTAGGGTGAGGGTAAGTGAACTGGATTAAGATGAGAGTCGTTCACTTCCTCTACAGTTACCCAGTTCAGCTCCTTTTTCTCAGATACTGGCATAATGGAGGAGCCAAGGTGGCGAAGATGATGATGACTTTTGAGATGAAGGGAAAGGGAGATGATCAATTTCCTCAGTAAAGTTATAATAATAGTTGATATTTCTAAAATACTCTAAGGCTTTCAAATACTATGCTAATAATTCTAAAGATTTTTTTTTCTTTTGAGAAATTTTTATTGTTTAAAAGTCGTAACTGAAACACAATCCAGTATGTTGCACTCCCTCACCCCTTCTCCTCAGAGGAGACCATGGGGTTGCCCTCTTCTATCCTGGGGCCCAGGACCCAGCCTCGGGGACCCTGCCTACCTGCCTCCTCTCAATCTCCTGAGCCACTGGCTGAAGAGAGGCCCAGTGGTCGAGTAATAATACTTTGTCGTTGTTGTTGAGACATGTTTGATTCTTTGTGACCCCATTTGAGGTTTTATTGGTAAAGATACTAGAGTAGTTTGTCATTTTCTTTTCCAGTTCATTTTACAGATGAAGAAACTGAAGCAAATAAGGTTATGTGACTTGCCTACGATCACATAGCCAGCAAGGGTGTGAGGCCAGATTTGAACACAGGAATATGAGTCTTCCTGACTCCAGCCTTGGCACTCTATCCAATCACCCATGTAACAGCTAAGAGAAATAAAAATTGTACCATCTTCCACAGATTCCTGGGAAACTCACGCTAAAGACAGATACAAAGCACACAGTTTCACAATTCATCTCATTCCTGAGCTAAGAGGCCCGAGCCTGTTCATTTTAGACCCTAATGTTCTATGCTAGGTTTCATGTGAAAATGCCATTAATTTGTCCATGTAAGACTCTGAATTCATAACTCTTTCCTTGTTCCTGGAGTACCTGGCAAAGGTCTGATCACATAATACCTGTTCAATAAGTGTTGGTGCTTAGATTAATTGGATTAAGGTTGCCAGGCGTCCACAAAGATGGGGTTGTCTCATTTCCTTTCTTTGAACCCTTTTTTCCATTCATTTTGAATGTCTATTTTATGCACTTTGTCCTAGGTAGCCCCCATCTATCTGATAATTAGAACCATAGCAAACTCAGATAAGCTCAGGGAAGCTGGGTGGTGCAGTGCATAGAGTGGTCAGCCTGGATTCAGGGAGACTCATCTTCCTGAATTCAAATCTGGACTTAGACACTTATTAGCCCTGTGACCCTGGGCAAGTCACTTAACTCTGTTTGCCTTAGTTTCCTCATCTGTAAAATGAGATGGAGAAGAAAATGGTGAACTACTCCAGAGGTAAGAGTCATACATGACTGAACAAGCTCAGATAGCTATATAGTTCTGGACTTGCCGTCAGAAAAACTTGAACTCTAAACCTTCTTCAGACACTACTTATGTGACTTTGGGCAAGTGATAGAAATTCTTTGGAGGTCTCACTTTTCCTAATCTATAAAACAAGGGGATAGGACTCAGTGACCTATAGGGTCTCTATCATCTTTAAATCTATGATCTTATGGTCTGGTTCATGCTTTATTCTGTTGGAGAGGCTCTCAGACCCTCATTTAGGATTTGACATATATTAACAAATTTATTTTACACATATTTTTCCAAAGCATGGTTATCATGTTTCTCAATTTATTCACATGGAGGGTAGGGAGAGGAGAAGGAAGGTTATGGGGGGTGAGAACTGCTAAAGGAGGGCACATTGAAAGCCCGAAGAAATGACAGCTCACATCTTGATAGTGAGGGAGGAGGGTGATGAATTGTGAAAAATAATGACTAGCATTTACATAGTACTTCAAAGTTTATAAAGCACTTTACAAATATTATGTTATTTTATCCTCACAACTCTGGGAGGCCAATGGCATTATTATCTCCACTTTACAGATGAAGAAACTGAGGCAGCAGATAGACATTAAGTGACTTGCTCAGGGTCACATAATTAGTTAGGCCATATTTGGTTGGTGAGGCCATATTTGTACGTAGATCTCCCTGAGGCCAAGTGTATCTACTGGGCCATGCAGTCGCTTGTGAAAGACACAGTGGTGGAGGACCATTAACAAGTCTCAGCCACTCCTGAGGATAATGTTATGTTAACGAACAGAACAATAACTGATCCTGATAAAGTTGACCCTCATTCATCAAGAAAAGATTAAGCAGTTTTCTAGCATATTCTGAGGAAGAAAAGAGGGAATCATAAATTTCATTTTAATTTCTATCAGAAGAAAATATAGTTTTGGAAGTTAAAGAAGTGCCCTTCATTTATCTTATTAAATTCACTTGTGGCATAAGAGAAACACCAAAAGATTATTTATAATATTCATTTTTGCTCACATTCCTAGATTAGGATTAATGTTACATAGCAATTTATTCCTCCTCAAAACCGCTAAAAGATAAATAGTTGAAGATTTAAATTATCTCTGCAAACCGAAGCTCCAACATGAAGAGACTTCAGACACGAATTAATCCAAATCCAAATCCAAATCCTTCATTTTTCTGGGGACAAAACCAAGGTCAAGGGATTTATGAAAGGTCACAGATTGACTGTGATTTGAGTTGCTAGATGAGGTTCCCACGCTCAGTGTTTCCTCACAATGAGGAAATCACAGATCTATCTCTTATAGCTATGTAACCTACTCAAGTTATTGGAACCTCTCATAGTCTCAATTTCCTCATCTGTAAAATGGGGATAAAAGTACCTCAAAAATATTTTAAGTGTCCACTGAGTGCAGAACACTGTTCTAGGCACTAAGGGAGATGTAAGGTTTATCTATAATACTGTTCTGGCCCTTATGGAACTTATACTCAAATGGACAAGATATTAACGTGTATAACCAAAGCGATCAATTGTTGTTTAGTTATTTCAGTCATGTCCAACTCCTTGTGGGCCCATCCGAAATTGAGATTCATAGTAAAGTGTTAGGAGAAGTCTTCTTGGAAAAGTGGAAAGAGTGCCAAATTTGGAGTTGGAAGATTTGAGTTCAAATTCCATTTCTGTCACCCCCTATTTGACCCAGAACAACAACTTCACCTCTAAGGTCCTCGGTTTCCTGATCTGTAAGATGATGAGGCTAGGTTAGTTAACTACCAAGATCACTTCCAGTTCTAAATCTAAGATCCAAAGTCTAAGGATGAGAATTAAACCTGCAATTATGTACTTCACAGCTCCTTGGGAGGATTCAGGAGATCAGAGACAGGAAAGGGCTCTGTAATTTTACCAACCAGCAAGGATCATTGTCTAGACAGTAGAAGGACTCAACCTAGGCTACCTATCAAATTCTGTCCTACTTGTTAAACGTTCATTTGGTGGTGACAAGCATCTCATTTATCAGCCCTGATTAGGTTCACTTTAATTTAGGAATTACAGGACTCACAGATTATTGAAAAAAAAAATGTACACAGGAAATATGAAGAATTTATAAGCTATTAAACTACATTAAGGGCTAACTCTTAAGTCTTCAGGGACCCTGCTCCTTCAAGCAGTTAGACTCGTAGACTTGCTTGGGGCTATGGGGTAAGGAACCTGTGACCTGGAGGTCACATGTGACCCTCTAGGTCCTCAAGTGCAGCCCTTTGATTGAGTCCAAATTTCATAGAACAAATCCCAAAAGTGTTTGTTCTGTAAAACTTGGACTCAGTTAAAAGGCTGCATCTGAGGACCTAGAAGACCTCGTGTGGCCTCCAGGTCACAGGTTCCCTACTCCTGGAAGAATTTTCTACTTGTGTTTTTTGGGAGCAGTGGTATTTTTCAGCACTTCAGACATTTCACCCTCTGCAGTGTTCAATTTTTAAAATGAGGCTTTCACAGGAAAGAGAGCAACAAGTGTTGATCTCTGAAATTAACTTAGCTGCTCTTTAATGAATATTAAACATACCGTGTGTACATACATACATATATATGTGTATATATACACACATATATACATGTGTGCATGTATATAATGTGTGTCTGTGTTCACATACACACAGAAATCTCTACATGATGTAACAAGAATTTATCATTTTAAATATATATTGCTGCTTTCTTCCTCCATTTACTTTATCTTTATCTTTCAAAAATGGCTTATATTTCTGGAGCCACATTTGGATTATTAGTCCCATTCTACTAAGTTTTAACAATATCCTGTGAAGCAAAATCCCTACCCCTCTTGCATAATAACATAGAGTGAATTTAATTTCAATTCTGTGCAGATTGGGCATTTGGAACCCAATAGGAGGAATACAAGGCAGCCACAGTCTTAGATATTATGGCTATCCTTTGCTGCCATCGTGTGGAATTTTAGAAGACAACTCCTCTTGATTAAATTGGATTTAAATGTTGAATTCACTTGGTCTTCCATGGTACTTTAGATGTGGAAGGAATCATTTCCATCATCTGATTCTACTGTCTCACTTTCTATGTGAGGAAACTAAGGTCAGAGAAGGGAAAACAACCTTTCCAGAGTCACATAATTGCCAAGTAACAGGGATGGGTTTTGAATCCAGATCCACTGACTCATGTCTAGCACAAAGATAGAAAGACTGGGTCACAGACAAGATGCACTACATATGTTAATGTGAGAGAACAAAATGTAGAATGAACATTTGACAATTAAAACAGAGTTTAACAGATAACCTAGATGGAATAATTCCATTGCTTAGACAAGGAATTGATCATCGTGATCCTTCGCTGGTTGGTAAGGTTACCTAAAGTGTTTTCCCACCATTGATCTACTAGGTCCTCCCAGGAAAATGTGACTTTAAAGGCTATCACTAAGATTTGATGGGCACAATACCCATGACTAGACTATGGCTATGGAAGAATATATCTTATTCAAAGGGGCCAAAATAGGTTTTTTTTCTTTCTTTAAAAGAGATATTATTATATATTAAGGAGATATACCTATGTTGAGGAAGTCCAGGAAGCAAAATGAGAGAGGTGAGACAGAAAGACACATAGGCAGAGACACCAGCACACACACACACACACACACACACACACACACACACACACGTAATAGAATGAGGCAGAGAGAAAGAGACAGAGATAGACACATAGAGAGACAGATAAAGGCAGAGAGAGAGAGAGAGGGAGAGAATCTGAGTAGAAAAAAAGAGCCTCAGAAAAAAAAATGTTACCACTCATCTTTAACATAAATAGATTTGGAAAGAGCAAATTTCAGAGTTCGGAGAAAAGACTGGTAGGATCCTACAGTTTGAAATTCTCTAAGGAAATGCCAGTGGGGATTTGGAGGAGAAAGATGAGACGTTCTCAAGAATGAAATTCTGAAGGGTAACAATTCTGATAAGGAGGAAAATCATGTAAGTTGTTTAGATGTGAATATACAGGGAATTGCCTAGCCATCTTTGATCTTCAATACGCAAAGAAGGGGAAATACAAAAGCCTCTAAGAGTGATTTGTTTGTTTGGGTTTTGGCTTCTGTTTCTGTTTTGCTGGTTCAAAACGCTGATTTTCTTGGAGTAGAGAAATCCTAGTAAGGAAAGTTCCTCTAAAAATGCAGATTGATAATTGTTCTGTAACTTCTTTAAGGAGCTGCAAAGGTGGGAGGAGGTGGGACAGCTAGGTGGTGGACCAGCCCTGAGTCAGCAGGACCTGAGTTCCTTAAAAAAAAAAAAGTTGCATTGGGCACTGACCAGTTATGCCCAGGCTCCCATAACCAGGACACACCAGAAAGCTGCCCCTAATCCAGGCAGGTCTTTCTGACTCTGAGGTCATCTCTCCTTACACTTTCTATTTCTTTCCATAAAAACACACCTGGGAGTGAGTTGCTGCTGGTATAAAACTAAGGACAAACAAAATGATTTTTTAAAAAGTATAATGGTGGGAAAAAGGGAGTATGAAAGAAGGGATATGACCATTGCTTGGGGATAATAATAATATTTATAGCTGACATAAAAATTTGTATACGTACAAAAATACACATAAACATATGTGTGTATATGTATATAACTTTAAAGTTTATAAAGCACATTACATATTATTTGTTATATATATATATGTTATTGTTACACATATTTATTTGTTACATATATCATTTGCTTGAAGCCAAATTTTAACTCAGATCTTCCTGACTCTAGATCTAGTGTTCTAACTACTGCATAATCTAGCTGTCAAAAAAAATTAGCCAGCATTTATAAAATGTTTTAATGTCTTCTAAATACTTTAAAAATATCTCATTTTACCCTCACAACAACCATGGAACAGAAGTGCTATTATTAGCTTCATTTTACAGATGAGGAAACTGAGGCAGGAAGAGGCTAAATTACTTACCTAGAGTCATGCAGCTAATAAATATCTGAAGCCATGTTTAAATTCAGATCTTTCTGACTCTTTACAACCCTGAAACCCGGGTACCGTTATTATCCCCATTTAACAGATAAGGAAACTGAGAAAGAAAGAGGTTGTGTCTTACTTAGCTATTATGCCTAGTCAATCACTTAATGTCTTTCCTCTTCACTTCCCTTATCTGTAAGGTAAGGATCAAGTGGGACAATAGCTAGGCAAAAGTTATGTGATGCTTTAATGTTTTTAAAGTGCTTTACCAATGCTGTCTCATTTTATCTCACAACCTGGGATGTTTGGACAGATAGGAAGATGAAAACTGTTGACAGAGCACAGCAAGGACACCCAAAGATTCCTGCAAAATTCTGGAACATTAATATAAAAGAGGTAGCTAGATATAAAAAAGCAAATACTGATTACAAAGGGTCTTCATTCAAAACAGACTAACCTTATTTTTTTTTTTGACATCGTCATTAGACTAAGGAAATCAAGGGAATACTGTAGACACTATTTTCTTCTTCAGCTATATGGCATAACCCTTCCATTGAAGTCAAGAAGACCTCAGTTAGAATTCTGCATCACTTACTGGCTGTGTGACCCTGGGTAAGTCACTTAACCCCTCTCAGTCTTAGTTTCCTCATCTATGTAATGGGGATACCAAATAACACACCTAGTCCCAGGGTTGTTGTGAGTATAAAATGAAATTTGTAAATAACATAAAAGCTGTGTGTAAATGAAGACGTTTATTATTCTTAGATTTTCAGCAAAGCATCCAGTAAAATCAATTTTGTACTATTTTTATGGAAAAGGTAGGTAAATATAGGCTAGATTAAGCAGTGATTCCTCTGAAAAAAAATGGGAAATTTTTGTAGATTAAAAGTTCAACATGAGTCAACAGTATGATAAGTCAATCCAGAAAAATAATGCCGGTTAAGCCAGCCTTTCATGTCCACTCCATTCTCCCAACAGGTTCTCCAGAGACTATCCTTAGGAGGAGCTAAGAACCATTTAGTGCCTCACTCTATGGGACCATGCAACCTCATTTTCATCCTGTACATTTTCCACCCTGCCTCTAGTTCCTCCTTCACCCTATAAACTAGATCACCAGATATTACTTCTTAGACTTGTTAAGCAACTCCCTTTGCTACCCTCTATTCTGCCTTTTGCTATGAGAATCAAATTGGCACCAGTATTGCCTCTGGAAAGGGAACATCCATTGGCTGCCATATTGTTCCATCTTTGTGACTTTGCAGACTAGAACTCTTATCCCTGGACATCATTCTCCACTCTTACTTTTGTGCTTGTATCCCAGAACTGGACACAGTACTTGGCTCATAATCATAATAAATGTTTACTGTTTAATATTCAAGGCTTATTTTCTGTTTGATGCCTAATTTATGTTTATTTTTAATAATTTTTTTTATTTGTTCATGCATTAACAGATGTGTAGTGTCCAAGAATAAGGCTATGTGAGTCTCTTTCTACTCTGTCCTGCCCATACCACACCTGGAATATTGTATTTCAGTTCTATGTGTCCCATGTAAAATCTGGAGGGCATTCAGAACTGGGAAATCAGGATAGTAAATGGTCTTAAGTTCTGTTGACAGAATTGAGCTTGGAATTCATGATGGACTTGGAGTCAGGAAGTTGTTCAGTCGTTTCAGTCACGTCCGACTCTTTATGACCACATTGGACGTTTTCTTGGCAAAGATGCTGGAGTGGTTTGCTACTTCAACACGACTTTGAGTTTGAGACATATAATTTCTGGGTAATGAATCATTTTATTAATTATGCTAGTGGATAATGAATAAAATGGCTGAGTGGCACTCTTGAATGCCAAAGACCTCAGGAAAATATTTCTAACAGAGTGATCTACGTAATCTTAGCTCAGCAGGCCACATTGTTCTCACTTGTTTCTTGGTAGTTGATCTTTCCATTTCCATTGCTTTAGTCATGGAGCTGCTGCTGATTGATTGATTGTGTCTAACATGTGAGTAGAGCATTTTTGACCTCGGTTTGATCTGACCCTTAAAATAGACAAGTTAGCACTTTTATCCTAAATGACTTCTGAGGATTCTTCAGACTCCCAAATTGCATAATTAGATGAAATATCTATCACTTGTTCTCCACTGATTACTACAAAAGACAGCCTGCCCTCCATACGTTTGGGAAATGAGGTTCTCAGTCTTTGTAGTTCTTATTAAGATATTTCCTCAGGGAATTTCTGTGACAGGCAGCAAAAGCAGATGCAGGCTCTGATGACAAAAGACAGGCAGTGTGTGACCTCCTAAGGCAGCCCGTTTCACTTTTAGATAATTTTTGTTAAGAATATTTCCTGATATAAAGCCTAAATCTATATCTCTGCAACCTCCATGTAATTCTCCTAAGGTTGCCTTCTGGGGATAATGAGAACTAATCCAATTCCTTTTACTTAAGATCCAAGCAAAGGCAGGGAGACCAAATTTGTCATGGACATTGCAGAAGTTGATTAGTTTGGTCAATATTCTCCTTATGGAATGGCCAGGGATGTTATAAGATTTGGATTCTAGTTTCAATTCTTCCATTTATTAGTTAAACAAGTCATGCACCCCCTTTGGAACTCAATTTCTTCATTTATAGAATGAAATTTTCAGACTAGGTGATTTCCATGGTCCATATCAGCTCTAATATTATGATTCTGTTTTTATTGACATTAATGATACAAGGCCCCAAATCTGCAATATCGCCTAGAGTTAACAATTTGTTTAAATGGCTACTGCAGGTCCCTGTTTTCCATTTAACTAAAATGTGAAGAGCTAAGCTGGCTTCAGTTATTTGTGTGTCAATAACTTTTGGTGTATTACATTATAACCACCTGAGGGAAATTCTCTGAGCATAATTTGGCAATAACTTTCATACTGTTGAGCTGAAGAGAGCTAGTTTATACGCCTTTGGTGGTCTAGCTCATGCAAATAGTTGCAATTGTCATTTGAAAGCCCACATGAGAAGGGAGACAGTTGATTTTCACTGGTACAGTAATTTTTTTTTAAACAGCCCCCTGCATCCTTCAGTTTGTTCTAGAAACTTTCCATAGCACTGCCCATCTAGAGATCAGCTACTTTAGGACCAAAATATTTCCTTGGTCTTTTAAGGATCATTTAAAGCCCTGGTCAAAAATGTCCTGGGCACATGCTTGGATGAAATCAGTCAACCAACAGCCACCATGAAACAATCAGCAGCGAGTGGTAAGACGTGACAAAAACAAGCATGGCCCCAAGTTTGTCTGTCCAGTATGCTTTGATGCCTAGCTTAAGGGCTGGCATACAATAGCAAGTACTCATTGATTGATTGATAGACTACACGACACACGTGGACATAAAGGACCTGAGGAGAAGTTCCATGTTAGGTAATCAGTCTTGTGCCAAATACAAGAGGGGAACATGTGGTGCAATGGAGAGCATGTAGGACATGGGAGCTGAGAGTCTGAACCCCACCTCCGACGCTTACTAGCTGTGTGACCCTGGGCAAGTGACTGACCCTCTCTTTGCTTCAATTTCCTCATCTGCAAAATGGAGCTAATAATTGCAACTACTTTCCAGAGCTCTTGTGAGGATCAGATGTGAAGAGCTTAGCAAATTTAGTGCTGTTATAATTATTTTTATAAATAACACACAATTGAAATGTAGAAAGCAGGTTCACAGACTCCCCATGGTGAATTAAGGAACAGGTAGAATTGGTTTCATTATCTATCTAAGGGCATATTATGGAAGGGGATGATGAAATGTTAGGAGAAGTATCATCTCATAAAAAAGGCAAAAATCACTCAAGGGGAAAACAAGCCCATAGAAAGCTTGGTCTGAGAACCAACTTAGCCTGGTCAGTCTGAGAACATGGAACCAGAAGGCAGTCAAAAAAGGTGCAAAAGGAAGCAAATCCGCCAGTGATAATGTTCTCTTTTTCTCTTCATTTCTGATAGCTTAGCACCTAGGATGCAATATGAGGAAGTTGAAATGACACCAAGGAAAGCGAAGTCAAGGAGAATAGCTGGACTTGACCAACAAAGGAGATTTGCTCTAGATGTGACCCAGTTGTGGAAGTATTTGGGGATGATATTCAGCAATTCAAGGAGAGAGAGTGGAATGGAATACATATATATGTATGTATAAATATACATACACACATGTGTGTGTATATATATATATATATATATATACAATGTGTATATGTGTGTGTATATATATATATATATATATACACACATCTATAAACATACATGCATCTATATTTCACTGCCTTCATTTTCTCTTACTCACTTTTAAATACCTTGCACGCTGGCCTCCTTCCTGGTTTCTGACTCAAACGAGATTTCTGTCTCTAAGGTTATGAATGATTTCTTAATTGCTCATTTTATGGCCTTTTCTCAGTCCTAATCCATCTTGACCTCTCTGTAGCATTTGATACTATTGGCCACTCCCTCTTTTTGGATACTCTCTCTGGTTTTTTCCCCAATGCTGCTCCCTCCTGGTTCTCCTTTTATTTTTCTGACTGTTCATTCCAAGTCTCCATTGTTACATCATCAGTCATGTGCTCTTCCTAATGAGGAATGTCAACCAAGGTTTTGTCTTGGGATTTCTTTGTTTTTCTCTTAGTATCCCTTAGCTAGTTCCATGGATTCAATGACCAAGTCTAAAAATGACTCAACTCTGTTTATCCAGTCCTACTATTTCTCCTAAAATCCATGTCCAAATCACCAACTACCTTTTGGCTATCTCCAATGGCCTTTCCCTTAGGCATCTCAAACTCAGCTTGCCCTAAAAAGAACTAAATATCTCCCCTTGGAAAATGCACCCCTCCTCCAAACTTCTCTATTTCTTTTGAGAGCATTACCATCCTTCTAGTTACTCAGGGTAAAACAACCTTGGAGTCACAATTTGTTGCTAAGACATATTGATTTTATCTCCAAAATGCCTCTCTCATTCATCCCTTTCTCTCCCATTGTACCTTTACTACCCCTATTCAGACCCTCATCACTTCTTGTCTAGAATACTAAAACAGTTCACTATTTGGGTTCCGAGCTTGCAGTCTCATTCCTTTGGATTCTTCCTGTACATAATTACCAAAGTGATTTTCTGAAAATGCAGTTCTGATCATGTCACTTTTAGGGTTAAGAACCTTTGGCTACTTTCTCTCTCCACTGAATAAAAGATACAATTTCTCAGCTTTCAACATTTTTACAGTATGGTTTCAGACTACTTTTCTAGACGGATTGCCCTTGGCTACCCTACATTCCAGAAAATCAGTCCATTTATTGTTTCTCCAATTTATCATTCTGTCTCCTTCCTCCCTGTTTTTGCAGAGGTTATTTCCCTATTCCTGGAATCTACTCCTTCCTTACCGCTGCCTCTAAGATCTTTAGCTTGGATTTTCTTTTTTCATGTTCCTCTGAACCTTTTCCTGATGTGCTTTGATAATGCTCTTTCCCTTCTCAGTCTTACATCTTCTACCCTGAAAGAGTAAGCTCCTTGAGGGTGGGAGTTGTTTGTAGGTGTCTTTGTATCCTTAGCATCTTGCATACAGTCGGTTTAACTATTGTCTGATAAATTTGGATTGGAAAATATCACCACATTACTCTAAAAAAAAGCTGAGATGTTCTTATCACTATAAAATATTTGTGAGAATAATATAGGCTTTTCCTGGCTTCCCCCACGTTCCACTGCTATTAGTTCCTGCCCTTTGTAATTATCTTCCATTTATAGTGTATGTACCTTGTATGTAGGTAGTGGTTTGCTTGTTGTCTCCTCGTGTACAGTATGAAAATGCTCCTAAGACCCACGATGGGAGGCTGAGTCTGGTGGATCTCTTGAGGCTCAAGAGGAGTGAGGGATAGTGGGCTAAGTTGAACAGGTATCCCCAATAAGTGTAGCATTAATGTGATAAACCCTCAGGGGTGGAGGGCCACCAAGCTGCCCAAGGATGGGAAAAGTGGCCCATGTCAGAAATGAAAAAGGTCAAAGCTTTCATGGCAATCAGGGTGGGACTTCCAACCTGCCTGAGACAAGGAGATCTAGTCTTAAGAAAAAAAAAGAAAGAAAGAAACTCCCTATGGGAAAGAAACATTTTCTCCTTTCTTTGTATCCCCAGGAGATAGCACAATACATAGTACATAGTACTAAGCACTTAAACGCTTGCTGATTGACTGAATGACATAGGTACATGTATCATAGTTATTCCTGTTTAAAATATGAAAAGGGAAGAGTTAGGTTTTTACAGACTATTATCTTAGTGTATAGACCATATTTTTGCAGTCTGAATGAGAGGTATGGAAAAAATAAAATCTTACTATGTTTATGGTCTTTTGAATATAAGAATATTTGGTTCAGCAGAGTAAAATAAAGGCTTAAAAGCTCTTTCTTCAACAAGGTGTTTTCCATCCATATGTTCAAGAATATGTAAGATTTATTCATAGATAGATGACAGAGATACATCTTTGGTATCCCATTGCTTCAAGAACAAGTATAACATAAAAAGGGGAGGTATTTGCCCATCCAAAGTATTAATTTTTGGCACAAATAACACCTTGAATAAAGTCCAAATACAAGAATTCTTTGGATTTGGACATGTTCCTTAAATATATCTATTTTTTTTCTGATGATACTGCTATTTAAATCAAATCCTATAACATTACAGGGCTTTCCCAATGAAAATAGTATTCACTTCAGAACAGATTAGTAAACTGCCCAGGAAAAACCAAAGACAATGAATAAATTTTCTTAGATTATGTCCTACAATTAAATGTAGAATCCATTGAGTAAATTCATTGGTACAAACACACATGTGTATATATATATATATATATATATATATATATATATATATATATATATATATATATATATATATATATATATGTATGTGTGTGTATATATGTATGCATTTATATATATATATATATATAGAGAGAGAGAGAGAGAGAGAGAGAGAGAGAGAGAAAGGGAGAGAGAGAGAGAGAGAGAGAGAGAGAGAGAGAGAGAGAGAGAGAGAGAGAGGGAGAGACAGAGAGAAAGAGGGAGAGAGGGAGAGACAGAGAGAATAAGAATGAGGGCAGCTACATGGTGCAATGGATGGAGCTCTGGTTTTGGAATCAGGAAGACTCATGTTCATGAGTTCAACTCCAGCCTCAGACATTTACATGCCGTGTGACCCTAGGCAAGACATTTAACCCTGCTAGTTCCTTATCTCTAAAATGAGGTAGGAAAGGAAATGGTAAACCACTCTAGTACCTTGTCAGGAAAATTGCACATGGGGTCACAAAGAGTGAGATGAGTGAAACGACTGGACCGGACAACATTATGTATGCGTGTATCTGTCTCTCTCCCTATCTTTATATAGGCCCTGAAAAGGGACTGTGAGATAGGCTCAAGTCTTGATTGCACATTAGAAACTATGTGCAATTTTCTAAAATCCTGAGTGGTTTCTTGACATTGAAATTCATCTTTTTTTAACATCAACATTTTTCTACTGATGATATATGACTTTGAATGTTAGACACTTTGGTTCTCAAAGAATCAAAATTTCAAGAGGCCTAAGGGAAAATTAAAACCCACATGGTAGGAGTAAGAAAGCTGCAGTTCATTCCCATCAATGACACGTGCAGGAGAAGGTTTTATACAAGCTGTCATCAAGCATGTGTGAGTGAGCAAATGGTAACAGATGGGCCGCCCACATGTTGCACAGGTACCTAGGAAATATTAGGGCCAAGAAGGAAGCCTCTAGTGTGTTAAGTAGAGAGATCTTCCCTGGAGGTTTTACTGACAAAGACATATATTTTTGGAAATGGATAACAGAGAAATTTGTTTTTCTTCACTGTGTATACTTGTTACACAGGTTTTGTTTTTCTTTTAAATGGGATGGTGGGAAGGAGGGAAAAGAAATGTATGCTAATAGAAAAATAAAATAATAAAAGATAAAAAAGAACCATACAGAATGAAAAGACATGGATGGGTTTCAATCTGTGCTGATGGAAGGAGTACCAACAGTGGTTAATTAATGAATCAACATATATGTATTAAGTGCTCCCTAAGTACAAGGTGGTATGGAAAGTGTTGGGGATACAGAGAAAATGAATGGAATGATCTTTACTTGTAAGAAGCTTACATTCTAACAGAGGAGACAATAAGCATGTATATATGTGTGTATATATACATGTACATATATATATACATACACTCATATATAATATATATGTATAGGCATACACATATATACACACATACATACATATCTATATCTATCTATCTATACCATACTACACTATAGAGGATTAATACAAGGTAGTTTGGGGAGTGAGGACACTAGTAGATGAAGGATTCAGGAAAGAATTTCTATAGGAAGCAGTCCATGGATTCATTGATGTATACCAGAGTCAAAATATTTAGAATATAGAACCCTTTAGGGGACAGGTCTTGGCTGGAATTTTCAGATAAACAGCATAAAAATGAGTTCAAAGGTAGTGATGGCATCATGATCTGGTTCTGATGCTGTCACTGTCTGAATCTCTCTGTCCTCTTGCTTTTGCAGACCTTTACAAACAAGATAAATAGTCCGTCAATTGCTCCTTCCCCCAAGGGACACAGACAAGCATGAGATGATCACAGACCATCCTCTTAAACTCAGAAGACATCACTGAGAGCCCCAGGGAGCTCTTCTAACACCAAGGTCATGGTGACTGTCTTGGTTTGCTGTTCCAGAGACCTCTTCCAACTCCTACAAGCGCATCTGTGCTTACTTAACTCAATGTTTGGCTTATGCCAGACACAATAAATTATTATTTTCTCCCATCCTATGCTGGCACTAGCCAAGTTTTCTGACACCAGTGGCCTTTTGCCACTCAAGACTTCTTTTAAGTATGCTGTAGTTTAGTTAGGTGATGCGATGGATAGAGCAGTGGATTAGAATCAGGATGACCCAAGTTCAAATCCAGACTTAGTGTGTGACCGTAGGCATTTGACCTCTTTTTATCTTAGTTTCCTCATTTGTAAAATAGGGGGTTATTGGGGTTATTGTGAGTCTTAAATGAGAAAATATATGTAAAGCACTTTGCAAACTTTAAAGCACCATACAGCTAGCTATTATTATAGCTCTTATTAATATGTTTTCTCATCAGAGTCTAATAGAGTCTAGAACTTAAATAATAGAAATAGATTTCGAATGATGGGATTTTAAGTATTAGAGGATTTGAAACTGGAGTTAGTAAAAGAAAATTAGTTAATAGTCAGTAAATTTTTTTTTTTACAAATAAGAAAAAGGAATCTCACAGAGGTTAAGTGAATTGCAGAAGGTCACAGAACTATTAAGTATCAGAGCTGAGATCAGAGCCTGGTCCTCTTTCATTTTTATACTGGTTGTAGTGGTGAAGAGGCAACAAAAGATTACTGGCTTAGTTGCTAAGGGATCTGGGTTCAAATCCTGCCTCTGATACTTATTATCCATGCGACTTTGGGCAAGTCTTAGTTCACTCAGTAAAATAATAGCAGAGTAAGGGGTTTAGCAAATAGCTTCTAAGGTCCCTTCCAGCTTAAAATCTGTATTTTTTGACCTTTGGCTGTCTACTTTGTCACAGAGGGGAAGGGGAAGAAACATAATATCAAGTCTTACTGTTGGTGTCCTTGTAGAAATAATGAAAAAAGAGGCCTTATGGTTTATAAGGGAGGGAGGACAAGTGTTACAATCTCTATTTTACATTTAAAAGTAGAGAGGTAAAGGTGGGGGACAATGTATGTGGAACACTGCATATGAGGTCAAATTTCTTGAAGCATTAATTTTCCTGAATTTCCCTCTTCTCCCTCCTTAAATTTTTATTGTGGCTGTGGACAACGGCTTTCTATTATTAAGATATCAGCTTGTTGTTGGGTTTGTCCTTCGTTCTCGAAGAGGATCATGACATCAAGATGATGACATGACTTATTTGAGTGAGGGAAGGAGGACTATCCAAGGTCACCAACCTCACTTTCTTCTCCTGAGCCATCTGGGTCCAGTGGCCTGATATTCCTCAGGATGACTGGAGATGGCCCAGGATGCAATGGGAGACCCTGACCCTTTCAGGCTAAGGTCTTATCACAATCTCACTTTGAGTGAGATATATCCATTTAATGAATAGGCTTCTTGACTCAAGGGACAAAGGCAGTGGATACACAGGAGGAATCAGATCGTTGTGGTCAGTCCACAGACTTGGTTTGAGGAGTTACCTACTCTACCAACTATGGCTCTAGTATACATCAATGAATCTTAACAAACTGGGACAATGAGAGTGATTTACTGGGAAATACTGTTGTTGTTTTTCAGTTGTTTCAGTCTTGTCCAACTCTTCATGATCCCATCTGGGGTTTTCTTTGCAGAAATACTGAAATGGTTTGCCATTTACTTATCCATTTCATTTTACAAATGAGGTAACTGAGGCAAACAGAGTGAGGTGGTTTGCCCGGGTTACACAGCTAGTAAGTGTCTGAGGCCAGATTTGAACTCAGGAAGAGGAGTCTTGCTGACTTTAGGCCTGGCTCTCTATCCACTGTACTACCTAGTTGCCCAATGAGAAATGTAAGTGATACAAAACAAAAGATACCAATATAATTTCTTCAAGAAATATAAAGGATAAAGTAATCTTAGAGTCCTAGCCACAGGCAGCTTTGTAGTAGACATTCTCACTTTTCCTAAATTCCTTAGGTAAATTAAACTGAAATTAGCATTGTTTATCCAAGTACCAGTTGTTCCCATTTAATAAAACAGCTGCTACATTACTCTTCTGGTGGAATATCCGTATCTCTACAAATTTCTCTTGGGAAACAGTTTATCAAGTATTTATGGGTACATCTGCAAAGGTACAATAGGAGCCTCAAGATTAGGGGAGTGGCATTATCTCTCTCAAATTCCTAAAAAATGAAGAAAGCAAGTTGCCTGGAGAAGCACCAAGAAAAAGAGCATTTCCCAACCGACCTGGTGTTACTCTGTCCTTCTTGAGTCTCTCGTCAGCTAACCTAGGACCAAATAATAATGGGTCGAAAAGAGGCTTTGCGGTTTCTCTCTGCTATTAGCTACCACCCGGAATAAATGCATGACGAAGAAAGTGCTTTGGTCCATAGGTCTGTCCATTGAACAGAAAGAATTGTGCTTTCTGCCTACCTTCTAAAAGCATGCTCCCTGATCCAGGAGACCCTGACTCTGAATCTCTGGGACAGGAGAAATGAAAGAGAAGTTACAAAGGCAACTGTTATCAAGGAGCAGTACTTGGGGTGTAGGTAGCCTTCCCCTCTAGGAATGCATACACAATTCTGAAGCAGGAGTCCTATCAGTCATGATTTCAGGAACCATGGCTTCAATGTCGCTGCTGAACGCACCGTGTCTAGTCCAGCTGTGAACAGCAGGTGGCATATGCCACCCTCAAGATACCATCCAGGGACAAAGATTTTTCTTCCCTTTTTATCTTCTTATAGGAAAACAGAAAGATAATAAAAATGACAATAAAACATAGTTGGCATTTAGACAGCGCATGAAGTTTTGCCAAGAACTTTGCAGATATTGTCTCATTTCATCCTTACAACAACTCTGTGAGGAAGGTCTTGTTATCAACCTTGTTTTATAGATGAGGAAACTGAGGCTGGGAGAGGTGACGAGACTGACTGCCCAGCGTCACACAGTTAGAAAGCAAAGGGAGAACATGGTAACAAGATAGATTGTTCCATTTATGTTTGATGTGCAGTCATTTTCAGTCATGTCCAACTCTTGGAGACCCCATTTGGGATTTTCTTGGCAGAGACACTGGAGTGGTCTGGCATTTCCTTCTCCAGTTCATTTTACAGATGAGGAAACTGAGGCAAACAAGGTTAAGTGATTTGCCCAGGGTCACGCAGCTAGAAAGTGTCTGAGGCCACATTTGAACTGAGGAGGACAAGTTCCCTGACTCCAGGCCAACAACAAAACTGATGAGTTTGACCCTGATGTCAATCTCTCCTGATTCTTCCAGGAATTTGCCTGGCATGTAGTAGACACGTAACAAATTCTGCTTGATTGATTAATTATATTTACTTCCCACTTCTATGTTCAATCTCTCCTACTGAAGTTTTTATACTTAAAAATTCCTTTATTTGGTGTTGCTACTTCCCTCAGGCGTATATTGTTCTTCTATAGGCAGTCAGAGAGCACAATGGACAGAGTGTGGAACCTAGAGGCAGGAAGTACCGAGTTCACATCTGACCTCAAACACTTGCCAGCTCTGTGACCCTGGGCAATTTAGCCAAGTTTAGTAATTTAGCCTATCTTAGTCTTACTTAGTTTCTCCATCTATAAAATGGGGAAAATAATAACTCTGAGAAAGAAAAAGAAAGAATAGGGAGGAAGGGAAAAAAGGGAAGGACAGGATAAAGGATGGGGGGAAGAAGGAAAGGAGGAAAGAAAAAAGGAGGGAGAAGTGAAGGAAGGCAGAGAAAGGGGAATGAAGAAAAGAAGGGAAAGGGAAAAGGAATTAAAGGAGAGAGGGAGGGAACCTATATGGCTTTCTAAGAATGCTTATGTGTATTTGAACGAATCACAGAACCCCAGACTAGTACAAGACCTCGAGATCATTTAGTGCAGTCCAGTGAGCAATTCTACAATCCCCTTTATCTTACTCCTTAGAGGTTATATTCTAGTTTCTGCTTTAAAACGTCATTATCTAATGAGGCAGTCTGTTTTCACACAACTCTGGTCATTAGAAAGTTCTTCTTTACATTGACTAAAAATCTATTTCTTATTTGTTTTTGTCCATTAGCACTAGTTCTACACTCTGGACCCATATACTTTGGGTGAAAAAATAATCATATGGATTGATTCCAAGAATGTGTGTGTGTATGTACATGTATGTGTGTGAATTAAACAAAGGTACTCACTGATGAGGACAGTCCCACAATCCTCTAGATTTTTCTCTGATATTAATATGAATTATCTTATACAACAGAAGTTTAACTTCACGTTCTTCCTTAAGGTCTCCAAGATGCCAGAGTGGTTATAGAATTTAGAAGAGGTCTTTCTTACCATGCAATGACGAAAAGGAAGAAATCAGATATATTCTGGAGTCAGTTTAAACCAGAGATCAGACAACTAAATTTATAGCCAGCATTTATTTACACCTCAGAAACTGGCTTGATTTATTTTTCTTTTGATTGCCTGCCAGGAGTGGGGAACCTGTAGCCTCGAGGCCACATGTGGCCCTCTAGATCCTCAAGTGCAGTCCTTTGACTGAATCCAAATTTCACCCTGGGAAAGTCCTTTCACCTCTCTGCACCTTAGTTTCCTATAAAATGAGGGGACTGGACTTAGTGGCTTCCAGGTTTCCTTCTACATCTAAATCTCTTTTTCTCTGAACCCTATGATTCAAATCCAATGTTCTTTCCACAGTTCCCTCTGCTGGTTCTTTCACTGGCCAGGCCTGGTGACGTGTTCAGGGAGGGTTGTGGTCTGTTAACATTTTTTCATGTCTTTTAGTTTTCAAGTTCCTGTTGCCTGGCTCAGAAATACCATCTCTTTTCATCATGTAGAGTTCTCAGTAATAATGTCCATGGGAATGAGTACCATGGATTACAAACAGTCTAGGGCTACTGTTATGAAGGATGACATATCATGAGGCGTTTACATGACTCTAGCTTTCAGGAGTCAGGATATTTCATTTCCCTTCAGACCAAAATCAATACTGAGAGTGGAGATGTATGGGCATTTGAAGATGATGGTTTGTCAGGCAGAAAGGATCAATATTTGGGGTTTCTACCAATTGATGAATTATTGTTTTTTCCCTTTCTGGGAATATTAAATACTGATTCATTTCATTACCCTGAAGAATACCACAGGACACCTCAATCCCTCTGTCTGATTATATGATTTTGGGAAGCATTAAGGAAATTAAATGGTGAGAGCTGAAAGTCCAGCTCTCTGCCAAATCACAGAAGCTAGATTTGGAAGGGACATTAGAGATCATTTAGTCCAACAGACTCATTTTTCACGTGAGGAAACTGAGTCTCAGAGAAGTTAAATGACTCCCAGGAAGACATAACTGATAACTCATAGAGGCAGGTCCTGTGATGCCCCATTCAGTGCTCTCTACGCAGAGGCAAGCCTGAGGCCTGTGTCCAAGAAAGTGTGCTTCAAAACAACCAGTGATTGGAAAGGGTGGTTTTGGGGTAATTCCTCTATGTATTTGTTTTGTGAAGAGAATGTATGCTGCATCTTAGGTAATGGGGACCCTGTTTTAACCTTTTTTAAAAAAATGTCCTTGTTTTCCCTCTGCCCAAAAGGAAGTTGCACAGTCAATTATTATGTAAAAATGTGAGCAGATCATCCACAAGCCTGCTCTGCAATCCAAGAAACTCCCTGATTGGCCAGCAATAGAGTCTAGAATTGTAAAAAGGACCAATAAGTTTGATTCAGATTGCAACAGACAGCCAGTCCTTAATCAGCAAAACATATTCTTGGGAGGAAGATACCATTTTTTCCCTAGAGTTCTAAGGAAGTCACAGGCAACAATATCAGGTGCTTGATCTGAAGGGTTTCTTTGCCCAAGCTGAGTCAGAAGAACTATCCTTAAAAATTAGGTTAGAAAATCTAATTATCATCCACTCTGGGACTAGGCAGTTATTTTTTATTTTTTGTCTCATCTAGTGATTTTATTAGTGTAGATATCTCAGTAGTAAAGAAATTCCTTCTACCAATACAGATCAGAAACTATTGTAATCTTAGATGTTAGATGCTGAGGAGCCAAGTGATGGGCCCAGAGTCACTTAACCATTACGTGCTGGGTGTAAGACTTAAGCCCAGATCATCCTAACACCAAAGTCACATCTCTCCTTACTAAACTATGAAGTTTCTTTTGTATACATTACAAATCACCTTATTCTATTGATTCATTTCTGGTTTTGAATATTCTCCTTGGCATTATTAGTAAATCCTAAAAAACCTACTCTTATCCAAAGTGTATATAAGTGAAACACAATATCTAGAGTTGAAAAACTCTTTAGATATCATCTAGTCTACTTCTCCTCACCAAAATGGGTAAAGAAACTGAGGCTCATATAAGGGAAGGGATTCTACTCAAGGTCAAGCAGGTAAATAGCAGAGCAGAGATTTAAATGCATGCCAAAGCCTCCAAATCCAATACCCCATTCTCTCTTTGGACAAAGGTAAGAAGGGGAAAAGGGAGCAAATGCCAGTCTTGGATATCTAGTTATGGTGGCAAAATCATAGGATTATAGATTTAGATCTGGAAGGGACCTCAGAGGTCACTGAATCTAATCTATTAATTTTACAGATAAAGAAACTGAGGTTTATAAAAGGGAAAGGATTAATTCAAGATCAAGCAGGTGGTACAAAGCAGAACAGAAACCTAAATGCTTGCATTTTGATAGATTTAGAGCCTTCAGGGGACCTAAGAGGTCATCTACTCTAACTTATTCATTTACTAGATGAGGAAATGCAGGTTCTTCTGCTAATTAAAGCCTTGACTGCTACTACTCCCATCAGCCTACTCAGGTCTCTAATTAGAGGGCACAACTAAACTCCTCCGAATGCCCACCTTTACTTAGGACAAAATTGGACTTTTCAGCTCACTCCAGTCTTCCTTTGCTGTTCAGCCTTGTTTCAATTTCATTGAATAAAATGTAGCTGCACTGGGTACCCCCTGGACCAGCCCTATGCCTTACTCTATTTTCCTGCCTCCTTTTGTGTGTTTTCTCCCTTCATTAGATTATGAGCTTCTTGAGGGAAAGGACTGCTTTTCCTTTTATTAGTTGTATCCCCAGTACTTAGCACAGGGTTTGAAGCATAGTAGGTGCTTAATAAATGTTCATTGGAATGCACTGGATCGGAAGTGATTTGCCCAAGGCAATATAGGTGATAAATTTCTTAAACACATATTTAATACTTTTTCAATGCTAATATACTGGATCACTACATACTATACATCAGGAGAAAGTGGGGTAGGAATACTTAGGGTTGAGTGCAGCAGATCTTGGAACCAAGGAAACAAGGAGACTCTTGGCACGGAGGAGGACTGGAGGGTTCAATACTTTTCAACATAATTTTCAGTAATTAATGAAAGAATGAAAATCAGTAGTTCTGTTCCCCAAAGCAAAAATTCTTCTACTCCAGTACAGGAAAAAATGAAAACCCTGGGAAGCTGAGATCAGCAAGCACTAGAAGTCTAGTTCATCTCCTTCACAACCTGATCACCATTTATGCAACATTGCACACCAGGGACCCAAGTAATTCCATCATCTCTGGTTGTATAATTAAAAAGCTTTCACAGGCAATTGAAAGACACTTTCCACATGGATGGTGTGAGGCCCAGAAGGAAAACCAAAAGATATAACAGCAAATACTCACAGAAAGAATCTGGTCTCCTCTCTGGAGCTCCCCACTCAGGTCTGCTGGTCCTCCAGCTAGAATAAAGGATACGAAGATACCTTCTCCATCTTCTCCGCCCACAATGTTAAAGCCCAGCCCTGTGGAGCCTTTGTGCAGGACAACTTTCCGAGGCTCACTGTGGAGACAAATGGCATTATTTAGACCCGTGATTGCCTAAGATAATATTGGTTTTCTTTTGCTTTTAGACATACTGGTGTACTTGTACCCATTACTAGCAAGGTAGTTAGATATACATAAATTTAAACACATATCTATACGTAGATATTAGTACCTCTATGTATGCATACATATAGAAAGTAAGCCAGCATACCCAGTCTTAGTCTCTCTCTTGAACTGCAGTTCTGCATTAACAATTGAATGTCAGACATTTCAAAATGCCTGTCTCATAGGCATCTCAAATTCAACTTGTGCAAAACTCAACTCATTATCTCTCCCCTTAATCCATACATGTGACCTTGAGGCCACAGGTTCCCCATCCCTCATCGAAATCCTTGCTATTTCCCAACTTCTCCATTGCTGTCAAGAGTACCACCCTCTTCCCAGCTGTCCAACCCTCAAACACTGTCTTCAACCTCTACTCATCCACACTACTCCCCACAACCCCTACCCTGATATACCTAATCTGTGTTAAATCTTGTTGTTTCTACCTTTACAACATCTCTTGTATACCTTCCCTTCTCATCATCCATATTGCCACCATCCCAGCAGAGGCCCTTATCACTTCTTGTCTAAAATACTTCAGTACTCAACTGGTTGGTTTCCCTCCTTCAAACCTTATCGCATTCATCATCTCATCTAAGTCTTACAATTTCCCCATCCCGGTGTTTCGTACAGGGCCTGGCACATATTAAGGGCTTTCAGACAGACAAGAAAGATTACTGATCTATGAGTCAGAAAGCCTGGGTTCTTACTGCCACATGTAGCCAGTGTGACTTATGAAACTGGTAGTATAAAAATTATGATCCTTATTTTATAGAGAAGAAAATTGATAGTAAGAGAGGTAAAGTGGAGGGACTTGTCTATTGTTACATGGTTATTGAATGTTAAAGTTGGAATTTGGAGCCAGGTCTTTTGAGTCCTAAGACTAGTTCTTTCAACTATAGCATACAAATGTAAAAAAAAACTAAATGTATTTTCTTTAAAGCCAGGAGATAAACTTATTTCCAGGATCAGCTCTCATATTTTTTCTTTCTTTTTTTCTTTTAATCCTTGATCTCTCCCTTTACTCAATTTAGTATTATACAACTTAGCATTTAGTCATATTCTGTCTGTCTGTAAATGGTTTCATGTCTGTAAATCATGTATTTCCAACCATAACATATATTTTTTGAATGCTGGGACTATGCCATTTACTTCTTTTTTTCATCCATGGTACCAATAATAGAGCACACAATGGTAGACAGAATAGGAATTCAATAAATATTTGTTGATGACTAATATGGAAATATGTTTTGCATGACTGTGCATGTATAACCTATATTATATTGCTTGCCTTCTCAATGAAGCAGAAGGGGAGGAGAGACAGAATTTGGAACTCAAGATGTAAAAAAAAGTGTTAAAAATTGTTTTTACATATAACTGGGATAAAATAAAATAATAAATACATTTAAAATAATTGTTGGGAAATATGGTTTGTCAGCTATTAATTCAAAGTTTAATTTCTTTTGATGAATCAGAATTTAATGAGCTTATAGAGCTTAAATCTCATCAATGTGAACATGATTTATCACAGAATTTTACAGTAAAAAGGAAGCTTGGAATTCATCTAGCCTAATACCCTAATTTTAGGAATAAGAAAATTAAAGTCCAGAGAAGGGAAATTATGTATCCAGGGTCATACTAGAACTTATCTTTTCTGACCCCCTGTAGGAGTTCTTTCCTTTAACCAAATTGAAGAGTCTCTGGTACTGAAAGGCATTTTATTGCGGTGGAAATATTAGACTTAGGAGATCTAGGTTATGTACCTAGCTTTAATACTCACAAGCAAAGTGATCTCAAACAAATTACTTTTCCTCCCTGAGTTGATTATTTTTTATCTGTAAAATGGACACATTGTGATTTGAGCCCCTTAAAAATCAAGTAATCCAACCTCTCCATTTTACACTATAGGATGCTGAGACCTGGAAAGGAAAAGTGATTTTCTTAGTTATACAGGTAATAAGTAACAGCTGGGACTCAAACCTCCATAAGTTCTATCAAATTAAAAAAAAAAAGCCAATCTTCCCATTAAACACAGACAAATCGTATGATAATTTCTTATGATTTTTTTGACCTTTTTGCTAAGTTTGACACTGATGACCAAATTCTCCTGAAAACTTCTCTGATTATTTGTGATCCTCCTGTCTCCTGATTCTCCTCCTATCTCTCTGACAGCTTTTTTTGCAGTCTCCTTTTCTGATTTACTATTTACACCATGCCCTTAGATTTTGGAGGTGCCCAAAGGCAGCTAGATAGTACAGTAGATAAGAATGCTGGGCCTGGAGTCAGGAAGACTCATTTTTCTGACTTCAAACCTGCCCTCAGACACTTAGTAGCCATGTGACTTAGCCTTGTTTGCCTTGGTTTCCTCATCTGTAAATAATCTAGAAAGGAAATGGCAAACCATTCGAGTATTTTTTCCAAGAAAACCCAACCTGGGGTCAGAGAGTATAAGACACAACAAAATGACAACAACATGTCCTGGACGTTTCCTTCTATAGTCTATCTTACTGGCCTCATTAGATCCCAAGGGTTTCATTATTACTCTCTGTAGGCAACTCATAGACCAGCTCTAATATTACCTAAATTCCAGTCCAACACTACCATGTTCCTATTGGACATTTAAAGATGGATGTCCCGTAAGTGTCTCAAACTCAGTATGTCCAAAACACAGTTCACTATTTCCTTCCCTGCCCCACCTCCCAACTCAAAGTTTTCTTCCCTATAGAACTTGAGTTTTTCTATTGAGGACAGTGTCATGCTCTCAGACTCCCTGGCTTAGAACCTTGGCATTATCCCTATTCTTTCTCATCCCATATGTCTACATCAGTTGACAAATATTTTAATTTCCAACTCAACATCTCTTACATCCAACCCCTTCCTTTTACCCACACAGCTGCCACTTTGGTTAAAGCCCTCATCTCCTCTACTGTAGTGGCCTCCTAGTTGGTCCTGTGGCTTAAATCTGTCCCTCTCAAATCCCAAAACCATATAGAGTTACTCATAATTAAACCTCCACTTTTTTCAATTAACAGGCATTTAATTTTTCTTCTTTCTATCCCACACCTCTTCCTCCCCATCTCAACTGAAAGAGAGAAAACCTCAACAAACTAGACCAAAACCCTTAAACAAATATTCACAATAAAACAAACCAAAACAAAACAGTTCACCAAATTCCCTCTTTGGCTATGTCCCAAAACCCTGATCATTCTGCATATTGAATCCATCACTTCTCTGTTAGGCTATGAGGAATGTTCTTCATCATTTGTATCCTGAAATTATGGCTGACCAGATAAAGTGATTTTCCAAAAGCACAGATCTGACTAAATCATATCCCTAACTTAATGAGCTCTGCTAGGTCCCCTTTGCTTCTAGGATCAAACAAAACTCTTCTTTTTGTCTTTTAAATCCCTCTACAGCCTGGCCCTAAGCTATTTTTCCAGCTTTCAATTTCTGAATTTATACCTCATTCTCCATCTCATAATCTACAGTCCAACAAAATTGAACTTTTCACTTTCTCATACAGGACATTCCATCTTCAGCCTCTGCCTTGGTGCTGGCTGGCTCTAACACCTGGAACACACTCCTCATCTTCTGTCAGAGAATCCATAATTTCCCTCAAGAAGGCGGATCAAGTACCACTTACCTGTATCATTTCCTGACCCTAAAAGCTTCTGCTCCCCCTTCCAAACTACCTTCTAATTTTACTCTTTATTTGTTTTGTATTCCATATGTATCTAAGCTGAACATATTTATATATGTTGCCCTCATTTTGTTGGTATGATCAGAATTTAATATTACCATGTGGCCTAAAAATTATTTTGAGGTTTTTCTGTGGCTATTATTGGCAACTGGGTGGCACAGGAGGTAAGAGGGCTGGTTCTGGAGTCAGGAAGGCTGGATCCTTGATGCAGTCTCAGATACATTACTAGTTGTGTGGTCCTGGACAAGTCATTTCACCTCTAGCTACCTTAGTTTCCTATTCTGTAAAATGGAGATAATATCGTATAGCATCTGTCACCTAGGGAGGTTGTGAGGATCTCAAATGGGGTAAAATTTGTAAAGAACTTTGTAAACTTTAAATCTTTATGTAGATGCTATTATTATTATGACTTTTTAAAATAAAGTTTATATTACCATACTGTTCAAAATACAATAATAACTTTAAAAATTAAATTTTTTTGAGATTTCTGTAGGGGGAATATATACATATATATAATATAACAGTATAATAGAATGTAATATAGCATAATATAATATAATGTAATATGATATAATTGCAATTAATATCATAGCATAGCATATAATATAGACCAATTTTTCATCTACATATACTCTTTTAACCATGACTTTCTCTGGATTTAACACAATATCATTCTTGTGAAACCTGTTCCAATCATTTTTAGCTTTTCAATTTTCCCTTTAAATGTGACTCTCAATATGAATCATTGGAAAACCTTCAGTAGCTTGAGCGTTGGAGTGGTGCCCACATTATTTGCTTGTGGATATCATCAGGTAGCAACAGTGGCAGCAGCAGCAGCCCCCATCCTGGTGATCTGTGTTCTCTGGGGATACTGTAGGCAGGCAGCATTGATTGGAGGGGTTGTAATACAGGGCTGTTGTGGCCTGTTGTTTTCCCCTTAGACCATATGGGCAAAAGGCTCAGGACCAGAAAGGAATGTAATTAATTATGTATGCCTTTTCTCTCAGCAGACTGTATTGGCACTGAGGTTTGAGCATCTGGGATCTCAACAGCCGATTCCGGTTAGTGTCAACAGGTCCTTGCTGAGAACACTGTGCTCCAACTGGTTAGCTCTGGGGAACTGAGCCTCCATTGGACAGCCCTAAGGGGGTACATTTTATCTACAGACCAAGGCAGGGAAGACGGAAGAACTTGGACCAACAAGTAGTATGTTCCTGTGGTGAGGCAGAAAGAATACTGGACCCAGGATCAGAATTCCTGGATCCAAGATTTGGCTGTACTTATCTCTGGCTGGAAAAATGTCCTGGTATAGGGTAAAAAAAACTAGAGGCTTGGGATGGAAACCCAGTTCTGGCACTTAGTTTCTGCATGACCATGGAGAAATCATCTGACCTCTCCAAGCACGAGTTTCCTCACATCTATGGAATGGGGATAATACTTAAAAAAATCTTTGTACGCCTCTCTGTACTTGTAAGTGGAGGTTAAAGGCGGGGTGGTGGTGGTGGTGCTCCATCCATGAGGCACTTATGACTATTGTGAATAAGCCAGGACCTGAAAATGCAAATATTTACTCTTCTAGTCCCAAATCTACCATTCATTAGATGTGTGACCCTGGACAAGTCACCATATCTCTTGGTTGTTTTTGATCTATAGAATGGCATCTCCAATGAACTTCTCAGGAAGGCATTTTTGGGAAATAAATGTTGAATTCTAGTTAAGAACACAGGGGCAGCCCCATGGTTCACTGAGTCAGCTAGCTGTATATGATGGATCAATAAATGGCTGTCTATTAAGCATCTCCTATGTCCCAGATATCATGCTGGGTACTAGGAACATAAAAGTAAACATAAAATAGCACTTGTCTGAAACAGTTTATATTATATAGGGAAGAAAATTACATTTCATTAGATAAGAGGGACAAAGGAATACAGAATATATATGAAGTAAATACAAAGCAATTCTGGGAGAGGGAAAGAAAGACCTTGTGCAGGAGGGAGAGCTTAAGGTAAGCTTTCATCTGGAGATGGGCATTCCAAAAGGCCAAGAGAAGTAAGGAGAGAGAATATTATAGACATAGGCAAAGGCTCAGACAGAAGATAGAATGTTGTCTACAGACAAAAGAAAACAGGACGAAGGATGAGGAGGAAAGAAAACGACGACCCACTTATGGGACATAAAATGGCTATTTCACTTATTTGAAGGGTTATCATGGGGAAGAGAGTTGATTTGTTTGCTGGAATTAACAGAGAGGAACTAGAAGGTATAATTTTCAGAATGAAATATTGAAGCCAAAATAAGGGGGAAAAGTTTCCTAAGAAAACTGTCTCAAACTGGTTATAAACTTACTCAGAAGGTGGTGAATTCTCCTTTGTGGATATTTTTTTTTTTCTAATTTTATTTTTTGAGGTTTTTTTCATGCAAAACATTTTCATATAATTCATGTTGCAAAAGAAAACATAGACCAGAAAACATACACACACACACACACACACACACACACAAGTATGCTTTCATCTGCATTCAGACTCTGTCAGTTCTTTCTCTGGAGATTGATAGCATTTCTCATCATAAATCCTTTGGAATTGTCTTTGGTTGTTGTATTAGTGAAAACAGCTAAATCATTCACTGCTGATCATCTTACAGTATTGCTATTACTATTTACAGTGTTCTTTTCCTTCTGTTCACTTCTTTTTGCATCAATTCATATAGGCCTTTCCAGGTTTTTCTGAAACCATACTGTGTGTAACCCACCACAAGTACATACTACAACTTGTTCAGCCATTCCCTAATTGAATCCCCAATTGATAGGCTTTCCCTCAGTTTCTAATTCTTTGCCACTACTAAAAGAGCTGCTATAAACGTGTTTGTGCATATAGGTTGTGGGGGCCTATACCATTTGTCAAGGATATTGTGTTGACTAATATAGGTTGTACTACATGACCTCTCTTGGGTCTTTTCCAACTCTGAAAGTCCATGATGCTATAGTTTTGCTTTGGATTTTCAACGAATCTTACCATTGCTCATCTAATTTCATTATGAAGACTGCTCAGAGGGCACATTATTGTCCCTATTTTAGAGAAGAGAAAACTGAGACTCAGAATGTTCTCCTGGAAGGGACCTTAGTTGATGTGGGGTTTTTTTTATTTGAAAAACGAGGAAAGGGTAACAAACAGAAGAGATGGAATTGCCCAAGGTCACATGAACAATTTTTATGTATTGACTTACTAAAGGCTGCTTAATTAAGCCTGTTTAAATGATGTATCCAGTTAAGGGAGGTCAAGGAAAATTCTCAGCCTTACATTGAATGACCAATGTAAATCAGTGGATGTGACTGGAGGTTGAATTTATTGGTTGATTTTCATCACACCATGAGAGATTCTTGCCTTAATTAAAGCAGAATGGATGGAATAGTCAATGCCTCAGGAGACTTGGATATGTCTTTATAATGTTACAACCTCTAGTTGATTTTGCAAAACATTCAAGCTGGTCAATTTCATGGAAAAGTCAAGCAAGATGGCTATGTAATTTCATCCGCACATCTACTATGTGAGAGGCAGCATGGCATAGATCATGTGGTAAAGGCACAGATTAGACCTCAAAGTCAGAAGATTTGGGTTCAAGTTCCTCTTCTCTCTCTCTCTCTCTCTCTCTCTCTCTCTCTCTCTCTCTCTCTCTCACACACACACACACACACACACACACACATACACACACATACAAGTCTTTGCAATTCATTTAGCCCATTAATCTCTCTAGCACTATAAATTGCAGAGAAGATGCTGATTTACCACCGCTATCAACTCCCTCTATAGGGAGCTGATCATCCCATCTCTATAGATTCTGGTTGTGTCATGCTGGGCAAGTCACTTAATCTCTCAGGTCTCTAGGCATCCCTCTGTGATTTTAAAGTGCAGAGCATATGACAATCTACATGGGTAGAGGAGATCTCTCAATAATAGCTCTTTATACCAATGAAATTACACATTCATTACATCCCTGTTCTGTAGCCTATTTTATGTCATACAGGGGTTACAAAAGAAGTACAAGGCATAAACCTGTAGGAATTCAGGATCTTTTGGAGGAGAAAGAACATTGAGGAAGTGAAGGAACAACGGACCAGTTCATTGATTCTGGTCCTGACTTTTAATATCTTGCTGTGTGTGCTTGGGCAAAGCAGATCCTCTGTGGGTTTCTAATTCCTCATCTGTACAATACAGGGCTGTATGAGGTGAGATCAATGGCTCCTTCCAGCTTTAAAAGGTCACCACTTTCTGATTCTATATATTGACAACTGTCAAATGAATTGTTTAGAAAAACAGTTTGGAAAAGGAAGGACTTGCCTCCGAGCTAGAGTGGTCTATGATAAATTGGAATTTAAAATGGTCCCTGAATGATGTGTATGGAAGAAGAAAGGAAGTGAACCACAAGAGTAAACATGTGAATGAAGGTTTGGAGGTTAGAATGTGTAAGACGTGTCAGAGGACAGAGAGTATATGCTAAAGGCTTAGCGGTTCGGTATAATTGAGTAGGGGGAGATTAGACTACAAAGGTGGATTGGGAACAGGTTGTAAAGGGCCTAGAATTTCAAGATAGGAAATTTGTACTTTGTCCAGTAGGCAAAAGGGAGCCTCTAGATGTTTCTGAGCTAGGGATTAAGGTGATGATAGCAGCAACATGGTTTTCTCCATGAGCCTTACATTTTAATACTACTTTATTTTTTGCTTAGCTTAGACTTTTCTAGGATAGGGTCTTCTAAGATATTTCAAAGGCCCCTAATAATCGACATTGTAAAATCATGTGCTAAGATTTTTTCTGTTACTTATTGCCTCAAGGTAAGCTATTGAAGATGGGGCCAAATACGTTGCTTATAACACTCCAGAGTGAGACTCCAACCAGATTAAACTGTGATTAGGAAATAAAGTGATACAATACAACATAGATAATGTGAATTTGTAGTTTTCTAAGTCAATAAGAGGCCCACAGGATCCATTTCTGTGTCATTTTGACATTGTTGCTGTGTATACTTTTTAAGGGGTTCACATTCAATTTCTTGCTCTGATACTGTCACATTTCTCTAAAGTTTACAAAGTTCCTACCTTAAAACAACCTAGTGAGATACTGAGTACTAGGGCAATAGCCACCATTCTACAGATAAGGAAAATGAGGCTAAAGGAGATTAAATAATTTGCATATGAGCAACTATATGGCACAATGGATAGAGCACCAGACCTGGAGTCAGGAAGACCTAAGTTCAAATCTCGCCTTGGACACTTATTAGCTGTGTAATTCTGAACAAGTCATTGAACCCTGTTTGCCTCAGTTTTCACATCCATAAAATGATCTGGAAAAGGAAATGCAAAGCAATCTAGGATCTGTGCCAAGGAAATGCCAAATGGCATCATGAAGAGCTGGACATGATTGAAAGGATTTAACAGCAACAACATTTATAATATAGCTTCTAAGTATCAGAACCAGGTCTCCAGCTTATACCTCCAGATTTGAAAGACAGACTTTTGTCACTAATTAGAATTTCTAAGAAAAAGTTTCAGAATTAGTTAAAAGATTGAATTTGGTTAAAATAATAAAAAATAATAAATGAGAAAGGTAATGATATTTTCTCCCACAGACATAAATCAGAGTACAGTCATTACAAGTGGTCATGGTGATGTGTCATTATTATATATTTGGAGATGGTGATTTTTTTTTCTCGTATCATGAAGATTGCATAATAACTTGTGTGTTCATCTCTTTCAGCTCCCAACTAAATTATTCACAAAGACAAATAAGGCTCTCAGTAGGTTTGTCTTTGATGTAGGCTCTCACTTTTCCCTCTCAATCTGTTTCTCCTCACATCCTTTCATCTCCAAAAGGAAAGAAAATAAAACATTATAGGGGTTTGCCTTTATTCGGTCACATTCCGGCTGAACCCATGTCTACATCCCCTTCCAAATTAAGTGACAAATTCTGTTCCTAATGGCAGCTGCCTGCTTGTTTCTCAAGATAGTGCTGGAATTTTCAAAGAGAAGCTATAAAGGAATCATTTTAGCTATTTCAGAAAATAAAATTGTCACCATTTTGAAGAGTGCTTCATCATACCACATGCCATCTTTTTTTTCCCCAGCTTTCATTACTAATAAAATGTTGTTTGGAAACATGAAGATAGCAGAATTTTAAGAAAGACTAGTATTTGATAATACAATCAGAGCGGGGAAAATGGCTAAGTACCGCACCTCCAGGCAAATCACTTTTCTTTCCCTGTAGGAAGAAATAATCTTCTTCTCCTATACTCTTGGCCATTACTGAATTCCAGTTAGTTAATAAGCAAATGAACACACTGCAAATTGAGCAGTGTAAGAAAATAGTTTTGTTTTTATTAAAGGTAAACACTCAAGTCTTCTGGGTCTTAAAACAAAGCAGATGTAAACACTAGATGAATGAAAAATTCACTCTGGCCTCCCATTTCTTTCCTGTTATCTTCAGAGGGTCTGTAAGCTAAGTTGGAGAAATTTGAATTCAACCACTTTTTGGACAGGGAAGAGAAGGGAGAGAAGGGACTTTCAATTATGACAATAAATGAAAAAGTTTCTGAGTTATACAGCTTAACAAGAAAGTGACATTACACCCAAGAATGTCAGCAACCCATTAGCCGAAACTTTAATGATGTTACTTGTGATTTGGGCTGAATCAGAGAAATGTGCTTTTATTCTCAGGAAAGTCACTTATTAAGAAGATTATAGAATTTTAGAATTGGGAGGGACTATAGAAATCTTCTATCCTCTACTTAATGGATGGTGACCTCTCTGAGATTCAGTTTCCTTATGTCTAAGAAGAGGATAAGAAAAGTACACTACTTATTTTACAGAATTCTTCTGAAGGTACTGTTTTATAAAATGTAAAATGCTATGTAAATTGAGTTATTATTACTAATAGCCCAAGAACACATTATTGCTCTTTTTTGTAGCTGTATCTCACTGTGGCATCAAACTGAGTGCATAGTCAACTGAAATCTCTTAAGACTTTTTCCTGCATAAAATGTTGTCAAGTCATGTCCCAAGATACAGGTGCATCTTCCATTTGCACAGTTGATTTTTTTTGAACCTAAGTACAGGAATTTAGAATTATCCCATCTAAATATAATTTTGTCAGATTTAGCCTATTGTTCTAGCCTGTCAGGATTTTTTTTTTGAATTGAAAATTTCCCACCAAACCCATTAGACGTGCCTCTAAGGTTTTTTTTTTTGAAAACATAATCTTGATAAGTGTGATTTCTAAATATTTATCCCAATCGTTTAAAAATGATTGAACAGAAGACATCTACTACGTATCACTAGAGAATTTCTTCCTGGTTGATGTTGATACATTAATTGCCACTCATTAGTGAGGTCCATTTAATAAGTTATGGCTTCAATTGATGGTGCTATCATTTGTCAACATTTCCCTTCCTCGTTTACAAAGATAGCATGAAAGCCTTTTTCAAAAACCTTGCTGAAATCCAGATACACACAGCAACAACATATCTCTGACTGACCAATCAAAGATTCATTCCAGTTCTCTCCTCCTTATGTATTTTGATACAGCCAACTTTTACACAGGCAGTTTACCTTTTATATATGTAAAATGTAAAATGTATGTCTAAGACTCATTAATAACTGAGTAACTCATAAAAATATTGGGGTAAACCTGACTATGATATTAATTTAAAAAGTAAAACCATTTAGGAATAGCTAAAAAGAATAATTATTTTATACAAATGAGGTACAAGAAGAATTGCTACAGAGGAATTAGATGGGGGAGGAGGGCTGGTAATTCTGGTAACCTACTTTCATGAGGAATGAGTTTAAGAGGGAATGATACACATGTGGTTAGAAGAATATAAAAATCTTCTAAATTCAGAGGAAATAAAACAGTAGGGGCATCGGAAGGGGGAGAAGACAAGGGAGGGATCTTTAGAGGGGAGGGTGAGGGAATAGGGGTATAAAAGCAGGTATAGAACGGTGTTTAGATTTATAGGAATGGAAAGATAGGGCAGGGATCCTTGGAGGAGGGTAGGCAAGTAATAGGAGGGCATTGTAGCGGGTAGAAGTAAAGCAGAGGAGGCAGGAGGCATAGGGAATAAAGAGATATGACAAACACAAAACCCAAAGATCAGGAGTCGAATAGGTGTGGGAAAGTATATGTCTATACTATGTCTGTGGCTATAGCTATAGAGAAACATATCTAAACTTCATTGTAGTGTTCTGGGAGGGTGGGGAGAGGGGAAAAAGAGCTAAGTAAAAATGTGTATAGCAGAGAACAAAAGAACTCGTGGGGAAGGAAAGAAAAGATGGACAATTTTCAACACAACAAGTACTATTTATCATACAGGCTTTCTTGAAAAGAAAATATATTGTTACATAATTTAAATCTTTTCTTATGTAGACATTTTTTCTTTTTACTTCCTATTTAAGTTCCAATATTTAAGTTTATGATATGCTTTTGTTTCTTTTCTCTATTCTGTATTCACATTCTGGCGTTTGAGTCTAAAATAAAATTTTAAAAAAAAATTTTCTGGGGAACAGTGCTAACCCGACACAGCTATAATTTCTACCTTTTGACTTCTATCCCTTTTATGAACTTCAAGACATTTGACCATCTCCAGTTTTGCAGTCTTTCCCTCCCACGTTTTCTGTGAGTCTTTAAATACTGCTTATGATAGTTCACTGACTGTATTCTTTACATGTCCTTTCAGTACTGTGAAAGTTGTGATTTGTGTGGGCTATGAGACTGGGGCAGCTGGGTGGGGCAGTAGATAGAGCATTGGGCTTGGAGTCAGGAAGACCTGAGTTCAAATGTGACCTCAGACACCTACTAGTTGAATGATCCTAGGGAAGTCATTTAAATCTGCCTCAGTTACCTCATCTGTAAAATGAGCTGGAGAAAGAAATGGCAAACTACTCTATTATCTCTGCCAAGAAAACCCCAAATGGGGTCATGAAGAGTTGGACATGACTAAAACAATACAACAAGAAAACGACAAAAGCTCCCCTCTCTATTTCTTGCATGCCCTTTTGAAAGCTTATCTTGTGGGAGAGATCCATCTTCAGTCACATTTATCTCTTTGGATGCTTTGCTTTTCTTCCTAATCAGAATCGTTAGGATAACAGATTCATAGATCTAGGGCTGGAAGAAACCATATAGTCCATAGCCTCTTTATTTTATAGCTGAGAAAAATGAGGTCAGATGACTTTAAGTGTTTTATGCTGAACTCGAATCTTCTGATTTAGAATTGCTGGAATCATAAAAAGTCATCTAAAGGGCTTTTACAGACTACAAAATTTGTAGGATAACTGATATAAAGCTGGAAGTGATCTCTAAAATTATCTAGTCCAGTGCCCTTTTCTTACATATGGAAAACTGAGGCTGAAAGATGTGACTTGTCCAGGGTCACACAGCTACCAGGTGTTTAAGGCAAAATTTGAACTCAGATTTTCCTTACCCTAAGTAAAGTGCTTCATCCACTGTAACACGTAACTGCCCTGAGAAACATTAGTCAATACTTAATGACAAACAGTAATTATAACATGAATGTTTCCTGGGCACTCACAATTTGAATAAGGCTTACCATTCATCTCTTCAGTAACACAAAAGATGGTATAAAGAGGTCCTGTACATTATCCTTCACTCTTCCAGAAAGTACAAATAAAAATTCACAAATTTCCACGTCCTCATAGCTGAATGCAGTTAGGATGCCAAAACTACTTTCTGCCATGTGTAACAGAGACCAAACCTTGCATAAAGTTCAGGCTTAGCTTTATAGTAGGAGACAGTAGAACGTAATGGCACAACATATGAACACAATGAAGAAAAAAGCAGTATACTCTAAAAAAGGGTAATTGCAGTGATGAAGGACTAACAGGTAACAGATACTAGAAAAAGCATGCTGCAGGAGGTGGGAAATGAGGAAGCTAGGAATTCTAAGAAGTAGAAGACAGGAGGGAAAGCACTCCATGCTTGGGAGATGAGTAGGTCAAAGGCACATAGATGAGAGATGGAATGTTGAGGGTAAGGAGCAGCAAACGGGCCAGTTTTGATGGACTATTGAGTATGAGAATAATACACAGTAAGACTGGAAAGTGAGGTTGGAGTAAGACAATGAAGGGCTTTAAATACTAGACAGAAGATTGATATTGTACTGTAGTGGCAATAGAAGTCAATATGGTGACCTGTGCTTTGTAGAAATGCCTTCTGCAGCTGTGTGGAGGTCAGACTGGAGAAGAGAGAGACATGAGCAGGGAAATCTTTCATTAAAAGGATGTTCCAATAGTTAAGACTGAGAGATAATGAGGGTCTGAGGCAGGTGAGCATGTGAGTGGAGAGAAGGAATAAGATAGAACTTGTCCTGTCCTATGGGATGGGGGAAGTAAGGGAGAGTGAGCCAATAAAAATGACTGAGGTTACAATCCTGGATGACTAGAAGGATGGTGGGGCCCTCTACAGAAAAACAAAAATTAATTAGAGGAATTAAAAATATATACCCTTACTCGAAACATGAGTCCCTTTTACTGCTCTGACTGGTGTTTACAAATGGTCATGCAACTTCCTCTTGAAGACCTCCAGCATCAAGGAGGTTTATAATAGCTAACATTTTTAATAATGCTTTCAGGTTTGCAAAGCACTTTACACACATACACACACACACACACACACACACACACACACACACGTATAATTACCTCTGATTCCTACAGCAGCCTTGTAAGGGAAGTTTTATAAAGAAGATTGACAGTGGTTCAGTGACTTGCCCAGGGTCACATAGTGAGTAAGTGTCTAAGGCAGGGTTTCTTCCTGACTCTAAATCCAGCACTCTGTCCACTCCACAAAATTGCCTCTCTCAGTAGTGCGGGGTAGCCCATTTTTACTTTAGATAGTTCTAATCATTAGGAAGCTTTTCATCAGAATGTGTTAGAAATGTCTTCTGAATGACCCCCTTCAGATGCTTGAGAGCAGTTATTCCATGGCTTTTAAATCTTTAAATTAAACTCTTAATATGATACAGTTTCATCTCTTCTAGATGTGCCCTCAGCTTCCTATGTTCTAAAATAGGATGTCTAGAACTTAGCCAATGCTCACACATCATATGATCAAGGCAGAGTACAGTGGGATTATCCCCTTTTTTCCTCTGGATACCATATGGTTATTAATGAAATCTAAGTTTATATTAGTTCTCTTTTGGCCGCTGCATCATACACTATTGATTCATACTAAGATTATTTTCTGCCTAAACCCTTGGTTTCTTATCAAATGATCTTCTGTCTAGTCATTGCCTCCCATTTCATTACTGGTTTTGTGTGGTTGATTTTTTGAAGTCATGTCAGACTTTACATCTATTCCTATGAAATGCTTTTGTTGTTGAGTCATTTCAGTCATATTCTGCTATCTATGGCCTTGTTTGGGGTTTTCTTGGCAAAGATATTAGACTGGCTTGCCATTTCCTTCTCTAATTCACTTTTGATTAATATTACAATTAATAAAATTGTATTAAATTGTAATAATTGTATTAAATTAAAATTGTATTAAATTGTAATAATTGTATTAAAATTGTAATATTTGTATTGTAAAATTGTATTAAATTGTAATAATTGTATTAAATTAAAATTGTATTAAATTGTAATAATTGTATTAAAATTAAAATTGTATTAAATTGTAATAATTACAATTGTAAATTGTAATAATTGTATAATTGTAATAAAATTGTAATAAAATTGTAAAAAATAAAATACAATTGATTAAAATTACAATTAATAAATTAATTTCACAATTACTTCATTTTATAGATGAGGAAACTGATGCAAACAGGATGAAATGAGTTGCCCAGAGTCCACAGCTGGTAAATGTCTGCGGTCTGATTTGAACTCAGGTCTTCCTGACTCCAGGCTTGGTGCTCTATCCACTGCATCACCTAGCTGTCCTATAAAATGTTATCTTCCTAGATTCAGCCCTGTGAGTTAAGCCTTCCAAGACCTCTATGGATCTCAATTCAGTTCTCTGAAACACCGGCTCCCCCTCAGAGATTTACATCATTTAGAAGTTTGGCAAGCATGCTATCTTTACAATCATACGCACCCCTGAGTAAAATACTTAGTAGCCCAAGGCCAAGGACAGATTCCTGGCACATTCCACTAGTGACATCCTTGAAGTTTGACATGATCCATCAGTTGACACACGAGTGCAGCCATTCACTTATTCCACGTCTTCCTATCTGGATTAGTAATCACAACAGCAATGATATCTAGAATTTACATAGCTCCTCAAGGTTTGCAAAAGCCCTTTATATACATCACACTGGATCTTCACAATAGCCCTGGGAGGTAGATACTATTATTATCCCATTTTATAGATGAGAAAACCAAGATTTAAGAGATCAAGTTGCTTCTCTAGAGTCATACAACTAATAAATGTCTGAGGGAAGACTTGAATTCAGGCCACTGGAAGACCAAATATTGAAGCTGAAGCTGAAATACTTTGGCTACATAACAAGAAAACAAGAGGCACTCTGAAGCTGGGAAAGATTGAAAGCAAAAGAAAAAGGAGATGGCAGAGAATAAACCGAATGGACAGTGTCATGGAAACGACCCACATGCACTTAGATGGTCTTTGAGAGATTGTGGAGGATAGAAGGGCCAGGCTTGCTGTGGTCCATGGGGTGACACAAAGTCAGGCACAACTGAATGACTGAACAAATTCCTCCAGGCCCAGCACTCTATCTTCAGCTCTCTTGCTGCTTCTAACATTACAGGTAAGAAAAGGGAGGCTCAGAGAGATAGTCTCAGGTGATGGAGAGACTCTAGGAAAAGAAGAAGGGCAGAGAGTACAGAGGAAAGTGCAGTGACTATAAGATCTCACTATAAGATCTTGAACCCAGGCCCTCTGACTCCTGAGCTGTAGGCTCTTTTTACTGGAACCATGCAGTCTCAAGATGAATAACGCATGATTTTACCCTGTTTCCTGTTTTGCTTTAGAGAAAACTTTAGCTCTTCTTTCTGCTTATCTTCTGATGCACAGGCCCCTTTTGCTTGGCATGAGAGTGCCCTGTAGCCCCTTTTCTGGGAAAACACTCCTTGCCTTAGCTGAAGACCTTGCTTATCTGTGATATCTCCCAGCTTCTGTCGGATGAAAATTGCCTTTACCTGCAATGAGCCAGCTCCTGCTCCTTTCCCCTTGCACAGTCAGAAACAGAACTGAGAGAGTATTGCTCCATGCAACCTGGGTTTCCCATAGCCTTCCCAATCAGGAGGAGGCTCACCCCCACGTGGTCTTTTCCTTCTACCCATTCTGCCCAGCCTCCTAACCTGGGAAGACAGGAGTTGGTGGAAAATCCTCATTTGCATGAATCACTCCAAGTTATCCATTATCTTATGTCTCCCAGCTCAGTTTTATAGGCAGAAGTTTTCACAACTAGCTTTTGACAGAACTCTGTCACAAAGTGTCTTTTTAGAAAGAACTTTGCCACTTCTCCCAGACTTACTTTAAAAAATAATACATTAAGAGAGAGAGGTAATCCAGTTTTAAAACAGATGTATAGAATGGTTTCTCTGCTCTAAGACTCCTTGTGGTAACCTGCAAGGGGAGAAGAGGCTAGGGGAAGAACTCAGTGGCTGAGAAATAGACACCCAAAACCACCTGACTGTGATGTGAAGTCCAAAGAGACAGCTATGGATACAGAGTCAGCAGGAGTCGTAGCGTTTAGAGCTGGAAATGACCTTTGAGATCATCTAATTTGATACCTCTCATCTTACAGATGATGAAACTGAGGTCAAAGAAGTGATAAAAATTAAGTTGCAGGTAACAGGGACTATACAAGATCTCCTTCTGGGGTCTGGCTAATAGAGTCAACTGGTCATGTCCTTGCTGGATATTAACTCTACTTTATGGTTAGATTTTTAGGTAGACATTATTCCTCCTTGAAGTTAAGTCAAGAGATGCGCTCAAATATTTATATCTTAGAATCCTATCTCTCCTGACTTTTTCACTGCATGACAGATTGAGTTCACCTACCACAGCCTTCACATCATCATCTCTAAAATGGGCGTAATTTTATACTCTCAAGCTGGCATGAAAAAGTTTATTTGTAAAATTTAAGTGTTAAAGGACATATGAATTACTACAGTTATTAGGGGTTGCCTAGATGGGGTCATGTCCAAGACATCAGGAAAGTCCCTCTTGCTAGAGTCCCAGATAACAAACAAATGATATTTATATAGTTCTTTAAAGTCTTCCAAATGCTTTACATAATTAATTTCCTTGTGAGATGGGTACTGCAGGAATTGTTATATTCAATTTACAGAGGAGGAGCTTAGGCTCAGAGAGTTTACATAATCTGTTTTTTCTTTGTATTTGCGGTGTTTAGCACATAACTGTTAAATGTCCACAACCACAAAGTTAATGTCAGAAGCAGGACTGGAATTTAAAGGGAGGTGGGAGAAAGGAATAAGCATTTATATAGTACCTCCTATGTGCCAGGAGCTATGCTAAGCATTTTACAAATATCCCATTTTATCCATGCAATGACCCTGAGAGGTCATGCACTCATTAGCCTTATTTTACATTTGAGGAAACTGAAGTAAACAGAGGTGAAGTGACTCGTCCAGTGTTTAAGGATGGATTTGAATTCAGATCTTTCTGGCTCCAGGCCCAACCACTGTATCATCTAGCTGCCTCTAGTTCAGGACTGTTTGACTCCAGATCTCCATGACTCTAAGTCCAGAATTCTGTCTTTCATGCTATGCTACCTCCCAGGTAGCCATACAGGTATGTTCAGGATAACTGGGCTTCAGATACCAGCTAGAGACCTAGGATTCATTATCTGCTTCCTACCGGTGCTTCTCCATTCCCTTCATGAGAAGATACAGGAAACTGACCTCCTACCACTCATAGCATAGACAGACCAATTTGTCTTAACAGTGAAACACTGATGTCCCTATTTGATCAACAGTCAAACATCCCAGGCTACAGAAGCGCATATAAACTCACACCTGGATAATAGCAGTAGTAGTAATAGAAGTAGTAGTAGTAGCAGTAGTAGTAGTAGTAGTAGTAGTAGTAGTAGTAGTAGTAGTAGTAGTAGTAGCAGTAATGGTGGTGGTAGTTAAGTAGTAGTGGTAGTGGTAGTAATAGTAGTAGTAGTAGTAATAGCACTAGAAGCAGTAGTAGTAATTAGCATTTATATAGTACTTTAAGGTTTGCAAAGTGCTTTACAAATGTTATCTCATTTTATCCTCAAAGCAACCCTGTGAGGTAGGAGATATTATTATCTCCATTTTGAGGAAGACAGAAACTAAATGACTTGCACAGAGTCACAGAGCTAGTAAGTTTCTGAAGCTGGATTTGAACTCAGATCTTCCTGACTCCAGGTTCTTGAGAAGAGATTCAACTGACATAAAAGTTAGACAAAGAAGTCATAACCCAAAGCTGTCAGTCAGTCCTTAGGGAAGTCAACCAGTACACTGGGGTGAGGTCAAGTCAACAAGCATTTATTAAGTGCTGACTAGGTGCAGGACACACTGCTCAATGCTAAAACAGCCACCAACACGAAGAGACACACTTCATCCCATCAATGCTTCTGGTCCTAATGAATCTAATCCATAGCTGAAGCATAGGACTAGTCATGTCACTCCTTGCTTCACCAAGTTCCAGTGGTTCCTTAAAATACTAGAGACACAAAATTATTTTTATATATAATTAGGAAAAAATGTTTTAAAAAATAATTAAAAAAGAAAAAAAAGATCCTCTAGACTCTTCTGAATGACATTTAAAGCTCCTTCACAAGTCTGGTTCCAGCCTAGGCTTCTAGGCTCCTCCTATTCATGGATCCTACTATTTGAGCAAACTGGCTTTCTGGCTATTTTGCACATTCCATCATCAATTCCCCAGGTCTGGATTACTCTCCTTCTTTATCTTAGTCTCTTAGAGTCTCTAGGCTCCTTCAAATATTAACTCAAGTACAATTTCTGTCTTGAAGTCTTTCCTGATCACCCCAGTTGTTTATGGCTTTACTCAAAAAATAATCTTGTATTTATACTGTTTATATTTTGTGCTTATTTATATGTAGGTTTTTTATCCTTTTCAGTATTCTATAAACACCTTGAGGCTAGGGACTCTTTAATATTCCTCTCTAGATCCTCAGTGCTTTTCAAAATACCTGGTACACAGGTGGTGCTTAGGAAATACTTACTGATAGACCTTTCAATAAGTAGAGATCTCACTTTGGATGAGCACTCTGGGTCAGCTTTGTTTCAAGACCTGGTGTGGCCTGAGGCAGAAAGTGGCCATTGCTTCTCATGTGGCCATGAGGAGACTGATATTGCAATTCAGTACAAGTGATACAAAGAAAGCAAACCAAATAAAAACCAAGTAGCCCCTGTCCTCCAGAAGCTTACCTCCTTTTTGCTCTACCACTTTGCTGATATCTACAATTCAGTTACAAATCCATTGCTTTGTCTTCTCTTAACAGATAAATGTGGTAGTTGGGTGGCACAGTAGACAGAGTACTGGGCCTAAAGTCAGGAAGATTCCTCTCTATGAGTTCAAATACAGCTTCTGAGACTTACTAGTTATGTGACCCTGAGCAAGTTTAACCCTGTTTACCTCAGTTTCCTCATCTGTAAAATGAGCTGGAGAAGGAAATGCCAAACTACTCCAGTATCTCTACCAAGAAAAACCCAAATGGGGTCATGAAAAGTCAGGCATGACTGAAATGAGTGAACAGTAGTAGCAGACCACAACCCATTTAGCATTGTCAATCACTTACTCCTCAAAGTGAAAGAGTTTATCAGTTTGTTTTTCCTGACAACAAATCTTGATAGGAGATAAAAGGAAGGAGGTCCTTGTAAGTTGTAATACTGATAAGATTAAAGATCTTTCCCACCCAATAGTGTGCCTGCTCATTAAGGAGAATTTGATTAGGGGAGATTTGTAGAAAGACCAACACTTTTGTTAAAGAGGCACTGATTCTCTTGGGTTGTGATGCCCTCTGGCTCTGAAAAATGTATAAATACTCTGAGGTGAGCTTACTTATTGGGGCTTACTCATTGGAAGCGCTTGTTTGGCCAGACAAGACTCTGGACAGCCTCTAAGGAATGCACCCCATGCCCCCCCGCCTTGAAAACCTAGATGTTCATCTTTCTCTCTTTGGTAACTGTGTATGTGTGGTCACATAGTTAGCTGTCTGTTGATCTGTCAGGTAGCGGGAAGTCCTGTCGGCTTATCTTTGTTTCTCTCTTTGCATTTTCTCTGAAGTTCAGGGTGTTGACTTTTCCCCTTGAATGAATTGAATGATATATGTGCTTGATTAAAGTAGATTGTTGACCCCTCAAAAGTTGCTTTCCTTTTAGAAAAGCCGATCAAAGAATCTGTGATAGTGGGCACTCCTCTGTATGTCAGGGTCCTTGCTTTTATGTAAGTTTTCCATGAAATTCTGCTTTTGGTTTCCATCAAGCCTTAGCTAAAATCCAACCTTCCCCAAGAAGTCTTTTCCAATCCCCCTTAATACTAATGCAATACTAATGACTCCCCTCTCCACTCTTGGTTATCCTCAATTTATACTGTATATATCTTGTTTGTTCATAATGGTTTGTATGTTTTCTCTCCCCATTAAACTATGAGATCGTTGATAGTAAGGAATGTTTTTTGCCTTTCTTTGTATTCCTGGTACTTAAGTATAATGTCTGGAAAATAGTAGGTACTTAATAAATAGTTGTCGACTGACTGCCTAACCATACTATCTAACTTCCATTTCCCCATCATGTCTATAAGAATAGCAGTGGAGATTTCGTTAACTGCTTTGTGAAAATCTTAGAAAAGTATATCTAAGATCCTTTTTTAATTTACCAGATTAGCAACCTTACAAAAAAATAAAAGCATATAGTCTGCCATGATCTATTCTTAATGAAATGACTTGGCATTTGTATTCACAAACCATTCAATAACATGTTCTAGAATCTTCCAAGAAATGGAAGTCAAGTTCTCTGTAGTTTATAGAAGTTCTTCCCTTTTTGTATATCTGTGCCTTCTTACTCCAAGTTCAGTAGTTTTTGTTATTATACAGCCTCCCTTTCCCTCATAAGTGGGAGGGTTTCCATTTGCCTCTACATGATTCCTCAAACCAGAGGAATGAGCTTCATTCAGGGCACACCTAGCTTGGCCAATCCCAAATGCAAAACAGGAGATCCTCTGCCAACCATGATGTCCTTCTCTTTAGGAGTCACATGGGAGACAGATGCTCTGAGGCTTGAGACAGAGTAATCATGGGTTGATTCAAAGAACACATCAACTAGCTAGGATGATCAGGGAAGCTTGTGAGCTACCTCTTTGTTCTAAGAAAGATTTATTTTATATGGTCCTTTTAATTTCTTAAATCTTTTTTTTTTGCACTCCTTTATCTTATGAATAGATAATTAGGCATCTAGGTGGTTTAGTGAACTGAGTGGCCTCAGACACTTACTAGTTGTGTTACTCCAGGAAAATCACTTAAATTCTATCTCAGTTTCCTACCTACCTGGCTGGGCAAAACTTAAAGTGCTTTTTAAATATTAGTTATTATTTAAATTGTCTAGAGGGCATGGTAGGGAGCAAAACATGAATGAGAGAATGGGAGTATAGGTAGAGCACCCAGATAAGGCAGGAATGGCCATTTTGGGGGCATACCAGAGTACTGTTGCCTTAAGCCAGAGTAATTCCCCCAAAGGGCTCAATAAGGAAACCCTGGGGTAAAAACAGAAGTTCAATTCAGGAAAGGAAATCAACCTCCAGGAAACTGATGATGTATTCTTACCACACCCACAGTCCTAAAAGAAAGAGGAGGGAAGAGAGGTACTCTATAAGCCTGGGAGAAGGAACAAAATCAGGGACTATAGAAAATGATCAGCTTCATCTACAGAACAATTTTGCCAAGTTTATTCAGAACCAAAGGATATGCCATGTGTTTGCTTCATCCCTGATCAGTGAGTTTTTGGAATATCTACCACTTCTCTACTCTGGGAGGTGACTTTGGGGGGGTCATGGTCAGTATACAAATTAGAACCCATGTCAACAAAAAGAACCTTCTTATATACTTACCTAAGTATTGTCTTCCTTTCCTTTTAATTATCAGATGCCAGAAATAAACCTAAGAGACCAGAGAACTGTCTGAGTCAGTTTCCTCATCTCTTGTCTATTTCAGACCCAGGTCAGGTCCACAGGGGCTTTAAAATCTCTATGTAGCACACAATGGATCAACAGCTGAGACTCAGTGTTGTTTAGGGTTTATTGATGTAAGTCTGTTTCACTTAAGGCATAATCTCTTACTGCAGTCACAGGTTTTTGGCAGAGCCCATAACATAGAGAGTAATGAGAAAGAGAAAACTCTCCGATAAGGTGGCAGCCAGGAAGTGTGGGAAAGAAGAGACTAGGGTTCTGAGGATTATAAACTCACTCTCATCCAACCTAGTTTCTAGAAAGGAATAGGAAAGGGAGAAAGGAGGGGTGTGTGTTGTAGGATAATGGGATTTAAAGCTAGAAAGGATTATCTGGTCCAACCCTCTTAATTTTAGAGAAAATAATAATAACTTTGTGATGCAGTGGGGCTGAGTTGCCAGACTTGACATCAGGAAACCCTGGTTTTCAGTCCTGCCTTTGACACTCTTTTTATAACACCAAATGAGGTTCTTAAACTCCCAGGCAACTCTCCAAGACTGTGTTTGTGAGAAGGTGATGCTCTTGTGGAACACTTCCATATCCAGCATTTTCTAATCTGATGAACTCCTTGCTCTGGCCTTTTCAAAATAGTAACTTACATTTGTGTAGCACATTATGGCTTGCAAAGAACTTTACATACATTATGTTGTTTGTGCCTCATAAGAACCCTGTGAGGCACGTAATGTAGATATAATTACTGATATCACTTATTACTGATATTCCTCTTGCTTTTGGTTTTTCAAGAAGTTATGTCTTGACTAGCAAGTGAATTGGATTCAAGTGAGGCAGAGCTGTGCAAAGTCTGATGACTACTATAGGGTCTCCCTCTCTCTTCCAGGGTCATCGAAGTCCAGAGGCAAAGACCAAAGTCAAGACAAATGGCCATGGCCCCTGCAGTAGACAACCTGACCATAATGGGTCTATGGACTGACCACAATACTTTCAAGAATATTATACAATGCAGCTCAAGAAACTGTAGTTGCTTTCCATTGTTTTAAATCATCTCCTCTCCTTCCCACATTCCAGAGAAAGTGCTTCATTTATTGTTCAATACATGAAGCATTCCATCACTGAAATCTCTGTCTTCATACACACTGTCCTTCCTGGAATGTTCTTCCTCCTCATTTCTGTCGTATTCATCCCTAATTCCCCCATCTCTTTTTTTGGAGGGGAGAAAGGCAAGGCAATTGAGGTTAAGTGACTTGCCCAAGGTCATACTGCTAGTAAGTGTCAAGTATCTGAGGTCAAATTTGAACTTCCCTCCTCCTGACTCCAGGTGCTCTATTCATTGCATCATCTAGCTTCCCACCCTTTTAAATTTATTTCATTAAATTTTTTTTTTATTTTCCTAGTTCCTTAAAAAACATCTCAGGTGCTACCTCCTAAAAACACCTTTTCCTGATTCACAGTTATTAGTGCTTTCCCACCCTCAAAATTATATTTACTCTATGTTAATGTTATTTCCCCCTAGTATTTTGTGAGTTCCTTGAAGGCAGCATTTTTGTCTTTCTATCCTCATTACTCGTATAGGGTAGGAACGGAATGGGAACTCAACAAATGCCTTTAGAACTGAATCGAGTACCCATTTTACAGAGGAAGAAATTCAGGCTGAGAGAGGTTAAGTCACACACTAGCTGATGCAAGACTTAAACCTGAGTCTTCCTGATTCTCCATCCAGAGCTCTATCAATTGGACAACATTATATCTTCATTAGTCAAGCGAGAAGTCAGACTTCAAACCCATCTCCTCAGACAATACTAGAGCTCTTTTGTTGCCCTTCATTAGACTCCTTATCAAAAAGGTCTTTGCTCCCCAAACTCCAAAACTGAGGAAAAGAGGAAAAGTAGGATGGCCCCACGCAGATGCCATCCAGGTTCTACAAGGCTGTGTAGTCATCACACTTTTGTCATAGACACTGCCAGGGAATGACAGGAATACATCATCCAATTTAAGCTTTTGGCCATGGATCACACTGGCTCTCTCTCCCATAGCCAGTCTAAGAGTTGCTGATGTAAGCTTTAAAGCTTTGCTCATGCTAAAATAATTCACCCTTTCAAAATGTTATCACAATCAAGTTTGGATAAAGAATGAAAGCTACTTGGCAGTCATCATAGAGACCTAAGATTTAGAGCTGGAAGAGACTTTGAGATCAACTCATCCAATCCTGCTCATTTGATAGATGAGGAAACAGACTCAAAAAGGGGAAGTGATTTGCCCAAGGTCGAAAGATTACTTGGTTAGCTGGGATTACAACTCAAGTTTCTCTGGCTCCTAATCCAGTACCCTTCCCAAGCAATGTCTGTAGATGGTAAATAAAAACTTAACTGATGCAACCTGGAGCTGTTATTTCTTTGGTTCATAGCTATGACTTCATTCATGTGGAAAACTTCACAAATAGAAAATTCTTACACAGACAAAGATCAGAAAGTTGTCTGTAACTTGCAGCCCAAGAGGATTATCTGGGAGTAATGACAGATTAAGTGACAGAGTTTGAACTTAAACCCAGGTCTTTTTGGCTTCAAGGCTAACCATCTAGTCACCATGCCACATGACCCCATTTATGTGACTTTATTCTTATGTGTGTGTGTGTGTGTGTGTGTATGTTCTGCCTTTCCAGACACACTGTAAACTTCATGAAGGCAGAGACCACGTAATACACATATCTACTTCCCTCATTCTTGATGTGTGACATGTATCATAGAGCAAATAACCTTGCAAAAAAGAAAACTGCTACCATTTCAACAGACAGGAACCAAATGGTGATAAAATCAGGAGTCATTTCTAAATTGGTCGTCTGTGAAAACCTGGATCATTAACTTATTAGACTAAAGTACAGAATTAATGGCAAATGAGAAGAAAGAACAAAAATGAGAAGACAGAGGGTGCCATTGAGGTAACTCCAAGGAGACACATTCAGATGATTGCTTTTGATGCTGATGACATGGGGAATGCATAAAAGATTCTGATGTGTAATGTCATCACTGTCTAAGGAAGTTGAACCAAAGTAACTAATAATATCTATCATGCAATATGGTTATTTAAGGTTTGAAAAACATACTGTGTGTGTTACATCATTTGATCTGCACAACAGTCCTGTGAAGGTCCTTTTGTTTTCTCCATGTTACAGATGAAGAAACTGAAGCACACAGAGGTTAAGTGACTTGCCCAGGGAGTTAAATGAGATAACAGGAAATAATACACAATTAAATGCCTGATGTAGGATTCAAACTCAGGTCTTCCTGACCCACAGTCTGACACTCTAGCCATTGGACTACCCAGCAACCTCAGAGTGAACCAAATGCCATGATTAGTAGATCAAAATAAACAGTGAACTGCCTCAGCCAGCAAAGATTCCATCTCTTTGCAAAGTAGAGAGACAGATTAGCCAAAGACAGTACAGTTTTAGAATATAAATATATGTATATAGAATATAAATGTATGTATATATAAATGTGTGGACTGCACATATATAACCTATATAAAACTGCATGTCTTCATCTCTGAAAATTCTAGGCACCTTCAGGACTTAAGTCCTTTCTTGGTCCCCTCGGTGGTGAGTGCCTTCTCCTTCAAGGTCACCTTCCATCTATCTGTTTTGATCTTATATGTACTAATTTACAAACATATTGTTTCCCTTATTAGAATGTAAACTCCTTGTAGGGGAACTACTTTTGCTTTTGTCTTTGTATGTCCTGTGCTTCACATAAATGTCTGGCACATAGTAGGTGTTTAATAAATGCTTGCTAATAGGTTGATTGTTCTTGAGTATAGATGAGTTATGGGAAATAAATCTGGCCTACCAAAAAGAATGGTAGACTGAATTGACTTTGGAGAAGTATGCAGTATTTTTAATGACTTGTATCCCCCCAAAAAACCAACCAAAACCCCAAAATAAAACACAAGTCCCATCCTTTGAACAATAAATTTCTTCTGGATATACTGACTGGTTGCTATTTGTGAAATACCAGTCCTTGTGAGGCTCATCCAATTGTCAGTGCAGGGGGCGTAAGAGGTGTGTGAGCAGGCTACAACAGAGAGTCACATTGTTTTGGGGCAAAAGAACAGAGTTTGGTGATGGAGGCTGGAGGTTGAAATACTGGCCCTGCCATTTACTATGTGTGTAACTTTGAGTAAGTCACTAAACCTTTGTAGTCTGTTTCTTTTCCTGTAAAATGAAAGATTGGACTATAAAACTATTGAAGTTTTTTGCTGTCCTAAATCACTAGGATTCTATTAGCAGTGAGGAATTATAGAGGAGAATCGACATAAAGGATATCACCCAAAATGTGCACTGCCAGGCAGAGGAGGTGGGCTGGTCATGTGGGGAGAGGGAAATACTAGGGATGGCAACTATCCCACTCCATTAATGACAACCACTGTCAAGAAACCTAGAGCAAGGCCCCTGGGGGTACATTCTTGGCATAATATCTATTGGAGGCCATGAACACGTCATAGAAGACAAGAAAATGTGCTTGGATTGTGATCTGAACTGTTGGAGGAAATATCCATAGTGTGGAAATCATAGATCCAACAAGAGATACTTCATAGTGCTCTGGTGTCTTGCACATAACAGGTACTAAGTCACGAGGCAGGAAGGCATAGTTGAAAGAATGCCAAATCTGAGGAAAGGAAAACTGGGCTCGAATCGCAGCTTAACATTGGCCAAACAAAGTCACTTTTCTGAAACGTTGGTTTTATCCCTTGTAAAATGGGGATGTCACCTGCACTACCTTCCTCACAGAAATGCTATGAGAAAAGTTCTTTTAGCATCTTAATGTACAACACAAACGTGAGCTATTATTTGGGCTAAAATAGAGATTTGTACACACATACAAAACACAAACTCATATACACCTAGACGTAAAAATACATACACACACTTATATACACATATATGTGTACACACACATAGATATATGATAGAAAAATAGTTTTATCCTCCTAATTACTGCTTCCAAAACTAGTATTTGTTCCTAACTGCAGTATGAGATATTTAAAGTCAAATGATGATGGTGCTAATGGTGTCTAGGTGAGCCTGAGCAGCAGTGACTCCAAGGGAAGGAAATGAAGTAATCCTCTGTGAAAGGCTTTGCTGCAAGTGAGCAAATGTCCAAAGAAAAAAATCCTCACTTCTCAGAAAGGGAAATAAATAAGATGAAGAAATACCAAACATATTCAACAGACCAAGAAATCACAACCACCGTAGCAACAAATTTCTGACTCTTTGGCCCCTTTTTGAGATTTCAAAACATTTTTCTAAGATGAGTGAATCCTTTTGCTCAGTGGAAATATCAAATAATAGTGAGATAGAGTTGAGGGAAAGCAGAGAGTCTTGTCCAATGGCCTAGAAACTTTTTTTATGTTATCATCCCCTTTAAGTCTGATGAATCCTTTGGACCTCTTTATTGGAGTAATGGTTTTAAATGACTGCAATAAGATACACAAGATTACAAGAAAATCTATTACATTGAAATTCAGTTATTGTTATGTTTATAAAAGGTAAGTTGGGCAGCTAGATGGTCCAGTGGATAGAAAGTCAGGCATGGAGTCAGGAAGAACTAAGTTCAAATTTGACGTTAGACACTCAAGAGCTGTGTGACTCTGGGCAAGTCACTTAGCCCTGTTTATCTGTTTCCTCATCTGTAAAATGAGCTGGAGAAGAAAATGACAAACCACTCTAGTATCTCTGCCAGACCCCAAATGGGGTCAAGGGGAATTGGTCATGACTGAAATGGCTCAGCCATAACAACAAGATAAGTTCAAGGACCCCGGCTGGGAACATTTGATCTAATATGATTAAAATGGAAAAGGATGATACAACTACCTCAGAATTTAGAATCATATTGTTCTGACAGAACAGAGAACGTCTCAAAGCATTTCTAGAAGAGCCACATAAATATTTATAATGCTCCACCGTGCCAGGGAACTTCAGCTCCTATCTTTTCAGAAGGATTTGTTATCTCTACGGTTTGAGAGGCTTCAAGCAAGGAAGAAGACCAATATATGACCTCATTCAAAAGCAGCCCCTGCACCTATTTGAAGATTCATTCCTTTGCATTTTAATTTTTTTGTTAATTTAAATTTCACAATTTCCTTTTCAAATGCAAATACCCCTGGGAAAGGTAACACTATGATTTATTTAGTGGATTCCTTGATGTAGGAGGGGGCTTATGACAGTTCACACACCAGACTAGTAGAGGCAACTTGGTGATACAGTGGGCAAAATGTTAGACATGGGAAACACAATGACCCAAGTTCAAATCCTGCTTAGCAAGCTACTTAACCTCTCTCAGTCTCTGTTTCCTTTCTTGTAAAATGAGGGATTTGGGACTTAGTACTCCCTAAGGTCTCTCAGAACACGGCAGAAAAAGTCATAGACTGGGGAGTTAGAAATGAAAAATTAAATTAAGAGCCCTTCTTTGTGCCAGATACTGTGTTAAACACTTTAAAACATTACTTCATTTTCCCCCCTTACAACACTCCTGGAAAGTAGATATTATTATTTTCTCCATTTTACAGATGAGGAAACTGAGGCAAACTGAGATTAAGTGACTTGTCCAGAGTCACAGGGCAGGCCAATTTCTGCGACCAGTTTGAACTCAAGTTTTCCTGACTCCAAGTTCAGGTTTCTGTCCTCTACCCTACACCTTGCTGCCTGGGTTTTATTCTTGACTGACTGCTCACAAATTACGTGATCACTGGCACAGTATTTATTAATTTATCATCTCTGAGTTTGTTTTCTGTCTATATGAGAAAGATGACACAACTTGTATTTTCCAATTGCCTGGCCTGATAAGAGGAAAGTACTTTACAGACTTTATAATCTCGAGGAATTTGAGTTGCCGTTGGTACAAAAATGGAGTAGGAAAATGGATTTCTGAGGGGAAGCAGGGACTCTATGATAGGAGGAAAATGACAAGGCATCAATCACATATTTTGATTTGCCTTAAAGTTCTGCCCAGGGTTGGCCTGGTTTCCCCACTTTCCTCATACATGTACAATGATTCATCATTCAACCCACCAATTTTACCAATAAACCAACACTGGGTCCCATTTCCAAGATGTGTGCTTTAGCTCTATACTCACAGGGATGAGAACATCAAACAAAAGATTAAATAAAGAATAATGACCAATGGCTACTGCTGTAATACAGGGGTGCCTGGAGAGCTACATAGGATGCTTTTACTTTAAGTTTCCTTACTATTGGTCAGGAAGAGGAAGAAAACAGGAGCGTTAATGGAATTTGAGGGCCTCAGAGGGATTAGCACTCTATGTAGGCAAGAAGGGAAGTTTTGGTTCGGATGTATGAAAATGGTATTTTTAAAGAAAAGCAATCTAATAGAGGTTTACAAATAACATTCCCCCAAGCTACCAACCTTCACTTTCCCCACCTCCCTTTTCCCTTGTCTTTCACACTATTTGCAAGGAGATGAAAAGAATGAAAATCTTTCTTTACTAGTTACCTGACAGAATATATCATTTGACCTGGTAGGTAGGCAACAGCCTTCATGCAAATACAATTCCAATGACTAATAAATGATCATCATTGAAGACTGAAGATGATTTCTATGGAAGGTAAAGGACCAATCAAACCTAATCTTGTGTTTTAGTAGCCCTGGAGTCAAAGGAGCTTGGTCTAAATTCCAGCTTTCCAATTTATTATATGTGTGACCCTAGAAAAGTTACTTAAGCTTTCCAAAACTCAGTTACACCACAACCATGAAATTAATGGTTGAACCAAATGGCCTCTGAGATCCTTTTTAGCTCTGGATCTAATGATCTATGATTGTGAACTGTGTTAATGAAAGGAGAGGGACAGAGAAGGGGAAAAGAATGGTAAGAATCCGCACAAAGGGGCATGTAAGCAGTGAACCTGCCTCTATAAGTCTCTTTGGCATTTGAGAGTGCCACTGACCACTTTTTATTAAAATGTTGGCATTATTAATAAAATGATTAATTACCCAGAAATTATGTCTCTCAAAATTTTTAAACATCACAGATGGGAATGACAATGACTGGTCATTGACAAGATGGCTAAGGTAAAAAGAGCAGGTGTAGCTACAAAGTCTAAGACCAAAGATAAAATCTTTTTGGACACACAGGTATCAGTCATATATCTTGTCACGCATCAAACATATTAATGTAAACTCCAAAATGGAAAGGACTAGATCTATCTAAATTGTCTGTAAAATGTTTACAGCATTAATCAATCAGTCCACAATTATTTATTCAGTTCTTACAATGTGTCAGGACTAGAGTTAAAGGTTAAATGACCTTACTCTTTAAAACTATAAATTGCAAAGAAGATTCTGAATTGGTAAATGTAATTTTTTATTCTTGTTTTTCAGTCATTTTTTAGCTGTGTCCAACTCTGTGTGACTTGATTTAGGTTTTCTTGGCAAAGATACTGAAGTGGTTTGCAGTTCTTTCACGAGCTCTTTTTTCAGATGATAAAATTGAGGCAAACAGGGTCAAGTGACTTGCCCAGGGTCACACAAGTACTAAGTATCTGAATGGAGATTTGAATTTAGGAAGAGTAATTCTATTAATTGTGTCACCTAGCTGCCCCTTGTTTCTTCATTCAGGTGTTCCTCATACCAATAAAAGCATAGGCTCAGAAGGGCAACTAGGTGGCACAGTGGATAGAGCACGAGTGCAGGAGTCAGGAAGACCTGAGTTCAAATCTCACCTCAGACACTTGACACTTGCTGTTAAGTGAGTGACCTTGGACAAGTCACTTAACCCCAGTTGCCTCATCCTGGGTCATCTCCAGTCATCCTGATGAATATCAGGTGTCTGGATTCAGATGACTCTGGAGGAGAAGTGAGGCTGGTGACCTGCACAGCCCTCCTGCACTCAAAACAAAGTCAAGTGCAAGTCATGTCATCATTTCTTTGATGGCATGGTCTTCTTCGGCAATGAAGCATGAACATACACACAGACTCAGTATTTATCCTTTATCTTTATGTGCTGGGCACATGTATAGTAGGAATACAAGAAAAGGCAAAGATGGTCCCTGACCTCAAGGAATTTACTTACATTCTAATCAGAAAGCAGGCAAATAAATAGATACATAAAACAAATATACAGAATACATGGAATGTAACCTCAGAGAGGAGACTCTAGCTACCTGGGGAATTGGGAAAGATCTCTTATAGAAGGTAGGATTTGAGTTGAGCCTTGAAGGAAGACAGGGCAATTTAAAAGGCAGAGCTGAGGATAGAAACCATTCGAGGCATGGGAGAAGAGAGATAGGCATCATATATGATGAATAAAAAATAGGCCATTGTAGTTAAAGGTACAAGAAGACTGGGAATCTCAGAAGACCTTAGGCTATACAGGACTCTAACTGCTAAACATCACCTTTTATATTTGATCCTAAAAAGATAAAGGAGCTGTTGGAGTTTCTTGCCTAGGGAATGACATAGTCAGATCTGACTTTTGGGGAAATCACTTTGGTCATTGAGTGGAGGCTTTCATCAATAAAACACTATTTCTAGTACTTCATAGTTTACAAATCGCCAATTCTATAACATAGACTGTATATTATTGTATTCATTCTACAGATGATTAAACAGACTCAGAGAAATTATGTGACTTGCTGAAGGTCATATGCTTAAAAGAAGGTCTTCTGATTTTAAGTCAGCTCTTTCTGTTATATCACTATGCTTCCATGGATGTTGTAGGAAAGAATCTAATGTTCTATGGCTCCTATATCTATCAAGAGTGGTGGATGAGTAACAAGGGAAGACCAGATGAGGTAGATAAATGCTAATAATGATCATTACTCATATTTCTATATTACTTTGCAATTTACAAGGCCCTTGTTCCACATCAGTCCTGTGAGGTAGGCAAAAGGTGTAGTAGAGTAAGTTTCACTGCCATAATAAGTTTAGAGAAATGTTAGTTAGCTTATCAGGAATCACTCCATTTTGATTTAAACCTCCATTTTGCAATTGAGCTATTTTTAGTCAGTCGTTTTTGTATAAGTTGCTTTTCAATAATAAAGCATGTGTGTGCATATGAAAAATATAAACAACTTTATTAGTAATTTATGTGGTAAAAACCAATGAAATTATATTGTAAATACTTAGGAGACCTATAAATAGGACTACAAAAATACAGTGGAGACGCTGGTCTATTTCTGTGAAGTGACTAGGACTAGCTCTTGTGTTCCCCACACTTAAAAGTCAAGTATGTTCTCTTGAGGGCAGTGCTGTTTGCTGAAGACTTGCTAAAATCACCTTGGAGTTAGCCACACAGAATTAGGCTGGGCAGAGAGGAAGCCTTGTCATAAGTCCAGTATAAAAGAAGCTTATCAGAACTTCTAATAATCATTTGTTCTTAGAGGAGGATATCTGTGGCATGCTTTGATTAAAAAGTTTGATTTCATGCATTGAGAAGTGAAAGTCATATTAGTGTTTTTGTCACTGTTGGCATAAGTAATGATAAATCAACATGCACCATTCATTCCAATTGGAAGTGCTGAAGTTCTTAGAATAGTACCTACCAGGACAGCTAGTCTGGTTAGATGCCTGTATACTCTGCCTTGGGAAGAGAAAATAAAGGAATTGGAGAAGCTTAACTGGAAGAACAGTGACTTAGATAATATATTCCTTCAAGTATTTAAAGGTCGATCATGTGGAAGAGAGATTCAACTTATTTTTCTTGGGTTAAGAGGGTAGATTATGGAAAAATAAAAGTTGTAGGGGAAAAAAATTCCCCAAGTACAGAAAAAAAATTTAGAGTTACTCCCACTCCTCACAAAAATAGGCTTCCCTGGGAGACAGTATTCTCCATTACTGGAAATCTTCATGTGAAGGGTAGGCAGTCACTGGTCAGGAATGTGGTTTAGGAAGTTCTCACTATGGTACAGTGGAAAGATCACAGTGGCTCAAGAATCAGAAGACTTGGCTTAAAATTCTACTTTTGATATTTAACTCAGCGCAACACCAGTTAAGTCAGTTAATGTCCCTAGGCCTCAGTTTCCTCATCTGTAAAATAAGACAGTTGAATTATCTGGACATAGCTCTACTTCTGTGATCCTATGATTCTATTTTGCACTCGTTAAACTTTGTCTGGAACACTGTATTTGGTTCTGGGTGCCATAGCTTCTGGGTGAGAAGCTAGAGAATGTCCAGAGGAGGGCAACTGGGAATGATGGAAGGTCTTGAGTTCATGTCACATGAGGATCTATAGAAGGAATTGGGTTTGTTTAAGCCAAAGAAGAAAAGGATTAGAAGAAACATGATAACTGTCTTCAAGTATTTGAAGAATTGTCATATGGAGAAGGGAGTAGGCCTCAGAAGGCAAAGCCAGGAGTAACGGGCAAAAGTTTTAAAAGAGCAAGTTTAAGTTTGATGTCAGGAAAAATTTCCTAATAATTAGAGCTGCCCCCAAATGGAATGGATTGCCTCAAGAAATGAGTTGGTTCCTCTTATTTGGGGGTCTTCAAGAACAAGTTAGACAATCATTTTCTGTGTTTTGTTATAGAGAAGATTCTTTTCTTGTATCAGTTGGAATTACCGTCTGCTGAGGGTCCTTCCAACTCTCAAATTCTGCTATTCTGTGAAGTAGTGAACCAGCCTGGTAATGTTCATTTTTGAGACTGTTAAAATCTGTTTCAACAGCAGGTGGCATTCATCACCCAGAGCTTAGTACCAAACTCATATATTTAAGGCTCCAGAAACATTTTGCTCTCTTTCTGCTTCCTTAGCCTTATTTCAACACTGACAAATTGTTGGTGATCTCTAAACCTCTATGCGAAGGGATCTTTTATATTTCCTGTTTCATACATGTAAAGAAGATAGATAACAGAAAGGGATGCATTTACCTGTAAGAGATGAGAACAAGGAGACAGGTAGCAGAATAAAAATTGGCCTAAGAAAGATGTTGAAAGGAAATGAGGAGAGAGCTTACCCCGGGGCAAACATGTAAAAGGCAGATTGATGTGGAAAAAAGCAAAGAGAGAAGAAGAAAATGATGCCTGAAGGAAGACAATATGCGGATGGACAGAAGAAAGAGGGAGGGAGGGGAAAGGAGAAAAGAGAGGAGATGAGAGGATGAATGTGCTTAAGGGAGGTACCTGGGAGAAGTGGAAGAATGTGGTCTTTGTACCTCCTGCTCTGGTTGGCCCTTTGAGAATGTCCTGCCCTTCAAACAGATTTATTTATCATTGAATATTTATTATTACTGAATATATTATTCAGTATCACCACCTTGGATATAAACTGAGGTTACTGAACTCACTTTGAATTAAAGTTGCCAAAAGGCCTCAATTTGAATGAGCCAGCTGACATTTTATCATAGGAGGTGGCTGGATTCTTACCAAAGTGCACTGTTGTGCCATTTGGTGGTGGGGGGGGGAATTTTAATTTTGGCAAAATCAAAATTACTACCCTAATGCTAGAGAGAGAGAGAGAGAGAGAGAGAGAGAGAGAGGAGAGAGAGAGAGAGAGAGAGAGAGAGAGAGAGAGAGAGAGAGAGAGAGAGAGATATCGATCTTTTACTGAAACCTTTTTATCTATAGAGGGAGGCTGCCACTTTTTATTAGACAAAGTAATTTATAGGTAATTGTTGGTTGGATTTTTCTTTAAAGTGCAATCTGATAAATACAGTTCATAGACAAGTCACACCAATCTTAGTACCTCTGAGAGTTTTGCAAATTCAATTAATTGCTCCTCTCTGAACCATTTTTCTCTTTTAACTCAAACCTGCTTTTCAAACAAAATAAAGAAGCCAATAATCACCTTCTGAGTATTACTTGAAATTCATTCTCATACTTCATATCACATTCCTCACTTAAGATGCAGTCCATCCTTCATCAAGGCACCCAAGTGATTTTCCTAAAGCATAGGTTTGACTATGTCACCCCTCTACCCAAAAAACTCCAGTGGATCCCTCCAGGATCAAATACAAATCCCTATTTGGCATCCAGAGTCCTTTATAACCTTGTCTCCTCCTACTTTTCCAGTCTTACTCCTAGTCAAGCACTCTTCAATCTAGTGGCACTGGCCTCATACTGTTCCATAAACAAGATACTCCATTTCTCAGCTCTGGGTATTTTTACTGGCTGTGCCCTATGCCTGGAACATTCTCCCCCTTGATCTCCATCTGCTACCTTTTCTGACTTCCAATCTAAGTAAAATCCCATCTTTTATAGGAAGCTTTTCCCAGCCTCTCAATTCTAGTGCTTTCCCTTTCTTAATTATTTCCTATTTACCCTGCACATAGCTTGTTTGTATATATTCATTTGATTGTCTCCCCCATTAGATTATCAACTCCTTGAGAGCAGGGACTATCTTTTGCCTCTTTTTTGTATTTCCAGTACTTAGCACAATGCCTGACACATCGTAAGTACTCAATAAATGTTTATTAACAGACTGACTATTGCCTTTCTACTGAAGTTACTAAAATACTCATAGCAAACATAGGGGAAAATGTAATGAAAGATAGGTATCAAAAGTTATAGATCATAGATAAAAGGAACTTGAGATGCTAACCATCCACCCTAGTTTTATAGATGAAGACACTGAGAGACAAAGAGATAAAATGACTTTTCTAGGGTTATATAACTAGTAGATATCTAAGGTTGTATCTGAACCCAGGTCCTTCACATACCAATTCTGGTGCCTCATTCATCTGGATGAATGGATTAATTAGAATCAGAGAGTTACAGAATTCCAGAAAGGAAACTCAGAGGTCAGTTAGTCTAATGGACAAGAATGCTCTTATATTTAGAATGTTGACTCAGCAAATGGTCATCAACTTTTGCTTGAAGAGCTCCAGTGATGGATACTTACTATCTCTTGAATTTGTCTGGAGAGCTCTACTTATTAGGAAAAATTTCCATATCATCCCCCCCAAATTTACTTTCTTTGCAACTTCCACACACTGTTGCTGCATCTTCCTTCTATTGCCAGACAAATATCTAATCTCTTTTCTGAATAATTCCTCTTCAAATACTTGAATAGAGAAATCATATCTCTTACTTTGAACTTTCTTTTGAAATTTTTCTTTTTATTTATTTAAATTTTTATTTTTGAGTTCCAAATTCTCTCCCTCCTAACAGCCCTTCCCTTACCCATGAAGAAGACAAGTAATATGGTACCCATGATATGTGTCAAAGTCATGCAAAACAAATTCCTATATTAACCATGTTACAAAAAAGCAAGAAAAATGAAAAAAGTGAAAAATAATACACTTCAATCTGCACTTAGAGTTCCTCAGTTCTCTCGCTGGAGGCAGGTAACATTTTTTTGTCATAAATCCTTTGGAACTGTCTTGAATCATTGCATTGATCCGAGTAGCTCAGTCTTTCTCAGCTGATTCTGGTTAACAGTATTGCTGCTACTGTGTACAATGTTCTCCTGGTTATACTCAGTCTTGGATCTTTTTTTAAGGCTAAACATGCTTAGTTACTCCAACCAATATTAACATGGAATAATCTCAAAGACCTTCATTAAGCTGCTTGCTCTCTTCTGGATGCTCTCCAGGTTGTTAATGTCTTTCTTAAAGTAAGGAACCCAGAACTGTATTTGATACTTCGGATGTGATCAAACTTGGGCAGATTCCCATGGAACTTGCATTTCCCTAATTAGCTTCCTAAAGTAACTCATTTAAATGAAATACGCTTTTCATGTAAGTTTGAGTGAATGGTTTAAGTGGAGAAATGGTGCCATCAGTGCTATATTTAGAATCAAGAAGATGGGTTCAACCCCTATCACCGATCCTTCCTCATAGTGTTACTATGGCCAAATTGCCTAAGTTCTCTGAACTCTAGTTTCCTTATTTGTAAAACCAACATAAATCCATAGCACCTCTCTCAGGACCCAATGAGCTCATATATGTACGTAGTTTTTCAAAATTTTAAAGCACTATATGAATGTCCTTTATTATTTAAGATGCTAATTCACCAAGATGCAATGTCATAAACTAGTTCCATCTATTAGCACAATAGGCCTCCCTCATAATGGGCTGACCAAATCAATTTAAGGTAGCTATCAGCTAAATGGTAGAAGTTATAATCAGGCTACAATTATCTTATTGGAGGACTATAAACGGACTGAGGTATAGTCTCCAATTCTAGCCCTTCAGATATGGAAAGCAAAAAAAGGAGGAGAGAATCCAACTTGGTATTGGTCTTGGAGGTAGAAAATATTTTGTGTCTTCTCTCAAACTTCCAAAGGTCCAAATGTCCCAAAGATGGGACATGATCTACAGCAGGGGATATTAACTTGGGATCTATGAACTTAGAAAAGAAAAGATAACTGTATTTCAATGTCATTGGTCTCTTTTGCAATCCTATGCATGTTATTTTATTCATTTAAATTACTTTGAGAAGGGCTCCATAGGCTTCACTGACAAAGGGGTCAAAAACATAAAAAAAAGTTAGGAACTCTTGCCAAGTGTCAGATTTCAGACAAAACCAGAACCTTGTCTGCCTGACCTCTCCAGAACTCTCTAGGTTCAAGAACGTCTCTTGAATTGCTTTAATTCCCTATGCTCTTTCCATTATACCATAGGCTGCTCTTTTACTAAGCACTGTAAAAACAGAGGAGGTCAGTGGACATTTGGCGATAATTACATTGTACCGATCCACACAGATGGTCCAATGGGAAAAGCCAATCATTAATTCATTCAACCATGAAACAAATATTTATTGAGTACCTACTCAGTGTGTTGGATACTATGGAAAATATGGAGTTAACCCCCAAGGAAAATAAAAGTCTTCTAAGCAAAGAAAAGACCAGAATGAAAACCACAAAAAAATTTTGCAAAGCATAATGAAAGATAATTCAAATATAAAGAATAAAAATCCAAAGGGAAGAATGAATTGTCTAGTTGGATTGAATTAGCTGGATGCCTGATAAACTTACACTTAGAATAAACGTGAATCATGCAACTTTACGGTTTAAGGAAACTTAGATAAAGTATTTCATTTCACAGATAGGGAAACAGAGGCCCAAGGAAGTGAGATTGAAAGTGACAAAAAAATCCCAGAATCTCAGAACTAGAGGTGATGACTTCAGATATCATCATGTCTGAAATGGAATGTTTTCTGCAACACATACAGCCTTTATTTGGAGACCTACACTGAAAGAAGAACCCTTATCTCTAGGGCAGTCCTTTTCATTTTTGGACAGGTTTAATTATTAGAAAATTTTTTTTTTTGTATTGAACCTAAAATCTGCTGCTCTGAAAGTTTTGCCCTTTTGTTCCAAGCAGAGTCAGCTGAATCCCTGTTTCATTAACAGTCCTTCAAATGCATGAAGAAAGATCTTAATTCCAACTCCCTCTCCCATGTCCAAGTCTTCCCCTTGGCAAGTTAGAAAGCATCAGTTCCTTCAATTCTTATATGGCACAGATTTCAGTATCACCCTGGTTGCCCTCCTCTGAATGGATTAAACCCAGTGAATGTGGCCCTCAGAAAAGAACATCATTCTCTAGATCTGCCTGACCAGGGCATGGAAGAGCTGGGCTATCTCTTTCTTATTGGGGGCACTGAATTTATTAAAATGTAGCCTAAATTTCAGTTAGGTTTTTGGTTTTCTTTGAAACAATATTGATTTATATTCATGGTCAATCCATTAAAACCCACAGAGCTCTCCTTTCCCCAAGACTTGTCTAGTATTACCTTTTGCATATTACATTTGTGCAGTTGATTTTTTAAAATTAAGGTGTAGGGTTTTACGTTACCCTCTATTAAATTTTGTCCATCCAAGAATCAAATAATTGAAATTTTAATATATTACATTTGACTCCTTATCCTACCCTATCTAAAAAAAACCTTTTTTTCTTTTCTTATTTTAGAATAACGTGCCACAAGAAACAACTAGCATCACCACAACCACCACCACAAAAGTTAGCTTTTGTATAAGGTCTGCAAAATATTTTTAAAACTCAAGCATTTATTAAGCACCTATTGGGTGGTGTGCCAGGCATGATGCTAAGTGCTGAGAATAGAAAGAAGAACAAAAGACAGTCCCTGATCTTAAAAAGCTCACAATCTAATGTGGGAGACAATATGAAACCATTATGTGCAAAGAAGATATACGTGTGTGTATGTATACACACACATATATAAATGTACACATATGTGTATGTACATCTATATATGACAAGTTGAGCATAGTTTCAGTCAAACAATAAACATTTATTAAGTACTTAATGTTTGCCAGGTACTATGTCAAGCACTATGGATATCAAAAGAGGTCAAACAAGTCCTTGTCCTCAAGGAGTTAATAACTTAGAGGGACTAAGAGCTGGGAAATCAATCAGTTAGTCAGTATTTATTAAGTGCCTAATAGATGCCAGGCATTGTGCTAAGTGCTGAGGCTACAAAAAGAGGAAAAAGACAGTCCAAATCTTCAAAGAACTTACCACCTAATATGGAAGACAACATGCAAACAAATGCATAACAAAGTAAGCTATATTTAAGTTAAGTGGGGAATAATTAGGAGAGGAAAGGCTTCTTGCAGAAGGTGTCATCATATACTTAACATTCATCATTTCATTTGATTCTTACAACAAGCCTGTGAGGTGGGTACAATGATTTCACCCATTTTATAGATGAGGAAGCACAGATTGAGAAAGGTTAAGGCACTGCAGGTCACACAGCTAGGAAGTGTCTCAGGCAGAATTCACACTCTGGTCTCCCTGACTCCAAGTCCAACATTTTATTCATTGGATAATCTTGCTGCCCATCTTAATTAGTGTCTGTTGAACTGAATTGAGTGTTTAGTCCTATAAACACAACTTAAGTAGGAAATCTATTGTTCTAAATGAGTTATCTCAAACTCCCTTTATTTCTAGTAGTCTTAAGTAGCTGCCTGGACACAAAAGCACTAGGAAGTAGAGATTAAAATAACACATTTTAGCTGTCAGCTGATGGCTTCTGTGCACTCAGCAGTGTAATGTGGTAATGGGGGTTCTGTTAAAAAGCCATTCTTCTACACACAAAGAAAAATGACTCCCTTATAATGTGTTCAGTAGCAATGATTACATGTTGTATTATGGCTCTACCTGGCAGGGGAGAGGAGACTCAAAGTACTGACTTGAGTGTTCTGGCCTCTGATTGAAAGAGCTTAATAAATAGCCAGATTTCTATCACCTTTGGTCAACTGGGCGTTAAGTCGCAGATGGTGCTTCTCTCTCAATTCCAGCTACCTTCCTTTACACAGCATACATTCTGTTTAGCCCAGAGGAACATTTCAAAGAATGGGTGCTAAAGGGATCGTCAGAGACCGCAGGATTTAGAGCTAGGAGGGGCATTAGGAATTATCTCTTCCAAATCCTTCACTTACCTTACCTATCAGTAAGGAAAATGAAATTCAGAGAGGGCAAGAGACTTGCACCAAGTCACACAGGAAAGAAGTGGCAAAGATAAGACTCAGTGACAGGCAGCTAGGTGACATTGTGGATAGGACAGAGTGCTGAGCCTGGATTCAGGAAGACTTGAACTCAAATCTGGCCTCGGATATTTACTAGCAGGATGATCCTGGGCAAGTCAGTTAACCTCTGTCTTCCTCAGTTTCCTCACTTGTAAAATGGAAATAGCACCAATATTACAAAATTTTTGGATTTTTTTTTTGAGAATGAAATGAGATCGTATTTGTAAAGTACTTAGAACAGTGTTAGCATATAGTGGGTGTTTAATAATTCCTTCCTTCCTTCCTTCCTTCCTTCCTTCCTTCCTTCCTTCCTTCCTTCCTTCCTTCCTTCCTTCCTTCCTTCCTTCCTTCCTTCCTTCCTTCCTTCCTTCCTTCCTTCCTTCCTTCCTTCCTTCCTTCCTTCCTTCCTTCCTTCCTTCCTTCCTTCCTTCCTTCCTTCCTTCCTTCCTTCCTTCCTTCCTTCCTTCTTTATAAATTCTTCTTCCCTCTACCCCCTCTCCCAAAAAACCCCAAACCCAGCTCTCAAAGGAGTCCAGTATTCTTTCTATGACACATTTTTTTGTTTGTATTTTTTTTTAACTTTGGTTTCCCTGACCAGTCTAGGCTGCTGGTGTAATGTTTTCTTATGGGCCTGATTCTACTCTAATGGGCTAGGGAGATTTGACCTGCTGTGTTTCTGACTTGATCCTATTCACACCCCCAACCCCAATTCTCCCACCCCCAACCCAGCCTGGTGGCTTCTTCCTCCCATGCAAATGATGAACTTAATAAAGACACTTGATTGGCTTAGCCTGCAGTATCTCAGAACTATGGAGCTCAAGAGCTCCACCAGCCTCAGCCTCTGCAATAGCAGGTACCACAAGTGTATTCTCCACATCTGCCCTTTTCTTTGACACTGTTCAAGTGAAAGCAAACCTCCAAAGCAAGATCTGCTTCTCTATAAGATGAGGGGTTTGAACTAATAGTAATAGTGGCACTTCATTTTCTTGCCCTGCAAAGTACAAGTATCATTAAGGGCAACCAAGTGTTGCACTGGATAGAGCACTGGGTCTGGAATCAGGAAGACCTGAGTTAAAGTCTAATCTCTGGTATATCATTTAACATTTATCACCCTCTAGTTCTCCATCTGTAAAATGGGGTTAATAGTAGCACTTATTTCCCCAGCTTGTTGGGAGGACTAAATGAGATAACCTTCATAAGGTGCTTTGCAAGTCTTCAAAAGCTACATGAATGCTAGCTATTATTAATAATAATGATTTTTTAAAATAACTCTTTATGTTGGCAAAGTGCTTTATACACAATCTGTTGTATCCTCACAACTCCATGAACCTTGTGAGATTATCATGCCCATTTTACAGATAAGAAAAACGAGACCCAGACAGGTTAAATGACTTACTCTTTGTCACATAAATAGTAAGTGCCAGAAGTGGAAGATGAACCTGGTTTTGCCATGATTCTCAGTCTTGTCACAAAATCATATGCCTCTGGGTAAGGGGCTATATATGCTATTTTTTAGTGTTTTTCAAGGCTGGATATTCTACTGCCTGCTTTCAGTTTTTAATCCCATCTACAACCGAGAAGTTTTTGGTTATTTCCAACTGGACTTGGCTGTTGCAATTTATGTTCAGTTACTTGAAATCTAAAAAGTGATTTAATTTTTTTTCTCCTAGTTCTTGAGAGGAACTGAGGAATAAGCTTTAGAAAGATGGGAGGTTACTGAAACAAGAGGGAATGAAAAGGACATCTAACACAGCCCACCGAGCTACTTGAGGGCAGGGGTTATAGGTTTTTTCCCATATCCTAGGTGCTTAGCACAGTGAGTGGAATTTAGTAAGCATATTATTAATGTTTGTTAATGATGATGGTGATCCCTTAGTACTCAGAATTATGCTCTGCCTATCATAGATACTGAATAACACAGATGATGATCTCGTGGGAAAGAGTTGTTAAATCAGCCTCTATCTCTAAATAATTTCAGTACCAATAATGTTCTTAAATTATACAGAATTATGATTTATCCATAATTTTTGCTTACTCTTCCCCTAACTCTCTTCACTCTCATTGTAACATTTTTAGATGAGAAAGATCAACACTGAAAACAAATGGAGTCTATTATGAGAAATTTAATTTTGATCTCTACCATATATTTTATATTTATACACATATATACCTACATACATATATGTGTATGCATATATATATTATTCCTAAAGTAAGTGCACTAAGTGATTAAATACATATATGTACATTTATCATTGTTAAATATGTATAAATACATATATCAATATGAATTAAATATATAATATATTTAAGAGATTAAATACATATGTGCATATACACACATATGTGTGTATTAATAATAATAATATATGTATACAGATACTTTTTCTCAACAACAATTCTGATTCTATTTCCCACTCCTATATCTTTAGGACCATTTACAGATAAGAAAAATGAGACCCAGAAGTGGAACATGAACATACTTTTCCCTTGGTTCTCAGTCAACACACAGAAAAAGAACTCCACTGTTCAGTGGCAGATTTAATTGAGATCTGAATGAGATCTCCATAGGATTTATCCTTCTATTTTCATGTAAATATTAATTCCAGTAAGTGGAATGAACTCAAATGATGACTTAGATTCACTCCACCAATGAGGGCTGCAATTGTTAAATGAGGATATGTTACTCCAAAAGATAGCACAGAGATTAATTCCTGACTCCAACTCGGTATAATCAGTCAAGAAATGTTTTCTTAAGCTTGTTAACTTTAAAACAAATGGCCTTTTATTTTTCTTTTTAATTAAGTGATCCTTCTACGCCCCAGTAGAAAATGAGTATAAATCTTGTACTTTACTAAAAACTTATGCAAAAGGAACTCTTGGACCTGATCAATAAAGCATTATAAGATGTACATGTGTTCATGTGTGTGCGTGTGTATTAATCTCACAAAAGTTTTTTTAAATTATGAATGTTTTCCAAATATCTGATAAAAGAAGTCAGACAAGCAAAGCAAAACAGAAGATTGATGAAGCTCCTTCCAAGTTGCTGTTTCCATAGAGCTCTATGAACCATCCCATCAGTGCTAACAATTCTCCTTTGGCTTTTCCTTAGATGCCTTAAAGTAAGAAAAATATTTTTTTCTGAATGAAAAATTTTAATATTGTAGTTACAGCTCAACAACTCATTTCTCCTCCCTTTTCTTGCTTGTCTTTTCCCCTCTTTAGCTTTCTCTTTCTTTTTTCCCTTTAGCTCTCCCTTTCCCCTCATATCTGTTTACACAACCCTGAGATGATAATTTTCCAGCTCTTTTATTTTTCCCCTGCTTCATTCACAAAAGCTCCATACTTAATGGTAATTCAACAGGACATTACAGAATCGTTGAGTTGGAAGGGATTTTAGCTGTCAGTTAGTCTAGAAACTTCTTTCCTGGCTATCCTCACCTTCTGGCTGCCCTTTTTCTCATATTCCTTGACACAGTGGAATAAGAATAGAATTTATTGTGTTCCTTAATCCCCACCGCCATTTTGAAGATCCTTACTCTGCCGGTCAACATCCTCTCCTATGTTGAAGTTCACTCCAACAGTGTATACCATCTGGTCCAGATCCTTGTTGGCATTATCTACTGGCTTCCAGGCTACTCCTTTCTTCCCCATTTCCCCAGCCCTTCCTTTCTCAAGGAGATGACTATTTGTCTCAGACTCTCTCTTCAAACCAACACCTCTTTCCTTTTTACTTGGGTACAACAATATATGGGTAGTAAGGTAGTTCAGTGGCACCAAGTTTGGATCTAGGAATATCTGAGTTCAAATCCAGCCTCAGATACTAGCTTTGTGACCATGAGTAAGTCACTTAACTGCTATTTGCCTCATCTGTAAAATAAGGACATTCTGGAGAATGAAATGGCAAATAACTCTATTATATTTGCCAAGAATATTCCATGGACAAAGTCCAAGGGGCCATGTAAAATCATACTATCTATCTGTCTGTCTGTCTATCTATCTATCTATCTATCTATCTATCTATCTATCTATCTATCTATCTATCTATCTATCTATCTATCTATCCATCTACCTACCTACCTACCTACCTACCTACCTACCTACCTATCTACCTATCTATCTAGCAAATATATATTTTTATGAACCCTCAAACATCCAGGTCTCTCAGTTCACCAACTTCTTTAACTTCCACAATCTATAGCTTTGACTTATATCTCAGGCTACTTCCAGGAATGCCATACCCCTGACAATTACCTATAAATGTTTAGCCTCCATGATATTGAACTTTGAAATGATCATCTCTGATCATAATCTCGAAACTTTCTATTTCTTCCTCTGCCTCACTCCTCTAAAACCTATTCTTATCCTCGACCTCCAGCTCATCTTTTCTTCTCTATTGCCCCAGTCCAGCTGGCTTTCCTTTCCTTTCTCAACATTGTGACTACATAATAAAAACATTATCATCTACCCTTGATTCCTTTGTTCTACCATCTTCCATGTCATTCTAGTCCTGGATCACCTCCAACATCTACTTTATCTACCCTCTACCTTGTATACTAGATCCCATCCCATCCTATCTTGTGCCATTCCATGCCATTGTACATCTTCCAGAAGAGAACTCCATCATTTATGGCCTCTCATTTTTAATCTAGCTTTACCTTCAAAATGTTCAGATTTACCCTAATCTTAAAAAAGTCTTCATCTTACTTTGCCATTACTTCAAATATTACCTTCCCCCCACCCAAAGGCAAACTCCCAGAAATAACTCTTTACATTTACTACCTCCACTTCCTCATTACCTCTCACATCCTAATCCTTTCTACTTTCCAACTTTACTACTCAACAACAAAAACTGTTCTCTTCAAGATTATGAATGCTCTCTCAACTTATGAATCCAATAGTCTTTTTTTTTATCAGTTCTGATCCTGCTTGACTTCTCTGCTACCTTTGACATTGTTCCAAACCTCCTTCTGGACCCCACCCTTGACTTCTGTCAAACTGCTCACTTTTTGTATTCCTCTCACCAGTAAGTCTTCCCCCTGCTCCATTTCCCCCTTGTTGGATAGTTACTAATTTCCTTTCCCCTTTGCATGGGTTTTACCTAGGACTCTGTTCTAGTATCTTTTTTCTTCACTCTCTACACTTGATCTCTTGGAAATGGCCTAACTTTTCATAGATAAAAATATCTTTCTAAGTCAGAAGCGCCGATATCTTTTCATATACATACATACAAAAATACAGACATACACACATATGTATACATGCATACCTACACACAGGTGTATGTATGTAGTCAAGCAACAATGATTTACTGCTGGATTTTTTTCTTCGATATCTCACTGATATCTAAAATGCATTATATCCAAATATGTAATATATCCACAAGGTAACCAGTTAGATTCCTCTAAACCTACATTTCCCTTGTACTTTGATATTTCTATTGAGAATGTAGCCATTCTTTTAAACAACCAGGTTTATAACCTTGCAGTCATCCTTGACTACCTCAATACAAGCAGCTGTCAAGTCTTGTCCTTTCTTGTACCATAACATTTCTTGTACCTTACTCCTTAAAAATAGTAAGAGCTAGTATTTCTATATCACTTTAAAGTTTACAAAGCTATTCACTAATATTACCTTATTTAACCTCATAACAACTCTGTAGGGTAGACATTATTAGTATGATCACTATTTTGCAGTAGAGAAAATTGCGGAAGACAGAGGTTAAGTGACTTATCCAGGTCATTCTTATAGTAAATATCTCAGGCTTACTTAGGAAGACTCAGGTCATCCTAACTACCTACACTTTAGCCATTGCCCTCATCATCTCTCATATGTATTCTTCTAATAGCCTCCTATTTGGTCTGCTTGCTTTGTCGTGGCATTCTATCCTCTATATAACTGCCAAGATAATCTAAAAAATATATACACACATATACATGTACATACATATATATACATGTACATGTATACACATACATACACATGTACATAACTAATAAATTTAGATCAGACAAGGAACTTAGAAGTCACTGAGTTCAACTCTCTCACTTCATAGATAATGAAATTATGGCATAGAGATTAAGTGAACAACTTAGTCACACAGTGAGGTAGGATTTGAACTCAGGTCTTCTTGGCTCCCAGTCCAGCAGCCTATCCAATATGTCATGCTGCCACTTCTAAATCACAGGACTGATTATGCCATTTTCCTACTCAAAAATTTCCAGTGGCTCCGTGCCATTTCTGGTTTAACATAAAACTTTCAGCTTGGCATTTAAGGCCTCTGTAAGCTGGCTTCAACCTAACTTCGTAGCCTAATATAATTTTGTCCCCCTTTCCACATTCCAGTCAAAAGGGATTTGCAACTGTTTCGTTAATTCCATCCTCCATTTCCCATTTCCCTACCTCTGCACAATGTGTATCTCACGTCCAGCATGAATGCCTTCTTCATTTCTCCCTCTGAGTCCTCCCCTTGCTTCAGGGCTCAACTAAGCTGCCATCTATTCTGTGAAACCTTTCACAATTTTCCCATTATTTAATGCTCATTCTCTCCTGGATATTCCTTGTACAATACTTATTTTTGTAGATGTTGTAGCTCCCTAGTACAGGGGATTCTAAACATTTTGAGGTCATGATCTCCTTTGGCAGTCTAGTGAAGCCCACAGATCTATCCTCAAAATAATGTTGTCAAGTGCATAAAATAAAATACATAAGGTCATAAAACCAAGAATATTAATACACAGTGTGCAAATCTTTTCAAACTTCAAGTTAAGATTAAGAATAGCTGCCCGGGTAGAATGTAAGCTCCTTGAAGGCAAGAATGATTTCATTTTTGTCTCTGTGTCCCCAGTTTTTAGCACAGTGATTGGAATACAATAGGAATGTAATAAATATTTGCTTAATTGATTCCACTCAAACCTAGAATCACAGAATTACAAAATAACACAATCTCAGAAGTTAGAAAGTGATTTCAAAGGTCATCTAACCTAACCCATACCTGAAAACAAAGTCTTCTGTCATATCTTTGATAAGAAGTCATCCAGCCTCTTTGGGCATAATTCCAGCTTGCTCTTCAAAGGTTGGGTCAGTTCACAACTCCACCAACAATGAATAGGGATGGGTAGCTAACTACCTTGTGAGGAAACCCATTCTACTTTTGGATTCTGCCATAAATAACTAATTCCCTAGCCCTACTGAGATTGGTCCATTCAAAGATAGAATTTCAAGATGCAACGTTTTTTCAAACACTAAGCATCTATCCAACAGTTACGAGTAAATTAATAAGAAGAATCTCCACTACTAATTTTAATTTGTCAAAAACCCGCCTTTGGGTTTGTGAGTAGTATGTACATCTGAGCATCAAGGCCTCATAAGATGTATCTGTCTGCACTTCATCTGAGTAGCCCCGCTGTGCTCAGTATTGTGGAGTTCCCTCAGAATGGGAGCTCTGGGATGCTTTGCTTACCCCTCCAGAGAGATGGCTCGCTGCAGAGTCATTGAGGGCTGACGAGTCGTGGTGCTGTGCTGAGAATGACTGTATGGAAAAAGAAAGGAGGGTGAAACCCACAAAAAAAATCTGACTAAAGTGTCTTTACACATTCTACTATTTTCTACTGTTACCATAAATGAAAGGGGGAGAACTTCACATAACAAAATATCCACCAATATTTCTCTAGAACATTTTAAGGGCTATACAGTGCTTTAAGGTTTCTAGAACATTTTCCTCACATCCACCCTGTGAGGTATGTAGCAGAAGCATTATTAGTTCAATTCAATTTAGGGGCACAAATTTAAAGCTGGAAGGGACCCTAGGGAACCCTTCCCTCATTTTACTGATGGAAAAATAGAAGCCCCAGGAGGGGAAGATAACTGACCAAAGTCACAAAGCTACCAAGCATCTCAGTGGGGGTTCTAGCCCATGTTTCTCAACTCTAACTCTAAACACTCTATGATGCTGTAAGGACAGCTAGAGGGCCCAGCAGACAGAGTGCCAGGCCTGGAGTCAGAAGGACCTGTGTTCAAATCTGATCTCAGACACTTACTAACTGTGTGACCCTGGGCAAATCAGGTAGCTCTGTTTGCCTCAGTTTCCTTATCTGCAAAGTGAATTTGAGAAAGAAATGGTATCTTTGCCAAGAAAGCTCCTAGTGAGGTCATGAAGAGACAGATATGATTAAAAAATGATTCAAAATGATACAGTAACAAGTACCACCAGTTATTTCTGTGCAGCTAATCAAATACAGTTTCATCCTTCTCATTTCACTAGTGACAGTGCGACCATAAAATGTCGAGATGGAAGAGGCCTTAAAAGACATGCTTACTAACCACCATTTTACAGACAAAGGAACTGAGGTTCAAAAGAGCAAGTATTTATATCCATGTCAACTGATGCCTAATTACCTTAATGGAATATTTTCTTGGATAATTCTCTTAATTTTTGCACAAAATTTGATAAGAATATCATCCAAAGATGAAGCATGAAATTGTATATAAACATGTACAACGATGAATTCAGAAAATTATGGCATAAAAAAACCTTATTGTAGATTGAGAGTGACTCTGAGGCATGGTAAGCTGTACCAGAGATACGAAAGTTTTAAAAGCTGCTACAGAGCTTAAAAAAATTAACTATAAGCTAGATGATGGACTGCTGTTTCTGTACCATTTGCTGGACCACTGATGAAAAGCTCATGATCAGAAGTTGAAATTTGAGTCAGTAGAGGGAGTTTCCACTCCATTGATAAAAGTACATATCTTTTAAACATCAATGAAAAGATATGATCTGCAAAGTGAGGAGAATGAAGCTATGTCTCATTAGAGCCAAAGACCTTTAGAGAAAATGATTTCTGCAGAAACTACTGGGAATGCTTATTATAGCATGGTAAAAACAATGCAACAGATCATATAATATCACAAGATAACATTTTACTATTTGTGAGCTAAAAGCTTAAACAAGTAGCTGGTGAAGCACTTCCTTCACTCTCCCATCCAAACTCAAGAAATCTCTTCTGCACTGTATCTGGTTGACAAATAGTTACCTAGCCTTTGTTATAGAAGGGGAGGTTGTAAGAGAGGCTGGATGATGAGGAAGATAAGGTCAATGCTCAATCAGACCAGACCTGGCTTCAAATCTCATCTCTGAAATATAAGCAAGAGCCTTAACCACACTGACCCTTTCTTTTTTCATCTGTAAAATGGGCAAAATAAATAAGACATCATACATACTTGACAACGATTACTCTGAGAATCAATATAAGATATTGAATGTAAAGTCTTTAAAGTGCTATATAAATGCTTGTTATTAACAAGGTAGTTTATTTTATTGTTGGATAAGAATAGATCCTATGTATGTTTTTTCTAACCATCCATTTGAGTTCTGCCAGGATGACATGCTAGGTTGTAAACCTCTTGAGGGCAGAGACAACATCCACTTATTTTTTTGGTATCTTCCACAGTACCTAATGTGGTACTTTGTCCACAGTGGGCAGTCAATAAGTGTTAATAGTTTGAATTCCTCTATCAGTTATAATTAATAATTAGTGTGATGCACTGTGTATTGTCAATCAATCAATAATTATTTATAAGTACTTTCTATGTGCCAAACACAGGGCTATGCTCTAAGGATACAGAGAAGAAGGAAAAACAGTCCCTGTCTCCTGGGAGCTCACATTTTAATAGGTGAGACAACACATAAGTATATAAAGGACATATAGAGTAGATGGAAGGTTACTGTTGCTTTCCTTCATTCCTGAAGAGGACCATGGCTTCAGGAAGGTGATGTCATGACTTGTAAGCGACTTGGATTTAAGTGAGGCAGAGCTGTGCAAAGTCACCAACCTCACTCTTTCCTCTGGAGTCATTTTGGTCCAGTGGCAAGACATAGATCAGGATGACTGAAATGGCCCTGGATACAATGGGAGACCTTGGTCTTTTTAGGTCAAGTAAGGTCTTTCTCAGGTCTCAGTTTGTCTGAGGCAATGCCTATTCAGTGATTAAAACTTGGTAAACATGAGGCAAAGAATGGACTCTAACCTATTCCCCCTCCCAAAAAATCAATCTGGGAGAGGAAGACCCTCAGGATTTCTAGCCAAAACAGAAGCATTTGCTATTTACACTCATTTTGAGCTATCAGAAGCCAAACGATGAACCAGTAAGACTCGGACCTAGTGTTAGCCAATCAATGAGAGCCAGAGTGATTTGAATTTTAAGGCATGGTCCATAAAAAGGAAATCTAGTCTGTAAACCTCAAGATATCTTGCTAGGTTTTAGTGATCAAGATGGAAAGTAACCTTAAAGGGGAAAGGATTATGAGATATTTCTTCCTTAAAACAATCATTATTTAAACAAGTTTAATCAGTTAATACTATATGTGCCATAGGGGCATCTAGGAGACAAAGTGAATAGAGAAATGGTCCAGAAGTCAGGAGGATCTGAGGCCAAATCTGGCCCCAGACACTTGACACTTACTAGGTGTGTGACATCTCCAGTTATCCTGATGAATATCTGGTCACTGGATTCAGATGACTCTGGAGAAGAAGTGAGGCTGGTGACCTGCACAACCCTCCCTCACTCAAAAAACGAAGTCAAGTGCAAGTCATGTCACCATTTCTCTGATGGCATGGTCATCTTCGGCAATGAAGGATGAACACACACACCCTTGGGCAAGTCACTTAACCCCTGATTACCTCATCTCCCCACTCCAAAAAAAAAATACTGCATATTCCACAAAAGATATCATTGCTGAAGATGAAATAAATGTGCTTAAGAATATCCTATTCTTAGTGTAAGGACTATATATTAACTAACATAATTTTTTTTTCTAAAATGAGACCCAGAGATCAATGATTTATGATGATCTCTTTTTCATTTCCCATAACTGCTTTGCATCTTTCTGATCCACTGAACAGGTATTGTTTTGTATAATGATTTTCTATTTGTGCCTTTTCCCTTTACCAGATTACAAACCACATGAGTTGACACTAGGAAGCAAAGTGGATAGAGCATTAGGAGTGGAGTCAGGAATCCTCATCTTCCTGAGTTCAAATCTGGCCTCAGACTTAACCTTGTTTGCCTCAGTTTCCTTCTCTGTAAAATGAATGGGGAAAGGAAATGACAAACTACTCCAGTATCATTGCCAGGAAAACCTCAAATGGGGCCATGAAGAGACAGACTACTGAAACGAGTAAACTACAATAGACTCCATGAGGGCAAGGACTATGTTTTATTTAACTTTTCTCTCTCCTCCATTTTCCTTTGCCCCGGGTCCCATCCGGTGCTCTGCACATAGTGGCCATCAGATTTAAAAAAGTGTTCACTAAATGAAAACTAAAGGAAGGTTCCCAGCATATGAGATGAACTCTATGTAATGGTAAGTTTTTGGACTCTACAAGAGGTGAACAGGATAGGTAAGGCATGAGTGGGCTTAATTCTGTCTCACTGGAGAGAATACCTTCAGTAATGAAGCCCCGGAGCCAATGGAGTTCTGGAATATGACTGAATGGATTACTACAGAATTTGGATTTGTTTCACCAGTATTTTCCAGGCACACTTAATAAATACACTAATAGCAATTTACTCAAATCTAAATTATAGAAAGATTATATTTTTAAAATGGTCAATTACATTCATTATATGAAATACAAAAATGATAATTTCAAAAGGATATGTCAAATTTTCATACTCCATATACAAAATTAACCCATTATTTTATTATACAAATTATTCTTTAGGAGTAAACTTAGAGTCCTACAATATGAAATTTCAATGGTGGTACTTTTATTATCAAATCTTCTAGAGACCCCAAAGTATTGTTTTTAAGCACAGGTAGTAAGGATGGATACAGGATGTTTCATGAGTACTCAAGAAATGCAAGTTGATTAGGATATATTTTATTATGAAAAATGTATTGGAAGAGGAGGTCTTCATTTCACTTCCAGATTTTCCGGTAACTAGCTGTGTGCCCTTGGGCAAATGTCTTTACATTTTTCCCTATCTGAAACTCAGTTTCTTACATGCAAAATGATGGTGTGGCACAAAATGGTCCTTCTGGTTCTAGTCTGCTCTGTTTATGAGAATAGAATCGTAGATTTTGAGCTGGAAGATATCTGAGAGGGCATCAAGTCCCACTGTTCCACTTGACTGATGAGGAAACTAAGATCCAGTGATTCAAGGTAATGAAGCTAGCTACAAAGCAGGGATGTGACCTGAGGTCATCTGATCCCTGATCAAGTGGTCTTCCTAAGGTATCATGCTGCCTTTCATTATATGACAATAAAAATCCCAAGAGACAGTGTTTCTGGTTATATAATAATCAATTTTTAAATTAGGCTAGCTAATAATCAATAAATTGGTGGCCAGTAGTTTCTTTTTGCAACCAAAGACAAAAAACATGGAGAGTCCAAAAGCTTCAAATAATTTGAAAGGGAAATTCCTTTAAAAACTGAAACTCAACCCTGATTGGTGGATATTTAATGAGAAATTGGGTTAGATTACAGGACTTCTTAAACATTTTTTTACTCATGACCCCTTCAGTACTTTTTAAACTATGGGTAAGTTTAAGAAGTGCTATAAGTCTTCAGCTCCTTCTACTGATAACATGGGACTTGATCATGAGACTCAGATAGCTCCAGCACTCTGGACAGGGGAATTAATCTCCAGATCACTCTAGTTGGTTTTTTTCTTCATGAGCTGGGTTACAATAAACTCTACTGGAGGGACACAAGGACAGGAACTCATTTCTTCGGAGTAAGAACTAGTCTGAATAGGATTCTATTTACTATTTTTATTCTATTTATTTTAGAAATATTTCTATTTCTCTAAACAAAAGTAAGATATTCTAGTTGACTGCAGTCCTGGGCAAGATTGAAGAGCATGTTCCTTGAAAGCTAAGACAATTTCAATCAATCATGTCCTTGAGAGACTGACCTTCACAGGAGATGGGTCTCAATAGAAAAACAGGAGAAAAGCCTGGATCCTAGCTTACTAATTGGTTATTTAATAATTGGTTATTAGTATAATAGAAAATATTAGTGATAGGTTAATAGAGAATTTATCAAAGTTTACCATGTGCCAGAGGCATGGTAATTAGAGAATAACAGAAATAGAAGGAAACATAGGAGCTCATCTCATCTAATCCTTTCTTTTCACAGATGACATTGAATGAATTTTAGAAGTATTTCCTTCAACTTTTCTATTAATGTTGTTGGACTTGCACATTTTAGCCCAAAGAGGCACTATATGGCCAGATATATGCTATGATAGGTAAGTGCCAGGGAATCGTTATCTTTAGGTACTTTACACTTGTGGACCCCTGATGTCCAGATTCTGGCCTCTATGGTTTGGTATGGTTCCAGCAGAAATGCAAGTTCTAACATGTAGGAAACACAGGCAATATATGAATCAAAAAGCCATGGGAGCCTCAGTGAGGGTAAGCTATAGTGAAAGTATTGCTATCAGCTCACACAATTGGATGGTATAGTACAACTACTGGAATTACAGAAGGGAATGAAAAGTCCAGTCTTTAAAGTGAAAATGTATACTTGAGCAAGTCCCAAAGTCACAGCAATTGTCTCCTATAATGAAGTGTTACCTGCTAACTGAGCAATGTTGACAGCCCATTCCAATAACATAACAGTCTTTTTTTTGTTCAAACCATAATGTTGGTGGATCCTGGAGATCAGTTTTTTGTCTAGTTCACTACAGGGTGAAGGCTTGAAAAAGGAAATAACATAAGCTTTCTTGTTGTGTCTAGTAATTTATTAAACCAACTGATTAGAGCACATCCAAGAGAAATTCTAACTTAGAAAATGGAAGCAGGAGTCGGAATAGGGATAAAGACCTGTTGGAGGCAACCAAAGTCACATTTGCTCTACAATCACAGGCAGTGAGGGGAATGTGAGTGCCTGGTAAAGAATGGGAGATCCCAGATAACACCTATGGGATAATTTTCATTCTTCATTACTTTTTCATGTAACCAATCAACTCCTAGAATTAAAAAGCCAGTGATGAGGAGAAATACGATGCGGGAGATATATCAATGCACAGCTGCTTAGCTCTGACATGCCATGGCAAATCATTACAGGATGGTAACCATGCAATTTGTAGACATAAACTATAAAGAATGTTGCAAAACTAAGGATTCCTTACCCCTGGTAGTCCTCTCCCAGTTGTCCTTAGTCTGCATGCCTTAGTTGCACTTGAGTCTACATGCTTTTTTGGGTTCATCTGTCACTGGGTCAAGGAGACATTTTGTCCAATTTGGGAGGATGGAGTTCTTTGGGTAGAATACCCAGGATCTCCATTTGTAGGTAGAAAAAGAGAATTGCATGGTTTTTCTGGGTTGGTTGGATTGGGAAAGGGATAAGAATATGGGAGAAGACTATAATGAAACCTAGTCCATCTAGACTTTACTACTAGAATCTATTTTTGCGAGTGTGTTCCTGAGGCTCTTGATACCCTTTGCAAATTTAGAGTGGATAGAATGCTGGACTTGGAGTCAAACTGGCCTCAGATACTTACTAGCTGTGTGACTCTAGACCTGTCATTTAACCTCTGCTTGCTTCATTTTCCTCATATGTAAAATAGGGATAATAACAGCACCTTGCAGTGTTGTGAGGATGGAATAAGATAATAGTTGTAAAAGTATTTAGCACAGTGCCTGGCACAGAGCAGATATTACATAAATGTTCATTCCATTTCCCCTCCCTTTACCTCTTGTATGAATCAGTCTTCAAAGACAAGAACAATTATTATGACAGTGCTAATCCTAAATGGAAAATCTATATTAGTATCAGCTAGGACAGATATGGTCCTGCCTTATTTTATAGATTTGATGACATACTAAATTAGATTGCCATGGACACATGTCCGGGGGTTATTTTAAAAGACTAGGGGAAGAGAAGGTGTCTTTCTAATAAAAGCCCTATTCGCTTTCTATTCATTTAAGTACAGAAAAAATAGAGAGAACCAAAAAGGTTAATTTTCAATAATTCTCTTATCTTCAAAATGAACAAAAAGATCCCAAACTGCTGTCTGTGGTAATGGTATTTGCTGAGTGATATCTGGCACACTTGCCCTGTTAAATTAAAAATGATCTTTGAGTATAAGTATTTAAATCACAGTATTAAGCACAAGATGTAAAGAACATAACTATTTTTGATGGATGACTTTTTAATTTCCTCATTCTTTGGAGGAATGAGAGCCAGGATAAGTGGTCCTTATTGCATATCGTAATGTTAGATGGTTCTGTCTCAAAGGAGAATTTCAGAAAGGGGTTCTATTATGGTCCTTCATTAACTAATAGAGTGTGCTTATTTAATTTGATTCCTAACAACCAACCTAATTTGGGAAAAGCTTCTCTGGCTGCACAAAATTCTAGACAATTAAACAATTTTTCTTGAGTGCTTTTGGAGCTCATTTTACCAGGCATCCAGTATTAGGTTTATCATTGAACATGGAGTCAGGAAGATGGGTTCAAATTTTGTCTTGGCCTTTTACCATCTGTGTGACCCTGGGTAAATCACTGAAACTTTCTAAGTCCTAGTGCATCATCTATGAAATGAGGGGATTGAATTAAATGGCTTCTATGGTAATTTCCAACTCTAAATCTATGATCCTATTACATAGATAGTTCCCTCAAGCTCATTGAATATGTGCGAAGTATGGTGGCACAGTGGATAGAGTGCCAGACCTGAAATCAGCAAGACCCATGTTGTTGAGTTTAAATACAGCCTTGTACATGTTCTAGCTGTGTGACCCTGGATAAGTCGCTTAACCCTGTTTGCCTCAGTTTCCTCATATGTGTAATGAGCCGCACAAGGAAATGACAAACCACTCTAGGATCTTCCCCCAAAAAAACCCAAATGGAGTCATGAAGAATCAGATACAACTGAAAAATGACTAAACAACAACGACACATAGCAAATGCACAGAAGAAGATAGACCACACGATATGATGGAAAATAGGAAAGTAGAATCAGAAGACCTGGGTTCAAGTCCCAGCTATGCCACTTGGGCAAATCATCTAACTTTTATGAGCCTCAGTTTCTTCATTTGTAAAACAGAAATTAACAATATTTTACTTTTGCACAGAGTTGTAGTCAGGATGAAATGACATAACCCATGTAAAATACTTCATAAATGCTAAAGTATTACTAAATGTGAATGAATGAATGAAGTACTTTTTAAGCCCTTACTATGTGCTAAGCTCTGGGGATACAAATAAAGAAGTAAGAGAGTCCTTGCTCTCGTTCTGATGTAGGAAACAACACACATGGAGGGTTTCAGCTGTGAGCTGGGTAGAAAGCAGTTGGAAAAGAATTCAAGGAGGGGGAGGAGGAAGAAGTGTGGTTGCCTTCATTTCTTCATCATGGTGGCCATTATTGTCTCTACCCACAGCTGCTTCCTCATCATTTCAATCATCTTTATCCTCTGCATTCAATATTTCAAAGAACTATTATTTCACCGAGTGCATGCCCTCCACTAATGCAGACCATATTGTATTTGGCATCTTAGCAAATGACCTTTCAGAGTTTCTATGGCTATGAAAAGTTATCATCCTACGGCCAAGCTGGTGATGAGCGTCTCCAAACTTAGCTGGGATAGTTCTCATATTAGAGACATTGCTCCCAAATCCAAAACCATATTCAGACCCTTTCCAGGACAACAGAGGAACTTAGCAATGCTGGCCATCCCCCACAACTACCTATAAGAAACAAGGGTCACCACTAAACAAGATAGCACTTCAGAGCAGATTTTAATGTCAGTCAGTCAATAAGCATTTATTAAATTCCTACTGAGTGCACTGTATTAAGGGCTGGGGACACAAAGAATGACAAAAGGCAGTATCCACTCTCAAGGAGCTCACAATTTGGTGGAGATTTTGTTAACAATTACTCAAATTATATATATACATATATATACATATATATACATACACATATGTATATATACATACACACGCATATATGTACATATATGTAGGGATGTGTGTATGTATATATGTATGTGTGAATAAATTAAAATAGGAAAAGGGATTGAACCAATGACTTCACCGGAAACTTCAGATGAGGAAACTTCCTCTACCAATTCATGTAGGCACCTTCTCTCCATCTTACAGTCATAGAAAGGGCTGAGAAATTTAATAACTCACCCAGGGTCACACAAACCATATTTGGCAGAACTAAATAAAATGGAGTAGTTTTACTGAACTAAAATCTTCCTGCCTATGAAGCCACTCTTTATCCATTAAGCCATGGAACACAATATAAAAATATTACATATATGTGACATATATCTATGTATATATATATAGTATGATATATAATCTATATCTATCATCCATCCATCTATCCATCCATCCATCCATCCACCTATCCACCTATCCACCTATCCATCTATCCATCCATCCATCCATCCATCCATCCATCCATCCATCCATCCATCCATCCATCCATCTATCTATCTATCTATCTATCTATCTATCTATCTATCTATCTATCTATCTATCTATCTATCACAGCCCTAGGGAGTTACCAGAGGAAGTGAGAAAAGAAGTTATTTGTTTTAGGGTTATACAGCATCTATCTATCAGAATCTGAATATAAACTCAGGTCTTTCTGACTCCAAGTCTATCCACTATACCATGTTTGAAAATGAAGAAAATGTCCTTTTTTTTACGAAGTGCTTTCAAGCCCCACACTAATATTTGCACAAAAGTGCAGTTTAATGGCACACCTCTCCCTTTAGGACCAAGAGGTGGGTCATCATACATTGTCTGTACTGCCTTTCAATTCCAAGCCTGAATTTTCTGCATCTTCACAGTTATGTAAATGAGTTTCCTAAAGTAATCTTCAGTTGGGGATGAAAAATACATTATAATCAGCTCCCTCTGCAAGCAGCTGTACCAGCATGAGATCAGTTCAGCCCCTGGAGATTGATTATCTTTTTAAGTTAACTCGAAGTGTATCACCCTTAGCTCCTAGGAACTAAGCCCCTCCAAAATGAAAATGTCAGGAATTGCAAAAGCCACCTTGCAGAAACATCAAGGCAATGATGCACCATGGAATAGTGGAAATAGCATCAGACTTGAAGAATTGGAACCTTGGTTCGAATTCCACATCTTAGACCTTCCTCTTCTTAGACTTGTGAGGAAGTAACTTCACCTCTCAACATCTCAGTTTTCTCATCTGTAAAATAGGGTTGACAGTACTTGAGATATTTAATTTACAATGTTTCTGTGGGAAAAATGTTTTTTTAAACCTCAAAGTGCCATAGAAATAATAGCAATTATTATTATTGCTGCTATTAACCAGTCAGTCTTTGTGCTGGGAAAGTATCATGATTACCAACTCTATATTGCGATTTGTATCTATACTAGTAACTCTACCAAGATGTACGTGGAGAGTGACGAGGGGCCAAGAGGAGGAGCTAAAAGAGCTAAACTAGTCTTGCCTGGCTTGCTACAGTGTGTAGACAAAGAGAGCTTGAGGGAGCAGTATGGTCAATAGTCTGTCAAATAAATGAAAAAACCCTCTGCAATGTTCCACAAATAAATCTCTAAGCTGTGGAATTAGAATTTTAGAGCTAGATCCATAAATCTTAAAGATAGAAAAGACTTTAGAGGTCATTTAAGCCAATCCTCTCTCTATCCTTCCCTGGCCATACACAAAAAAGCAGGGAATCCTTTTTATAGCATCCCAGTACAAAATGACTAGCAGGGAATTGATGCTAAAGATAAGGAGGAAGTAAGAGAGCACCCAGCTGTCCTTGATGAATTCACATCACCTGGTCCAGATGAATTACATACTTAGGTCTTAAAAGAACTGTCAGATAGGATTGATGACCCACTGTCAGTGATATTTGAAAAATCATAGAATATGGAAGAGATATCACAAGACTAGAGAAGGACAAATATCCTGATTTCATAAAAGAAAAAGGAACAGAGTCTACAAACTATAGATCACTGACAGTGACTTCAATTCCAGGGAAAATTTGAGAACAGTTTAGATGATTGGTGAACATATGGAAAAGGAAGCAGGGATCTTAAAGAGCTACAATGGCTTCCTCATGCTAAATACATCTAATCTTATTCTATCTATCTATCTATCTATCTATCTATCTATCTATCTATCTATCCATCTCCTTATTTGACAGGATAACTAAACTAGTAAATAGGGAGAATGTGGTGGATATAGTTTACCTAGATTTCAGCAAAGTTTTTGATAAATATCATAAACCCAACCCAATATGGCAAGAGATCTCCAATGGGGTATCCCAGGGGTCTACTTGGCCATGTGCTCTATAAAGCTTTTATCAATGACTCTGATAAGGTGGTAGATGGTGTGTTGTTTGGCTTTGAAGATGACAGCAAGTTAGAAGGGACAACTGCCACAAGGGATGATGGTCAAGACCAAAAGTGTCTTGAAAGGATAAAGAATTGGGCTGAATCTAGTATGATGAAATTCAATAGGAATAAGTGTAAACTCTTACATTCAGGAAAAAAATCATATTCACAAATAAAAGCTGGATCATGTGCAGTGAGACAACAGCTGTTATGAAAAACAAAAAAAGACCTGGGAGGTTTTAGTGGACTAAAAGTTCAATACGAATCCTCAGTATAATGTGGCAACCCCAAAAAAGCTAAGTGATTTATTAATCCAACTCTTTATGACTCCATATGAGATTTTCTTGGCAAAGATACTGGATTGGTTTGACAGTTCCTTCTCCGTGGATTAAGGTAAACCAAAGCTAAGTGACTTGCCCAGGATCAAACAGCTCATGAGTATCTGAGGCTAGATTTGAAACCAGGTCTTTCTGACTCCAGGCCCAGTACTTTATCTACTAATCCACCTAAGTGCCTTGTGATTTGGGGACTGCATTAAATGAGGGCAACTTTCAGGAAGAGGGAGGTGATAATTCCACTGTACTCTGAAACACTGTATTCATTTGTGGGAACCACAGCTTCAGAAGGATATTGAAAGTTTGAACAATGTCCAAGAGAGGGAAACCACGATGCAAGAGTTCATGACATATATGGATAGATTGAGGGGAATGGGAAAGTTTAACCTGGAGAAAAGATCACTATCTTTAAGCATTTAAGGGCATTAAACGTTTTTATTTATAACCTACAGGGCAAAACCAAGAGCAATAAAGGAAAGTGCAAAAGAAGCTAATTTAGGCTTCATATTGGGGGGAAAAGGTTCCTAACAATTGGAATTGTACAAAAGTGGAATGAGTTGCCTCAAGAAGTCATAGATGACCTCTCCTTGGAGAACTTCAATAATATTGATTAAAATAAAAATAATAATAGTAACTGTAATGATAAGAGTTAGAATTCATATAGTACTTTAAAAATGCTTTATATATATACATATGTATGTATATATATATATTTAATTTGATCAGTTAAGTATGTTACAGTGAGTATTCATTTCTTGAAGAAGCTGGAATATATGTCCCCCAAGGAATCTTCCAACTCTCAAACTGTTATTTTGGATTTACAATTACTGTTAAATATTTCCAGTGATGGGGAGCTAACTATATTATGAGAAAGTCTATTCCATCATTAGGCAATTCTGTTTATCAAAAAGTTGTTTCTTATACTGAGCTGTGAGAAAATTTTAAATATTTGATCGTTTTCCTCTGCCTTTTCTTCTCCAGATTAATATATCCCCATGCCTTGTTTGTATGAGATAATTTTCAAGTTTTCACTATCCTGGTCACTTTCCTCTACATGCAACCTACTTTGTTGATACCCTTTCTAAAATGTGCCATCTAGCACAAAATCTGTGGTAGAGCATTGTCAAGTAGAGTCAAGAGTAGACCTCTTTACCTCAACCTGATATTTCTAACTAAGTAACATAATATTTTATGTTTTAGCAACCTACCACAGGTTTGGTCCATATTAAGTTTGTTGTTACACAAAACTCTGAAACACATTTTTGATTGGATTGCTACAAAGCTGCATCTCTCCCATCTTATTTTTGATTTTTGAGTATGAGATGCTGATTTGTGCTTTCTATAGGAATTAGACAACTTCTACAGTCTTTCCAACATTAAAATTCTATCACTTCATACTTATCTATGTTTAATTTCACCTATTTGGCTCATTGTACCATACCACTGAGACAATTTTGCTTTTAAAATCTGTCCTTTTTATATTTTCTGTCCTTACTAGCTTGTGCCATCAACTCATTTGGTTAGTACATCATCTTTGATCTGCAACTGATAAAACAGTAAATAAGAAGGAACTAGAGATGGAGACATACAACATTCCATAGATGCCTCCCTCTAGGTTAACTCTAGAGTCAATATCCTGTGAACCTGGTTGCTCAAACATCTTCAATTTCAACTTAAACTAATATCACCCAGTTCATATTTCTTCATTTCATGTCATAGTAAACTTGAGAGATCACTTATGATCCAATCCCTTAATTTCACAGATGACCAAACTGAGGGTCAGGAAGGTTGTCAATAATCTTTTAGAATAAGGTGAAGGGAAGTTCTATTCAGGATCTAATTTTCACAGTCAACTAGAATTGGTCGATGAGGTAGAAATAGTAGGAACCCAGGGAGGTGCAAAGTAATTGTTATATTTTAGAATTTGTCACAGGAAAATTAGGCATAGTCAAACCTGTTGTGTATTTGGAAAGAGCAGATTCAGAGCTCAAAGGGCAGGTAAGATAGACTAAAATTCTTCAGGGAAAGTAAACACAGGAGGGATAGAATATCCTTAAGACATTCAAAAAATTATGAAAGCATGAAGAAAACAAGTTTAACTGGGAAAAAAGGGAGGACTCTTTAAAGAGATGGATGGGAGTCATCAACTCTATTAATTCTAGTGAGATAAGGTGAGATGGTGAACTACTATAAGATCTTACCATCTGCCCTACTTCTATGACCTCCAGACTCTTCCACTGTTATCTGACCTACTGCAGCAATGCCTCAGATTTTGCCTTCCACTAGGCCATTGAATCCTTAGGACTTCTAGGTATTTCCATTCACCTTGTGGCTAAACTTTCTTTTGTATATTATCTGTCCCATTTATAGTGTGAACCCCTTGACAGCAGGGACTATTTGACTTTATTTCTGTCCCGAGTTATCTAGCACATATGCGAAATACTGAACCATATGATCTAAAGCAGAAAGGTGTTGGATAATAGCACATAAATAAAAACTTTTAATCTCTGATAGGGCAAAGAAAAAGAATCAAAGAAGGGATATGATTTCTGCTCAGGGTGGATGGGATAACAATTGATGGATGTTAGAGAGAAAGCACAGTTGCTCAGAGTTGTTTATTTTGCTTTTATTTTTTCCTTAAATGGAAAAATGTTTTCAATACTGGAAAGGGCAGACCAAAAAAATGTCCAATAGGGTATTGATACTTATGTGAAGGGAGCTTTTAAAAGAGCCCTTTGTTGTCCTTGATGACTTCAAGTTACTTTCCTCAGATGAACTACAGTATTCCAGGTTCTGAAAGATACTGTGCATGTGAATTGCAAATTACAGCCAGAGATGCTACTGATGTAAGGAACAGCTTTACAAGATTAGAAAAAGACAAATAACCCCATTTTCAAAAAGGAGAAGAGAATGAATTCAGCATATCAAGTGAGTTTAACTGATTCTTAGCAAAATTCTAGAAAGTTTTATTAAATGGTTGGAGAGTAAATATTTAAAAATAGTGGTAGGTACAAACATAGTTTCATTAAAAACAGACCATGCTAGACTTGCCTCATTTCCATTTATGTTGTCTTTATTATACTAGCAAGGCAATGGAAAGTGAGTGAGTTAGTTTAATTTGATTTCAGCAAAAAAAAATGGACAGTTCCCAATGTTATCCTTGTGGACAAGATGGAGAGATGTGAGCTATATTTCAATAAGATTATGTGGATTCAAATTTGGTTGAATCATTTTGACTGGATGTCAATAGGGAAGGAGATCTGTAGTAGAGTCATCCAGGGATCTATTTGGCCCGGTGATATTTGTCATTTTAATCAATGACTCTGAACAAGACATAGGTAGGATACTAAGCAGATCTGCACATGACCCCAAACTGGGAGGGAACACATAAGGTGACAAAGGCCATCTAATTCAAATAGGTCTTGATAAGCTAGACTACTGGGCCATATTGGAGACCATGAAACTACCTTTAGGTAGCTGGAAGACTATGAGAACTTGCTTGTAAGTGTAGTTATAGTTTCAGGGGTATACTCATTAGTTAGAAAAGTAATAAGAAACCCGAGCATCCTGTCCTTCAGTCTAATCTCAAATGTTATCTGTCTGGTCCAAAAGCCTGAAACGTCCAGAAGAAAATGTATTGTTTTAATATAATAGGCACATTCTTCCTTTTATTCATTTAGTATTAGATTGTTGACTGATCATTGGTCTTTTTAGGTTCTTCTACATGCACAGTCCGCTTCAGGAGGCAATAGGTATTTTAAAACATATATATATATATATATGTATACTTATATATACATATATATATATATATATATAAATAAAATAGCTATCCCACAAGGACTACTGTTCACACTGAAAGTGTTGTCTCTAAGGATAAGGCCATATGAGATTTCTTCCTGGCTAGTCCAGAGAAGATAGCTGCTAAGAAAAGTAAAACTTAAAGTGGGCTAGATTATTTTCCTGAGATTCTGGTAAGCACTCTGTAATGCACCAGTTACCTCCAGTGACTCTAGAGATCATCTGCTTCATCTTCCCTCCCCAGTTTTATGAATAGGGAAACTGAGGTCCAGATAGCTGGCATAATTTTCCTTAGGTAATGTCAGAGCCAATAGCAGAATCCAGTTTTTTTAAGTTCTACCATAGTGAAGTCTTTTTTTTAATCATGCCTTTCTTCTATTTGCTTATCCTAGTATAACCAAGCAGAACTCAAAAGTGGTATGGGGCTGGCAGGTAGGAAGAGAGGGCTCTCTTTGATGACATTTTTCTCTGCCAATAGCCGTGTCCAGTGAAATAAACTTAAGAGTATCCTCTGAGACCTTGAAAAGGTGTACACCTCTTAGTGATAGTAACAGAACATTTGTCAATGACTGTGATGGGCCATATGGAGAAAAAAAAAGCCAGGGCTAATGTTATGTAATAGTGGTTGTGTCTGTAACCTTCTGGACCTTGGACTAGATACACCAACTTGCAACCTATCCACTTTAGCCTCACCAAGGAATTCACTTGAATTAGGCCAGCCATAGAGTTCTTTTCTTTTTGTATAGGAGAAAGAGTCTAAAAAACATTCATAGAATCAAGAGTCTGGAAACATGTTGAAGTCCTGCTACTCATTATCTATGTGACCATAGGCAATTCAACTTAGGTATCCTGCACTTTTGACTTTTCACCTGTAAAACAGACAATAACATCTGTCCTTCCTACTCACAGTGTTATAAACTTAAAATGTGCTGATATATACATACATACATACATATATAAATATGTATGTATGTATAAAAGCCTCTTGAAATGTTACCCACATAACATGTTGATAATTCTTTCTCTTCTCATGATATTATTTATATATGGTAGAAACAGGGGCTGATTTTGGAGTTAGAAGACCTAAGTTCAAATCTTGTCTTTAGTACTACATGTGATGTTGGACAAGCTATTTTTTCTCCTGGGCATCAGTTCCTTGATCTTTAAAATGAGGGAATTGGGCTAGAATATAGGTTGAGAGTAGGAAGTCAGCAGCTTAGAGAATCCCAGTCGAGCTCTCCATTTTATAAATAGGGTAACCCAGACCCAGAGTAGTTAATACTACTGTGAGACCTTGGGAGATATCTCAGGGCTCTTCTAGGTCAAAGTTCTATGATTGCACATGTCACTAGGGCTTCCATGTGCTATGACAAAGCAGTGTTGTGAGGTACTTTGCTCTATTTTGTTAACATAGGCATTTTACTAGTTTGTATTACTTTACCTTTCCAGGAAGACTTGGAGAAGAAAAATGTAAATATTGGCATTTGCCAGCACATGCCCTGGACATGAGCTATATCTTCAAAGTGAAATGATGAATATTGGAACTGGTATTCTCTTAACTTGGTAGGATAGCTCCTTACTCAGAACACCCTCTTTCAATGGAGATCAGCACTTTCTCTGCAATTGATACTTTTGTATTGGCTCTGAAGATGAGGGCATACCCTCCTACCAGTGGAGTCCTACCACTGACATTTACCATTTAGGAGACCTTGGACAAATCTTTTAACCTCTCCATGCCTCAGGTTCCTCCATTCTATAATGAGGAAGTTGGACTGGATGGCTTCTAAGAGTCCTTCTTGCCCTAACTGCATGATCCTACAATGCTTTTAGGGCACTAAGCAGAGTTTGCCAGGCCAGTCTTTGTTTCTTTAATGCACCAGGGTAGGAGTCTCACAGTAGCCAGGGATCTACCAGGGCATCTTCAAGTTGGTTTCCGCTGCCTTGCCACTGAGGCAAGACTCACCTCAGTTGTGCTGGAGTGCTGCCAGGAAGAATATTCAAAGCTTAAACGAGCTAGCATGAAATCTAAAAAGTGTTCTGCCCTGCAGTTGTGAGGGCGTTTGCTCCAGAAATATTCCATCATTCTGGGAGTCATGGCATAAGCACATTACTGTAGAGCGAGCAGGGTAGCTACCTTTTGAAAGAAGGCTTAGGTTTGTTTGCCAAGGCAAAACAAAGAGCTTTGTGCTTTCCATCACTTTAGAAGATTTTAATTTAAATTAGAAATCTGCCATTATCCTCCTCCTATTTATTTTCCTTATCGATTGTGCATGTGGACACACTTCACATCCAAGTAAATTATGGCTGCCCTGCGTGGTTGACTGCACCTATTAGTCTATTAATTTCACAGAAGAAGCCTGGTCAATGGAGTAGGAGAGCCTCTGAACTTGTAATTAGTGGTTTAAACCCAGTTTAAAGCAGCGGCCTCCTAGTCATTGTCATTAAAGGACTATTATTAGGAGCTGTGAAAAGAAGGCAAACTAGTTACTGTGAATGATGGGAAGAAAAGTCATGAAATTACATCTTGGTATTGTGCACTTAGCTTTTCTCCCTGTGTGTTGTTGGTTCCATTTCCTACTCTAAGGCTTTGACCTGGGGCAACTTTAGCTAGTACAAATTAGACTGGCCCTAGGTAGACCCTAGGTAGGGTTTCACTGTTTGTTCTTCCTTCTCATACACATCGTGTATATGTATTAGAGCAGTACCAGACAAGGCCCAGACTAACAAACACAACCCCACGCACCATAATGATGATAAAAGAGGAGTCTTCAACATACGATGTGTCTTTACCAATCTTTCTGACCACCAAGGCCACCTACCACCAAATTACTTAGATACCAACATGGTTCCTATTATCTGGCAATGAACTGCTTCCCATTGTTCCTGAAATGAATTAATGAATCCTGAAATGAATTAATGAATTAAAAAGATGGCAGGAAGACAGTGGAGAAAACACTAAGTTAAACCATGAATCAATAAAGAAACTTTTATTATTCACCTACTATGGACCAAGTATTATGGCTATAAAGACAAGTGAAACAGCTTATGCTCTCATTCTGACCAGAGAGACAAGGTGTACGTATATAGACATAGAGCACTCATCGTGATTGGAGCAGGGGAATAGGTCTTTGAGGCTCATGTAGTAGGAAGGTGGTGTTAGAGCTGCAATTCAAATGAAGTGAGGGATTTAAAGATGAGGAATTATGGAAGGAGGGCATTCTAGACGTGGACACCCAATGCAAAGGCTCCAAAATGGGAGATGAATTGCCACGTGTGAGCAATGGTACCTACATTCACATTCTACCTTTGAGGGCCCCAGTCTCCAGATGTTAGGCCTGAATGAACTCTGATAATTTTGTGATGTGCCTAACATCTCTTCCAAAGACAGAAAGGCAGAGAAAACAATGTGATCAAGAACAACGTTCTTTAAGTATCTTAATGCAGGTTTTTAATGCAGTCCAGTGGAGAGGAACTGGCTGCCAGCACCAAAAACTCCTTATTTAAATGAGGCTTTGTTTTCCTTGGGGATTAATTTGACTGTAAAAAGCAACTTTTTTTTTGTTTTGTTTTAATTTCTTCATGGCTATGAACAGCTTAGTAATATTCAGCCCTGACAGGTTCTGGCCCATAGTAGTGAAATTACTAAGACACTAGGATGTTTTGCTTTTAGGTCTTAAAAGAAGATTTCCAAGGGAAAGAGAATATTTCTCCTTATTAGTGGCAGAAGACTCCTTTATCTTTGCAATAAATGATATGTTAGTTCCAGTTTCCTGTGGTTACAAATTCAGGAGAGGCCTCCAAGAACCACAGAGAGGAAACATCATATTTTAGAACACCTTTCTCTTTTCATATTTGTTAATACTTGAGGGGGAAAGGAAATAATATCTCATTGTCATGTTCAAGGACTGTGAGTACTCATTTCTCAGGGTGTTTCCCCTTATAAGACTATTGGAATATAATTCTGAGGATGATCACAGAACTTCTCCAATCCTCAATTTTCTGGTGTGTAGATGATGAGTAGGCATTGATCACCTATCACAAGATATTCAATGGACATATACTCTATACAAGAGAGTGGGCTAAGTGCTAGAGAGATCCCCCCGCCAAAAATCTGGCATAGTCTCTACCATGAATGATCTTAGAGTCTAATGGAGACAAGATACATGCAGAAAGTTATTTAGAAAGGCATAATACCTATAGCAAGTGCTTCAGGAGAGGGAAGTAATCAGGACTAAGCCTGCAGGAATCTTAGCAAGTTACAGCTGGAAGGAAGCTTAGAGATCATCTGGAACAAACTCTTGTTCACCTAAAATTCCTTCCTTATAAATGTGGAAGCTGAGGTTCTAGGCTCTACTATCCAGTAGCTATGGGTCCCTAGGAAAGTTACCTCCCTAAACAGTTCTTTCTTATTGTTCAGTTGTTTCAGTGGTGTCTCTCTGTGACTCCATTTCGAGTTTCCTTGGTAAAAATACTGGAGTGGTTTGCCATTTCCTTCTCCAGTTTATTTTAAAGATGAGGAAACTGAGACAAATAGGGTTGCACAGGATCACATAGTTAGTAAGTGTCTTAGGTCAGATTTGAACTCAAGTCTTCCTTACTCCAGGTTCAGTGCCCTGTAAACCATGGTGCCACCTAACTGCATTTAGACCTTAGTTTCCTCTTCTGCAAAATAAGGGATTGGACCAGATGATCTCTTAAGACCATTGTCCAGCTCTACAATTCTATGACTTTGTGACTCATAGATTCACACAAACATATTCTAAATTAGTATGAGATAGTTCATTAAAAGAGTCATTAAGCACCTACTATGTGTAGAATGTCAATCATTTCTTCTATTTCCAATGCTATCATTCTGGTCCAAGGTCCCATTATCATCCCGGACTATGTAATAGCCTCCAAAATAGCTTCTTTACTCTCTCTCATTTCTAGTCATTCTTCATAAAGTCTAAGATCCATGATGACAGCATTTGTTTCTTTTTCTCTTTGTAATCTATCCCAGTACCTACCATTGTGTCTTATATATAGAAAGGACTTCATAAACATCTGTTAAATTTTATCTACTGCCAGAATAATGTTCCTGACATATAAATCTGGAAAGGTAGTGTGGTACAGTAGATAAAGCGTTCTGAATTTGGAGTTGGAAAGACCAAATTTTGATTTACATTATGTGACCATGGCAAGTTAATTAACCTCTCTAAACCTCAGCTTTTTCACTTGTAAAATGAAGGGGTTGGACTCAGATGCCTCTAAGTCTCCTTCTTGCTCTAACTTTATGATCCATACCATTCCTTCACTCAAAAAAAACCAATGATTTTTAAAATCCGTTCCTTGCCGTTCTAGGACCTTCGCAATATAGGACAACTCTTTCTAGAAAGATAGATAAATAAATGGTTAGATAGATGGATGGGTGGATAGGCAAATGTATAGATAGATGGATAGATGGAGGGAGGAAAAGAGAGACTGATAAGCACAAAGATACAAAGAGCATTTATGTTTACTATGTGCCAAGTGCTACGTTAAGCGCTGGGAATATAAGTGAAAGCAAAGGGGTCTCTTGCCCTAAAGAAGCTTCCAAATGTTGGGAAAACAACATATTAAAAACACCATTAAGCTAATACATTGCTCTGTATCACTGGTAGTTGCACTTGATTCTTGCAGGTGGTTGAAAGGACATGTTAAAGATGAATGGTGGGTGTACATAAACTGTAATGCATGTTCAAGAAGGAGTATAAAAGAGATAAATGGTCATGAATGGCCAGATACATGATAAGCCAATCATTTAGTAAGTAATAAAAGGGAGATTGGCCAATCATGTAGGGAGGAGACTGTTGTGGTTGTATTGTCTGTCCTTTGCTCTCATAGAGGACCAGTGACATAGGAGGGTGATGTGTTGATTTGTGTACGAATTGGATTTAAGTGAGGCAGAGCTCATAACCATCACTAATTCCAGTGGCAAGACAGAAGTGAAGACAGCTGGCAATGACCAGGGATGCAGTGGGTGACAAGCTAATCATGTAGCTAATAATATAAGAGGGAGGTACTGGATGTGGCATCCACAAGATGCCTATTTTATAAACAGAGGAATATGCCAATATATTTTTTATATGTCTTAGAAATACACAGACAAGAATCACACAGGGCATGAATATTCATTCAAGGATGACAGGTGATCTCTACCAATAGAGAAATAAGATTATTGAAATCATGTGTTCAGTAAGGATTTAAAGTATTTGTATCTTACCTCACCTCCAGACTATAAGATCAGTGAAGGCAGGGAATATGTGCTATCTAAATTTTCTATCTCTACATATGATATATCATTAAATGTCCAGTAAATGGATTAATCTGAGTTTTGTGCTGGATGCTGGAGTATGGAGACACAAATGTAAATATGATATGACCTCTGTCCTCATGGAGTTTATGATCTAGGAAAATGAAATGGAAAGAAAAGTGACTTCATGCTAGGGGAGAGGGAGGCAAGACATTGTGAGAATAAGTAGTTCTGGGTTGGAGGTCTAGCTTTGCTATATATTAATCATATTATCTTGGGAAAATATCTGTCATTTCTCCGATCTTCATTTTCCTTCTCTATAAAATGAAGGAGTTAAATCCTATGAACACCAAGATTCTTCTAGCTGTCATTATAATGACAGTAACAATAACATTAGTAGATCAGCAGCATGCATTTATATAATACTTTAAAGTTTTCAAAGTGTTTTCCTCAAAACAACCCAATAAGGCAAGTAGTACGAGTCTTACCATGGCCATTTTAAAGATGAGAAGACTGGGTCACTTAACTCCTGTCTGTTTCAGCTTCCTGAACTATAAAATGAGGAGAAGTACAGCACCTACCTCCCAAGACTGTTGTGAAAATTAAATGAGATAAAATTTGCAAAGTACTTAGCACAGCGTTCCCTCACCCCTTTCTCCTTCCCCTGAGACTTTCAGAAGCTAAATAATTAGCCCATGGTCCCACAGACAGTAGATATCTGAGGTGGCATTGGAACCCAGGTCTTTTATTTCTCATCCCAGCTCTCTGGAGGGATGAAGCAACATATAATGATAACAGAGAAAATAGTAATGTGATCGCTGAAAAACTATTGTGAGCCAAATAGTATCACTCAGTTTAAATTCAGTGATATGACAATTTCAGGACCATGAAAAATATGACCAATAACCTTATTCTGAGCTCCTGCAATATCATGGGCACACAGATATTAAGTGGCAGGCAGTAGCTGGCATTTGCATCCCTGCTGGGATGATTTGTCACCATCCTAGGTGGCTTACCGGTGGAAAGTTTTTCTAGGCTCCCCCCACCTCTGTTCCTTGGCTATGCTCTTTGAACAATTGCCTCTGCCTTCCTGTAAAGCAGACTGAGGATCAGCTCCAGAGTTGTGTGCGTAACAGGCCTTGTTACATTTGGCCCAGCTTCACCAGAGGGGATGGTGGAAAAACCACTGACTCCAGCAAGAGACCCTTTATTCATACCTTGCCTCCCAGATGCTTTCTTTATGTGTGACCTTGGGTATATCACTTCACCTCCCTGAGCTCATGTAAAATAAGGGGACTGGACCAGATGGTCTCTAAAATGCTGTCTAATTCTAAATCTATGGTGCTAGCATGCAAACTTGGGATTCTTTGAACTATATATATTTTAAACAATCATTTTTTCCTGATTTCTGATTTTTTATGGTCTGTCTTCCCTCCTGTTAGTCAAACATGATACAAGCTAATTATTTAGTTTTCACCAGCTCCATGGTTCCTTTCTCTCTTAAGCTTTTGCATAACTCTAGACTAGAGATGCAAAATTTTGCCCCCTTGTTGAGTAATAGCTTGAAGTGTATGTTATCTGAGGTCCTTTCCCAGTCTGAGATTCTGTGAAATGGTTTGAGAAAAATTCCATTATTCCATATTTAGAGAGGGGGCAAATCTTTGCATCTTTAGAGTTAAAGCAAAAGTTATACAGGCAAAAGGAACTATATGTATAGGAGATGGCGAGGAAAGGACTTTGAACATTACAGATGTCAGCAAGGTACCACTGGAGATTTTTGAGTGAAGGAATGGTATAGATCATAAAGTTAGAGCCAGAAGAAGATTTAGAGAAAGGAACAACATGGCTAGGGCATGGATCTGGTGGAAACTAAATAATTAATTTGTACCATAAACGAGGGGGATGGCAGACATAAGAGATTTGAAATCAGAAAAAAATAATAAAGCATGTAAGAAAATACAGTTCAAAGAATCATAGGCATAGCATCATGTGGTCAGTCATCCAACTGCTGTTTAAAGACTTCCAGTTAGGTAGAACCCTCTACTTCCTCCAAAGTCATTTAGAGTGTGTGAAAGCTTTTCTTTACACCACAGCAAAACCCACCTCTCTTCTATCTCCATTTATTCATCCTAGTTTTGCTTTCTTAGATCATGCAAAATTTGTTCACCAAACTGTCCCTCAAATACATGAAGGTATCTATATAATTTCACAGGTTAAAGAACCCCACTTCCTCCAAAAAACCCTAATTTGGCATTTTATTAGGGCCCTTTATCATTCCAGTTTCCTTCTACTCGGCTTAGATGTGCTCCATTTTATGAATGTCCCCAAAATGTGTTGCTGCAACTGAACACAATGTTTTAGGGGTGGCTTGTAAGGGACCTCCTCTGGTGGGGTTACCATCTCACCAATCCAATACACTGTCTTCCTCTAAATGTAGCCTAAGTTGAGATTAGTTTTTTTTTTTTGGAGGGAGACTCCCTCTTGTCTCATGGTATCCCAAGGAAACACAGAGGAATTTTTAGCTGAACTACTATGCTTAAAAGACCTGTCATGTGGAAGAGCAACCAGCTTTCTTTTTGGCTTAAAAGACTGAAACTAGGAACAGTAGGTGAATATTACAAAGATGCAAATTAAGGACTGATGTCAGTAACCCTCACAATAATTAATTCCCAAAGTGGAATGAACTATTTTAGGAGACAGAGGGTTGTGTATCCTGGAATTTTTCAAGTGGAGACTGACTGACCACTTGCCAAGTATGTTATTGTGAAGATGCCTTTTCAGGTTAGACTAGATATCCACTGAAGTTCCTTCCCAATCTAAATGAAAGCATTTATTAAACATTTGCCATATGCCAGATACTGGGATGAGTGCCAGGAATACAAGGCCAAGGAAGCAAGACTGTCCTTGCTCTCAAAAACCTTTAATGAGGGAAGACAGCATAAGTAGGGGTGCTGAAAAGGGAGGAGGAAGTCAGAAAGCAGTCTGGCAGGGGAGAAGGTGACAGAGACCAGAGAACATAAGTGAAATACAGCTGGGTTCCCCTAAAATAGTGGTGTCAGGGAGGGAGTCACCACTGAGGAAGGGAAGGACTCAGGACAGAAATATCCAAGAATGGTGATGTGACAATGGGTAGCTGAGAGAGTGTGGGCTGTGTGGCCCTGGACAAGTCACTTATTCTCTCTGGGTTCTAGGTAAGTCTCCAAACTACCTCTTATGTCTAAGGAGTTTATCTGAACAGTGTCCTTTTCTTCTCTTACATCCTCTATAAGTCTATATGCTCTTTATTTCAGTGAAACTGACTTCCAGCTCTTCCTTATATTTTTATGCATAAAATGGTTATAAATAATGACAATGAAATCTTTTCGTACATTAAAACAGTCAAATGCAAGTCATATCATCATTTCTCTGAAGGCATGGTCTTCTTCAGCAAGGAAGGATGAACACAACAATATATGGTATTACATATTCCTGCCTCCATGCCTTTGTAGGTTTGGAATGAACTCCCTTCTTATCTTTAAGTAACAAACCCACTTTTCAGGCACTAGGTCTTCCTTGATTCCCTCGTCCCTACGCCACTTTCTCCAAATTATTGTTATTTCACCTTCTCTAGAAATTACTTTGCATGATTTTGTAGAGACTAAATTATATTTATCTGGGTATCTCTTACACCTTCCACACACAACAGAATTTAACATCATTGAGGGCAGGAATTATGTCTGATTTATCTTTGTATCCACAATGCTTTGTATCTGACTTCCTCTAACTCCCAACTAAAATTCTACCATCTACAGAAAGTCTTCCCCAATTCCACTAAATTCTAGTGGTTCCCTCTGTTAATTATGTCTTATTTACGCTGTATATAGCTTGCTTTGGATATATTTGTTTGGATTTTTCTATGTCCCATTAGATTGTAAGCTCCTTGAGGCCAGCCATTGTCTTTTTCTTCTTTTTATATCCCCATAGCTCAACACAGTGCTTGACACACAGTAGATACTTAATAATTGTTTATTGGCTGATTATGGAATTAAATTTCCATATTTATTGCAGGAATAAATTTCATCCCATCTTTGAGGTCATATTTAGCTCCTTGAGCAAAACGTCCTTGCTTACTCTGTTTATTATCCAAACACTGATAGAGAGATGAGTGAGACTTTGGGTACTGTTTCTTCTTTCCTTTCTCTATCTTTATTGCTTACAAATTCCTGAACACCTGTATTGCTGTTCTTTCTATGTCATACAGTACCTATTGTGTTCTAGGGTATTCGGTCTAGCAATTTTAACTGGATACTTTTCTCTCTTTCTCCTGTTCAGTTTAAATCCTTTGTACTCAGATGAGCAATCTGCAGAAATGCATTCTTTCCAGTGTTCATAAGATGCTGTCCATCCTTGGCCAACCACTCAACGAAGCCATGGTCCAGAAAGTAAAATCTCATTTTTTGTTCAATTGTTTTTTCAGTTAGGTCTGACTCTTCATGACTGGGGGTTTTCTATCCAAAGAAATGGGAGTGGTTTGCCATTTCCTTCTCTTGTTCATTTTACAGATGAGAAAACGGAGGCAAACAGGACTAAATGACTTACCTAGGGTCACACAGCTAGCAAATGTCTGAGGTTAGATCTCTAGGCCTGACTCTCTCTTCACTAGCTGCCCCCAAATCTTTTTATCATTCACCATTTCTTAGTGAGATATTCATTTCTCAAATCTCAATCTTTTTCTAACTCCCCCTTCTCAGTCTCTTCAGTTCTCCCAAACACTGCTGCCTTTTCTGACAATAGACAACGCTCTCTTCTTCAACTGTATTTAGGACTCGAAGTCCAAGCAATCTTTGTCCTTTCTAGCAAAATATCCTGGCCTGGGTACAAAATGAAATCTAAATAATTTAAGTAAGGAAAAATATGTCTGTCATTGTACAGCTTTAATTCCTGTGAATTGAAGTCATGTGCTTGGACGTTTAGAATCCTGAAAATAACCGCAAATGTAATGTGCTGTCTTCCTAAAAAAATGTATTTTCATGTCTTAATAGGTACATATCAGTGACAGCAGCCATAAAAGCTAGGAAGCTGTTAGGTCTAAGCAGGAGGGACTGCCAGGACAGGAGAAAGCTATGTAATACCAGTCTCTCTAGATCCAATGTTCTTTTACCTAAGGCTCAAGACTGTCAATGCAGTTGGGTGTGAAATGATGAGACCAACGATATTCTGTGAAGAGTCTTGCTGTGCTCACATGAGGAAATGGAATTTTAAAATGAGTTTCATGAGAGATAGTGTGAACATATTTACTTTGGCTTTAAAAGAAAAAGAAGAGAAAATGTAGATGAAGATTAATTCCACAGGCAAGGTTTTACCTCAGGGCTTAGTCTAATTAGTTTTTCACAATATCATGTGAATAATGATAAAATAATAAAGTTTCATGATAGAAAACTATGGTAAAGCATCTCTTTTATTCTTGTCTTATTCAATTCAGCAAGTATTTATGGAGATCATAGCATATATAGAGCACTATGCTAAAACCTTAAATAGATGTGAAAATAAGTAAGATGTGGTCCCGTGGAGTTTACTGTCAATTTCTCAAATTTAAGAGTTCTTTAGAATCTCAAAATCATATTCATTTCTTATGCATTCAACCCAGCTTGGTGATGCTTTTCCACCTTCAAATTTCATATCTTTCAAAACTGCATTAGTCAGTCTCAGACCATTTCCATCTAATTTTGCTGTCAAGCACCACATTCATAGTAAGCTTGTCTATGATCGTATCACTAATTGTTTGAGACTAAGGACCAGGCGGCAGCTAGGCGGCAGCAAAAATCTAAAGAGTGCCAAGCCTCCAGTCAGGAGGGCCTGAATTCAAATGACCTCAGGCACTTACTAGTTGTGTGACCCTGGGCAAGTCGCTTAACCCTGTTTGCCTTAATTTCCTCATCTGTAAAATGAGCTGGAGAAGGAAATGTCAAACCACTCCAATATCTTTGCCAAGAGAACCCCAAATGAGGTCACAGTCAGACACAACTGGAATGACTGAATAAAATCAACATCTTTTAGTGTGAGAAATGATATAGTAAATAGAAAGCTAACATTAGAGTAGTGAATATATGGATTCAGGTCCTGCTTCTAGCACACAGTAGTCATTTGTTGTTGGTCAAGTTATTTAGCCTCTTAATGCTCTGGATACCTCAGTAAGATTTTAGTTGCAGAGAATGTGCTAATCTGAATTGGTAGAGAATTTTCTCATCCAGGTGCTCTGCATATCGATGCAATTACATATCTAGCCACTATGACTTTAATCAATATCCTACATCTGAAAGTTGAAGATTTATACAGGAAGTGTGGTGCAGGAGAAAGAGTATTAAATTGGGAGTCATGGGATCAGAGTTCAAATCCCAGCTCTACCACTTAACTGTCTGTGTGATATTGGGAAAATCACTTAACCTATGTTGGCCTCAGTTACCTAATATGTAAAGAGAAGGAACTAGATGATCTCTAAGGTTCCCTCTAACTCTAAATACATAAATCTATGATCCTATTTATGCAGAATTATAAAACAGGAAAGAGGTTTAGTAATGACTCTGTGGGCTACCCATTACAGAATGTTCATAACATAACAAGAATAGTTAAGTTTTTAAAGCACTTTCTGGTTATGAAGCAATTTAATATGTTGTTTGGTTTCAGTCATGTCTGAGTCTTCTTGACTATGTCTGAGGTTTCTTGGCAAAGTTCCTGGAGTGGTTTGTCATTTCCTTCTCCAGCTCATTTTGCAAATGAGGAAAATGAGGCCAATAGGGCTAAGTAACACAGAAGGTCACACTTGCCCAGGAAGTGTTTGAGGACAGATTTGAACTCATGAAGATGAGTACTCTTGATTCCAAACCCAGTGCTCTATTCACTGGGTCAACTAGCTGTCCTAACTTAACATATATAACCTTATTTAGTCTTCTATTCTTTCTCCAGAGAGCTACCAACACAATCTCCCTGAAGCACAAATCTGACCCTCCTTTATCAGAAACAGTTAAATATTGTAGTTGATAGAAGGTTGGACTTGCAGACAAGAAGATCAGAATTTGAATCCTGTTCCCACCGCTTTATAACTGTGTGACACTTCATGCCTCTCTGCCTCAGTTTCCTAATATGATAAATGGGATAGTATCTTTGTTTCTGTGACTACCAAATGTGATTATGTATACTTTGATCTGCCAGTTTTAAAGTTCTATAAAAATCTTAGCCTTTATGGTCAAGAGCCTTCAACGATTCCCAATTACTTCTAGGATGAACATAAACTAGTCTGCTTGGCATCTCAAGTCCCTTACAAACTGGCTTTTGCCTACCTCTCCAAGTCTATTTCAGAATAGTTCCTTTCATGTAGAGAGTTAGCAGGAGGTAGGGCAGAGGTATGAAACTCTTGGTCCATGATTTCAAGTCCAGTGGGAGCCAGACAAAAATGTAATGGGAAAACACTTAACAAAATAAGTAAAATATAATAGAATATAGGTAATATTAACATGATTTTCCAAGTCATTATTCTGTCTGCAAGGATTATTATGTGAAATTTAGTCGTCTCCATTTCTATCTGAGTTTGACATTGCTACTGTAGTAGAGAGATGGCCTCTGAGTCAGGACAATGAGTGTCTCTCAGATTAGACAGGATCCTTAACACAAACTGCAAAATAGACATTCACCATAATACAGACAATACAGATACTGTTATTCCCATTTTACAGATGAGTAAGCTGAGAGTCAGATAGAGGAATGAAAATCCCAAATCACTAAATTAGCGATAGAGCCAGATCTCAACCCAGGGTTACTGTCACCTAATAAGCACTCTAGTCATACCATTGTGCTTCCCCTTGATTTCCAGCTGTTAGATTCTAACACTTTCTGAGTCCTGTACCAATCTCGGTCATAGATGGGGTTTTTACTACTTTCCTAGAAAAGCTGTTTCAGAATCACATAAATCTTTTTAGGCAAAATCTTCCAATATCCAACTTAGATTTTCTCTGACTGAATTTCTTTCCATCACAGTTATGTACTTGTAATGAAAGTTATCCACTTCCACCAGGCTAAATAAATCTTCTCTCTCCCTGAGGTTAATGCCCTTCAAATATTTATAGACTAACCTCATGGTCTCATCAATTTCATTTTTTTAAAAGTCAAGCTGAACTTATTTTATTCTTTTAATCTTTGCTCAGAAGTCAAAGAATATATGGATGTAGCACAATGTAGATACTATGGTCTAAATTTTTATTTTAATACACTTACCAAGAGACACAAATATATGGGAGAACATTTTTGTTCTGATAGGTGAGGATTAAATGGCACAGTTTCCATTACCAATCGTCAGGTGTTTAAATATATGCCCTGTACTGAGAGAATTTATCACGGAAAATGAATGAGGATGTTTTCAAGAGGCATGACTTGATGAATTGGTGCCAAAGATAATAGTCTTTGAAAATGCACCTAATTCTTGGTGCCAATAGCACCTGTACACTTTACCTTTGTAGTTTATGTAGCTCACAAGAAATTTTTTACACATAATGACCTTTAAGGCTTATAAGAACCCAGGAAGAATTAAGGTTGGAATTTCACACATGAGGAAAATGAGATTCTGGAAAATTAAGTAAATGAGCTAAGTTCATATGGTACACAAATGACTGAAGAGGTTGTGATGGGGATTTGAAATCAGGTCTCCTGATGCTAAAGTCTCATCCTCTTCTTAATATATGAAGGTTGTTTCCCCAACATCAATTATGGACTTGAGGGATAATTCATAATGGCTAGTGTAGACACATCTATCTGTCCTTCCCCCACTCCCACTCTCATACTAACATCTTTTTTATAACTTCTATTAGTCTAGGGTTTCAGATTTGGTAAATATGAATTACTAACTAGAGTCAACCCCACATACTAAAAGGGCAGGGGAAGGAAGAAGGACTTAAATGCTGATTTTTACTTTCAAACTGATTACTTTGGAATTAAATGTTCTGTTTCGATCTCCATCTCCAGCTCTATGTGTGCATGACCCAGTGAAAATAATCCTGTATGCACACAGAACCTATCCAAATGCATCAAAATGATGCCATTGAAACTCATTATGCCCACAGAGTTTGATTTCCCAAAGAACAGGACACAATTTAACCCAATACTATTTAACATTTTTATCCATGACTTGTTTAAAGTCAAATATGGCATATATATTGCATATAGAAATGAAATAAATCTGAGAGGAATATCTGATATATTGGTTAACAGAGTCAGGATCTAATATGAAGCTAGAATGATGGGCCAAATCTAGTTAGATGGGCTTTAAAAGAGATACGTCAAGTCCTATGCTTGGCTTAAAATAAAAAGCTGTTCAAGTTGAAGATAGAGGAAATGGTTGCATAACATCTCATGTTAAATGGTAGAAGTAAAGTTCTAGGGATCACATGGCAGTCAAAAAAAGCTTTGTAATTTTAGGTTTCATGGATAAAGGTATGATGTCCACACTGATTGGGGATAATAACACTTCTGCTCCATTCTGTCCAGGTAGGACTACATATGGATTATTATATTCTCCTTCAGGCAGGGGTTTTCTGGAGTCAATTCTAATTGCCAAACTACAGATCAGGACTTTATTAACTATTTTGTCGATTTCTAAACTTCAAAAAGTGAAGGCACTGTTAATAATAGGTCCATTTTCCCCTCAAAAAGTTGGTTGTTAAACACTTAATAGCATGCCCCTGGTTCTAGGTGCTACATTTTAGGAAGGACATTGACCAACTGGTATAAACCAAGAGGTTGGCAGTCAGGATGGTGAAAAGGCTGGAGATCATTCTATATAATAATCAACTGAAGGAAGCAGAAATATTGATCCTAGAGAAGGGAAGACTTGTGATAGGGGACAAGATAGCTACCTTTCAGTATCTGAAATACAGTATCTAAAAAGCTGGCACACAAAAGAGGTATTAGATTTACTCTCAGTTCCAGACACAACAAGGAATAATGAAAAGCAGAGTGATGTCATGGAAAGAGTTCTCCCACTGATGAGGTCAGAGGTGGCTTTTCAGAACAAAGTTAGCTGGTTATTAGTGATGCAAATGTATAATTAAATTACCATGAAATCTCATGGGGGCACATGTTTTTTTTCTGCCTCCAGTATACTCATCACGTAATACTGTTTATTATAGCTCTCTTTTCAGGACATGAGAGAAGTCAGTGGAATTTGAGAAAATGGAGCCTTATGTCTTCCATTTGTAAAATGGGTTCATTTTCTTATGCCCCTATGAGATTATATCACTCCATGAGGGCAGGAATTATTTAAACTCTATCTCTTTCACTATCTATCTCTGTGCTCTGCATTCAATAGTCACTCAATAAATTTTAATAGAACTTCTGGGAAGTAATTATATTTGAAAACTTAATTGTTATCTGCTTAATACTATTCCTTCATAACAGGTAGGTAACTGTCTGGCTGAAACAGCAGGTGGAATAACATCTTTGGGGGAAATCTAGTCACATTTTCCATTAACTTCACATGACCATTTTAGAGTTGCTCCCTCTCTCCAATTCACATAAAGCTCACACTTAAATAACAATAATTTATGTTTATACAACACTGTGGATATACAGAGCTTTGTCAGATCTCAATGATCTTCACAACAATTCTCAGAGCTAAATAGGCAAATATTAGTCGTTCCTATTCTACAGATGAAGGAAATGAAGCTCCATTGTCTCCCACTGTACATACACCTCAGGTGCTGACAATCTGGTTTCTGCTCTAAGAATTCCATTGGAGCTTTTCTCCTCAAGTTCACCAATAATCCTTTTGTTGGTAAATCCAATGGTTTTTGTTCAGCACTCACTCATATTGATCTGTCTTTAAAATTTTGCACTGAAGATCACCTGTCTTCGCCCTTTCTGAAAAATTCTCATGTCTTTGGATGTTTCTGACACTGCCCTGGCAATGTTCTTTTCCTTGCCTCCCTTGACCAGTTCTCCAAAGTCTCCTTGAACAGGTCAAAGAATCCTAGAATTGTAGCATTGGAAGGAATTTCAGCAGCCATTGAGTCTACTTGAGCTAGGTGGCACAGTGGATATAACATTGGTCTAGGAATCAGGAAAACTCAAGATCATGATTTAAAATCCAGCCTCAGACACTTGGTAGCTATATGATCCTGGGCAAGTCACTTAACCCTGTTTGCTTCAGTTTTCTTATCTTTAAAATGAGTTGGAGAAGTATCATTGCTGAGAAAACCCCCATTCTAAGACAACTACAAAAGGCTCATTATGGAAAATGCTGCTCAAATCCAGAGAAAGTATTACGGAACCTGAATACAAATCAAAGCATACTGTTTGCTCTCTCTTTTTTTTTTGTTTTTTTTTCTCTTTCTTATGGTTCATTGTATTGGTTATAATTCTTTACAATATGATTAATGTGAAAATATGCTCAATATCAATATATACAGCCCATATCAGATTGCACACTATCTTGAGGAGGAAGTAGGAAAGGGAAGGGGAGAAAATTTAAAACTGAAAAGCTTGTTTAATTGAATGTTGTAAACCAAAAATAAAAAAACAAAAAAAAGAAAACCCCAAATGATATCACCAAGAGTTTGACATGAATAAAACAATTGAGCAGAGCAGCAGAGTCTAGCTGATATCTCAAAAGAATGCCATACCATAACAATCTACAAGTGGTCATCTGACCTGTGATTGAAGACCTCCAAAGAAAAGGAATATATTATCTCCCAAAGCAATACATTTCATTTATGGAAAACTCAAATTGTTAGGAATTTTCCCCTGCCCCCAATATCAAGGACAAATTCCTTTCTTTGCAACTCTTATCCACTGTCCCTGCTTCTGCTCACTGATAACATCCGTCTTCCACATCATAACCCTTCAGATACCTGAAGACAGCATTTCTCATTTGTGTCGTCTTTTTCTTTAGGTTAAACATTTACATTCCCTTCAACTTTTAACAGTAATAATAATAACTAGAACTTACATAGAACTTTAAATTCATAAGGTATTTTACAGATATTATTTAATTTTTTTCCTCACCATAACCCTGTGAGGTCATCTATAGATGAGAAACTGAGGCAAATGAAGAGTGACATGGCCAGGGTAAGTCAGTAATTTAAATGAGTAATTATCTTGCATGAGACAGGATATTCAGGTCTTCACTCAGAGTTCAGGGCACTATTCATTGTGCCACTTAGCTGCCCATGAAGTTTAAGTTCATCATCATACAGCTTCCTTTTTTCTGGATTTTCTTCTGCTTATTAATGTCCTTTCTAAACAGCATTGCCCAGAACTGAACTGGACTGACTGGGGCTGAGTACAGAGGAACCATTACCTCCTTATAACTGGAAGGTATGCCCAATATCTCATTATCTCTTTTGGCTATTATTTCACACTGTTGATTTATATTGTGTTTGTAAGTCCGGTGAAATTCCAGAGAAATTGTTATCTAATCATGCCACCTCTATCTTATACTTCTGAAGATGATTTTGGACACATGTTAGATTCAGCTAGAGGGCTTGCATTTTTTAAGATCTTTTTTTGTTGGTGTAATTCCTGGCTCTGTCATTCAGTGACTTGGTTCTTCCCTCCCAACATGGGGTTCGCCATGTGTGGTGCAGTAAAAAGAACACTGGATTTGGAGGTAGAGAACCTGGGTTCAAATCTCTGTTTTGTTGTTAACTACATGATCTTGGACAAATCACCACATCATTCTGAACCTCACTTCCTTATCTGCAAAATAAGGCTATTAGACTAGATGAATGGTGAATTTCTTTTAGCTCTTAATCAATGATCCTCTGATCCAAGTCATGATAAAACTGATAAAAGAGAATACGTTCAAATCCCTATGGCATTCCGCTGGAAACTTCTTTTCAAATTTACATCAAATTGGTATCCTCCATTTTCCATCAGTTATTCATAGGTATATACTACGGCTCTGTCCTAGGCTCACTTTCCTTCCCTTTTACTTTCATCCCTCATGGCTATCATGGATATCATAGTATCTTTAGGTAGATGACTCTGAGGTCTATATATCTAGCCCTTATCTCTCTCCTGACCTCTAGAAATCCATCACTAATTGTCTGATTGATAGCCATCACCACTTGGAGGTAGCACAGGCATATCAAACTCCAACAGAACTCATTATTTCCTCCCCAAATCCATTATACTTATGGACCTCCCTTTTTCTGCTGAAGGGCAGCACCATTCTCATCCCAGAGTGTCAAGCTAAGTCATTATTGAGTTTCTACTTACTACAGGAAATCAATCAGTTGTCAGGTCCTGTCAAGTGTACCTTCATAAATTCCCTTCTTTTTAATTATACAGCCATGAGATTAGCTCATGCTCTTATTATCCATTAACTAGGCTATTATAAAAGTTTCCTAATTGGCCTCCCTGCCTACATTCTCTGCTTGTTATAATGCATTCTTCATACAACTACTAAATTGACCCTCCTTAAACATAGTTCTGACTATGTTCCTCCTCTGCTCAAGAAGCTTCAGTGATTCCCTACAGCCACCGGGATGAAAGGTAAACTTCTCTATTGGGTGTTTAAAGTTCTTCAAGATCTGGCTACAACTAATCTTTCCAGACTGAATTGCATATTATATGGGCTCACCCACTCTCTCTTCCATCAAATGTGATTATCTGATAGCCCTCCATTTGCACCATTCCACCTGTCCTCTCCATTTCTTTGCATAACTAGACCCATATGCCTGAAATACTCTCTCAAAATAAAGTAAAAAAAAAACAAACAAAAAAAACCCAACGTATCTCTTGGAATCAAGGGCACCCTAGGAAAACTCCAAGTTCTGAGAGGATGGATAAAGTACAGGGAGAATGGTTTGGAAAGAGCCAGGAAGTGGCATGATGGCCTGTTTCTGTCCTGTATGTAGTAAAAAGGAGTTAAAAATTACATAAAAAGCATTGAGTTCATTTTAATGTGAAAATTGCTAATGTAATAAATATCCTAAAATACAGCTAAATTCACATTTATTATTTTAGAAAGACAACTATCACTAGCATTAACTTCTTATGGCATCCACATTCACATCCTGTGACATGCAATTTAGGTAGACATCAGGATAGCCCTCTGCAATTTTATATATTATGCCTTTTAAGTTCTTCCAAATGTATTATCTCATTTTGTCTTCACAGTTCTGGGAGGTAGATAATGCAGATATTATTATCATTATTGTTTTTCCTATTTTATAAATAAGGAAACTGAGGCTCCAGAGTGTGCATTCCTTGTCAAAAGACATTGAGATAAGTATCTCTTCCATAAGTGAGAAAAGAAAGCTCTAGTTTTTCTCCTTCTGAAGGTAGTATTCTCCCTATAGTATCATTCAAAAGAGGAAAACAGAAAGTGTAAATCGGGTTTCCTTATATAGTTTGGTTATACACGCATAAGTATACATAATTGTTTACCTTTTTCAAGCCTGAATAACTGCAGTGATAGTTGGGGATGTACCATTATAATGACTAACATCCATAACTTTCCCATTTGCTTAAATGTATTGTTCTCTTTAGCCTAAGATGCGCTACCAACGAAAATCTGAAGAGTGATTGCTGAGGTTCATAATCCATCTCAATAAATGTTCTTCGCATCCATAAATGAATTTCACTTGCACAAAGTACATTTCTGGAGTTTCAGAATCAATGAATACAATTTATTGAACCATAAAAACATCTTGCTATTAAATTCTTAATGGACAATTAATAAATGCATGTGTACTCCTTGGCTGGCAGCAAAATGTTCCACAAAATATAGCTTCATGCCCTATTTCTAATTTCAAATACATTATAATTCAAGCTAAGGACAATATAAAAGAGTGTTTTGTTTTGTTTCCACCTGAATTAAGAGAAATAAAAGGACCAAAACAGGAATACAATTGCTTCTTGGGGTAGACTGGATAATGATAACATATGATGGAGAGAGGGAAGAACAACTCAACATTTAGTTTGCTAGTTTTCCTTTCTAAAGAAATCATTGTTAAACTTGAAAGTAAAGAACAAAAATGAATGTCAGGTGAAACTCAAGATAAATAGGGAGATAATCAGATAACATCAAACTGCTCTTGGTACAGTTAATTCATCAGACCAGACCCAGAAGAATTATACATTACGATACATATACAATCTGTAAATGTAATGTTGAGCCACAGTAAGTGATCTTTTAAAATTTCAAGAAGATTGAAGGGAGAAAGAATGGGATTTGCAAATTAGAAGTCAGTGAACCTAATTTTAATATCTGGAAAAATTCAGAATGCATTATTACTAGCATAGTTTCTAGAAACATCTGGTTAAGAAACTCATTGAGCAAGGTCATGTGAAACTAGCCTTGTTTCCTTGTGACAGGATTTAGACAGTTAAATAATCTGCTGCTGTGTGTATAGCCCACATGTATACCCACTTGTGTGTGATAAAACAGTAATTGACAAAATCTATCAAGCTGTCCTTGTGATGAAGATGAAAAAATTATAGTTAGGTGGATGGCAAACTGGTTGAATGGTAAGACCCAAAAAGTAGCCATTACAGCATGGCATGCATTTGGAGCAAAACAAAAGTCTTTTTAGTGGTGTCCTAGGGATCTTTACTTAGGTTAGTGTGAGGCACTTTGATCAATATGATGAGAAAGGATGTAGAAGTCAAGGTGATTAAATTTTCATATATGTCAAAACTGGTCAGGGTGGGATAGCTCATATATATATGTATACACACACATACATACATACATACACATATATTGTTTTTTTTTTTCACCTGAATTAGGGGTAATAAAAAGATCAAAGAAGGAATAGAACTGTGGTTGGGGATTGAATAATGATAACATAGAATGGAGAAAGAAAAGAAGTACTCAACATTTAATTTGCTAGTTTTCCTTTCTAAGGAAGTGATATTTAGACTGGAAAAGATAAAACAAAAATGAATGTCAGGTGAAACTCAAAATAAATACCAAGATACTCATCAAAGCTAGAACATTAGACCAAATGTAAGAAAGATTTTAATATAGATGAGTGCAAATTTTTATACATGGGTTACTTCATAAGTAGATGTGGTATGTGCAGATACACAGTAGGGCATCTGAAAAAGACCTAGGGACATGGTTTACCTGAATGAATCAAGAGAATAATGTGCTGGAAAAAGTCAATGTTGCCTATGATGTCCCACATACAATGCTAGGTTCAGTTTTAGATGCCATATTTCAGGAAGGATATTGATAAACTGGAGAAGGTTCAGAAGAAGGTAATTGGGATAGTGACTAGACTGTACTCTTCCCTAGTCAGACTACATTTTGAACTTTATATTAAGTTCTTCCACATTTCAGGGAAAAAGTAGATAATTTGGACAGCATCCGATGGAGGTTGACCAAGATGGTGAGAAGACTGGAGATCATGCCAAATGAAAAATTTTGGAGAAAGTAAACAGAAGTCTTAACAATAACAAGGCAACTATAGTTCAGTATTTTAATGGTTAAAACACAAATGAGGGATTAGAACAGTTCTAGTTATGTCTAGAGGGAAAGAAGAAGAGCAGTGGGTAGAAGTTGTAAAGCAGAAGATTTAAGTTTGATATAAGAAACATCTTATAATCAATGAGATATTCAAAGTGGATTGCAATACACTGGGAAGTGGGGAGATCTCCCTAAATGGAGGCCCTCAAATACATATGCTATGGCCAGCTTCTACTAGGAATTTTTGTTTAGTTATGGACTGGACTGGATGGCCTTTGAGGTTCCTTTCCAAATCAAACACTTTGTGATTCTGTTTTGATAGTATGGTAGCCAACTTTGATTTACAAATGGTAGTATGTTTTCATTCAAAGTCCTTTAGCATGCATTGCTAGATGGATATCACAGTTAAATGACAGGAAAAGTAAAAGATCTAAAGTAAGCTAAAACCCCAATACTACAATATAGGTTGAGATTCAAGGCTCTCAGGCAGCTCAAAATTATCCTGTAGAAGTCTTAAACTCATATGTCTAAAACTGAACTTAATGGAGGCAGAGCCAAGATGGCAAAGTAGAAGTAGGGACTTGCTACAGCTTTCCCCCCAAAACCCTCAAAAAACCTGTAAAAAATTATGTAAACAAACCCTAGAGTAGCAGAAGCCACAAAATGACAGACTGAAGCAAATTTTCAGTCCAGGATAATCTGAAAGGTCGATGGGAGGTCCAGAAAAATGCTGAAGAAATATTACAAGTAGCCAGAAAGAAACAATTCAAGTAATGTGGAAATAAAATCAGGATAACACAGGATTTAGTAGGTTCTACACTAAGGGATAGAAGAACTTGGAATATGATATACCAGAGGTCAAAGGAGATAGGATTAAAACCAAAAATCACCTACCCAGCAAAACTGAGTATAATACTTCAGGAGAAAATGGATATTCAATGAAATAGAGGACCGTCAAGCATTCTTGATGAAAATACCAAAGTTGAATAGCAAAACTGACTTTCAAATACAAGAATCAAGAGGAACATGAAAAGGTAAACAGGAAAGAACAGCCATAACAGATTCATTAAAGTTGAACTGTTTACATTTCTACATGGAACGATGATATTTGTAACTCATGAGACCTTTCTCAGTTTTAGAATAGTTGGAGGGAATATATATATATATATATATATATATGTATATATATGTATACATATACATATATTTTATAGATATATATGTACAGATGTACAGAGAGAGAGTGTGTATATAGGGTGAATGGAATATAAAGGGTTATATCTAAAAAAGAAAATTAAGTATTGAGAAAAATGTACTAGGAGAAAGAGAAAGGGAGAGATAGAATGTAGCAAATCATTCCACATAAAAAAGGGAAGAGCAAGCTTTTACAATGGAGGGGAAGAAGGGGAAGGTGAGAGGGACTAGTGAACCTTGTTTTGATCAGATTTGGCTTCAGGAGGTTATAACACACATTGGATAAGGAAGTTTATCTTACCCTACAGGAAAGCAAGGGGTAAGGTGATTAAAAGAGGCAGGATGCTAGAAGGGATGGCAGTTTGGGGAAGGGGTAATCAGAAGCAAACTCTTTGTTACAGCAACAAGTCAAAGCAGAGAATTGAATAAATGGAGGGCAGGACAGGATAGAGGGAAATATAGTTAGTCTTTCACAACATCACTGTTATGGAGATGTTTTGCATGACTACATATGAATAACCTTTATCAAATTGCTTGCCTTCTCAATGAAGGTGGGTGGGGAGGGGAAAGTGAGAGAATGTGGAACTCAAAGCTTTAATAATGAATGTTAAAGGTTGTTTTTTTATGTAACTAGGAAATAAGATATGTAAGTAATGGGGTAGAGAAATATATCTTATCCTATAGGAAAATAGAAGGGAAGGGGATTAGGAGGGAGTGGTGATAGAAGGGAGGGCAGATTAGAGGAAGGGGTAATGAGAATGCATGCTTTCCTGGGGAGGGGGAAGTGGGGAGAAGGGAGGAAAATTTGAAATTCAAAATTTTGAGGAAGTGAATGTTGAATACTGAAAATAAATAAATGTATATGAAAAAAATAAAACTGAACTTGTTATCTTTTCCCCCAAACTTTCCCCTCTTTCTAAATTCCCTATTCCTATTGAAAGTGACTCCATCTTTCCAGTCACTCAGACTGGCAACCAAGGTATCATTCTCAACTCTTCACTCTCTTCTACCTCCCTATTTCTAAGCAGTTGTCAGATCCTGTAGTCTCTATCTTTATAACATCTCTCTCTTTCTCTCTCTCTCTCTCTCTCTCTCTCTCTCTCTCTCTCTCTCTCTCTCTCTCTCTCTCTCACACACACACACACACACACCCTTTTCTCCTCTGACATTGCCACCACCCTGATGGAGGCCCTTGTCACCTCAAATGGAGATGATTGCAATAGCCTGCTGGCTGACTCTTCCCAAATGTCTTCCTTTCTCTAGTACACCCTCTACTCAATGGTCAAATTGATCATCCTGAAACCTTAGTATTCATAACTCATGAAACCGTTCTCAGCATTAGGATAGTTGGAAGAAATATGTATGTGTATATATATCTATGTGTGTGTGTGTATGTATATGTATATATATATGTTACATAATAAAACATATATATCCATCCCCACCACTCCAGCTCCTTAATTTAATAAACTCCCATCACTGTCTGTCACCTCAAGGACCAAATACAAAATCCTCTGACTTTTAAAGCTCTTTATAATCTATTCTTACTTTTCTAGTCTTCTTATACCCCACTATCCTTCACATGCTCTGAGACTCAGGAACACTGACCTCTTTGCTACTGCCCAACACAATCCTTTATCTCTTGATCAAACTTTTTCCCTTGTTATTCCTCCCTCATCTCTGCCTCCTGCCTTCCTTCACATCTCTGCTGAAGTCCCACATTCTGCAAGAAGCTTTTCCTAGTCCTCCGAAATCTTAGTGCCTTCCCTGTGAGACTATTCACAATGTATCCTCTCTATATCTTGTTTTTACATGACTATCTTGTCTACCCTCTTAGATGGTGAACTTCTTGGGAGTAGAGAGAATTTTTTTGCTTTATTTTGCATCCCCAGTGCTAGTATAGTTAGTAGTTCTGTTCTACAGTTCTAAAATAGAACTAAAACTGTTTCATTCTATAGTTCTAGAACAGAACTAGAATAGGTCCAATCTATAGATTCAGAATAGAACTAGAATTCTGTAGCTCTAGATCAATCTATCTAGGATAGGTCCACTTTATAGTTCTAGAAGAGAGCTAGAGTAAGTCTGTCCTATAGTTCTAGAAAAGAACTAGAATAGGTCTATTTTATGGTTCTAGAACAGAGTTAGAATAGGTCTCTTTTATAGTTGTAGAACAGAACTAGAATAGGACTTGGCATACAGTAGGTACTTAATAAATGCTTATTGGTGGGCTGACTGACCAGCACACCCAACCTAATGAGCATTTGTTAAGTACCTATATGTAAAATACTATGATGGAGCCAGGGATATGTTGACAAAAATGAAAACCAGTCCCTTGTCCTTAAGAAAATTACATTCCCTTTGGTGGATAAAACCTTTAAATAACTAAGTATATGCATCTGAATTATGAGCAATACTAGTGATGGAAAGGTTTAGAAGAGGCTGTCTGTAGGAGGTGACACTTGAGCTTTGAGAAAAGCTAAGGAGTATTCAAGATATTGGAACAACTCATGCAACAGAATAGACTTCAGAGGGATGGAACAGTTTATGGGAAATGAAAAAGGAAATAATCCGATGTGTTTGGAAAGGTGGGAGTCAGGGTGTGAATGTCTTTAAATGCCAATCTAAGGTATGTATAATTCATCCCAGTGGCAATGGGGTAGTGTGCATGTGTGTGTGTATGTGTGTGTGTATGTATGTGTGTGTGTGCATGTGTGTGTGTGTGTATAATGATCTGGCAGGTAACCATACACTCAACATTCTTGATCATAAAGTAGTTTAGGAATTACAGCTTTAAAACACTACTAAATCTAGACACCTTATTTTACAAATGAGGAAACTGAGACCTAGATAGGATTAAATGACTTGCTCACAGTCACATAGCTGGCCTAGTAAAAGTAAGTGAGTGGCAAAGCTGGGAGGTGAATTTAGGTCTTTTGTCTCCAAATCAAGCCTCTTTCCACTAAATCCGTTGGTGGTTTGGCCTGTTGTGAAAGAAAGCATATTGAGAACATTCATTTGAATTATTTTATCTTGATTGATTATCTAACACTTTTACTCATTTTGTGGCTTAAATAGCTTTTTTTTTTTTAGATTTTGGGGAAATTGTTGCTTTTCACATTTTATGGGCCCAATTCATCTTCTGGATAGGCCATTTATACTTTATCAACACACTGTGCTATATAGCTGTTTGATATATGGGCTCTGCAAAATAAATTCAGAGATGCAAATTGCTATTTTAAAGAAGCAGTTTTAATAACATGGCACTTGCTAGGCATTTAAGTACAAAAGGAGAGGGAATGTGAACACAGGAGGCAACCTAGTGGTATGCACAGAAATATTTAAGTTGGGATTCTAGAGATCATGTAAGTCTATTCCCCCCTTTTATAAAGGAGGAAACTGAGGCCTGAAGGATTTAAGTTATTTGCCTATGCACCTACAGGTATTATGCCACAAAACCAGGTTTCCATACAGGGCCATAGACTCCAAATTGAGAGTATTTTTTTTTTTGCTAAAACCAAACCTAGATAACAGTAGCTGGAAGTGGTTAAATGGATAGAGTGCTGGACCTGGAGTTAAGAAGACCTGAATTCAAATCAAGCCTCAGATACTTACTAGATATGTGACCCTGGACATCATTTAACCTGTTTGCCTCAATTTCCTCATGGGTAAAATGGGGATAATAATAGAATTTATTTCTTACAGCTGTGGTAAAGATAATTTCAGATAAAATTTGCAAAGCACTTTTCAAATGTTAAAGCACTATGTAAATGCTAGCTATTAGAAGAAGATATTACAATATTAGATATTTACAGGTAACCGTGTTATGATTTTACACATCTCTAAATGGAAGATAATCATAATTGCACCACCTAACTCACAGGGCCGTTTCAAAAGTTATAGAAACAATTTCTGAGTGGGAAGAAACTTCAGTGGATGGATCACCTAGATCAACCTAAATCTGAAAAAAATTCCTCTCAGCGACATATCCAACCAATAGCCACTCAGCTTTGGCTAGAAGACCACAAGGGATTTCTGAGGAGCTCATTGGACAGCTCTTGTTTTTAGGATGTATTCCCCTGACATTAACCCTAAATTTGCCTGTTGATACCTTTCACCTCTTGTCTTCTGGGATGAATCAGAAAAAGCCCTCAGTCATGCGGCAGCCCTTAGAATACTTGAAGATAGCTATATTGTACCCTCCTCATATGTACCCCAAGTATTTTTTACTCTAAAATAATTGTTCCTTTAATAAATACTAGCATGGAATGCTCTTGATACCCTTCGCCATCCCATTTACCCTCTTTATTAACTCATTAAAGCTCTTTCTAAAAGAGAGCTCCAGGAACTGAATACAATACCCCAGATGTATAGTGATGCTGGTAGAGTACAGTGGGATTATCACCTCCCTAATCCGAGATACATCTTTCTAACTACAGCCTAGGTTCATATTAGCTTTTTTTCTGGCTACTATATATTATTTCAGTCACATAGTATATTGCATTTGAAATGGGTTGTAATCAAACAAAAACATCTTCTGTTGATATTTTTAATGAAGAATAAGGAGAAATGGGGAGGGACAAGAGGGAGCATTGACTCTGCCCCTCACTAGGTATATGAGGCTTTGCCCCTCAGTTTACTCATATGGAAAATGGAAATAATAATATCATTAGATACAAGAGTGATCAGAAGCCATGTAATCTCACCCTCTTGTTCTATAGATAAGGCCCAGGACAATTCAGTGATTTATTCATGGTCATATAAATAAAAATGTTAGACTTAGAATTTGAATCTAAATACTCTGATACCAGGGCCAGTGCTCTTTCTAGTAAACCAAGTATACTATTTAATTCACTGCCTGTTTCATGGATTGAATAAAATAATGTATGTGAAGGGGGAAGAGAGAAAGAATGAAGAAACAGAGAGAGGAAAGGAGATTATTTTTAAAAATAAATTCAAGTCTTCTATTCTTACTTGAAGTACACCTATGTGATAACAGATAAAATGTCTTGACTTGCAATCAGGAAGATATGAGTTCAAATTTTGCCTCAGATACTCACTAGTTATGTTACCCTAGGCAAGTCACTTAATTTCTCTCAAACTCAATTAGTTTATCTCTAGAATGAGGGTAAAAACAACCCTATCTACCAGACAGAAGACTAAACAAGACATCACAGTGCTCTACAAACTTTAAAATGCTAGATGATACATATATGGATTAAAGCATTTATTAAGAAGTGACCATGTGCTAGGTACCATGTGAAGTGCTAGGCATCCGAATACAAAAACCAAGACAGACCTACTGTCAAAGAGCTTAATTATAATGAGAGAAGACAGCACATAAAAGAGATCTGAAGGAAAGGAAGGGAAAGGAATGGGAAGCTGGAAAGGGGGAGGAAAGGCGGGTATGAGGTTGGCTGTTGAGGAGATTAAACCTTGGAATGAAGCAATCATGGCCTAGGTTCCTAAAAAATGGCAGTCAGGGCCAGGGACTCACCAATCAGGAAAGCAGACCTGAAGAAGAGTTATCTCAAGGCTGATAAGGAGGTTCTTATTACTGCTGTTGTTGATATCACCTGAGATAGACTCTCTTCTCAGCAAATTATCAAAAGTATTCATTGATCACCTGCTATGTAACTAGTAGTGGGTTCTACATGGTAGGGCCCACAAGAGAAGTGAAATATGATTTGTATTCTCTTTGTGGACTTAAGTCTGAGGTTTAGAAGAAAAAACATATAATACAAGACAGTATATATGATGAAATGTAAGGGAGAGCCTTTTGGGTCAGAATAGAGCCCCAAGAGTATTACACGGAGGAGGTAGAATTTTGCTATGAGTTAATTAGAGAGAAAACTTCCATGCTGTGGGCTAGATGGGGTTGTGCAAATCCAAGGATGCCAAACATATGTTTTTGAGGACATGTGAATTAATTTAGTGAAGAGACAGAAATGGGCAAAGATCTGACTTTCCAAATATTGCTAATAGGTGAGTCCAACAGAAGAGAGGGAAAGTCCTCATATTTCATTATCACTTTATTTATCAGGACAGTCTAACCAGTGACAAAGTGGTGAGGAATAGGGGAGATGTTAATTTGTGCTCCATCCCAGGATAAGCACTCTTTTTGAAAAATTGTTTTAAATTAATTAATTTTTAGTTTTCAGCACTTACTTCCAAAAGTTTTAAATTTTTCCCCTTGCCTCCCAAAGATGGCCTGCAATCTGATATAGGCTTTACATATACAATCCTATTAAACATATTTTCACCTTAGTCATGTGGTATAGAAGACTTTAAACACTCTTAATCAAGAAATAGAATATCATTTAACTCTTGTTAGGATGAGCAATCATTTGAGAGCAGCCTCTGAAAAAGATCTTTTCACTGGGCAAATACATTAATGTACAGTGGCAACCCCCAAAAAGTTAACTCAGATTTAGGAAGCACTCAAAGAACAGAAATATCCCCAATGAAGGAGGTGACCATTCTCCTCTAACCTAACCTTATCAGAACCCATGTGGAAGATGCTGGGTCAGCATAGGTTCTATGCTTTAAGAGAGATGCTGATAAATGAATACCAAGAGGAGATGGGTCATGATAGTGAAGGGACACAAATTTATGTTTTGTGAGAAGTGGTTTTAGATTAGAATGTTTAAGAAAGGTAAACGTTTTCTTTCCAAATAGTCATAGAACTGACTTGTGGAAGTGTACCTGCTTGCTTCATGATGGAAGGACTGACTAGATGGAGGTATCAGAAAAGCAGATTTCTGTGGAATATATAGAAGAGTGACCTATTGACTATCAGATAATGTAATTGGCTATCTTAAGCCATATAAGTTCCTAATCACTGTTAGTTCTCAAGTAGAGGCTGGATAACCACTAGTGAGAAATGCTGTAGAACAGTTTCCTATTTCAGATAAAGATAGTAGATCTCTGAGATCCTTCCAACATTGAAATTCCATAAATTCTTGTGCTTCCTGCTTTTTGACACATTGCAGATGAACATATACTATTAATAATGGAGAACTAGTCCCATTTCTAACTGGAACAGTCAGAATTTTGATGATACAGGTTCAAAGAGAACCTGTTCATTGGGCAAACCTCCTGCTATCTCTTTCTACTCCTCCAGGCTCAATTAAGCTTCCCCAGGTGTCTATGATCACATAGGCTTCAGTCCAGGACTCAGGAATGACATTGGAAGTTTGTAGATAAGACAAGAAATCAAATGTGGAATGGAGCCAAACACTAAAGGACAGGACAAGAGCTAATATTCAGATACGACATGGCATGTGGGTCACTGACATGTGCCAGCTGAGGACCCAGTGGCAGCATCCCAGTACAGTTAATGTACGAAATCATCCAAAACCTAAGTGGTAGGCCTTGGATTACTGCCACTTTGTTCACTTTGTTACTATGATAAACAATCAGTACATGCTGGGAATTTGAGGGGGTTCTCTTCTAAGAAGGAGTAAAACAAAGCCCCCTCTGATCCATTGTTATTTGTTGGGTACTTTCTTTTATGAGCAGTGAAAATAGTGGCTCAGATTTATATAGAAATTTCCTCACAATTCTGTGAATCATGAATGGAAGTACAATTCATTAAACATAGAAATGATTACACAGATCATCTAATCCAACCACTTATTATATGAAGATAGACATAGGGATGAAAATTCCTCACTCTTAGTGACACAGCTAAGTAAGTGATAAAACTGGGATTCAAACATAGGTCTTCTGAACTCCAAAGTACAGCATTTAATTCTGTAGACTATACTATCTATCTTTAATTGAGTGACAATTCTCAAAAGTATTAACCCAACAAAATGAAACTTTTAGATTTCATTGGGCCAAGTGAAAAGTTCTAGGAATAACTAATTGCTATATTGGTGGCTAGATGACAGAGTGCTGGGCCTGGAACCAGGAAGATCTGAGTTCAAATCAGACCTCAAACACTTACTAGCTGCATGATGATTGTGGGCAAGTCACTTAAACTCTGTTTGCTTCAGTCAACTGGAGAAGGAAACAGCAAACTCCAGTATCTTTGCCATGAAAACCCATGGACACTATGGTCCATGGGGTCATGAAGAGTTTGGTATGACTGAACAACAAAAAATGCCATAGTTCTCAAATAAAGCAGTGGTTTGGGTACTAAATTTGATAGTTTCCCAGGGGATAATAATAGATCCCTGTATAGTTAATGACTTGGATTTATTTCTAATCCATTCTTCTGAAACATTTGAAATAGGTAAAACAAGGAAAGAATTGTCCAACCATTAAGTTTTCCTGGTAGAGCAATCCCACTGGCTTCATGTACCATTAGTGCCCTAGAATATTGATCCATTGGTAATAGTAATTAAATTCATTATTCAAAGAAGTGGGAGATGTAGCTAATTGCTCTTGGCTCAAAAAAGGGGGAAGTGGTAATGGTAAGTAGAACATAGTAGTCTCTGAGTCCTTCATTGGTCATGAAATTAAATGAAGAGTTTAGTAATAAACCCAATCAAGTAAATCAGCTGAATCAAGTGTTGGGCAGGATACATGACCAAGTAGGACTTAAAGGTGTCAGACCTGCTGGAGAATTACAGCTGTGACACAAGGTAATGGGCCATTCAAGCAGTTAACGGGTATTGCAGAAGTAAATGCACAGGTATTATGCCCATGAAGTAAGTGGAAAAGTCTAATCCTAAGGCAGTATAATTTAATGTGTCAAAGAGAGACAGAAGAAGACAGCAACATCAAGTGAGTGGGAAACAGTTCTACATGTTCACCTTCTTTTTCTTCATTTTATCATAAGATTTTGATCTACAAGGAACCTTAGGAATCATCTAGTCCAAGTGAATTATACAACGTCACCCAGGTTGTAAGTAGCAGAGCTAGGATTTGAATCCAGATCCTTAACTCCAATTCCAGCATTCCTTCCTCTTCTCTGTGATGCCCCTGGGACTCTGTCATCTCCTACTAAGAAAGGCTATCAGTCTCAGCTCTGCAGGAAGGTGAAAATAGTGGAGGACATTCCTATAAAACAGGTATCCATCCTAAATGGGAGATAAACTTTTTGAAACCTTTCACTTGGGTGTTCAAGGACAAGACTGATGACAAAAAGCAGATCCTGGAACTGTTATCAGTCAGAGGAATACCTAGCCATTTTGTGTGGGAAGAGAGAGCTGAGCAAAGATGGAATATATAGTACGGAATCAGGGAGGACTGGGATCTAATGACCGAGGAAAGAGCTCCAATTTCTCAAGATTCAGCCCTTCCTTATGAAAGAAGAGAAGAGGGAATATCTTCTGGGTTCCAGACATATCTTACATGATTCCAAATATACATACCCAATCCCTCTCAAACTCTCATCTTGCATTATAATTCGGATAATGAGCAGACTATTTGACTTAGAGTTGGGGAGACCTGAAGTCCATATTTTGGAGTATATAGGTGGTCCAGAGCAGGAGTTTGGAGTCAGGAAGTCTTGAGTTCAAATCCTGCCTCACTTATTAGTTGTGTGATCCTGAGCACCTCTTTGCCTCAATTTCCTCATCTGTTAAATGGGAATAAAAATAGCATGTCCTTCCCAGAGTTGTGAAGATTAACTGAGATAATAATTGTAAAGTGTTTAGCACAGTGTTTGGCACATTATAAGTGCTATAAGATGCTAGTTACTATTATTATTTTAGATCCTAGGAAAATCACTTCATTTCTTTGGGCCTCATTTTTCTCCTTTGCCAAGTGGGGGAAATAATAATAACTACCTCATAGAGTTGTTATGAGGCTCAAATGTGATGATTTATGTAAAGCATTATATAAATGCAAGTTATTAATGTAATCATTTCCACTTGGCTATCCCACTGAAGTTCAAATACTTTGGTCATATCATGAGAAGACAAAACTCACTGGAAAAGACTCTGATTCTGGGAAAGTTTAAAGGCAAAAGGAGAAGGGGTTGGCAGAGCCCATGGAAACATGGAAATAATGAACAAGACTTCGAGAAATGATGGAGGAGAGAAGGACCTGGAGCACTATGGTCAAAGGGGTCACGAAGGTTCTGACACAACTGACCAAATGAAAAACAACATCCCTTTGTCATGTCAAACTCAATATATTCAACACAGAGCTCTTCTTTTTCTCAGGAGATCTCCACATCTATTCCATTATGCAGAGCCATGCTTGACCCCTCCCTCTCCGTCAACCCTCACATACAATTGGCTGTCAAGTCATGCCAATTCGCCATCACATCTGTTAGTTCCTTGGTTCTACTCACATGGCTACCAACAAGACCTCATCACTTATTACTTGGCTACCAAGAGTTTTCTAACTGGGGTCTCGACTCCCTACTTTGTCTCTCTCTTCTCTAGTACATCTTCCACACAACTACCTAACTAATTTTCCTAAGCCATAGGTCTGACGATGGAACTACCTTGCTCAAAAATCTTGAGCGGCTCTCTGTTACCTCAAGGATAAAATTCAGAATCTTCAGCTTGATGTTTAAAATCCCTCACTTTCTGGCCCCAATCTGCTTTTCTAGCACTATGTCCAATGACTCTCCCTTGGGCATTATACATTCCACTATATACATTCCATTCCATTATACATTGCCTACTAGTTTGGTTGGATACCAAGTCCTAACATATATCTTTAACGATATCTCTCCTATTTGTTCCTTCCTTACAATTTCCATTTCTGATACCCTAATTCAGGCTCTCATTACTTCTTATCAGCAACTGTTACAAAAAACAAACTTATAAGCAGTCTTCCTGATTCTACTTTCTTTCTGTTCCTAGTTCCTTCTGTAAAATGGATCTTTCTTTTTTTAAATTATTTTATTTGTTTTCAGTGTTCTACAATTACTTCCATATATCTCAGAATTTTTTCCTTCCTCTGTCTCCCTCTCTCCTTCCTCCCTACTTCCTCCCTGAGATGCCATGCGATCTTACATAGGTTCTATATATACATTCCTATTAAATACACTTTCACCTTAGTCATGCTGCATAGAAGAATTAAAACGAATGGGAGACACCATAAAACAAAACAAAACATAATAAAAGAGAAAATGGTCTTCTTTATTCTGCAACACAATTCCATTGTTCTTTCTCTGGATATGGAAGGTGTTTTGCCTCAAGAGTCCATTGGGAACTTTTTAGGTCCTTGCATTGCTATGAAGAACTAAGTATACCAGAAAAATTTCTTGCACAATGTGTTTGTTGCTGTGTACAAAGTTCTCCTGGTTCTGTTCCTTTCACTCAGCATTCATATAAGTCCTTCCAGGCCTCTCTGAAGTCTTCCTGTTCATCATTTCTTATAACACGATAGTATTCCATTACATTCATATACCACAACTTCAGCCATTCCCCAATTGATGGGCATCCCTTTGATTTCCAGTTTTTGACCACAACAAAGAATGCTGTTATAGATATTTTTATATATGTGGAACCCTTTTCCATTTTTATGATCTCTTTGGGATAGAGTTCTAGAAGTGATTTTGCTGGGTCAAAGGGTATGCACATTTTTATAGCCCTTTGTGCATAGTTCCAAATTACTCTCCAGAATGGTTGGATCAACTTACAGCTCCACCAACAATGAATTAGTGTTCCAACTCTCCCACAAAAGATGAATCGTTCTAAGGCATGCTTTGTGTCATGTCCCTTAACTGAAAATTCTTCAGAAGTCTCCCCTACTCTGCTATTTACCAAATAAGTACAAACCCCTTGGCCTGACATTCAAAGTCCTCTATGTCCCATCTCTAATATACCCATCTTGGCTTATCTCATACTACTCCGTCACACAGTCTTATGTTTTAAGCAAAGTCTACTATCAGGCATTCTCTAAATTCTCTGACATCCCCAGGTCTACAGTTTTCCTTGATCAATTCTATATACTTGGAATGTACTCTCTACTATCCCTTTTATGACTGTTGACATACAATGCACATTTCAAGTATAAATTCCAATCTCACTTTTTCTATGAATTTATTCACACAGGAGATTTGCTGTCTTCCTTCAATTTCATTATATTTTGTGTTTCAGTGTAAATATCACATTCCAATTTTGTTTGTGTACATGATGTACATCTATGTACATTGCTCTGTATGCCTCTTTCCCATCCTAAACCAGATGGGTGACCCTGGGTAAGTTTCTTAACTCCATTTGCCTCAGTTTTCTCCTCTGTAAAATGAGCTGGAGAAGGAAATGCAAATGACTCCAGTTTCATTGCCAAGAAAACCTCAAATGGGATCCCAAAGAGTCAGACACAATTGAACCACAAAAACTACAATTGAGAAGAAGAATGATAGCTGTGACTTTTACATACACTATCTAGCTTACCACTTCATGACAAATTACTATTTCCATCGGATGAGGAAACTGATACTTAGAAAGGTTATGTCACTTCCTTATAATCACACAATTACAGTCAGTAATTGTTAGATTATGGATTTGAGGGCAAGTTTTTCCTGATTGTAAGTCCAGTGTGATTTCTGCTGTACCACAGTATTGTCAATTCAAGTTAACAAGTATTCAGTAACTACTCACCATATAAAAAGGCACTGGGCAAGGGGATGGTTTTAAAAACAGAGGAAAAGCAATCTCTGCTCTCAAGGAGCTCACATAGTTTTGGGGTGCATCTGGGACACAATATATAAACAGATATAAACACATGCATGCATATATGTATTTTCACATATATATGTATACATACACATACATGATAATTTGAGAAGGTGACAGTACTAATACTCAAGAGGGTCACAAAGGACTTCCAACAGCAGCTACAACTTGATCTGAGTTTCCAGAGGACTTGGGGGTTCCAGAAGGCTTATGTGTGGAGGCAGCTTATCACATACATAGGGTATAACATGTGCCAAGTCAGAGGGGAAAGAGGTAGAACAGTATGTCACCATCTCTCTGATCATCTCTACAGTAAGTGCTAAGGGGGAAATAAATGGATTATAAAGCAGAAATTTTTGCCTTTTAAAGACCTCACAATTTTTTTAGGATAAAACTGACTCACATTAAATATTAAAGAAGAAAAGAAGACAGTCTATAATTAATTGACAAACCTTCTAGAGTTAATTTTAAACTTAAAGTAGAAAAAAGAGGACCAAAATCAGCATGAGTTTGGAGCAGGGCCTTGAAGAATGAGGAGGATCAGATGATAGGGAGAGAAGGACATTCGTTTCCCAAGAAAAGAAATGGGAGCACTAAAAGAAGAGAAACAAGAGAGATGTGAGTGTATAGAGGTCAGCGTAGATAGTGAGGTTAATCAGATGATAGAGCAGACACAATGTTCTTTAGAGGCAAATGATGATGAAAAAAGTGGAAAACTGTGTTTCCAGCAGTCATTGACTTCCCTTCAATATCTTTATAATTGAGGACCCAGAACCATTTTTCCATTTTTCATATCGATATTGATATTTCATTCGATATTGATTCATTTCAATATTTGTTATTCATTTCAATGTTCAGTAAGAGCCTGAACCTTGTACTTTCCTCCCCTTTTCCCTATGAATAACTGCTAAGGGTATTTGTGGGTGGGGAATGCTAGTTTTCTTGTTTCCCCCCTTTTATGTTAAGGTTTTACAAAACCTGAAGTGTAAGAGAAAGGTTTGTCTTTTGCCTTGAAAGTGACTCCACAGCTCCCATCTAATGAAGGTCTTTGCTTGTGCCCGCAGTGATCATGGGTGACAGTTTCACAATGCCAACTGTATAACCACTTTCCTCATTTAGCAGCTTGCTGCTAGGCCCCCATTGGCCATTTAACTGCTGGTTCCACATTCCAATAAAGCCTGGGCTTGTAGTGCCATGGAGTTGTTATTAAATCACAGTGCTATTCTGCCTCTCATACTCTCACATCCACAAAGATACTTTCATAGGATAGGCCTTGGGAATTGAATTAATTAAAATACCAACAACTTCATTTTAAAGAAAAGACTTGGGAGAAAAAAATACTTAATATATACATAACATCAATTTCTATGGAAAAAACTTATTTGATCAACTCTGTGTTGAAATCTTTTTTAAAGGACTATTTTGATAGAAATATACTGAATTTTCTTCTGTTCCTTAAAAACTTATGATGCTAATAATATTGAGTGGGGGAAAGGGTATGAAATTAACTAGGAAGCAACCAAACATACCATATAGACCAAAGGGAATGGTTCAGATAATAATTGTAATTTGTTTTTCATATCTCCATTCACTGAGCTGACAGTATTTCCTTACTGTCATGTGTTCCTGCTGTGCTGAAAAATTATTATACGGAAAAGTTTTGTTGGGAGGGGCACGAAAGGAACACACACACACACACACACACACACACACACACACACACACACATATATATATATCCCTTTTCATCTTTTGTAACCACTGCCACCATCTTAGTCCTACAAACTCTTTTGAAGTTTAAAAGACTAAAACAAGCAGAAGGAACTTTAAAGACCATCTCATTCAACCCATATAAGACCAAGAGTATTCCTTACAATATGTCCTTGCTAAGTGGTCATCACTACTTATTACACTTCTTGTGCATGATTACAAGAACCTTTCAGTAGACTTCCTATCTCCCATCTCTTCCTCCTCTACTACATTAAGCAAATGTTGTCAGATTAGTTTTTCCCAAATCACTTGCCTATGTTATTCCCCTGCTCAGAAATCTGTAACAACTTCCCACTGGCTATGGAATAAACTCAAAACTCCTCAGCTGGGCACTCAATCTGCAATCTAGTGTCAATCTACCTTATCAATCTGATTACGTATTACTTCCCATTGTTTCTACCTTCTAGTCAAACTTCCTGGTTCCTGAATGAATCCCATGCTTTCCCACATCTTACCTCCCCCCGCCCATCTTTCCCTAAATCTGAAATGGTCCATTTCTGTTAGACAAAATCCTATTCATGCTTGAAGGTGGTCCTCAATTGCTATAATGAAACCTTCTTTGACTTTTCTGAACCAAAGTGACCTTTCCCTTCCCTGAACTCTCATATGACTTTGGCAAAGGCAAAATTAGGGCAGAGTGATCTGGGATTTTCCCTGTGGCACTGGAATTTAGAGGGCACTTAGAGCATTTGTATTCTGTTAGCAGGCAGAAATGGCTGATATTAGTACCCAGTAAAAATAGTTAAAGTGAGAAGTTGCCAGATGGTACGATTTCCTCTCTTGGTAGCTTCACTGGGGACCAACTCTTTTCTGGGCTTGTCCCACCTTTATCCCTCTGCCAAATTATTTTCTCTTCAAAAGTTGACTTGGGGAATACCTTTTCTGTTGATCACCTTGGGAATTTTTTTTGACTTTGTCATAGGTGGCAGAATTTTTAGTTATGGCTCTGCTGCTTTTCCTATAGGGTATACTTACTACATTTTATTCGTTATCCAATCATTTTACCTAACCTCTTAGATTGCAAGCTTCCTGATGACAGGGCTAGTGGCTTGCTTATCTTTGAGTACTCAATAAGTCTTTCCCAAAGGTCCTTCTTAGGTGCCTCAAGGTAATGTGGAAGTGACCCTGGGTTTTCAGAGGTTGTGCCAGAAGATTTCAAATCATAGAAGGTCTTTTTTTTTGTCACTGCATGCTTTACAGATTTTAATAATTTATGTAAAAATACTGAATACCAATCAATGCAAAACTGAATTTTGCTCAATGGAACATTATATACTAAGACATTCATGGTATCATGTCTTATATGATCTTTTTCACAATGTGCCCATCTTTACATGTGTTACTATTACAAGGCAATAAAGCATTTTTAATAATTAAAATATTTTAAAAATTTACTAAGCTTATAAAGGCTTAAACAAAACTTGTAATGTTCTTTACCTGTTCTTGCCAAATGAAGGACCACTTCTTATACATAAAATCTTCTTGAATGACTATGTTCTATTTCCTTTCATTTGACCTAAATCACCTATAAGACCTGGGAAAGGCACAGGAAGGCTTCTGATTTCTCTCCCATGACAATTGCCTCTCTTTTCTAATGTTAGAAAGGGAAGTTATCTGACTGTGAGAAAAATTTCCTTCTTTGTGGTGATCTGTGTGTGATGTGGAAGTCCATTTTGATACACATCCCTTGGACAGTTTCAGTGGTGGACAATGATTTTTTTTTTATTCTTATTGTTTTAATGATTCTACAGCTCCACCACTACTTGGAGGCCTCCAAATTTTCTTTCCTCTAGCTTCTGAGACCAGCAGGCACACATCTGGGATCTTTGAATTCCACAAAAGCAAAGCCATCAGGGTTTCTTACAACTCATATACGCCAGTTATTATTTTTCAGTCACTGCAGTCATGTCTGACTCTTTGTGATCTCTTTTTTGGGCATGGATACCAGGGTGGTTTGTCATTTCCTTCTCCAGTTCATTTTACAAATGAGGAACTAAAACAGAAAGAGTTAAGTGACTTGGCACCCATCTGTCAAGTGTCTGAAGACAGATGTGAAGATGATTTTTCCTTACCGGGAAGGTCTTATTAAGCTCAAAAACCTTTCAGTACAGGCCTAATGAGGGGTTGTAAATCTGCTATTCAAACACCCTCCTAGATAAGTTCAGAGAAGTTTAATCACCAGATCACCAGGGGATAACCACTTAACAGAGGGCAAATTATTTCAGTCACAGCAACTCCTACCTACTTTGGCATAGAATGGAAATTATCTGCATTGGAGGAGTATATACTCATAGGGATGGAATCTTGAAATATTAAAGTAGACATCTCCCGTAGTGCTTAGCAAAGTACTTTGAACATAGTAAGTCCTTCATAAATATTTGTTGAATGAACATAAATCATACTTTTTAAAAGTGGAGGGATGTGAAAGGATATCAGTGACACATTGGCAACTTCAAGATTCTTAATGATGTGCTAATTTAAATGAACTTTTACTATGCGTATCCTATACAAAAGGAAAAAAAATCAACATTTGCTATTTAAGGACAAAAACTCTCTTTTGGAGAAAATTATGAGTGAAAGCAAACTTAGGGAAAAAGAGGTGAAAATATGTTGATTTCCCATACTAAAATGGGACATCAGGGAGGCAGGTAGGTGACTCAGTGGATAGAGAGTCCAGGACTTGGAATCAAGACCTGACTTCTCATACCTTGTTAAACACTTGCTAGGTGGATGACTCTGGCAAATCAATTAACCTCTATCGCATTCTCAGTTTTCTTATGTCCAAAAATTGCACCTGCCTTGGTGGGTTGTCATGAGGCTCTAGTAAGACCCTAGAGGTAAAGAGCTCTGCAAATCCCAAAGTGCTACAGAAATGATGGTTATCATCATCATCATTATAATTATTCCCCTAATTGGCTGATATGCTTCATGATTGAGTATCTATTTAGCTAGGAGCTCTAGAGAGTAAAATCATACAATCTTTAGAGGCAGACAGAGACTTAGGGGTCAATTACACACTATTTTACAGATGGGGAAGTTAAGGCACAGAGAGCTTAAGAAACTGTTCAAAGTCACATGATAGATGATTTTTGAATTGACAGTGCCAGTTACACCTCCCGATTCCTGGTTCACTGTTTTTCCCATTACAATGTACTGTCTCTTATTATGGGCATTCTTGTTTCTTCTTTAAAAAAACTGAAAAAACCAAAATAATAAAAGAGCTCAAAGGATTTCAGGGCTCCCTACTCTGTTACCTCTTTGTGACATGCTGTGAACTCTGAGTTTTTAGAGGCTCAGCCTGTAGTGGACACACGTAAGTGGGTACTTTTGAACTGGAGAGGTTTCAGATATGGGCTCAGTGAGTAGCGTTTATGAGTGTTTATGAGAAACACACTGGTTAAATATTGCAAGATTCTCATCACCAACTTTGCTGCAGGATTCTAAATTTTTCAGCCATAGTCATGCTCAAAGACTAATCTATGGGGTAGGGCAAATACTGAATTTGGAGTGAGAGAACCTGGGTCCAAATCCTGACCTTACTAATTTCTGTCTGATTTTGGCTAAGCCAATTTCCCCTGCTCTTGGATTCAACTTCTGCATTTAGAAAATGGTGGGGAAAGAAACGGATGATGTCTGAGGTCCTTTCCAGTTCTAAACTTCTGTTCCTATGAACAAATAAAGGCAGGAGGTGATTATAAAAGAAGGCACATGATGGGGGATAGACTCTACCCACATTGACAAAATTACAGATTCTTGAGGTACTAAAGACAATTAAGGTCTACTTATATGATATTGAGTAAAAATACTTATCAAGGGATCTAGTCAATTATCTGAATACTTTATATTTGAGTTAATGCAATCTCTAAACCTATGTGATTTTTTAAAAGTTTTCCTCTGAAAATAAGACAGTATAGTATAATGGAGAGAGTCCTAGATTTGAGGTCAGAAAATCTGAATTCAAGTCTTTGCTTTGTCACTTGTTAGCAGCATGACACTGAACAAGTAATTTTCCCTCTCTTGGCCTCAGTTTCCTCATTTGTAAATAGGGGAATAACAATACCTATTTCACCAAATTGTCATACTGAATTTTTTAGGGTGAGACAAGGTTTAAAATTTTGAAGCACTCTAGAAAAGTGAACTATTTGTATCATACCATTTAGAGTTTTAGTTTTGGGATTCATGTATTTAAGGATGTTTGTGAGCTTTAACTTTCAATAACTTCAGAGAACATCTAGCCCAAGTGTGGTCTGGGGATGCCTGGAGGTTCTTGAGACCCTTTCAGGGTATCTGTGAGGTTAACATTATTTTCTTAATAATATTAAAATGCTATTTCCTATTAAAATATTCCTTCCTTATCCAATTTTATATGTATGAAGCTAGTTTTTCCTCATATACTTCAACCCAAGCAACATATCACAACAGATAGAATGTAAAGCAGGTATTAGAATTCAGCTGCCTTCTATTAAGTCAAACATGAAAGAGATTTGCAAAAATAAGTAGAACAATGCCAATCTTTCCTTTATCATTTTGTTTTGGAAAATATTATTTTTATAAAAATATTTGTTCCTATGTAATGAGTTATTTTTAAATGGATATATTAATATTAAAATACCTATTTAATAATATATCATGCATTTTAATTTCTAATTCTTGAAATACCAACACACCAAGAAATACCTTTTTGGGATCCATGATATGAGACTTATCTGAGAAAGTATCTATGACCTAAAACATTAATAACTTCTTCTGTAGGCAAATTTTCTAGGCCTCAATGTCTTTATCTGCACAATGATAGGGCTAAGCTTGATGAACTATAAGGTGTCTTTTAGCTATAATATTCTAGGTTGTGTGTTCTGACATTTTGTGTTCTAAAATCCCTTCTAACAGTAACATTCCATAATCTTAAATTTCGCTTTCAGCCTGTAAGGATGACAGTAGCATCTTGGTAATCACCATAGATAGCACAGAAAATATGAACAGGAAAGAAAAGAAGCCAAAGAAGGTGAAACCCAGGTGAAAAAAGAGAAAGACAGATTCTCTCTTATCCTTTAATATGTATTTTGTTCTTTTTTTCACAAAATAGAAAAATCCTTCTCATTCTTTGACTTCCACCTTTCTTTTCTTCTGGAGTTCTCATCCCCTTTGAGTATTCAGTTCTACACATGGATCCCTGATGGCTTAAAACATCCTGTACAATGATTCTTTTAAACTTCAAATGAGCTCCAAAGTCTACAGAACTGGATTAAAGGTTTGAGATTGTAGATTTACCTCCTCTGCTTCTTGTGGCTAAATCTTAATCCTTTAATTAAAACAAAATTCCAGAATACAAAGCCTTCTCTAACATGAGCCTCTCATCTCAGTGGGCTGCCCACAGGACCTGGTGTCTTCTTGCAATTGATGGAAGTGGCTTATTCTGGTAGAGCTTATTTAACCATATAGAGGTCAATGTAGTGTAGAGTGTGTCCAAGACACACACACATACATACACGCATGCACACACACACACACCTCTACGTCCTTTCTTTAAGATGTCTATGTCTGTTTGCATTCATGTAGCAGGACTTTGTCTCCAAAGGAGGCGAACTCAGTGCAATGATTTCTAACACAATTGTTTGGAAGTACCCTCCCCCTCAAAAAAATCAAAGCAAAATAAAACTACTAAATTTGAACTATATTATCTACCTTCTTTTTCTCTCCCTCTCAAAAAAGAAAAACATATCAAAACATATCTTTCTAGTTAGGAAACTACTAGTTTTTTTCATGGATTAAGACAATCTCAATATTCTCATCATACTAGACTACCTCTCATAGTATGTTACAAGCTGACATTTCTAACCAAATCTCCCAATTTATTCTTTGACTAAACTGGATTATTCACCATCTTCTCCCTTCTTAAATATAATCTTTACATAACACTTCCACACCTTTGATTGTACCATGTCTTCTACCGAATAGGCTGCTTCCATTTTATGGCCTTCTGTTAATATTCTATTAACCCTTTAAGACCAATCAAAAATCATATGCCCTGAAGCTCCAAATGACTTTTCCCACCTCAAAACACAGCACTTGCTTACATTTCTCTTATGCATTATGACAAGAGACTTTAAGTCATATTCATAAGGTACATGGTGCTCTGTCATTAAAATGAGCTGCCAGAGGAAAGCAACATGGCTTATTTTTCTTAGTATTCTCTATAATGTCCTGAATAGCTGTCTTTCACAGTTTGTTTTCAATATGTAGTTACTGGATGAAAGAGTGAATAACGGAACATCAACTGAACCTTTCAATAAAGTGGTAGAATGTACACTTCCTGAGGACAGACTATTTGTATTTTTGGATTGGTATCCAGGAGAATCTAGCATTGCCCACAGTCAATGCCTACTAAATATGCCCTGAATTGAACTGAGCACTCATCTCAGATCCAGCAGAATAAACAATACAGACTAATCCTAGATATAAGCTCACAGCATAAGAGATTTACAGCTGGAGGGGACTTGGAAGAGTATCTGGTCCAGCTCTTGTTTTACAGATAAGGAAATTGGTAAATAGGGATTTTGACTGACAAGGTGGAATATGAGACCAGGTCCTCTGACTCCAGAGATGAAAGGGATCTCCAAGACCATATAGACCAGCTCCCTCATTTTATAGATGAGGAAAATAAGTCCCAAAGATAGAATTATAGCTTACAGGATCATAGACTTAGACCTAAAAGCAGCCTAGGGGGACCATCCCCTTCATTTTGCACATAAGAAATTGAGACCAAGAGAATGGGAATGACTTGACCATATTCACAAAGCTTTTCTCTGAGGTAGACTTTGATACCTGCTCTTTCTGATGAGTCAATAGACTCATAGTTAAATAGACACATTTATTGTGTCCTCTTGCCTCTTGGTATCAGACATACAATTTGAACTCAAGTATAACATTTTGTATTTTATGGAATCCACCATGATATAGCAAAACAGTAACTTAGAGGCCAAAGGGATATGGAATGCTTAATAGTTGAATTAAAATGCAGAGAAAAGATTTAATAACATTGAGCATTGAAATGATTTTTCTCTGGGGGTCCTACTTAATCTTCTTCCTCAAATTTCTCTTCTTAGTAAACTGGGGTTACTGTTACCTATTTCAAAAGGTCCATAGGATGAGTCCTATGAATGTCTGGGAAGAGGCTGAGGTTGAACAGGTTAAGGAAAGCTCTCTCTTATGAACAGTAACCAGTTAGTCGTCTTTCAGTTTTAATTATAACTGAAACTAAATGTTCTTTAAAATGATATGAACCTTTTAAGAATACAGCAGATGGTCAAGGATGGGTTAAGCTCTTTCTAAAATGTCCCTGTATGATAGACGAACTGTGTTGAATGAAGATTCAAGTCTTCTTTGAGAATTCAGAGCTTAATAGGGTGAGTAAGGAAATGGACATTATCTCACCCAAAGTGAGAACCTGAAAAACTTTAGCCTAAAGGAGCCAGGATCTCTCATTGCATCCTGGGCCCTCTCCAGTCGTCCTGATGAATGTCTGGCTGCTGGACTCAGATGGCTCTGGAGGAGAAAGTGAAGCTGGCAACCCTGCACAGTCCTCCCTCACTCAAATCAAAGCCAACTGCAACTCAAGACATCATCTCCTGAATGTCACGGTCCTCTTTGAGAACAAAGGAAAAACACAACAACAATTTAATGTGGGTAAGATAGCACATCCAGAGACACATCCACTTTTGTAAGATAGTAAACATTCACAGAATCATAAAATTTCAGAGCTCATCTGGGCCTCGATTTCTTCATCGGCAAAAGAGAAGACCGGACTAGCTCAGGGGTTTTTAACCTGGGATCAGGGGACTTCACAAAATATCTTGATAATTACAGTTTGATACAATTGGCTTCCTTTGTAACTGTATATATTTTAGAATTTAAAAAAGTTATTCTGAGAAGGGGTCCGTAAGTTTCACTGGACTGTCAAAATTGTGTATATAGCATAAGGAAAAGGATGAGATATGGGAGAGGAGGAGAAGGAGGAGGAAGAAGAAAAAGAAGAAAGAGAAGAAGAGGAAGAAGGAAAAGAAGAAGGAGGAGGAGCAGGAGAAGGAGAAGGAAAAGATGAAGAAGGAGAAGAAGGTGAAGGAGAAGAATGAGGAGGAGGGGGAGAAGAAGAGGAAGAAGAAGAAGAAAAAGGAGAGAAATGAAGAGAATAGAGAGGGAGTGAGTGGAGGGAGAGGGAGAGGGAACATCATGTAGTAGATAGGGGTCTGCAGAAATAGGAAGCCCTAGGTTTAAGTCCTGCCTCCAATTCATACTAGCTATGTGATCCTGGGCAAGTCATTTAACCTATTGGTGCCCTTTCAGCTTTATAAGAAAAATTACAGAGAAGTGCCAATCTTCATTAGTAAAGGGAGATCCTATATACTGATAATCACAGATTTGGTACACTTTCCTTCACCATCCTTGAATTATAAAATTTGCTAAGTAAATTTTTTATATTTAAATGAAATTATTTAATATTTAAAATATTTAAATAAGATTCTAGAATTTATTATGCTAAGAGATGTGATACACTCTTAAAAGGTTGATTATTTTAAAGTATGCTTAGCTTCATTTTTAATTAAAATTATGAAAGACAACTAATGGGTCAACACAGATTATTCTCTGTTACCACTAACCTCAGTTTACCAATAAGAGAAATTTGAGGATGAGTATAAGCTGAAAATAAAATGTGTGGCCTAAAAATGTAAGTTACTTGGAGATTTCAGATTGTTATTGTTAATAGGCTTATTGCTTAATAGGACTGTTGTTTAATAGGTTCTAAAAGGAGAGTAAAGGATATGTAGGGAACAATCCTAACATTTGAAGACAGTAGAGAAAAAACTTCCGTACTTTCCCATATCCATCACCTCTATGTTGGAGAGAAACATTTCCATAGTTCTCCTAGTTCTGTTGTCAGAGAGGCAAAATAAGGTTTTGTGACTGAGCTTCTTGGACCCATTGTATGTTGTTAGGCAATGGTGAATTGGTTTCTGAGTCACAGATATTTGAGATGGTAACCATGCATCAGATAAAGAGTTGAATTTGATATTCTTTTAGGTTTCAACCAGCTCTAGGATTCTGTAATTTCACTTAATTCAGAATACATTGTTTGGTATTAGTTCTTCCATAACAAAACTATCCTTACTCAGCCTTATCTGGCTCCCTTCAAAATGAATGACTGAAGGGAATTTGTGTCTCAAGGCTGCTGATGGAAGCAACCTTTATTGGCTATAAAGAGAAAATCAAGGGCTATGGCTTCTAAATCCAGGTTTGCCACCAATTCACTTGATAGTCGGAGCCCAGAAAATCTTTATCTCCTTTTATTAGCAGGAAAATACCAATAAAGACAGCAATCAATCTATAGACATCTTGCCCCTCAAAAGTCATTGACAACTATATGACATTTGTGTAGACCATGTTCAAGGTAGGGCAGCCTGGATGATGAGCTCATAGGAAGACATGTCATATGAAAATGCTGTGAAGAAACTGGGTCTGAGAGAACTGGGTAGGGATGATTACAGTCTTTAAGTATTTGAAGGGTTATCACATGAAATGATTACATCTCAGATTTTTGACTCTGAGATTGGCAAAGTATTCTCTCTACGACAGCTGTATGAGGTACACTTACAAATATTGTCCCTTCTTCACAAAGCAGGAAACTAACATAAAAGGACTTAAGTTGTTTTGACCCTACTTGTGCTACTTCTATTATACCCAGCTACCTTTGAGGGGAATTAGATCAGTTCTGCTTGGGGTCTAGAAATAGGAACAATGAGAAAATGCTGAAAAATGACAGATTTTGGTTTCATTGAAGAAAAAGACTTCCAAATAATTAAGTTTCTCAAAAGGATTATGGGCTGCCTTGGGAAGGACTCCTCTCTGTCACTGGATGCGTATGAACAGAAGTCAGATGATCATTTCTCAGGGATGTTTTAAACTTAAGCATTTTTTTGCATGTCACTGGTTCCTTTGAGTCAATTGATCAATTTTTCCAATTCTAGCCAACAGACTAGGTTGTCTATTGAAGCCTACGAACCCCTTCTCAGAACGATGCTTTGAAATTTACAAAATAAAATGCTATTTGTTACATTAAATTATTATATTTTTATTATATCAAAAAAACCACAAAGTTCATGCACCCCAGGTTAGCAATCCTGATCTTAAAGACTATACATTTACAAGCAAAGTAGATCGATCAATCAATACACATTTATTACATATCTATTATGTGTCAAGTATTGTGCTCAGTATATTTCTTAGTCTTTACTTTCAAAGAACTCATCTTCTAGTTAGGTGAGACAATATATCTAGACCATCAAGGGAAATGAAAGAAGACACTAAAATCATAAACCTAAGTGTCTAAGATGACTATGGTTCTGGTAAAGAAAATGGAGAAGTTTGCAGGAGGGGCAGAGTAAATGGGAAAAGCAATATATTTTAGGAGTGTTGAGCTCTTCTGACCCTCCTCCACTTGAATAAATGAGAAAAATAACATTAGTGAAAAAGATATCATATATATGTATATATTTATGATTTATAAAGCACTTTATAAATATTGTCTCACAACAATCCTGAGAGGTAAGTAGTGGTATTATTCCCATTTTACAACTGGAAAAATGAGGCTGATAGAGGTTGTGACATGCCCTGGGATGTCCAGCTAATAAGTGGCTGAGGCAGAATTTGAAGTGAGATCTTCCTGACTACAAGTCCAACACTCCACTGAACCACATGCCAACTCTCTTTGATACTTCAATAGGTCCTTGATCTCATCTGCACGTCCATACTGAGTGCAGATCATCTCCCGCCTTCTCATCTTGTTCAATTATTTGTCCATGCTATTCTCTAGGTACTCAATAAACCACCTTCCCAAAGTCAGAGAGACCTCCCTTTAGGTATTTTAAAATATGTTATGAATAGCAGGGTAGCAAAGGGATGTCCATCTGTAATTTCTTACTTGTCACATAACTGTAGTCTACTACAGTTGTAGCTTAGTCTACTCCTTTTTCTGGTCATCTATGTCGCCTTTTATACCACTGGTTAGGTTGTTGGTAACTACCTGTGCTCCATTTGCACCCATGATATATTTTTCTCTTGTCCTATAGCTCATCAGAGATTCTGATTCTTCTGAGCTTATATGGGTGCATGATCAGGGAATCTAAATGGCAGCTGACTCAAAAAGAACATTGTATGGTCATTTGAATGTTTCTGATTCTTCATAATCAGGGGCAATTAACAGATAAACAGAAGAAAACCTTTATGAGGATTAGAAATTCATTTAATGACTACCAGAACTATGTCAGCTTACATTCATTTTCAACAACTGACCCAATTGATACTTGCCATAAAAAGTGGTCAATAATACTTATAAATAAATGATGAATAATATCTCATAAAATTCTGTTTAGACAGATGATCCATACATGCTTGTTTCTAGAGGGAAGGAAACTATGCAGCTACAAAGAGATTGTATATGCACATGGAAATCATACCTCTTGGGTCTTGTCCCTGATTCATTGACCTGTCTTACTGTGTTACAGACAACAAGAGGTATGAGCAATTAATATTTTTCCATTTTTTTGGATCTGAAATGTATTTTCAAGTTATGTTCATATAGTTCCTGGGTTTGTCTTAGCAGGTAGACCTCCCAAAAACTAGTATTCTTTTTTGTTGCTGCTAATATTCTCATTATTATTTTCCCATTACAGTTATACTTTGATGCTTCCTTGTGACATGAAAGGGATTTTGGATTTTAAACAGGTATTCCAGAAGAACACAATCTCTGGTCATTCCCATTAGGCTGTCACTGCCATTCAGTCACGTCTGATTGCTCATGACCCATTCACCACAGCATGCCAACACTGTCCATAGGATTTCATTGGCAGGGATACTAGTTTGCCATTTCCTTCTCCAGGGGATTAAGGCAAACAGAAGTTAAATGACTTTCCCAGAGTCACAGAGCTAGTAAGTATCTGAAGCAGGATTTCAACTCAGGTGTTCCTGACTCCAGATACAGAGCTCTATCCATTGAGCCACCTAGTTGTCTTTATCCTAGCAAGCTAGAAACTTTTCAAATTCAAGCCCAAAAATGTCCAATAGGTCTGTCATCTCAGGATCAGCCTATTTATGTTCAGAGTACTTTTATCAATCAAAGTGTGGTCTACTAGGCAATGACTTTTCTGGAAGTGGCTACAGAAAGTCAGGAAGACAATTTACTAAGGCATACATGTGATCTGTACTAGGAGAAGGGATGCCCAAATAGATTAAATGAAGAATTTTTGAAATAATTATTAATATTTAACATTTCTGAAGACAAGGTTATTCCTATTCAGAAAACAAATATGTGATACATCCCTAAAACTAGCTGCATTGCTAGGACATTTTACCTTACTAAAGAATAAGCTGGCAACTCTAAGGCATAGACATTACCCTTCAGTTAATTCAAAGACCAGAATCCACTCCATTTAAAAATAATCAGACTTCAACTTTCTTTATCTTTTCATCTACATTCTTGTAGCTATTGTGCTTACTGTTTCTCTTTGGTTTGTTTCTTTCACTGTATCTGCATCTAAATCTTCCAGTTTTTTCTGAATTTCTCATTTTATCATTTATTACCAGACAATATTCCCATATTACTATTTTTCTAGCCACTTCCCAATCAATGGAATTCATTTTGATTCCAGTTGTTTGCTACCACAAAGAATAATGCTGATATTTATATAAGAACTTTGTTTTTGCCCTTAACCTCCTTGGGGTACATGTTGAGTAACGAGATCACTAGATTAAAAGGTATGAACAGCTTAATCACTTTTCTACTGTAATTCTGAAATGATAACCAGAATGCTTAAACCAATGAACAGCTCTGCCAAGAGTGTATTACTGTGCATGTCTTTCTATAGCCCCTCCAACATTGATTATTTCTGGTTTACTTTATTTATTCCATCTTTGCCAGTGTGTAAGGATTGAGAAGATTAAAAACCCAAGTTTTTTTGTATTAGTGGTTTGTTTCCACATATTCCCAAACTTATTTATAGTTTGTAATTCTTCTTCAGGAAACTGTTTGCTCATATCCTTTGACCTCTTATATGCTGGGGATATTTTATCTTTTTAGGGTTACTGTTAAGAATGTAGTACAGACTATGATTTCATTTGTGTAGGGGATTCCCCAGGAAGAAACTCCCTCTTCTAGTATAGATCTGCCACCGTTGAGCAACTGGAGTCTTAGTTGCCCAGAGCTTTGAGAGTTTACGTGACTTGCCTAAGGTCACCTATTTATTCTGTGTTAGAACTTTAACCTGCTACCTTTTACTGTTTCTGAGACAGGTTCTCTCTACTACTCCAGTGGACTGCTTCTCACACAATTTATTCACAATTTACAGAAGCCATTTTGAGAATCTGTCGGATTGGGCAGGTAGGCGGAACAGTGGATAGAGTGTGGGGCTCGGAGTAAGGAAGGTGTGTTAAAATCTGGCCTCAGACATTTACTAGTTGTGTGACTCTGACAACGTCCCTTAATCCTGTTTCCCTTCGTTATTTATCCATAAAATGATCTGGGGATGGAAATGGCAAACCACTCTAATATCTTTGCCCGGAAAATTCCAGATAGGGTCATGAAGATTTGGATATGAATGAAATGACTGACTAACAACGAAGGATTGTGCCTAACTGGCAATCTTCTGCCCAGTCCTCAAGCTCCCTAATCTGTTCAATTTCTATCTTCTCTCAAATAAAACTGGCCAGTTACTGGGGATCGTACCACCAAACAATGTAGTGTCTATTGCTGAAAAGACTCCATGGTGAAGAAATAGCCTTCATATGACTTGGGTGACAAAATGCATCCCTGGAATCATAAAGTTAAGGGCATTCCTCACACTCTGTTGGACAAAAGTAGGTAGAGAACATTTTGGGGTTTGTAATATTTTTCCCTCAAATCCATGTACTCTAGAGTCCTTAGGAGGAAAGCTGGAGGTTACTTTTTTTTTCTATTAAAGGATCACATTCTAAATACTATGCATACCAATGACTAGAATAATTCACTCATTTATTCATGCAATAAACATCTGTTAGGCATCTTCTATGAACTAGTCAGGAGAAATTAGACTAGAAATAGACACAAAGATATAAATTAGAAATAGTTCCTATCCTCAAAGAGCTTACAACTAAATGGTGAGAGTCTAAGATATGTAAATAAATGCCTCTAATACAAACCAGAATATGGTGATACAGAGAAATACAAAGGGCTCAGGTTTTGGATGAGTAAGAGCTCACTCTGTTTTTGAAAATAGAGAAGGTAGGAATTAGAAAAAGCTTCAAGGAGGAGGCGATATCTGACGTAGGCCTGGAGGGAAGGGTAGGATATGGAGGATGTAGGAGAGGATATTCCAAGTTACTGATTAACCAAGTCAATGCTGTCTGGTATTCAGTCTACCATAATAATGTAACAGATAGAAAGAAGTAACTGCAAATTATTTTCTAACAATGCTTTTTGATTTTCTGCTTCTTTCTCCTGTTGGCAAATGGCAGCTTTGCCATCCCAACTTCAGAATGATATACTTTATTCTATTGAGAAATGTTTTCTATGACTCCTTAGAAATAAACGTGACTTTAATTAATATGGATAAAGCACTTTGCAATGCTATTAAGCACTAAGCACTGTTAATATGGTGGAAACATCCCAGATGATTACACATCCAAAAAATTGTTTCTGCATGCATTTACAAAAATGCATTATGTATTATAAAATTTGCTAGTCTTGCCCCTGGGGGAGATAAGCAATTGACTTGTAAGAGTATCCCCAGAGAACAGCCACCGAAAGAAATAAGGTTCCAAGGAGACCTGCTAGATAGATTCATCTTCGTTCTGAATTACTGTGACGTCCACATTCTCCTTGCCCTCACAACATTCTGAATTATATTTCCATGTTTTCATACTGATAACCTAACTAGGCAAATATCTTTCTGAGCAGGAATATTAGAATTGGGTTCCCATGACTTAGGTTAAAGCAAAATGACCTTGATGAATCATTCCCAGGTCTTATTATCTCACAGGAGGTACCTTGCCCCACATCTTCCTATTCACTCCATAGCTCCCCCTCAATCTTTCTCTCTCTTTCCTTTTCTTTCTCTCTCCCTCTCTCCTTCCTCTTTTCTATCTTTCTCCCTCCTTCCTCCTTTCTCTCTACCTCCTTTCTCTTCTCTCTCTCTCCCTCCCCTTTTCTTTCTCTCTTCCTCCCTCCCTCTGTCTTTCTCCCTGTCTCCCTCTATCTCCCTTCATTCTTCCCTTCCTCCCTCCCTCCTGTAATAACCTAAGTATAATCTGTCCTTATTTCTCTCCAGTCTACACTCTAGACTTCCTCTACAATGCCCCAGCTTTTAATTATGAATCCTCACTCCAGTTGTGGAATTGACACATTAAAAGTGCTCTGTACCCTGTGGCTTCTTCCTCTGATTATATGGCTCCTCCTAGACTCTGCATTTAAGGAGGGCATCCAAGTCAGTCGTATCTCATTCCTCTCTAGGATACATTCTAGACATTCCCTACCTTGCTTGATACTGTTCTCTCCCCTTACTACCTTCTTGCTTTCTTTTCATGTTTTGTTTTAGAATGTGAGCTCCCTGAAGTCAGGACTTTCTCTTTGCTTTTTACTTCCACTTTATATTTCCACTGCTTAGCAAAGTGCTTGGCATAGAGGAAGTGCTTAATGAATGTTTCTTAACTATCTTGACAATATGTGCTAGAGCAACTGACAATAAGATGGGAAAAAAGCACTCAAGTATGAAGAGGGTTATTAACAGTATGCTTGCAACTCTACTGGTACAAAGATCCATTATAATATATCAGCTCCAGACACTGGAAAAACTCAGGAGGACCTATTTATACACACTAGATTATTAGGATATTATATTATTATTATTGGATACTACAGAAAGGAAGGGTAATAAACTTATTTGCATTATAAGGTGGCAAAAAAACTCCCATTATATGAACTTATAGCTCCTTGTGTTTTTAAAGAAAAATAATGACACATGATTGCCAAAGTGATACTCTGGTTGAATCAAATACCATAATAGTATATATTGTTGCTGTAGGTCAGCTGTTTCAGTTATATCCTGTTCTTTGTGACTCTATTTAGGGTTTTCTTGGCAAAGATATTGGAGTGCTTTGCCATTTCCTTCTCCAACTCATTTTATAGATGAGACAACTGAGGTAAACAGGGTTCAGTGACCTGCCAAGGGTCACACAGCTAGTGTCTGAGGCTGAATTTGAACTCAGGTCTTCCTGACTTCAGGCCCAGCATTCTATTCACTTCACCACCCAGCTGCCCTAATACAATATTGCATTATTTTTATTTTATATAAAATTATTTGCATTTATTCAAACATTCATATATTCAATAAAATATTTATTAAGCACCAACTACAGGCAAAATTCTTCCCTGGGCACTGGAGGAGATAAGAAACGTAGATAAGCTACAATCCATTTCCTTGAAGAGCTTGCAATTTTTCAGTAGCAGGTAAGCACTGTTTCTTACAGGGCAGTAATATGCCATTACATTCATGTACCTCAATTTGTCTAGTCATTCCCCAATCAATGGACATCTAATCTAGTACAACACCCGGCTGCCTCTCACACAATTTATAGAAGTCATTTTGAGAGTTTGTGTGATTATACGTGAGCTAGAAATCTCCCTGAGAGTTTACATGCTTCCCAGTCCGTACTAAATTGCTCTCATCTCTCTCAAGCAAAATTGTCTATTTATTTATTGTGGATATGACCCTCAAACATCTTATTGTCCATTGCTGGAAAGGCACTGAATTAAAGAGAGAGTTGGGGAAGCAAGTGTCTGATGGTTTTAAAATCAAGACGATTTCTCGTATTTCTGGTGGAGAAAAGCAGACAGACCACATGCTCTAGTATCTGTTAAATTTCCCTAGAACACTGAGTTCTAGTGTCTTTAAAAGAAAAAAAAGCAAAATAAAAAAAAAATTACATTTTTTTAGGTAGAAAATAAGCTCCTTGAGGGGATGTAAAATTAAGAAATATTTGTTAAATTTAATGGCATCTATAATGCTGTAATTATACTCTGAAAAGCTCCTCTGTGACCAGACAATCAAAACAGAAAAGGTCACTGCTTCTAATTTCCCTAAACACAGAGGTAGCACCCCATAGTCACATTTCTATAAAGACTTCGTGAAAAAACAACAGTGAACAGAGGGGTATTATACACACTTCCCCCACCCTCCCATTTAGTTTTATTTTTATTCTGAACTTGACAAATATCAAATAAAAGGAACATTTCCATATATGCCCTAGAACAGAAGGAGAGGGTTACAGATGAGACTTGTTCTTGGGAAACTGATTCACACTAGAGGAGAGAGAAAAAGAGCACAGACTGTACCTGGTGATCTCTGTATCCGGGAGGAGGCCCATGTGGTAGTGGGGGTAGGGAGATGTGAGGAGGAAGCTTTTGTCACACTCAACTGGAGAGTAGTGCCGAGGAGAAGAAGGTTTCTCACATAGTTTGTTCACAGTGCTGTAAACTGGTTCAGGAGGCCTAGTGATAAAAGTAGAAAAGAACAAGTTCGTATGAACAGTTTAACAATATACTATGGCCATCATCAATACCCAGTCTTCCTTTGAAGGGAAAGAAAAAGTTGGTGTGGCCAGGTGAAGATAGAGTAAGCCTTGGGGTAGAGAGGACCCGAGTCCAAGCTCTCCCTCTGACACATACTAGCTGTACAACCGTGATTAAATCACTTCTCAGTGACTTGGGTGACTATCAAAGTAAGTCAAAGATTAGCTGCTGCTCTGCGTTGGGTGGTGTGGTGGGGAGTTTCTATACCAGGAGTTCCTCCTACTTATCAAATCACAGACCTCTCCAAAATAAAAAAGAAAATAGCAAAAATTCCTTGATCTTTTCAATATTTCCTTCAGAAAACAAGTTCCTCCATTATGTACATTTCAGCTGACATTGGAACTCACTATGATATTTCACTTGCCCACAAATGTACAGTTTTAATTACACGATGAGGGGGGAGATTGGTAACTATAAATTAGAAAGATATCTAGGTAAAGCAAATGGGACTGTTTAAACTAGAGAGAAGAGCTATATGGAAGGAGACATGATGGCATTATTCAACTATCTGAAAGACTGCCACGGAAAAGCTTAGTGACTATAGCCTGGAGTCAGCAAAACTCATATTCCTGAGATCAAATCTATTCTCAGAGACTTACTAGCTGTGTGACCCTGGGCAAGTCACTTAACCCTGTTGCCTCAATTCCTTATCTGCAAAATGAGCTGGAGAAGAAAATGACAAATCAATTCAGTATCTCTGTCAAGAAAATTCCAAATGGGGTTAGAGAGGGTTGGACACAACTGAAAAATGACTTAACAACTAGAATATGTGGGAGTAGGATTATATTTGTCTGCTTACCCCCAGAGGGCCAAACTATAAGCCATAGGTGGAAGCCACAGAAAGGCAGAAATTTGGTTGGATAAAAAGAAACAATTTCCTAACAATGATAACTGTCCAAAGGTGGGATAGATTGCCTTGGGAGAGAGTGGGTTTGCTCTCCCTGGAGACTTTTAAGCAGTAACTAGATGATAATTTGTGAAGGATGTGAAAAATTAGAGAATTATATCTATAGAAATAGAAGAGATTTCAGAGGTCATTCTGTCCAATATCTTCATTTTATAGATGAGGAAACTGAGCCTCCGTCTCCCCCAAAGGTGAGCTGATTGTCCAGATTCAGACAGGTAGCAAATAGCAAGAGAAAGAAATCAATCCAGATCCCTTGTGTAACATTATAGGGACACTTGTTGTCTGGGTTGGACTGGTTTGCCTCTGAGGGCTCTTCTAACTTGGAGATTATGTGATTCTTCTTATTCTATTTATATTTCATTTACACTAATACAAAAAAATGAAGGTATATAGTAATAAAATTCAACAAATATCTTAAAGTGTGTATTATTATTGTGCATTGTGTTCAGTGCCTAGGATCCAAAGATAAAAAATTGCACAATCCCTGACCTCAAGAAACTTGGAGTCAGGTAGGCAGATGTAGGTATCTGTGTGTGTGTGTGTGTGTGTGTGTGTGTGCGTGTGTGTATCTCTCTCTCTTTCTCTCTCTCTCACACACACACACAGGAGAGGATGATACAAAGTAGAATGTGATTTGGAACCAACAAAAGATCCAAATAACTCTAAGGAAATGTTAGGAGGGAGAGATTATATTTGTCAGGGAAATAGGACAGGCTTTGTACAGGAGGCATTGCTTAAGCTGTACTTTTACAAAATACATTTCAACAGGCAAACACAAGATAGAGTGTGTTCAAGACATGCAAGTTGGCCTATGTGGATGTATAGAAATGCAAATGTACTGGATGAGAGTCATCTATTGAGTCAAATTTCCAAATCACAGAATCTCAGAGGTGGGACAATTGTTAGGGATTCTCCATCGCAGGTTCTTAAACTTGGGGCACATGACTTTTAAAAAATTGATAATTGTTTTCCAATATACTTGGTTTCCTTTGGAATCCTGTGAATTTTGTTTAATACATTTAAAATATTGTCAAGAAAGAATTCACAATCTTCATCAGATTGCCAAAAGGGTATATGATACAAAAAAAGGCTAAGAACTTCTGAATTCCAAGCCGAGCACTTCATTTTGTGGATAAGAAGACTGAGATCTAGTGAGGGGAAGAGATTTAAGCAAAGTCACTCACTGAATGGGAGGCTGAATCAGGACCAGAACCTAGGTCTTCTAATTCCTATTCCAGAGCTCTTTTCATTACATTGTGACATCTCCTATCAGAATTCCAGATCGGTTCAAAATGTGCTTTTTAGGCAACATCGGCTTAAAAATATAGGAAGAGTATGATTTGAAAGGTGTAAGAATGCTCCAACCAGTAGGTAAGTTAATAAGTATTTACTAAATACCTACTATGTATCAGGCATTCTACAAATGCTGGGGATACAAACTGGGACACAGTTCAGGCACATCTGAACGAGAAGAGGAAGAAGGGAAAAATGTCGGAGTGTTGGTTATTATTCAAACAAGGCAGAACTAATTAGGGCACCTGCATGAGGGAGCTGGGGAGTGGGGAGCATAAAGGGAACAGATACTGAGACAGGGATGCAGAGATGCCTTTGAGCACAACAGGCACTTAGTACCTTAAATACATAAAGTACTCCGCTACACACTCAAGGAAAGAGAGGGAAAGGCAACTGGAGGGAAACTGAAAAGTCAATCTAATGGACAGTTAGTTAAAAAATGCTTGCTTTATTATTATTTGCTTAGTACAGTGTCTGCAAATAGTAAGTGCTTGATAAATTTATCTACTATCTATCTATGAATCCACCATCTATCTATCATTATAATTTCATTATTATTTTTATGGTGTTCAGAAAATGTCTGGACAATACTGTTGCCACTGTTGTAATTAATATTATTATTTTTAGCCAGACTTACAATTTCACTTGTATAAGGTATTTCCAGTGCTGAAACTTCCTCTACTAATGCACATCAGAAATTCCTGTAACTCATATAGTATTTTTTAAAATAAGCTTTATTTTTTTCAGCAAACAAAAATCTGTCTCAATGCCAGGCCTTCTGACTTCAAGTTAGATTCTTTCCAAGACATCAGGTTCTGATCATTAGTACAGCTAAAGGAGAGGTACAATGAGAAACACTGAGACAGGTTTTAATTGTCACTTTCCCATTTTGGAGGCTGATTTCACTACTGACAGGAACCATAGGTACAGGCCAAATTCTAAAACAGTAAGATGGGATAGAGAAATTCAGTCTTTATCAAGGAAAGCAGATCTTCTCACTCAAGGCTTGGGCACTCTTACCAATTAATCTCAGGGGACTTTGAGTCTTACACAGGCAATGATTTACAAGTAACAGCTGCCAACCAAACCAATCAGTACTGGCCTAAAGAAAATGAGCTGCACAGCCATTCTTCGCAAACCTCTCCCCTAGCATTGAGAGGTGATTCAGATGGAGGGAAGGGGATCTAACAGGCAATATCTGCCCAAAAGAATGAGGTTCCTAACTTTTGGCAAAGGTCTTAAAGCCTTTCACTCATAAAGCATTCCATAAAGCCAGTTTTCCCTGCTGGGAAGACTTGAGTTAGTCTTCATGCCGCACTGGCAATGACAGTCCCGGAGAAGAATGTGACCAAGTTTTCTAACCAAAGTATACCTGTGGTTCTCACAGACAAATAATGTGAAAGGACTTCAGTGATGCAGCCCCCATCAGAGAAGAGACAGACAGAAACAGAGAGGGGAGAGAAGGGGGAAGAAAGTGGAAGGGAGAGAGAAGAAAGATGAAATGTAAAAGGAAGAAAGGAAGGAGGAAGAGAGGAGGAGCAAGGCTGGGAAAGAAGTAGAGCTAACTAAAAGGAATTAAAAAAAGATTCATGATGCATGATCTGGAGGCATGGCTCTAAATGAGAGCCCTCATCCCCCTCTATGCCCCCTGTTCAGGGAACTATTGAGGAGTAGGATGACAGAAATAGGAATTAATGTATCCAGTCTTTCATTCATGCCACCAGTATCTACTGTTGTGGGTTTTTTGTCCTTCAGTTTTGAAGACGACCAATGACATCACAGGGTGATGCTTGGACTTTCATGTGAACTGGATGTAGGTGAGGCATAATTGCACAAAGTCATCAGTCCCAGTCTCTCTTCCGAAGTCATCAAAGTCCAGTGGCAGGACAGAAGTCACAATGTCTGGCAATGCAGTGGATGACCTTGGCATCTTCAATGTTTAAACGAGCTCTTAGAACTCCACAGTCCCTGCTTCAACCACCTTCATAGCCATTGGAACAAAATATTCTCATCTGCCCATTCTGCTGGGGGAAGTCTTTATTTGCTTGGGTAGACATCCTTCTAACTCACCAATGGGTTTGAAGCCTATTAGTTGCCCTTGCCCTGGTTTAGCCTTTCTGCTGTGACAGCAAGGCATGATTGCTTGACATGCTGGCATGCTATTGAGCTACAGGTGAGACTCGTATACCAGGCAAATACCAAAAGTGGATGAGCAGCCTTGAAAAGGGTTCAACAAGCCCTCACACCTCAGGGGCTAGTTCTCCTTTTCATACCACCATACTTTTACTCTCATGCAAGTTAATTCTGACTTGAATCCAAAAGCTCTTCTTGTCCTGCATGGGGCACTAGAATAATTCAGGGAGGGAAAAATTACTCCTCTGATTCTGATTCCCCCCATCTCTCTCCCCCATCCCTCTCCTCGTCTCTCTCTGTCTCTCTCTGTCTCAGTCTCTCGGTTTTCTTCCCATTCCCTCCCCCCCCCCACCTCAAAAGACAAATACATGCTGCTGAAAATTATGAGACATTCATCTCCTTCTCCCTTTGGAAGCATTTTAAGGAAACACTATTATTTCATACTCTGTGGATTTAGTAAATTTTCCATTTGGAGCTGGCTGCACTAACTCGGGCTTCAGCTGGTGCCTCCAGTACTTTTGGCAGCAATGACTGCTGAGTTGTATAACACTCAGGATTTATGACTTGACTCCAATCAATTACTCACTGTCTTTTCTCTTATTAATCCAGAGATGTAGCACCTGATATCGCAGCCTCATTTTGGCCTGGCACACAGCTTTTCTTTCCTTCCCAATTGATTTTATTTTATTTATTTTTGCCCCCTTCTCCCACTCATTCCCCAGGGCCATAAGCTAAAGAGAACACATATCAAATCCAAACTCTATTTTCTAGATTGTGTAAGCACTGGATATCTCTGGGAGAAAAGATAAAAAAAAAAACTTCCTAAAGTCCTCTTCTGCAAACACAGGGATAATCAACCAATATTAAAGTCCAAAGTGGATAATTTTTCTCAGGTGAAATGAAAGTTTCTTATGTAGAGAATAGCTCACACTTAAAGTGTTCCAAAATATTTAGTGCATTTTTAAACTATCAAGCTACTTTAAAATATTAAAATAGCACAAAACTTTTGAGATGCATCATATGGCATTCAAGATGCATTTACTTAGCTTTAGCTATGTGCTCAGCACTCTGCTAGGCACTGGGGATAGAAAAGCAAAAACTAAATAATCTTTATAATCAATCAATCGATAGATATTTATTAATCATGTATTATGTGCCAGAAAGTGAAACAGTCTGCTCTTAAGGAGTTTACAATCTAATGGAGGAGGAAACATACAAAGAAATGCATACAAAGTAAGCTATATGCAGGATAAATAGGAGAAAATTAACCAAAGAAAGGCAATGGAATTTAAAAAGGGGGGGGAGTTAGGGAAGGCTTCCTGTAGAAGGTAGATTTTAGTTGGGACTTAAAGGAAGCTAGGGAGAGTTCAGTAATTGTCACTAAAGAAGGACAGCAATCTAGGCACGCTGGACTGCCAGAGTAAATGCCCAGAACTGAGATGTGGAGTATCTTGTTCATGGAATAGCTAGGAGACATGGATAGAACAGTGTATGTTGAGGAATAAGGTATAAGATGATCAGAAAGGTAGAAGAGGGTAAGATTACGAAGGGCTTTTAATGCCAAACAGAGTATTTGGTATTTGTTTCTGGAGACAAAGGAAGCCACTAGAATTTATTGAGTGGGGTGTGTATGTGTGTGTATGTGTGTGTGTGTGTGTGAGAAAGAGAGAGAGAGAGAGAGACACTTTAATGGAAGAATGGAGGATGGAGTGGAGTAGGGAGAAACTTGAAATTGAAACTTCAAAGAACATATACATGTTCTGTCAGAGAAATTAAATATATATATGTATACATACATATGTATATATGTAAATACAATATATTGTGCTTTAAGGTTAGCAAAGCACTTGTCTCATGATCACATCTTCATTTTATAGGCAAATCTCTAAAAAATTAAATAGCTTGTTCTGAACACACTGCTGGTAAGCACTGCAGATTCAATTCCTGATTTCCTCACTGCAGGCTTAGTACTTTTTCAATCCCATCATCCTAGGTCAGGCTAAACCAGGACATGGGACAGCACATATTTCTTCCTTTCTTTTTTAAAAAATAGTATCTTATTTTTTCCAATTACATGTAAACAAAAAATTTAACATTCATTTAAAAAAAACTCTAAATTTTCCATCTTCCTCATCTCCACCCTCCCTACAACAGTAAGCAATTTGATATAGATTGTATATGTATAATCATGTAAAACATTTTCTTATTAATCATGTTGTGAAAGAAGAAATAGAACAAAAGAAAAAACCACAAAAAGTGAAAATAGTATGCTTTAATTTGCATTTGATTTTTACCTGTTCTTTTTCTGTATGTGGATAGCATTTTTCATCATGAGTCCTTTGAAATTGGTGATATAGTGATATTGTTTAGTATCCAAAGTGTGGGAGGAGGGGAAGCAGAGCCTAGATGGGGTAGAAATAGGCAAGAACTCACCTGAGCACTTCTTCTTACCCCTCTGAACACCTTTAAATAATGCTCCAAAACAAATTCTGGAGCAGTAGAATCCACAGGGTGAAACAGTTTTCTAGCTCAGGACAACTTAGAAGGTCAGCAGAAAGAATCTACTACACCAGAGTGAAAATGAAGCACGAACCACTCCAGCACAGACCTGGCCCCAGAAAACCAGGAACAGGCCTTGGGAGTTACTGAATCAGCAGCAGGGGCTGCTTCTAGAGCTCTCAGCCCACAGATGTTAAAGGGATCAAATAACTGGTCAGAAGGAGATCACAGGGGTCTCTGCTGGCACTGAGGTGGGACTCCGTTGCTTTGCCTGTACTGGATTTAAGTTATAGTCCTGGGTGGCAGGAAAAGGCAAGGAGAAGTACCAGCACACCAGAACTTGCAGAGATAGTGGAGTGGGAACCCTCCTCACAATTTCAGGGCAGAAAACAGTGCTTGTACTCATTCACAGATTGGAGGATAGGCCAAGAGAGTAGTAAGCACACCTTTTCTTAGATAATACCACCTTAGAAGAACTGAAAAGTTATAGGTCCCTAGATCTACCTCTGAAAACAGCTGTCCCAAACCCCTGAAGCTTGGGATGGTGTGCCCTCCACTCTGGAAGCAGAACCCTACTTTAACAAATAGTTAAAAGTCAAATAATAGGTCAGGAAAATGAGCAAACAAAAGAAAAATATTCTGACCATGGAAAGTTACTATGATGATAAGGAAGATAAAAACACACAGAAGACAACAAAGTCAGAGCTTCTACATTCAAAGCCTCCAAGAAAAATTTGAATTTATTCCAGACCATGGAAGAGCTCAAAAAGGATTTTAAAAATCAAGTAAAAGAGATAGAGGACAAATTGGGAAGAGAAATGAGAGTGATGGAAGAAAATCATGAAAAAAATGATCAACAGCTTGGTAAAGGAGGCTTAAGAAGTACTGAAGAAAATAACACCTTAAAAAACAGAATAGGCCAAATGGTAAAAGAGGTACAAAAATCCAATGAGCAGAAGAATGCATTGAAAAGTAGAAGTGGCCAAATGGAAAAAGATATACAAAAATTACTGACAAGAAGAACTCCTTAAAAAGCAGAATTGGCCAAATGGGAAAAAAAAAAGATATACAAAGGCTCACTGAAGAATTAATTTCTTAAAAGTTAGGGTTGAGCAGGTAGATTCTAATATTTCTATGAGGTATCAAGACACTGTGAAATATCTCACTAGAAAAATGACTGACCTAGAAAATAGATCTAGGAGAGATAATTCAAAATGTATTGGACTTCCTGAAAGCTATGATTAATAAAAGAGATTAGACATCATCTTTCAAGAAATTATCAGGGATAATTGCCCGGATAGTCTAGAAGCAGAAGGTAAAGAAAAAAATTCAAAGAATCCACCAATCACCTCCTGAAAGAGATCCCAAAATGAAAACTCACAGGAATATTATGGCCAAATTCCAGAACCCAGGCCAAGGAGAAAATGTTGCAAGAAGTCAGAAAGAAACAATTCAATTATGGATATACAGTCAGGATAGCACAAGACTGAGCAGCTTCTACATTAAAGGATCAAAGGGTTTGGAATATGATATTTCAGAGGACAAAAGAACTAGGATTACAACCAAGAATTATATACCCAGGAAAAAGAAATACAATCCTTCAGGGGAAAAATGAATATTCATTGAAATTGGGGACTTTCAAACATTCCTGATGAAAAGACAACAGCTGAATAGAAAATGTGACTTTCAAGATTCAAGAGAAACATAAAAAGTTAGACAGGAAAGGGAAATCACGAGGGACTTAATAAGGTTAAATTATATTCCTACATGAGAATGTGATACTTTTAAATCATAAGAATTTTCTCATTATTTGGGTTATTAGAAGGTATACCCCCCCCCCCACATATATATATATATATATATATATATATATATATATATATATATATATATATAGACAGAAGACATAGATATGAGTTGAATATGATGGGATGATAGTCACAAAAAATAAAATTAAGAAGTGAGAAAGCAGACTGAACTGGGAGAAAAGGAATGGGAGTGATCACATATGGCCTCAAGGCTGCAGGTTCCCCACATCTAAACTAGATGCTCCCTGAAAAACTTGTAAAGATTTATATGAACTGATACAAAGTGAAATAAAAAGAACCAGGATAAAATTTTACATAGTAACAGCAATATTGTAAGATGATCAACTGTGAATGACTTAGCTATTTTTATCAATGCAATGATGTAAGAAAATTCTGAAGGACTTATGATAAAAAATGCTTTCCATCTCCAAAGAGGGAATACTAATATTCTACTACTTCCATTGCAGAGTTGTTGTGAGGAAACTATTATGTACACTGTAATAATGTAGTAAAGACTTCCTACCAACAGAGACCTCCTTAAGTCTACCAAGCTAAGAAAACAAACAAAAAAACTCTATAAAACCACAAAATACAAATGTCAAATAGCTCTTATTTTTCAAAGTATATCAGTAAAAAGGACCAACGATTCATGGGAGACAATGTATAAGAAGGGAATCAGTAACAGAAGATGCCGAATCAGAAATCTGTTCAACACATGGGTAAAGAATGGGAAACAAACAAGGTAATAAAATTATTCCTCTCAGTTTTGTGCTTCTTGGTCTAAGTCCCTGTTCCTTATGTTTATAAAAATGTGGAAGACAGTTGTGTAAGTTTATATTTGTCTATGGAAAGGAGAAAGAATACAGAGATGCACTAAAGTGGAATTACATAATCTCAGAACCAAAGGGTCTCAGAAGTCATCTAGTTTGACTCAAATCTCTACAGGAATTTCTTTACACATTCCCAGTAATTGATTATTATGCAATTTAACAAACTACTTCTCTTTTGGAAAGTTCTAATTGTAGATTTTTTTTCTTTATATGGAGCCTAAATCTTCCACTCTGTAACATTTATCCATGGCTTCTAATACAAAGAGGCAAAAGGGAAATTTGGGCAAATCACTGAGACTTAAGGACATAAACAGATATCATGACTAGAATAATCTTCAGAAAGATTATACTTTATTAAAGAGGAACTGAATAGATGAAAAGATGGTCAAACAGTATGCTGAAACACACATACACATATACACAAACAAACAAAAATTCACCATCCAGTGTAGTAAACTGTTGTAGAGAGCATTTGGATGTGTTCAATTCTTCATGACACCTTTGGAATTTTCTTGGGAAAGAAACTGAAGCTGTTTTCCATTTCCTTCTCCAGCTCATTTTATAAGTGAACTAAAGCCAGCAGGTTTAAGTGACTTGCCCAGGGTCACCTAGCTAGTAAGTATCTGAGGTCAGATTTGAACTCAGGAAGACTCATCTTCCTGACTTCAGGCTGTGCATTCTATCCCCTGTGCCACCTAGCTGCCCCAAGACTTACCAGAGGGACAAATAAAAGAAAGTTGTAACGGAAGTAAACTACAGACCACCTGGAAAAGTAGACATTGATTAACAAGTTCGGGAAGCAGACTGTAAACTTATCAAGAGGGGGGAGGATGGAAGGATGGGAACTTCAATTATGTGACTATGTGCTAGAATTCTTTTTCTGCCCGAAGTGGAGAAGCTGATCAATCTTGAATTTGGATTGCTACTAGTTTCATTCTTCAAAAGGTGGTAGAAATGACAAGGAGCACTGCTCTTCTGGACCTGATTCTGACCAATGAGTTATAGCTGATTTTTGAAGCAGAAATTAGAGGAATATTGATCAGACATGACGATTTCATCTTTGAATTTCTTATAGAGAAAGAAAGGAGAGCTTGACAGACTTTAGACTTCAGGGAAGACGATGTAAATGTGTTCAGAGGAATGTTAGGTAGGATTCAACGGTGTATGATTCCATTATGCAAGTTGGATACATTGAGATGGGAAGTACTCATGCATGAAAATCTAATAACAAATGTAAATGATACAAATAAAGAAGAAAGGAGGGAACTGGCTGGAGACCAGTATGGATGCACAGGGAACTCATTAACTAAGTTAGATTTCTAAAGAACATATATACAAAACTGGCACTTATTTGAGGATAGATACAAAAGTTTGGCGTGGTCCTATAAGAATAATATTAAGAAGAGCATGACTTTAAAGAATAATACAAAAGTTTTTTAATTAAAAAAAACAATATTCTAGGCAAGAGGAAGGATAAAGTAATAGGACTGATACTTGAAATTAACAGATGATAATATCACTCAATCAATATACATTTATTAATTGCCTACTATGTTTAGGCATTGTGCTAAGCTCAAAAGACAGTTCCTGCCCTCAAGGAGCTTATAATGGGAAAGAAAACATATAAGTATATGCAAAGCAAGCTATATATTGGACAAATAGACAATAATTAACAGAGATAATGCACTGTAATTAAAAGGGGTTAGGACAGGCTTCCTGTAGAAGGTGGATTTTAGTTGGCACTTAAAGGAATCCAGAGTTGGTGCAGAGGAGAGAGAGCATTCTAGGCATGCTGAACAGCAAGAGAAAATACCCAGAACTGAGGTGTGGAGTATCTTGTTCATGGAAAAGCCAGGAGGCATCACTGGATAGAACAGTATGTGTTGAGGAATAAAGTATAAGAAGACTAGAAAGGTAGGAGAGGGTAAGGTTATGAATGGTTTTGAATGATAGATGAGTATTTGGCATTCTTGTAGGTAATAGGAAACCACTGGAATTTAGTGAGTAGGGGGTGACATGATCAGACCTTCACTTTAGGAAAATCACTGAAGACTGAGCGGAAGATGGATTACAATGGGGAGAAGCTTAAGGCAGAAAGATCTACTAGTGGGCTATTGCAATAATTCAGGTATGAGTCAATGAGGACCTGCTCTAGAGTGGATGGAGTGTCAGAGGAAAGAAAGGGGCATATTCAAGAGATGTTACAAAGGTGAAATTGGCAGGCCTTGGCAACAACTTGGATATGGGGTATAAGAAATAATGAGGAATCCAGGATGATTCCTAGGTTGTGAACCTGAGGAACTGTTGCCTTCTGTGGCAACAGCGAAGGTAGGAGCAGCGGAGCTTTTAGGGTGAAATATAATGAGTTCTGTTTAGGACATACTGAGTTTAAGATGTCTACTGGGCCTTAAGTTTGAGATGTCTGAGAAGAATTTGGAGTTGTGAGATGGGAGGTTAGTAGAAAGATTGGGGCAGGAAAGGTAGATTAGAGAGTCATCAGCATAGAGGTGATAATTAAATCCATAGGAAATGATGAGATCATCAATTGAAGTAGTATAGAGGGAAAAGAAAAGAGGGCCTAGTACAGAACACTGAGTAACACATAGGGGCAAACTATCTAATGCTTATTTAACTCTTTTTTTTCTACCAAAAATAATGCTCTTTGTCAAGGAAAAGGTAGAATCATAATGATCAGAGAGGGATTCTGAAGGAAGTAATGGATATGACACAGATGCCACTCTTATAGATCTTTGAATGAACATGGTCATAGATGTGCCATAGGACTAGGGAAGGGCAAATGTTTTCTGAATATACAAAACAAGAAAGAACATGAAAATCTTTAAGCTATATATTAGTGAGGTTGACTTTGATTCCTGGCAAACGTCATTTAATAATAGATCGATAAACATTTATTAAGTATCCAGAATATTGCAGTCACTGTGCCAAGCACTGTGAACATAATATTAAAGAAGAGCCTGTAATTATTCAGCAACATCTGAATACAACCTTAATGGATGAAACAGAATGACATCAGATAAATGATAATTCAGATTCTTTAAAGGAAGTCACAGATTGTACTGAATCTTTGACTAGAATTGAAATCATTTCCTTATTTAGGTCATAGCAGACACTATAGGTTTGCACAGTATAGGTTGTTCTATATGCATTCTAATATTGTGTTCTTAGGGACTGGAACTCTTTAAATATCCAATCAGGCAATTCTCCCAAGCAAAGAGCATCCAAGGCCATCTGGCTGCTACAAGAAGTCACACATGAAGCCTCTTTCAGAGCTTCCTCTCTACTGCTCAGAGGTATGGAAAGGACCTCCCTCACTGTCTGCATTCTGAGCAGCCTTGCAAGAGAAGCGGGACTTTGCTTGTCTACTGAGATTACAAAGGATGAGTTTTAACTGGACTTTGGCTGACTTTCCAAAAGAAACAAAAGCTACCATCACTTCCTATTAAGACACTAAATTAGTATTGCGTAGAAAGGAGATTCTCAAGGTTGTTCCTGAATTGCACTTGAATTGTGGACCTAGGAATGAGAGGCCTTGTCTTCTCCATGATCAGCCTCCCAAGTTGAAATGGAGTGAATTTCCATAACTCTGATGCTGTAGAGCTCACTTCTAATAGGGGACTGATTCCCCACTGGGAAATCTAGGAAGCAAAAAATACTGATTACATCGACATACCCTCTAATTAAGCTAGTAAGTCAGTCATCTGAACATTTTTCTGCTCACTTACCATCACTTAGTATTTGCTTGGCACATAGTAGACACTTAATAAATGCCTGTTCAATGGAATTATTTAGTTTGTATATGTATGACTTTGTTAACCTATCTGTAGAATTACCTTGATTTCCCTGGATATCTGTGTTGATGATTTCATATTACTAAGACAAAAAAGTACTGAGATACTCAGTACAAGAGAGGGAACAACCCAATGAAGCTAGTTTAGTAGAGGCAGCTAAGGGGCTGAGTACAAAGAAGGCTGGATCTGGAATCAGGAAGACCTAAGTCCTCACTTAGCCCACCGCTAGCCATGTGATCTTAAATCATTTAAACTTGCCCAGACTCAGTTTCCTCATCTGCAATATGGGAATAATAAGAGTATCTGCCTCAGAGGGGTGTCCTGATGATCAAATGAGATCATGTACATGTAGTGCTCTGCAAACTCTAAAAGCTCTCCATAAATGCTATTACTATTATTATTAATAGTAGTAGTTGTAGTATATAGTCATTATTTAGTGGAAAGAACATTGGACCTAGAGTCAAGAGAGCCCTATGTTCAAATACTGACTGACACTAACTAGTTAGGGAATCCTAAACCTCAGCTTCCTTTTTTTGTAAAGTGAAATTGGGGATAAAAAGAACAGGTTTTTTTTTTGTTTGTTTGTTTTGTTTTTTTAGGGCAAAGATCTAACCTCATTTTAAGGGCAGAGATCTAATCTAAACCAATCTTCTTCAGGACAGGGATCTAATATCACAAAAGATAGAGGGAAAAGAAGGAAAGAAAAATGGAAGGAAAGTTCTCCTTGTATCAACTGTCCAAGCACTGTGTGATCCTGGGTGTCTCCCTCTAGGCCAACTCCTTCTGATCCCCTCTCCCTGCCCTTTTTTACACTCCTTGGTTCCGTTTTGCTAAGTGATTGTGACTTTCCCCTACAGAGACCTATAGGTCCCTTTCCTTCTGGTTTGCCTCCCAGAAAATAAAACATCACTTATCCAGAAGCAGGCAGGCCATATATGGACAGTGTTATTAGCAAGGTTTATTTGCAAAGTAGGCAAAACGGAAAAGAATACACTTGTCAATTTAGATGCATCTGTGCAGATTCTATACTATGATGTTAGATAAGTGATAATACAGATTTTGTGAAGGAAGGCATGGATTGTAGGGCAAGGAAATAAACATTTTATATAGTGCCTACTAAGTTCCAGGCATTGTGCTAAATACTTTACAAAAATCTCATTTTATCTTTATCATTTATGTCTATTCTATTTATCATTTATCATTTTATCACAACCTGAAAAGTAGGTGCTATTATAATCTTCACTTTACAGTTGAAGCAACTGAGTCAAACAGAAGTTAACCCTTATCTAGTGTTACACAACTACATATCTGAGGCTGCATTTGGCCTTAGGCAGGAGGAGATTTGGCAACTGATTGGATGTGTGATGATTGGACAAGAAAGAGCCAGAAAGTCTGGTGAAGCTCCCTGGCTGAAAGAATCAGTAGTTAGCATCCTAAGATGAGGTGTGGTTACTAGCGATGACCCTGATAAGTATACGTTACTATCTAAATTACAATTCTCTGCAAAAGTGCAAAAAAAATGGTGTGCCTTATACAGAGGAGGACTTGAATAAATACTTGCTCAATGTAATTAGTTCTGTTTTGTAGAATGAAATTTCACCATGAAAATGATGTAAGAGAAAGGAAAGTATCCCCTGACTTTCACAGAGGATGGTCATGTTCCCTTGCTTAAAGATTTCATAACACTTTGCCTGGGTATCTCCTTTGCACTTGTCTCACTTTCCTCTTGTGACAGGGTGTCTTGTTTGTGTATCTGCTTCCTGAGTCCATTGTGAGTTGCTTGAGAGCAAACTCAAGGCCTTACTTATTTTTGTATTCCCAAGGTCTAGAAAACCATAGATACCTCATAACTGTTTATTGAAAATGCATTTTGTGAAAGAATTATGTATAATAACTCCCAATTAGATTCTATTCTGAGGTTTGTAATAAATCGCTTTACTTATAATGGTTTTGTGAGATGGTTAGTCCAGATGAGATAATTTCTGTTTTTCTTTTTAAGGAAAAGAAGGTGAAGCTCAGAAAGGTATTTGCCCAGGAATATACAGTTAAGAGATGTCAAATCAGGGACTCAAACACAGGTCTCCTAAAACCAAAATCCTGGTCTTTCTACTGCTTTACATCTCATTGCCTTTCCTCTAGGGAGTACTAGAAAGTAAATGAAGAATTAATGTTTTCTTTCCAAATGAAGGACCAGAGCACTGTTTACAAATCAAATAGGAGACAGAAGTTTGTGGATATTAATCTGAACATGGAGGCTATGCAGTTATCTACTCCCACATTAGGCAAAAGTCTATATTTGTGATAAATGCAAGTTAAAAAAAGCTTTAAAAATTGATTCTCTAATCAAGTAAAAACTTATCTATCAATCTGAAAAATAGGTAAAGGATATACTGAACAGGATGTGAGAGGAGACATAGGTTAGTTATAAGATAATTTGAAGCCAAAAGGCCACTGTGGTAGATTAGGCTTCACTCTTTACTAGTTGTGGATCTAGGGCAAGTTGTTTACTCTCTTGGAATTTCTATTTCCTTATATTAAAAAAAAGAACAAGCTTAGTACCAAGAAATGGTATGAAAGCCATCACTGAGGACCTATTTGACAGCAAAGCAAATGGTCTAGTGAGAGTTAGAGACAGACATTAGAACAGTTGCAATAATATCTAAGGACCAAAGGAAAGCCTTAAATAATTTCAGTGGGTCTATCATGGGGAATTTTTGAAGAGACATTGATCAGAATTGCAAGGGATGAAAAACATGCATAGATTGATATTTCTGCTGGTGAAGAGAGCAGTAACAGAGATGACATACATTACACTGAAGAAAAGGAAGAACAGGGACTAATGAAAAGAAATGCTTGGGAAGGTGGCCTAGTGTACCAGACCTCAAATTGTATTATAAAGCAGCAATTATCAAAACCACTTGGTATTGGCTAAGAAACAGAGGGGAAGACATATGGAATAGATTTGGCACTCAAGACACAGTAGGCAAGGAATATAGCAACCTCCTGTTTGATAAACCCAAAGACCCCAGCTTCTGGGATAAGAACTCACTTTTTGACAAAAATTGCTGGGAAAACTAGTTAACAGTGTGGCGGAAATTAGGCATAGACCAATGACTGACACCGTACACAAGAATAAAGTCCAAATGGGTACATGATTTAGGTATAAAGATTGATACCATGAATAAACTGGAGGAGCAAGGAATAGTGTATCTATCAGATTTATGGAGAAGGTAAGAATTTTTTACTAAAGAAGTGATAGAAAGCATTACAAAATGCAAGATGGATAATTTTGATTACATTAAACTGAAAAGTTTTTTGCACAACCAAACCCAATGCAACCAAAATTCGGAGAGATGTAGTAAAATGGGAAAAATTTTTATGGCTAAGCTCGGGGATAAAGGCCTCATTTCTAGAATATACAGAGAACTGACTCAAATGTATAACCATACAAGTCATTCCCCAATTGATAAATGGTCAAAGGATAAGAACAGGCAATTTTCAGAGGAAGAAATTAAAGATATCTATAATCATATGAAAAAGTGTTCTAAATCACTACTGATTAGAGAGACGCAAATCAAAACAACTCTGAGGTACCACATCACACCTATTAGATTGGCAAACATGACAGAACAAGAAAATGATAAATACTGGAGAGGATGTGGGAGAGTTGGAACACTAATTCACTGTTGGTGGAGCTGTGAGCTCTTCCAAACATTCTGGAGAATGGTTTGGAACTATGCCCAAAGGACTACAAAAATGTGCATACCCTTTGACCCAGCAATATTGCTACTAGGACTGTATCCCCCAGAGATCATAAAAATGGGAAAGGGTTCCACATGTACAAAAATATTTGTAGCAGCACTCTTTGTAGTTGCCAAAAACTGGAAATCAAGGGGATGCCCATCAATTGGGGAATGGCTGAATAAATTATGGTATATGAATGTAGTGGAGTACTATTGTGCCATAAGAAATGATGAACAAGAAGACTTCAGGGAGGCCTGGAAGGACTTGTATGATCTGATGCTGAGCGAAAGGAGAAGAACCAGGAGAACTTTGTGCACAGCAATGACCACAGTGTGTGGGAGTGTTTTCTGGTAGACTTGGAACTTCATAATAACGCAAGAACTTACTAAAAAAAAATCCCCAATGGTGGTTGTCTAAGGCAAAATGCCATCTACACTCAGAGAAAGAAATATGGAAGTCATTCGCAGAATGTAGCAGATCATGTTTGTGTGGGGGTGGTTTTAGTGTATAATGTTTTGATTTGTTATATGATTTCTTCCATTTATTGCAGTGTGTCTACATAGCATGACTATAGTGAAAACGTACTCAATAGGAAAGTATATGTAGAACCTATACAGAATTGTATGCTGTCGTGGGGAGGGAGGGGGAAGATGAGAGGGGGGGATAAAATCTTAATTTTAAGGGAGTGATTGTAGAACATTTAAAAAAATAATAATAAAAGAAAAAAAAAGAAAAGAAAAGGAAGAACATTGGCCCAAATATAGCACAAAAGCTTTATGAGAAATGATGAGCAGGCTAATTTCAGAAAAAAACCTGAAAAGATATATATGAACTGATGAAAAATGAAGTGAGCAGAACCAGGAGAACATTGTATACAGTAACAACAACATTGTGTGATGATCAGTTATAAATGACTTAGCTCTTCTCAGCAATACAATGATCCAAAACAATTCCAAAGGACTCAAGATGAAAAATGCTATCCATCTTTAAAGAAAGAACTCATGAATTTTGAAGCATATTATTTTCGCTTTATGCTTTTCCTTTTGGTATGTTTCTTCTTTCACAACATGATTAACATGGAGGTCAGAAGAAGATACAAGATCACTCTCAAGGTCTTTCTGAAGAACTTTGGAATTGATTGTGTGACATGGGAGACTGGCAAAGGATCACCCAGTATGGAGTACCTGCATCAGAGAAGGTATTGTGCTCTATGATCAAAGCAGAATTGAAGTAGCTCAGAAGAAATGTGGGATGTTCAAATTTAGAGAATTCACTCCAAACGTTAACATAGACTATTTATGCCTGATCTGTGGTACAGCAATATGCGTTTGTATGGTGGTCTGGTCAGCCACAGTCAGACATACTTGACTTAATTCTAACATGGCAATGTCATTTTGGTCCTCTTTGAAAATGAAGCACTAATATGGTAATATGGTTTGCTTGATTGAACAGATATAACCTATGTCAAATTGCTTACTGTCCTAGGAAGCATAGAGGTAAGGGAGGGAGAGTGAAAATTTGGAAGTAAAGAAAAAATTAAAAATGAATGTTAATTATCTTCATGTATAATTGGGGAAAATAAAATATTATTTAAAAATTTTCAAAAAAGGAAGATGTATACATACATATATATGTATATATGTATGCATACACGTATCTATCTATCACAGAAGTTACTGGTAAATATGCATAACCTAGGTAGAAATGTGGACCCTGACTCCTTAATCTACATTTTGCTTTTGTCCTAGATTGACATTTACATGCCAACCAAAGACTGGCTTGTCTTGAAGGGCCTTATCATTCTAGATCCCATATAGTTCTTGTGTGTATGTGTGTGTTTAAGCAGTCTCTGAAATAAGTGTTCAGGTACGCACAACTTGGATTTCACAGGTGCTAAAAGGGCAATTCATATCTCAAATCAGATCATTTCCTGAGACCAAAGATCTGAAATCTGCAGCTGGGTAAACCATCAAAAAACAGGCTCAATTTTCGCTTTGTGCATTTTATTCACTTTTGTAGGATTTCTGGATTAAGTATAGTAGCTCATAGTTCTTGCTTATATACAAAAAGAATCACTCTGCCTCTGTCATGGAGAGGTTTTTCAAGTCATTCCATACCTGTGTATGGTAGTTGCAAATAGTAGCTTGTTCCAGAAAATGTGGATATATGAAAACTTCAAAATAATAGCATAAATTAGGGGTCATGAGATAAGAGAAATTCATATTTGATATGATATAACCAATAATAAAAGAAATGTAGCATTTACTCAAAAGCGGAACAATGGAAGCAACATGAGGGTTATAAATTACCCTGGGAACATATGGCAGAGCTATTGTTTGATATGCCCTTACCCTTGTCCTTGTCCATGGTATTTCCAGTACTTTGAATTCTCATAGATTCCCTCTCTTCCTTTAAGATACAAGTCAAGCACCATCTTCTATATGAAGCCTTACTTGAACTCCCTAACTTCTAGTGCGCCCCCAAGTTATCTTGTATTAAACTACTTCATAATTATTTGCATTTACTTACTTTATATTTTTGCTGTATACATGTGCTCACTGCCTTCTCCATTAGAATGTAAGTTGTTTGCAAAGAGGGACTGTTTGCTTTTTTTGCACCCGAAGTTTAGCACCCCTGCCATTTAGTAGGTTTTTAATAAATATTTGTTGATTCAATGAATTTACTAGATTTGTATGCCCCCGCTACCCATCTTGCTCCTCTACCCATATGTATTCCATATCCTACATCTTTATGTCAAGCCCTGTGATAAAGCAAAGTTAACAACCTATTGCAGAGATGTTATGACCAGGGAGAGACAAGCACATGAAAGAATCAATCTTCTGAGATTCACTGAGAGACCAAATTCCTGAATACCTCATTGGAACCTGAGCAGCTTGGTACCCCTGGCCATATCAAGGAAGCTAAGGATTATTCAGAGATATTATTCAGAGATATTCAGATAAAAGGAAACTTGTTTTTCTTGGAGAAAGGATGAAAAAGCCTAAAGAGGGTGAAGGCAAAAGGATTCAGAGAAAAAGAAACATTATAAGAGTTAAAAGAAAGCACAAAGGTAACTATCTCTTCAGGGTTCCCTTCTGTGGATGATGGTGCTAAAATGTGATGTCACAAAAATAAAAAATATTAAAACACAATCCTCTCTCCTTAAGAGGCTAGAGAAGAGATTACTACTAGTACTTTTATTTTTAATCTATAACACCTGAGCAAACTGAATTGCCAAATCTGAGGTTGGGCTGATCTTTATTTCAATTTTCTCACAAATCAATAAAGTAATCTTTGAAAGCTTTTAGCTTAATTAAACTATCTAAAATGGAATGCTAACTTAACTGCATGAGCTAACACTATTTATTCAGCTAAGCACTTATGAATGCCAATTTGGACACTTTTTGAATATAAGAATTACTTGGGAGTTGGGGGATGGATAGGGAGTGAATACCTTCCCTCACAGGAAGCTCAATTTGAATTCACATAGATTCTCCCCAGCGAAACAACTGTTCCAAATTAATTTTATCCTTATCAGCAGGAAGGAAACAGATTTGATGCTGATATAATTAAATGAATTTGCTTTCCTTCCCCTTGAAATGTTGTATTTCCTATTCAATGTCTGCCACTGAATATACTTATCCTTTTTAGAATATTAGAATATCCTAGAATGGTAAAGCTGAAAAGAGGTTTGGAACCCAGTATGTTAAAGCTTTAAGTATCTACAGAATATAAAACATTAGAAGTAGACAAAATGTTAGAGCACAAAATGTTACAATTCTAAGGAGCCATGGAAAATGGACAGATATGGAAAGGATGTTAGGATGTTAGAGATAGAAAGGGACCACAGAAGATAGAGAAATAGAAATAGAAGTACTGTTACAACATAGAATCTGAGAGGTAGAAGGGATCATGAAAATGTGGAAGGGGCTTCGAAAACAACACATACAATGTTAGAACAGAACATGAGGGATAGAAAGCACCTTGGAGATCCTCTAGTCTATTCAATCCCGTTTTAGAGATGAGGAAATTGAGATCCAAGAAGTAACAACTTGAACAAGGTTTACCCAGTTAGTGGCAGACCCAAGCCCTACGTCATGCTGGGAGGCACCATGGATTTGCTACCAGAGGACCCAGTTTCAAATTCCACCTTTGCCAGTTATTACCCATGTGTCTTTGGGCAAGGTACTTAATTTTTATGGGCTCCTTTTCCTCTTCTATCGAATGGGGGTCTAGTTGAACTCAGAGTTTTCTACCAGTTCTAAATCTATAGTCTTATTAATACAGTTTTCCTGACTTATAGGCTAGTACTTCTCTTCCTACAATATTATTCTACTTATTGAATGTTTATTTCTGTGAAATGCACTATTTATATAGATGGATGGTGTCATGTGTGTGTATGTGTGCGTCTACGTAACATACACTGAGGAGGTCCTAACACTGTCCCATGGCTCATGAATTTATATTTTAAAGTCATTAAACAATGCAGATTTTAATCCATTCAAACAGGAGTACCAGGGATAAGCTGTAAACAGAAACTTCTTTGGATATTAGTAAAGTTTCTTGGGCCATCCTGCTTGCTAAACTTATCCAAATGGTCTGGGTAAGAACATGAATCAAACAAAGGGCAGAGATAATTGGCAATGAAGCCAGCCTAGGGGAGAGACCTGGTTGCCCGCTACAAGGATCTGTGGGAGGTCATGTTTTATTAACCATCCATACTAAAGAGTCTCTTCATCTGAAAGAAAGGAATAGCATCCCCAGGGAAATTTACAGCTGCCATTAACAATGGAACTGGAGAGGGAAGGGGAAAGAAAGAATTAAACTCTACCTAGGGTATTCAAAGTAAAAGATGAAAAGGAGAGGCAACTTGTAACATAATACATCCATGGAAAATAACCTGAAATGGATATCCAGCAGATGGGAGAAATCTAGGAAGTGCATATGCTGAAAGACAACTATGAAGGATGCTCAGGTAGCAAATTGCTGTGGGGTTTCAATCTAACGAAAAGTCAATACTTTACGTTAGGGCTACGGTCAGATATTCAGGCCAGGAAGATGAAGGACCGGGATCCTCTTGTGGAGTATGTGTCAGAAATGCCAAGTCTATTTTATGTTACAGGTTGTTAATGGGGAGAAGACACAAACACAAATACACAGTAAATTTGAAGCAACACACATTTGAATTCTTAGATCTAAGATAATAACTCACATTCTAAAGAAATTTATGTATTATAAAACTCTTCCCCTGCCCCACCACAACGCTGTGAGTTCTACAGGATAAACATTATTATCCTTATTTCATAGTTGACATAACTGAGTGTATTGTTAATATATTTTTTCTTAATTCAAAGATCTTCCCCACTCATTAACAGGTCTATGTGACCTGCTTAAATTACATGGAAGTCTAAGTCACATGTAGTAGGAGGAGCTTGCTGACCAGGTGGAACAGGAAGAGTGGAACAGAGCTGAGAGGAAGATGGTTACATTAGTTAGAGCTGGAAGAGAGAGAGGAAGCAGGCAGCTGGCTACGTGTGAGAGAATGGCATTTTGTTTGAGGGTGACTATGTTGGATTTCTTTGTTACTGTGATGGATTTGGCTTTCTGGCATTTGAATAAATGTTTTGGTTCTGTTTTCCATGTGGAGAGTTTGTTATGTTTTGTGGTTTAGAACTGTGCTGGCATATTCATAGCTACCATAGGTAGTGTGAATATCACATTGGAGATACCCTGAAGCTGGTTATTATATTGTTAACTAGCCATAATATCCCAAGTAGAAGAAATGACAATAAGACAGCTTTACTTGTAATTATGTTTAGGTAAATTTAATACTATTCTTACTAAACATTGTTCTTCACTTAATTAGAAAGTCTAACATTCAAAAGGGGCAGCTAGGTGACAAAGTGTCAAGCCTGAAGTCAGGAAGACTCATCTTGGTGAGTTTAAATATGACAGCTAGGTGTGTGAGCCTGGGAAAATAATTTAGCCCTGTTTTTGCCTAAGTTTCCTCATCTGTAAAGTGAGCTGGAGAAAGGAATGGCAAAACAGTCTTGTCTCTTTAGTAATAAAACCCTAAATGGTGTCATGAACGTGACTGAACAACAGGTGGGATCATGAAAACTCAGATACAACTGAAATGACTGAACAAAAAACTGAAACAGATTAAGTGAACTGCTCATGGTATTACTGGCTAGAAAGGAGGACAACGAGAACCCAAATCCATCATTCATTCAGCCATTTAAAAATTCATCATAATTCAGATTTTCATAAATTCAAGTGAGATTATTAAGAAAAAGTTGCACAAAGTCCATTCACAGCTTTTGACTCTGAATTCAGTATCTTCTCCAGTTTGCTAATACTGTCTTTGGAGTCATAGGATAGCCTCAGTGACTAAACAATATTGTTGGGCAGTCATTTGGGTCATGTCCAGCTGTTTATGACCTCAGTTAGGGTTTTCTTGGCACAGTTATTGGAATGGCTTGCAATTTCCTTATCCGGACTAGACAACAGAGAAGATGATTTTGAGTTCAGAGAAGAGTAGCCATCTGACTCTGGAGAAAAGGAATTATTTTATAAATTGAATTCATCACTTAATTATATGGGTGAAGTTAGGTTGGATCAATCATTTGAAAAATGAGAACCCAGTGGAGAGGGGGAAGGAATTTTTAAGGTTATGAAGGTGGTTGACACTCATATTAACAGAAGGAAACAAAAGAAATAGATCGAACACCATGAATTAAATAAAAGAGCAAGCTACCTTATACTAAATTCTGTTATACTTAGACTAGATGTAGGGGTGGGAACTAGCCTTGTGGTGACTGGAATCAGAAACTCCCAGATGAGTAAACTCCCTGGATAGAAACAGATCAGAACCTTCTCTGTAATTATACTCTTATGGAATTTCCTGGGACCCAGAGAAGTTAAGGGACTTGTCCTGGGGCACACTAATCATAACTAGTATATAGACTTCAACCATGACCTGTTAATTCTCACTTATTCAGGAACATATACTAAATTGATATGAATTAACATGGAAATTGTGATGATTAAAGCAAGCAAACAAATAACCAGTTTCCCATTAATCAGAGCTGCCCACAAGTAGTATGAGGGGCATTGGGTGGTGGTGTCTTTCCTCACTAGAGATCTTCAAAGAAAGTCTGGATAATCACTTTTTTAGTGATATTACAGAATGCATTCCTTTTATTCTTTTATAAATATAAGCTGGACTAAATGAAGCATTTCACTTCTGAGATTTGGTGATTCTGAGAAAATTCAAGCAAAGAATTCCTTAGGTATTCCAAGCTATTTGCCACATACAAAAAGTACATACTTTGGGAAATGACAGGAGTGGAAGGCTTCTGCCCTGATTATGGGTTCTACCATACTGAAGTCTCTATGATGACAATTTAGGCTTTCATGAAGCATCTCTTGGTGATGTCAGAGAGATCTCCATTAGCATGTTAAAATCAATCATTTCATCATTTCCCAGTTAATGAAAATGAATTGACTAAAGAGGCAAGTCACCATCTTTGTCATTTTACTCTCCATTGTAGACCAGGAATTTCAGGTCATAGGCACTCAATAATTCAATTCAATTCAGCAAACATTTATTAAGCACCTTTTATATGCAGGATATTGTGCTGAATTCTGAGGATATATAATCAAGGAAAAACATGTGTTATATGTGTACCATGTGCATATACTATGCTAGATGCTACAGATATAAGTGTAAGGGATAAAAAAATGGATCAAAATTAAACAATATCAGCCTTCAAGAAGCTTACATAGTTCATATGCATAGATCATATATATAACATTAATTTCATTTTTAAAAATGATATATTGTATATAAACTAAAATGCTGAAATACTTTAGCTTCTAGGATAAGAGAAGTGAACTTGCTACTGAATAGGACATTAATTAATAACTCATGTGTACAAAGCAACTTGCAGTCTAATGACTGCAAATCTAGTGACCTTTCCATTAGGCTGACACTGTCTCTCTAAACAGAAGATAATTGGTACTCTGACTCTGCAATATAATGTTTGGAAAGGCAGCACCATGTAATGAATGGCTTATTGGACCTGATGTGAAAAGACCTCAACTCAAAAAGGATCTTTCATCCTTGCTACGGTTTTAGTTTAGAGACAATTGGGGAATCACTTTAACCTCTCCAATCAGTTAAACCTCTCCATTTGTTCCTTCATTTATAAAATTGGGATAATGATACTAGAATGACTTACTTCACAGAGTATAACAAAAACATTTGTAAGCTAGAAAATGCTAGGGAAAAATTATAACAGCTTATTTTTACTCATGAGTTTTTAACAATACATGTTCATATTCATTTCTCCTTAAAACAACCCTGCGAGGTATATATATACCAGTTCCTATAACTGTATGTTAAATGACATGCTTAGGCAACTCTTAGTTGCGTAAGCATCATTTGAATCCAGGTTTTTCCTTTTTCTCTGTTCATAAGCCTTTCTTCACAGCATGTATGCTGCCTCTAAGCTAAGTAGGAGTTAATCCCAGAATCTCCAATCCAGAATGAACCTCAGGGACCATTTAGGTCAACTCGACAGCCAATCCAACAGGTATTTCCTTAGCTTAATTTGGGGCAGCATGATATAATTTCTTTGGGGACAGAAGATTTGGGGTACAAACTGATTATGTATCCTTGGGCAATAATTCAATAAAAAATAATAAAAATACTAGCTAGATTTAAATAGCATTTTAAAGTTTACAAAGGAATTTATAAATATTTTCTCATCTTATCTACATGATAACCTTGGAAGGTAGGTGCTATTATGATTCCCATTTTGTAGATGAGAAAATTGAGGGAAATCCAGGCTAAGTGACCTGTCCAGAATAAAAAAGCAAGTGTCTGAGGCAAGATTTGAACTCAGAACACCCTGACTCCATATTCAGCTCTCCATTCACTGTACCACCTACATGATTCAAATATCTATTAGATAACCAGTGTGCACAAAACATTCCACTAGGAATTAGGGGAGACACAAAATATAGCTAAGACAGAATCTCTTACTCCCATAAAGGACATAGTCTAGTAGCAGAATATGAAAGTGATAATGCCCAACACAAGCTAAGAACATTCAAGATATTCAAAACAAATTATTTGGGAGATCTAAATGGGATATTTTTTATTGACAAGGGAATTAAGGAAGACTTCAGGGAGAGCTTGGCAACTGAGTTGGCTTTTAAGAATGAACAGGAATTCAATAGGTAAAGAGGGGGTCCAAGGGCTTTCCAGGCATCAACTTCCAATCAGGATTATAAGCAAAGGCCTCAGGGAGGGAGAGTGAAGAACATGTTCAAGGAGAAGAGAATGCAGTTATCCCTTCCATATCATGACTTTCCCCATAGTGGTTTCGATATAATATAGGTTGGCAGAAGAAATTAAATGGGAATATTTTGGGAGTTTTACAGAAAGTGCAGATGACATTTAAAGGCCAATAAATGACACAGAAAAAGTTTAGAAACTCAGAAATACAAAAAAATATATGTATGATATCAATATATTTTATTTTTTAACACTGTAAACACCTCATAAAAAAGAAAAATAAAGCTTCTTTTCTGGTACAAATGGAGGGCCAAAAATGTTCTTGCAAATTTTCCAGATCACAGGGGTGCCATGCCTTAAACCCCTGTTATGTGGAAGAAAGCAGCATAGAGATCATGGAAGATATAGCTGTACAATGGAATCTTGGGAATACTATAAGGCTGGAAAATTAGGCTGTTCAACTAACTTCATTTCTCTAAAATGCAGATTTCTCACATGTGCCAGGTGAGATTTTATACTATGCTAACTTGGTAATAACGATGACTAACTTTATATAGCACTTGCTGTGTTCTAGATGTCTTAATAATGCTTTATAAGTATCTCATTCAATCCTCACAGCAACCCTGGGAGGTAGGTGCTGTTCTCCCCACTTGGCAGACGAAGGAACTGAAGCAAAAAGAGATTGCGTTCTCTAGGTTTCACACAACTAGTAAGTGCCTGAGGCTGCATTTGAACTCAGGTCTTCTTTGCTCCAGGTCCAGTTCTGTGTGCACTGTGGTGTCACCTAACCCCTCATACATGAAAAATTGTATAAAAAACTGTCTGTAAAAATAGGTCTAAATTTCCTGTTTCTTGATGAACCTAGCATAGCGCTCTATACTTAATCCATGTTTCTTAGTTTTCTTTGTACTGAAATATAACTGAAGTGGTAAGGATTCAATCCAGAATGTGGACATTGACAGCAAGAAACCAGTAGGGGAATAAGTGAGCCAAGACTGGAGATGTCAGCCAGAGAAAAGCAGGGCTTCCCAGGTAAAGATTCTTTAAAGTACAGAATCATAGATATAGCAATGGAAAAGACCTCCGAGGCGACCTAGTCTAGCCTTTTTATTTTACAGATAATGAAAGCGAGGCCCAGGAAGGGTAAGTGATTTGCCTAAGGTCCCATACAGTTAGAGTCCATAATGCCTCTTCTCTTCCTGTTCCCTTTTCTTGTAAAAATGACCATGACTCTTAAGTTTGGCTTTTGGCTCTGTTCTGATACTAGTCATTTAACTTACAGTTCTTTGGAAATTTTCAGTTTCGTAAACATTCACAAATTGTATATGTGCATGTGTGTGTGTGTGTATTAGTTGTACTAGTTTTATCTTTATTTCACAGATGGAAAACTTGAGGCTTAGAGGACACTAAGCAGATTTTCCACGGTCAGTAAGTGAAAAGCAGAGTGAGGATTTGAATCCAAATCTTCAGAGACCAAGGCTGAGGCCACTCTCCACCAAGTCATATTGCTGCCCCAGTTAGCTGTTCTCACTCCTTGGAGTTTTCTGACTTCCTAAAACATGCCATGATTATAGCTAGTACACACACAGCTATTTCTAGAGACAGGAAGCTTTATAACTGTCAGTATCTGAGCTGTATTCTGGAAAAGGATGTGGGAGAGAGAACATGGGATGCATCTTTTCAGAATGAGTCATTTTAAATAAAATCTGAAAAAACTCAATAAGTTTTTGCAAAATGGAATTTAATGAGGAAGTCAGTGGATGCTTAAAACTCTTCATCACAGAATGGCAAAATTAGAAGGGATTTTAGAGATCAAGCAGACCTTTAACTTCATTTTACACACAAGGAACACAGAGCACAGAAAAGTCAAGATGCTTGGTCAAAGTTTCTCAGCTCTACACTTGCAGAATCAAGATTAGAATCTGGTTATTCTGACTTGTCCATGAGTATTCTACCACCCTATTACTGATGTCAATCTGCTTTTAGAGTATAATGTTTTTAATGTCCTATAATTGTAAGGATTCTATTGTCTTCTAAAGTTCTGGGGAGTGATATTGAAGTATCTCTTAATTTAAAGGGCAAATACTGTTCTGAGTAGAGCACAGAGCACTCGTATGTATTTGAGCAACTAGTCCATTTCAAACAACCTCTGCTTCAGTATCCGTAAGTGGACATCTAATCTTTGAATGAAAACCTCGGGTTGGGGGGGGGATAGAGAAAAATAACAATGATCTATTACTTTTCTCCCAGGGCAGCTGTTTCATTTTTATGCAATTAATAATAAATAATTATAAATAATTGTTTAAGTAACAATCTACCTTCAAAACTCGTGGCCTTTGTTCCTAGTTCTACCTCTGGAGTAAAACAAAACCAGTTTATACTTCCTTCTACATAACTCTTAAGATACCTAGAGAAAGTCATCAGGTTATAGAGTCATAGAATTCAACCACATGAGGGGACCATAGAGCCCATGTAATCCTCTCCCTTACTGACCAAGAATTCTTTCTACAACTAACAAAAAAGTCTTTGTTCTAGCCTTTCTTCACTCTAAGTCTTTTTTCCAAGTTAAATACACCTAGTTGTTTGGTTCTGTGTTTTTGTTTTCTTCCAATCAATCTTCATTTGATATGGTATCCAGCTAGGGAACCACTACGGTTATTTTCCTCTGGTCATGCTCCAACTGCTCATCATATTTTCAAATATGTGGTCCACAGACCTGGATCCAAAATGGTCTGAGAAGTACAGCAGGAATAATATAATCCTTCCTTAAAATCTTGTATGTCTATTACAGAAACCTAAGAGTTTGTTAACTCTTTTGTTGGTTATGCCAGTTAGCTTTCTGAAACTGTTCACTACATTTTAAAACTTATAGCTCTTTGGTCCATGAATTGCTATGTAATCCACTCAGCTGGCTCATTAACCTGGGGATGCAGAAGAATGGATAAGTAGAAAAATTATCCAAACTTAGATATTTTCTTTGGAATGAATTGTGCCTTTAAAAAAATAACATATATATATATATATATATATATATATATATATATATAGTTAACATTGAGAGTACCTTGTATTCTCTCTAATTCAAATAAAAAATATAACTAAAGGACTAGAGAAGGAAGGGATCATCAATCATAAGTGTTAGAGGTTAGGGAACCTTTTAATTTTGTATATCAAACTATCAATTATGTATGCCTCTATGTAGCTAATGTAACTATCTACTCATCTACGTATCTAGTCATCTATGTATCTGTGTGTGTATGTATGTACTTATGAATCTATCCATCTATGTATCTATTTAATGTATCTATCTACCCATCTACATATCTATGTATCTATCCATCTATGTGTGTATCTCTGTACTTGTGTCTATGTATGTGTGTATGTATGTATTTATCTCTGTATCTTTATATCTATCTCTGTCTCTCTGTCTCTATTTGTCTACACATCTATCTATGTATTGTATTTGTCTACCCATCTATGTATCACCTATCCACCTAGGTATGTATGTATATATACATATATATATCTGTCTATCTAATGTATTTTTCTACCAATCCTTATATGTATATGTGTGTATGTATGTATGTATCTGTCTCTCTATCTGTCTGTCTATCTGTCTGTCATGTATGGGCCTACTTATTTGACATCATGTCCTCCAGTAGATAATACTCTTCACTGTCTCTTGCTTTGCTTTATACTCCTAGCTCTTAATGTAGTGCCTGGCATAAAGTAATGATTTTAACAAATGTTTGCTGATTGACTGGATTAAATATTTCCTAAGTGTCAAGCACTGTGACAGTCGCTGGAGACACAAAGACAAAAAAGAAAACAGTACCTGCCCCCCAAAAGCTTAGATTCCATTGACTGAAAGTATGCACAAATATAAGAATGCAGAGACTAGTTACAAAATAAAGGGAGTCACATGATTAAATCTGTTCTTAAGGAAAAGGAGAGAGATTGAGACAAGAAGACCTCAGATGAGAAAACTCTGTCTAGGAGAGGGTAAAAATCTACCTAAAACTTTAAACGCATGTCTTTTGCCTCCCAATCTGGAACGCATCAATTGATCTCATCTGGTGTGCTCATTGCACACAAAAAGAAATGGAAGCATGGAGATTTGGAACCAATCAGTACATCAGGAAGCATGTATGAAGGGTCTAATGTGGGCTATGCAGGGTGCTAAACACTGTGGATACAAAGGAAAAAGATGTGAAACAATCCCTATTTCTAAGAGTCTTACTGGAGAGACAAACTTTAGTAGATATAAAGTCGTTTTCCTTGGATAATCTACAAAATATAGAGTATCACAGAACTGAGAAATGCCCATAACCTGAATGGAGTAGTTCCTTAAAGATGACCCACTCCATTCATCTTCGTTTCACAGATAAGGAAGCTGAGTCACACAGATGGGAAAGAATTTCCTCAAGGTCACTACTATCTTTCCGCCTCTCTTATGGCACTTTTCACATCTTCTACCATCTTTTGGTAATTTTTATCTTTACTTTGTCTTCAATACCTGATTTTAAGCTTCTGAAAAGTAGGGGGCAAAAATTATTCAAATTGATGCCTGTTTTTCCCAAAGGTAGGGCCTAGAACTCTGCCTTGCATACAGCAGGTGCTTAAAAATTCTGGTTGAATCAGCACCATGTATTTCAAGGTCAATTTATTTTAAAGCAAAAACATACTCAGGATTATAATAACCTTACAGCAACACAGAGGGGTTATTTGTGTATGTCTGTGGTTCTATCTATGCAAGTATATATTTAAGACAAATAGTTTCTGGCTAACTCATATATACAACATGTCAGCCAATAGATATTTACTAAGCTCAATCTATGTGCCAAGCACTGTGTCAGTCAGTAAATCAGGCAGTCAGTAAAAAATTGTTAAGCACCCACTATGTGCCAGGTACTCTGCTAAGTGAGGAGGATATGAAGAAAACCAAAAACAGTCCCCGTTTTCAGGGAGCTCACATTCTGATGAGGGAGATAACATACAAATAACTATGCTACTCATGAAAGAAACAGCAAAGAGAAAAATAAAGAGCACCTTGCAAATTCAGACTACTGTACCCCTCCATTCTCCCTTCACCACCACCCCCCAATGTTAAATTAAAGGCATGAGCAGAAGGCAGAACATTAATTCATTTTTTTAATATACATAATTTATTTGTTTTTCAGTTATTAACATTTACTTCCCCAAGAATTTGAATTCAAAAATTTCTCCCATCTCTCCTCAACCCCAACTCTGGGACAGCATGCATCCATCCCCCCTTTCCTCCAGTCTGTCCTCCCTTCTATTATCCACCCTTCTTCCATCCCCCTTCCTCTATTTTCCTGTAGGGCAGAATACTCCATTGCCTGTGTAGCTTAATTCCCAGTTACATGCTAAAACAATTTTTAACATTCATTCTCAAAGCTTTGAGTTCTATATTCTCTCCTTTCCTCCTCACCCACCCTCACTGAGAAAACAAGCAATTCAATATAGGTCATACATGTGTAACAATGCAAAGCATTTCCATAATAGCTATGTTGTAAAAGCCTAACCACATTTCCTTCTGTTGTATCCTGCCTTTCATTTATGCCATTCTCTCCCTTGATCTGTCCTCCCACAACAGTGTTTGCTTTCAATTATCCCTTCCCTCAATTTGCTGTCCCTTCTGTTATCTTCTCTCTCCTATCCCCTTCCCCCTTGCCTTTCTGCAGGGTAAAATAGATTTTCATATCCAATTGAGCGTGTTATTTCCTCCTTAAGCCAATCCCATGAGAGTAAGACTCAATTAATTCCTTTCATCTTCCCCCTTTTTTCCATTGTAAGAGCTCTATCTCCCTTTCTCTTACTCCTAGTACATTCTATTCAACAATAGATTTTATTTTCTTTTGGGTATTCTCCCTTCATATTCAGCTCACCTGGTGCCCTTTGTCTATGTATGTGTGTGTGTGTGTATACATACACATACATCCACACACATGCATATATATACACACGTACATATACACATACCTACACATGTATGACATATACACACATATATACATACATACCCATACACACCTACATGTTTATATTCCCTCTAACTACCCTAATACTGAAAAAGGCCTCATGAGTTACAAATAACATCTTTCCATGTAGGAATGTGAACAGTTCAACTTTAATGAGTTCCTTAAGGCTTTTCTTTCTTGTTTACCTTTTTATATTTCTCTTGATTCTTGTATCTGAAAATCTATTCAACTCTAGTCTTTTCAAGAAGAATGCTTGGAAGTTCTCTATTTCATTGAAATTCCATTTTTTTCCAGAAGTATTATACTCAGGTTTGATGGGTAGGTGATTCTTGGTTTTAATCCTATCTCCTTTGACCTCTGGAATATCATATTGCAAACCCTTCCATCCCTTAGTGTAGAAGTAGCTAAATCCTGTGTTATTCTTATTGTATTTGAACAATACTTGAATTGTTTCTTTCTGGCTGCTTATAATATTTTCTCCATGACCTGGGAACTCTGGAATTTGGTTACAATATTCCTGGGAGTTTTCCTTTTGGGATCTCTTTCAGGAAGTGATGGGTGAATTCTTTCCATTTCTATTTTTACCCTCTGGCTCAAGAATATCAGGGCAACTTTCCTTGATAATTTCTTGGAACATGAGATCTAGGCTTTTTTATCATGGTTTTCAGGTAGACCAATGATTTTTAAACTATCTCTCCTGGATCTTTTTTCCAGGTCAGTTATTTTTCCACTGGGATATTTCACACTGTCTTCTATTTTTCAATCACCTGACATCTTTTTGTCATCTCAGTTTCTTCATCAATAAAACAGAGATAATAAAAGCCCCTGTCTTCCAGGAATGTTGTGAAGATAAAATGAGAGAGTTATTTGCATGTTATCTCCCTCACTATGAGACACATTTTGTCTAATAAATCTTAAAGCATTTTATGAGTGATAACTGGTATAAATGCTAGGTATTGATCAGAATAGGTAGGTCACACAATGGAGAATTCACGGGACTTGGAATCAGAAAGACTCATCTTCCTGGGTTCAAATCTGGACTCAGAGACTTATTAGCTGTGTGACCCTGGGAAAGTCATTTAATCCTGTTTGCCTCTGTTTTCTCGTCTGTAAAATAACCTGGAGGAGTGTGCCACTCCAGTATCTCTGCCAAGAAAACTCTAAACTGTGGTCATGAAGAGTCAGACACAACTGAAATGATACAACAATAAAAGGTATTGACCAAGGTCATAAAGCTAATAAATTTCAGAAGCAGGTTATGAACTCACCCCAGGTCTAGAACACTATTCACCATACCACACTGCCTTTGAACTATGGACAATCTACTGCTGTGCTTCTCAGACACTGTAAGGAGGGGAGGAGCATATGCCCGTGAGCTTCTCACCTTGCTGGTTGTCTTTGGGTCTGTCTTGCACTGTGACCAGACATAACAGCTGTAAGACCTTATAACATCAAAATTTCAGCAATCCCTGGAGCAGGCCATCTGCCTGCACATAACTGAGAGCAAAATGGCGTCATTTCTTGGTTGTGCTAAATGCTACCCTGCCCTGTCTCTTATGAGGTCCAAGTGAAAGTGCACATCTGAAAACCAGCCCCAAATCACTTTAATAGCTGTGGTTTGCTAAAAATAGAAAGCCAGATGTCTACTCCACAATAAATACCAATCGGCAGCTCACAAGGGGAGAATTCAAGTCCAGAACATTCATTAAGTCTTATGTTTGGCATGCCCTCTTTCCTCCGAGACTTATGGAAGATGTCCTCATTTTCAGAAATGTTGGGATGGAAGTTTTAGGTCTGGTTCTGGCAACATGCTTATAGCATTTTAATTACATATACTTTTGAAATCAATTTCTTCTGCATTTGTTTCTGTGTGTACAGGAGAAGGAAAATGAGAATTTATCACAATGAGGAAAAACATAGCTAGTATGATACAGTGGAAAGGAAATTGGACTGAGGAGACAAGGATTCTAGTTCAAGGGCTTTATTTATTAGAGGTGTGTGATTCTGAAGCTATTTGTACCTTTCTGAGCCTCAGTTTCATCATCTATAAAATAAGAGGGTTGGATTAGGGTTAGTGATCTCTAAAGTCTACAGTTCATTTGTTTTAAGATGCACCTTTACTGTGCTGCTCAGACAGTAAGAGGAAGTACACAGAATTGGTGGTTTGGGAGAAACAGGAAGCTGTTCCTGTTCCAAGACATTTGCCATTTGAAGATGCCAGCAGTCATGCTCTTAAAATCCTTTGGATTAAGGAATACTAATAAAGAATGCCAACCCTAAGCTATTAGTAGAACGTACCTCAGTGTGATCATGAGTAAATTTATCAGATCCCTTGACACCTGACAAGTAAGATGAGTAGCTCCCAGTGGAAATAGGCAAGCCACATTGATGTGGATTGGCACTTGAGAAAAAGTAGAAATAGCAATCAAGAACTAGCTGGCCTGGGTACAATACTGATATGACAAAATCTGAGAGACTGCTGGGAATATGCCAGAAATGGCAAGAGAGGTGGGAAACAGGTTGGAAAACACCAAAGAGGTATATTTGCAACTTCATTTATTTATTTAAGAAACACTGATAGAGCATCTACTATCTACAGAGTACTGTCTAGGAAGGGCCACTGTCTTCACAGAACATAAATAATTATAATATACATTTGCATTAGAGAGAAGTGCATAAGAGTTGAAAGCAAAGGACTCCTCTAATAGCTTTACTTACTACCAACCTATCAGTAGATAATAAGTAGGATAGAGTCATAGAATCATAGGGTACTAGAACTCACCATCTATTCTAAATTCTCTCATTTTTTTACAGGTAAGGAAACTGAGGTGAAGTCATATATTCAAGGTGACACAGGTATCCAGCTAAAGAGAAATAAAGCTGCTCTGTTAATAAAGTGCTTAGGACACTGTCGAATGCTAAAGGATATGGTTGAAAGACATGGGACAACTGCCTTCCACATCTGTGAGGAAGAGCCATTTTGAGCTGGGTGAGGAGAAATTCTCCAATGAAACAAAAGGCAAATGGAAATCTTAAGATTATTTTCAGTCTTTTTCTAAAATGTCAAGGTATAACCTCTGCATCAAGTCTCCTTCTCTGGTATATCACTGTGGTATGCAGGTGATTGGGTTCTTGAATACCATACAGTTAGCACACAAGTTCTAATAGATTCTACTGGAAAGACTTTTATTAGGTGACTGATGGCAGACTGCTGTCTGATGACCAAAGGCTCATCAATAATCTTTTTTGTTAGGTAATAAATTGTTTTATCATAGCAACAGGAAGGCAGTGTGGTATAGAGGGGAGACTACTAGAGCTGAATCAGGAAGACCTCAGTTCTAATACCAACTCAGACATATTCGAGCTGTGTGACCTTAAACAAGTCACTTAATATCTCTAAGCATTAATTTACTCATTTTTAAAATGAAAGGATTGAGTTCTGTGGTCTCAAATATCTCTTTTAGTTTGACATCTATTATCCTATAATTCAGTTTCATGTGCAATTGTCTTTTTTATTATACTCTGTAATGAAAATTATTGTTTCATTCCACAAATTTAAAATAAAATAAAATGTAAAAATAGCAAAAAAACCCCACTATAATCCTATGAACCCACAAAGGATAGACAATATTTCTACCAAAACCACTGTGGTTAGGTGTTCAGTAAAACTGAGGGTAAAGTTCTTATCAAGATCTTTTTAGAGAAATTTTCACTACCAACTTAAAAGCATGAGAACTATTAGAGAACAGGATGAAGGTGACCTTCATTGGCATTGCTCTCTTCTCAGCTAGGCTGGTTCTTATTGCTCTGTTGATTCTCATTTGTTGCCTTCATATATAACCCAGAGCCAAGAATTTAGAAAGAAATGCAGATTTGATTCACAGGATGTACAATGATACCATCAAACTATTCTGCTTTTGGTCTGAGGATAAAACATGCCACTTCAGCAGACCTTTGCAAAGCAAAACAGGTTATCAGAGGCTCCAGGGTTTAAAAAGAAACATTAGAGAAAGGGAAAGGTTATTTGTTAGTACAGAAAGTAAGGAAAGGTAGGGAGAAGAGAAGGGGAAGTAAGCAAGCATTTATTATGCACCTACTACATGCCACACTCTGTTCTAAGCTCTCTGTAGATAGTATCACATTTGATCCTCATAACCCTGGAAGGTAGATGCTATAATGATCCCCATTTTTCACCAAAGGAAACCAAGGTAGAGTTGTCTAGGGTCCCACAGGTCCCACAGTAAGTGTCTGAGACTGAATTTGAAGTCAGGTCTTCCTAAATCCAGGTCCAGTGCTCTATCCACTGTACCATCTAGTTGCCTATATTTAGGAAATATTTGGTATACCTAAATTTACATACTTGTAGGGTCAGAGCAATTAGATGTGGGAAGGCTGAAGACTGGAGAGAGAGAGTGGAAATGATCATGGTGACAATCTCAAAAAATATGCAAGAGAATGTTATTGGTGGTATATGTAGAAGAGTTGCCTTTAGCAAATAGAACAGCTGTTGTTTGACAAAAGAGGGAACATCACTTCAATTTTTTTTTTGGAGGGGGAGAGTGCATACTTGCAACACAGCTACATAAAAGGGTTTGGTGGGGATTTTTTGATTTAAACTTATCAGAAAGATCCTAATTAGGATTTTTTATAGGCTACAACTCCTAGACTGTAGCAGCAGCAGCAGTAGTAGCAGTAGTAGTAGTAGTAGTAGTAGTAGTAGTAGTAGTAGTAGTAGTAGTAGTAGTAGTAGCAGCGGCAGTGGTAGTAGAAGCAGCAGCAGCAGTAGCAGGGACAGCAGTAGCAGCAAAACTAAACTAGCATTTTATATTACTTAAAGATTTGCAAAATGCTATATAAATATTATCTTATTTTATCCTTACTACAACTTTCAGAGGTAGGCACTATGATTATCCCCATTTTACAGATGAGGAAACTGAGTCAGACACAGGTTAAGTGACTTGCCCAGGGTCAGAAAGCTAGCATATGTCTGAGGTTAAATTTGAACTCAGAACTAACCTGACTCTAGATTCATCACTCTATCCAATGTGCTACCTGGCTGGTATGGACAGTAAACATCTCCTTACTCTCCAGTGATTTGTAAATAGGATTAAAACATATTGAGTCTAAGAACTGGAATGGATATGAGAGCTCAGCTAGTCCACATATCTCATTTTATGGATAAGAAAACTGATGATCAGAGAAAGGAATTTCAATTGAGAAGTCCCCGATGATACCCATCATTCTTGGTAATGCTGGAGGATGCCATTTTACATTGTCAAGTCACCAACAGCAGTGCTATCGTTGTACCTAACTCCCCACTTTCCTTGTTAATATCAGAGCTAAGCAAATAACCGATCATTAAAATGCCTGTGATTTACCAGGTACTCAACTAAATTCTGGAGTTACAAAGACAAAAATGAAACAGTACCTGCCCTTATATCACCTTCCACTTGTAATGGTCTGGTTAGGTCCGTTACAGCTAATAACATGGGGATGATTGTGGTAGAGTAATTTGTCCCTCCCACACCTAGCTCTAGTTAGTACTGGAATGCTCCCTACTGGGTCAAAGGCCTGTGGGAGTAACTTTCTGTCATAGATAGCTGGGTCACACAGTGAGGGGACAGAACACTGGGCCTGCAGTCAGGAAGACTTGAGTTCAAATCATGTCTCAGACAGAAACTGTGCAGTTCTCGGCAAGATACTTCACCTCTTTTTGTCCGAATTTCCTCACCTATTAAAAGGGATGTGTTGTAGATCAAATGAGATAATATCCATAAAATGTTTTGTGAATATAAAAGTATTGTCTAAATGTATGCTATTATTATTATAGGAAAGAAATTCCTGTCTTTCAGAGTTTCCAAAGTTGACAGATGTTGTGTCATTCAAAAAGGTAGCCACAAAGAGCCCATGAGATAGGTAGCTTTGTGATCCAGTCAAAAGCAGGGCTTCAAAAATTTCACCACTTGACATTTTTTCTTGCCATCCCTTTTCCTACTGGCCAGCTTTCAAAGAAAGTATCAATAGAAACTATTCCTATTCCCCTAATTCTTCCTTTCTATTAGGGAACAGTTGCTTCTTAACTTGGCTCCTATTCTTTCTTCTCTCTCACTCTTTCTTTCACCTGTGTAAGAGCAGCAGCTTGGATCACTCACTTTCCTTGGGTTCTTCACCTGGTCTCTTCCATTTTCTGTTGAAAAAGCCTCTCTGGTCACTCATCTCTATGCACCCAATTCAGCTTGGGAGACATGATTTTGTGCAATCATCTTTTCAGGAATATTTGTATGCCTTTTTTTTCTAGGGTTATTGTTAAGTGACATTTTTATTGTATAGACAAAATTATTGATAGATCCTCTTTCTGAACTAAAGGTTACCATGATGGACTTGGTAGTTGGCAGTTCAACTCTTGCTAGATCAGCATGTTGTATTTAAAACTGCTAAGAATTCCCCATATTTTGATTAAATAAAGTGTCTCTTTCTTTATGGTATTTTGTGGGGTCTAGATTTGCAAGCATGAAAAGACCAAAGCATGTCGGTAAATTTGATGGTTACAGGAGACTTACACGCTAGTTGAAGTTACGGAGGAATTACTTCTCCCCAGGATTGTGCTGGGACCAGCTCTAACCAGCTTGTGAGAACTGATGGCTAAATTTTCAATGTGAGCATTTGTTTCTGAGAAATCATCACTAAAAATCAAGTCTTGAATTAGTTTTCTTGTTTGTCAAGGCTGGTTTTGTTCAGTCTTTTCAGTTGTGTCCAACTCTTTGTGACCCCATATGGGGTTTTCTTGGCAAAGATACGGGAGTAGCTTGCCATTTCCTTCTCCAGCTCATTTTATGGATGAGGAAACTGAGGTTAACAGAGTTAAATGATTTGTACAGGGGCACACAGTTAGTAAGCGTCTGAGTTCAGATTTGAACTCACTAAGATGTCTCCCTAACTCCAGGCTCCCTAACACTTTCCACTGCACCACCTAATACAGTCAAGACTTAAGAAAGTGTTAATATTGTAAATTAAACTTAAAATGTGTGTGCATGCAGTTTTCTTTTTCTTGGAGCATGTAGTTGTTACACATTTACCTGCACACCCCTGATTATCCTCCCTAGTCTTGTTAACAGAGAGACTTGCTCAAGGTCACAGAGAGCTTAAGTAGCAGAATAAGTATTACAGTCCATGGTTCCTGATTCTGGATTCTAGTGTTTCATTTCCATTATACACACTCCCTCCTGAGATGTCTTCTTAGTTTACTCAAAATTAATCAAGATATATTTGAAAGTTTCCCAGAATAAGGACCCCTTGAAAGGAAGATCACCCTATTCTTTTGACCTCTCTTTCCTGTGCAAAAAATGGGACTTGATGTCTCCAATGAGAATTCTTAGAAATAAAGGATTTTCACCAGTTGTAGATGAACAATGTAACACACAGACCAGCAACTTCTATGTCAACACACTTTGAAAGCAGTCTTATAAAAATACAACACAAAAATTATTTATACTGACTTCTGCTGAACAGAATAAACCAGGAGGAAAAAAGTAACACTTCTTGCTAAATATCACAGTTAATAACCTGATAGTCTCTGGTGAAAAGTGACTGGTATAGCATAAATAAAATTTGTATCAAATAGGATGATTTGGAAGAGAAAAGATTTTTAAATTTACCTTTTTGTCACTAATTGCTCCAATGTTAGTGAGTACTTTAAATTGGCCAAGTGTTTTTCAAAACTGTCTCTATTTTACATTTTTAAATTTTTGATTCCCAGTCTTGACCAAACCACTACTTGACTCTATGACTTTGAGCAAGTCAACATGGTGTTTGAATGTTGACTTGATCACTAATTATCTGTATAATCTTTCTGGGTCTCAGTTGCCTAATCTTTTAATCAAGGGTATTAGACTTGGTGATCTCTAAGTTTCCTTCCATCTTTAAATCACAGATTAAAGATTTAGATATGGAAGTGATTTCACAGGTCATATAGTTTAAGTCTCTCCTTTTATGTGTTTTCTTCTCCCACTAGAATCTGAGTCCTTTGAGGGTAGGAAAAGTCTTTCCTCTTCTGTAGTTGTATTTCCAAGACTTAACACAATGCCTGGCACAAAGTAATTGCTTCACAAATGCTTGTTGAGAAGGGAATGGAGAAAAAATGCTGGAGTGGAAGAAGGGACCTGCTTGAGCTCTCCCCCCAAACCCCTCAAAATACCTTTAAAAATGACTCTAAACAAATTCTAGCAGTAGAAGCCACAAAATGAAAAAGTGAAACAGATTTCCAGCCCAAGACAATCTGAAAGGCCAACAGGATGGGTCTGCTGCACTGGACTTAGAGCATAGTGTGACCTACACTGTGCAGAAACAGACAGGACTAAAGCAGCCCTCAGCGAATTGAATCACTGGCAGCTGCTGTGGTTTCCAAACTTCTCAACCCACAAACACCAAAGATAGCTTCAAAGGTCAGTGAGAAAGCTCTTTCACCTGGATGAGAAGGGAGCATGGTTTAGCCTGCATCTCAGCCCCAGGTTGGTGGCAGCCATTGCCTCAGTGGTGGTTCCTTCTGGAGCTCTCAGCCTACAGATGGTGGGGGAATCAAGTGACTGATCTGGGTCACAGTCCTGAGTGGTGGTCCTGGAGTGAAGAGGAGTGCTGGCATGGAGGAGATAATGATAGCTGTGGAGAGGGAATCTGACTCATAGTTGCAGGCATAAAAGAGTATGTGTGATTGCTCATAGGCCGAAGTACAGGCCAGGAGAAGTGTAAACACCTCTCCCTTGATTATACCACTTAGGAAGAATTGAGAACTTACAAGTCCCTAGAGATATCTCTGAAAATAGCTGCACAAAACCTCTTAAACTTGGGGGAGTGAACTGCCTACTTAACAAAGAGCTCAAAAGTCAAGTAATTGGCTGGGGAAATGATCCAAAAGGGAAGAAATAAGACTATAGAAGGTTACTTTTTAGTGAAAAGGTATTTTCTTCCATCCTTTCAGATGAGGAAGAGAAAAGCATACAAATGGAAGAGATGGCAAGGTCAAGGCTCCTACATTCAAACTCTCCAAAATAAATATGTAATGGTCCCAGGCCATGGAAGAGCTCAAAAAGGATTATGAAAATAAAGTAAGAGAAGTAGAGGAAAAATTGAGAAGAGAAATGAGAACGATGCAAGAAAATCATGAAAAATGAGTCAACAACTTGCTAAAGGAAACCTAGAAAAATGATGAAGAAAATAACACCATTAAAAATAGACTAACCCAAACAGCAAACAAGGTCCAAAAAGCCAAAGGAGTCTCAGAAATGCCTAAGAATGCCTTAAAAAGCAGAATGGACCAACTGAAAAAAGAGGAGCAAAAACATACTGAAGAAAATAATATCTTAAAAATTAAAATGGAAGAAATGGAAGCTAATGACTTGATGAGAAATCAAGAAAGTATAAAATGAAACAACAGGAATGAAAAAAATAGCAGACAATTTCAAATATCTCATTGGAAAAATAACTGACCTGGAAAATAGATCCAGGAGAGATAATTTAAAAATTATTGATCTATCTGAAAACTATAATTTAAAGAAAGCCTATAAATCATCTTCCAAGAAATTATCGAGGAAAATTTCCCTGATATTCTAGAACCAGATGATAAAATAGAAATGGAAAGAATCCACCATTCACCTCCTGAAAGAGACCCGAAAAGGAAAACTAAGAATATTGTAGCCAAATTTCCCAGGTCAAGTAGAAAATATTACAAGCAGCCAGAAAGAAACAATTCACGTATTGTGGAAATACAATCAGGATAACACAAGATTTAGCATCTTCTACACTAAGGGATTGAAGAGTTTGCAATATGATATTCCAGAAGTCAAAGGAGATAGGATTAAAACCAAGAATCACCTACCCAGCAAAACTGCATGTAATACTTCAGGGGAAAGCTGGAATTTCAATGAAATAGGGGACTTGAAAGCATTCTTGCTGAAAAGATCAAAGTTGAATAGAAAATTTGATTTTCACAAAAGGGAATCAAGAGAAACATGAAAAGGTAAACAGGAAAGAGAAGCCATAAGGGACTCACTAAAGTTGAATTGTTTACATTCCTAAATGGAAAGATGATATTTGCAATTCATGAGACCTTTCTCAGCATTAGGGTAGTTAGAGGGAATATAGATATGTGTGTGTGTATGTGTATGCATGTGTATATTATATAAGAATATGTATAGGTATAGGTATGTATATGTGTATATATGTACATATGTGTATACATACACATATATACATACCTATACCTGCATATATACACATAATAATAGAAAGGATGGCATACTGGGGGGAGAGAATGGAATAAATGGAGGGCAGGACAGGATAGAGGAAAATATGGTTAGTCTTTTGCAATACGACACTTATGGAAGTGTTTTGCAAGGCTACACATGTGTGACCTATATCAAATTGCTTGCTTTCTCAGTGAGGGTGGGGAAGGATAAAGGTGGAGAATGTGGAACCCAAAGCTTTAAAAATTGTTTTTGCATGGAACTGGGAAATAAGATGTACAGGCAATGGGGTATAGAAATATGTCTTTCCCCACAGGACAACAGAGGGGAGGGAGATAGGAGGAAGGGGGTCGATAGCAGGAAAGAGAGACTAGGGGCAAGGGTGGATGGGGTGCATGCTTTCCTTGGGTTGGGGTTGGGGAGAGATGGGGTGATCTTGTAGAAGTGAATATGGTAAACTGAAAATAAATAAATTATATATTTAAAAAGTAGTAGTGCAACTAAATAAATGTAATAAATGCTTGTTGACTTGCTGACAGACTGGAGGCATTTAAGTAGGGAGAATATGAAGAAATTGTCTAAGAGTCAAAAACAATATGGTATAATACAGGAGAGAAGAACAGGAAGTTCAGGACCTTGTTTCAAATCCAGGTTGTAACATTTATTCCCTGTATGAACATGGACAAATCACTTAAACTTTTTGCATCTCAGTCCCCAAATCTCTACGATGAAAGGATGGCACTGGGAAGAAAAGTCTAAACTTTTTTGGTCATGTGCCCATTTCAGTAAAAATTGTGAGCAGGTACTCCCATGTATTCACATTCACTGACTTTTAAGTTATATACCTTTAATGCTATACCAAGAATTGTGTATATTATACAATTTACACAAAAATGTAAAAAAATAAGATTAAGAGGAAGTGATATTTTGAAAAGTATAGTACAATAAATCCTTTTGTTCTTAATAAAATGTAAGGATTAATAAATGACCAATCTGATTGAACATAATTTATTTTTTTTTCTTTTCAATCTTGGTTAAAGATTGTATGCCAGTGATTTGAAAGTCTAATTCTAAATTCATCTCATACAGAATGTTCCAAAAGGCTCAATACTTCTCTGAGACTTTTGGGACATGCTGTATTGATACTTGTTTTTCATGTCAATCACAGATGAATAAAGGTACCTCAGAAAGAGATGGAGATCAAAATGGAAAGGGATATGGCTATGTTTACTAGATGATGAAATTTATTTTTAATCCCATTCACTAATTATGCAAAGGTTTTGAAAGGAATTCATCCAGTAAATTTCCATCTTCCCTGATATTATTCAATTGTTCTCTGAATTACTAAAGGGTAGCATTTATGTATTTTTTTAAATAAATGGGTCCAAATCCTACCTAAACTATTCATTTGTAAGGTTTTTTAAAATAGGTTAATCAGTTCTGTTTCCAAGGTGTTTTTTAAAGATATGAATGTTTTTGTAGTTGAACATGTCTTTTTTAACAAGAGAAAGAGAAGGAGGGAGGAGAACACAGAGAAAGTGAAGAAGGGAGGGAGAGAAAGAGATAGGAAGAGAGAGGAGCACAGAGGGAGAGGAAGAGGAGAGGAAAGGTGAGAAGAGAAGATGAAAGGGGGAGGGAGAGAAACAAAGAGGGAGTGGAGAGAGGGAGTGGAGAGAGGGAGAGGGAGAGGGAGAGAGAGAGAGAAAGAGAGAAAGAGAGAAAGAGAGAGAGAGAGAAAGAGAGAGAGAGAGAGAGAGAGAGAGAGAGAGAAGAGAGAGAGAGAGAGAGAGAGAGAGAGAGAGAGAGAGAGAGAGAGAGAGAGAGAGAGAGAGAGAGAGAGAGCAAGCGAGCTGTTGTACAGAGAGCAGTTTCAGTTGAATGAAGACTCAAGGAAGTTCAGAATCTAGGAGACTGTTGAGGGATGTTGATAATGTCTTCAATAGAACAGGGAAGTTCAGAAGATGGGTAGGTTTTCAGGGAAAGATACTGTAATGTACTCTTCAATACAGTGTACAAAAAAATCCTTGCCTGTTCATTCTGTGCTACTTAATTTTTTTCACTAAAAAGAAAAAAAGAAATGAAAGTGTGTGTGTGTGTGTGTGTGTGTGTGTGTGTGTGTGTGTGTGTGTGTGAGTGTAGGGGGTTGAGTGGAGGTGGATCTTACTCACTACCCCCCTGCTCCAGAGCACAGAAAACACTCACTGAACAGTGTCTGTGGCAGTCCTGATGTGATCTGGGAGATAGGGCATGGATATGATGGGGATGGGGGTGAGGGATAGGGATTTTGCTTGCTTAGCTACTATAAGTACCTGAATTATGGTTATTTTACATGTATTTTGAGGAGCTGATAGCTGAAGAAGCCAAGACCAGAGGTACAAAGGGGTGGAACGCTGGGGCACTGGGGTACACTGGGTAAAGAGAGTAGTGTGGCTTTGTTGAAGACAAATTCATAATTAGCTTTTGTGGGGAGAGTGGGATGTGGTCCATCTTCCTGCCTTCTAATTGATTGACTCCTTGGGGTTAGGGTACAAATTCTTTGGGCTTATGCTATGGTCCCCATTTTGAAGATCAACATATTAAGTAATCTCCAAGATCACTTATAATGCCAATATTCTGGGACAGGTACACTGCCAATAGTCTGTGGAAAAATGAATTTGAAATGTTAAAGCATATTCAGGGGGCATATTTTACTCTCCCAAGACAGACTCAAAGGCAGTCAGGCACTCAGACCAATTTCTAGATACAGAGTGATTGCTATATTTGAACACTGACTGAACTGCCCTTAAGTATTAAGTATCTTCAGTGTTGAGGTCATGATTTTAGTCGTGCTGGCTTCTCATAGTGATGGCTTTTCAGCAAAGCCATAGTTGGGTATTCCAGAACCTGGGAAAAATTAACTGGCGATGGGAATGGGGTGAGGTTGGGGAAAAGAGACAACCTGAAACTGGTGAATGCCACCATTGCCACTGATCTGATGTGTCCTATGTTGTAGGGATCCTCAAGCCAAGCAGCTTGAGCAACCTACCCCTGCTGGCTGCTGTTACACTGATGCAGTGGTCTAAGAAGTGATCCCAGAAGAAGAAAATGATAGAAGTAAATGGTGACAGGACTACTCGCAGGAGGAGGAAGCCTAGGTCAACCCCCTCTGACACCCTCTTCCCCCCCACTAACATCATTGGGAGAAGCCTCCACTTCCTAGTCCTCTGTTAGCCCCAAGCCACCTAGCATATGGCTGCTGCAGGTAAAATGCCCTCCTAAGTATCTGTGCCCTAGTGCCTAGCCTCAGTGACCCGTTGTGAATTATAACTCTTATTTCCAGGAAGTGAGATTATTTAGGGCAAGAACAATGCAAAGAATTGCCTCAGTCAAAAGTGGGTGTTATTTTCCCAGTATCTATAGGGCTACAGGATATCAGGTCTAACTGACTATTAATTCCTTCTTTCTCAATTACTTTTAATTCATTTTGTGTATGTTAGCATATATGTATACATGTTGTCTGACTCATTAAAAATGCAAGGCTCTTGAAGGCAGAGTTTTCCTTTTGTCTTTATCTCCCCAAGGCTTATGATACTGCCTAACACATACTAAATACTGATAAAACTGACATCAGAAGAGTACTGATCTTTTATATGCTAATATTATAAAATGTTTATGTCTTATGGTAGCCACCTGGGGAGGGACAAAAAAGGAAAAAAGAAAAATAAGAAATTTACATGACAACCTTATTATATATTTGAAAGGAATGGCAAGTTGTACATAATAGATTTGCAGTTTCATGTGTAATCATCTTCTTATTATATTGTGTTCCAGAAATGCTTATTTTGTTCCATAAATTAAAAAGTAAATAAATTTTTAAAAATGTACGGGTTCTAGAAGGTTCTAGAAATGTAAGAAATCACCTAAGAGATCACCTAGGCAATGGTGTCAAACTCAGATAGAAAAGCAGCCCTGAGAGGCATACATTGACTTAGGAAAACTAAGCATATTGACTGAGAAAACCACAAATTAACATTATCTATATTGTACGGTATTTTTATTGATATTTTTGTTAAACATTTCTCAATAACATTTTAATCTAGCTCTGCATTGGGGAATTTTGCTGGCTGCTTGTGGCCTGTGGGCATCAAATTTGACCCCTCTGCTCACCAACTCTCCCCCTCCCAACAAATATATACTTTACAGAGGAGGAAACTGAGGTACAGAGAGTCCATGTAGCTAATAAAGAGCAAAGCCAAGATTGGAACCCTGACTATTTTTATGCCCCTTCTACTAAGCTATTCTCCATCTAGGATGATTGCTTTCCATCCTGATACCAGTACTATCCCTATATGCAGGGTTGGTTAGTACCCTTTATCCTAAAACCATGGTGGTCAGAGGCATGTTTTCTCCTAAAAAACTTGATCCCATCCTGTATCTCCTTGGAGATTATGGCATCATCTTTTCGTATCTTTGCTAGGTCCCACTTGGGCTGCTACTGTCATGTGTGTGTTTGTCCTTTGTTGCTGAAGAAGACCATGCCATCAGAGAAATGGTGACATGACTTGTACTTGACTTAGTTTTGAGTGACAGAGGGCTGTGCAGGTCACCAACCTCACTTCTCCTCCAGAGCCATCTGAATCCAGTGACCAGATATTCATCAGGATGACTGGAGATGACCCAGGATGAGGCAATTGGGGTTAAGTGACTTGTCCAAAGTCACACAGCTAGTGAGAGTCAAGTGTCTGAGGTGAGATTTGAACTCAGGTCCTCCTGTCTCCTGCACTGGTGCTCTATCCACTGCACCACCTGGCTGCCCATATTACTGTCATATTTTATAGGACACTATACATGAGTGGTATATGTGAATGGTTGGATAGCTAGGTGGTGCAATGGATAGAATACCAGATCTGAAGTCAGAAAGACTCATCTTTGTGAGTTCAGATCTGGTCTCAGATACTTAATGTGTGATCCAGGGTAAATCACCCAACTCTGTTTGTCTCAGTTCTCATCTGTAAAATGAGTTAGAGAGGGAAATGGCAAACCATTCCAGTATCTTTGCCAAGAAAAAAAAGGAGTTTCAAGAGTTGGACATGACTGAAACATATCACAATACCTGATTGACACTCAGATCCTCCAGTGCATGGCACATAACTAATATTCTAGGCAAAACCACCATCTTTATGGCAACGATCATAAAACATAGTTAAGCAACAAGGATGACTGACCTGGTGTAATCGTCCTCAACAAGCATGTGCTTTGGAATTGGTGAGTACCTTCCAGGAGAGATGGGCGGCAGGGAGGATTTGTACTCTAAAGTGCCATTGTTTCCAGAGAGAATGTGATTTTCCATTGGTGGAGAATAAGCTGGTAGGAGAGAAGAGAACAAAATTTTGATTCAGTTTACTCAACATACGCTCTCTTAGATGCCAAGGGAGTATGTTAAAAATAGAAAGGTTCTGATCCCACTACAGACAATGGCAGCCAAACAGAAATGTGGAGTTTATGGTGTATTTGCATTTAATATACACAAGCAAATGGTGACCTTTTTGGTTGGCAACATATAATAATGGGGGTATCTACAAAGCAAGTTAGCATAATTAAGAGAAGGGAAACAGTTGGAAGGGACAAGCAGTGCACACGTTTTCAAGGCAATGATTAATTTTCTATTGAAATGGAAATGTTAACTTTCTAATTGTAGATCCAGTTATTCTTTTCAAATGATTAATATCTAACCATCAAAAGCAAAATGCTATTGGGAGGTCCATTCAGCATGAAATTCTTCTTCTGCCCCAAAATAGTCTTGTACTTTTAGTCATGGATCACTATAGTTTTCAAAGATTTAAAGTCAAGGAACACCCCAATGTTAATGGAGAGAGACAGAAATGGCGGCTGTAGGAAGTCTGCACTACTTTAAAAATAATATTGCATAAAGGAGATGAGTGTACCAAATGTCATCAAAGAAATGTGTAATTGAAAAAAGAAGATGAGTTGGTCATATGCAAGACTGGAGGATAACTGCTAGGATGGATCATGTATTCTGCTGGAGTGAGAATATTCTAGCATTAAAAATATGTGCATTTATTAAACAGGGAACTCCCTACTCTGCAACTGCCTCCATTTTATAAGCAAGCAAGAAAGACCTAGCACTAAGCCATGCCAGTGCAAGTCAGTCAATTCATATCCATTTGATGAGCTAGAACTAAAGTTTCAACAAAGGCCCATTCCCCAGTAAGCTCATCTAGTTAATCAGGGAATTAATTGAATCAAACCACTATACTGTTAAAAAATACAAGTGAAACATTTCCTTCACTGTTTAATATTGTACTATAAGTAGCTACCAATCTTGCCTAATCCTAGCCCATTTCACGATTACAGGATCATAGATTTATTTCCCCTTTTTTTGGAGGGGGAAGCTGAGGCAATCAGGATTAAGTGAGTTGCTCATGGTCACACAGCTAGTAAGTGTCAAGTGTCTGAGGTTGGATTTGAACTCAGGTCTTCCTGACTTTAAAGCCAGTGCTCTATTTACTGTGCCACCTAGCTGCCCCAGGATTGCAGATTTAGATCATAGATTTAGAAAGGACATCAGAGATCATCTTAGAAGTCAAAATATAGTGAATACAGACTTTACTTGAACTCAAAAAATTCTGGATTTGACTAATTGTGACACTTTCTAGCTGGGTGACCCTGGATAAGTCACTTAAATCTGAATCTCAGTTTCTGCATCTATAGAATGGGGATTTTTAAAAAAGGACCCATCTCACAGAGCTGTAGTAAGCATTAAATACAATAGTATATGAAAAACCTTCATAAATTTTAAAATGTTACATTAAAGTTTGCAATTATTACCTAGTTGTTAACCCCTTTACTTTACAAAGGATGGAACTGAGGCCCCCAAATTTTTTTTAAATTTTAGTCCATTTTTCAATTAATACTCACCCATTTTCCCTCCCTATTACCTACTTAAATTTAACAGAAAAAAGAATAAAACAAAATTCATAATATATATATATATGTGTGTGCATATATGTATGTATGCATATATTCAAACAAAACTAATTCCCAACCTTGTCTATGTCAAAATATATGTCTTATTCTTCGTCTTGAATCTACCACTTCTTGGACAGGAAGTAGGAGGCATAGATTAATCTCAGTCCTTCCCAAAGGAAAATTATTTTTCTAATATCAAATAGGTGAACACTATAGCTGGGATTTGAACTCTAGTCCTCTGTGTCCAAATTAAATAACCTTTCAATGAAATGGTGCTGTCACCTGGTGTCTATTTCACACAAACTTCTTGGTATTTCTGTTTCTGAATAATTTTTCCAGACTCTGTTCTGTCCTTAGTTCCCCAACACTGACTATGGCTGATGTTCATGAAGTAAGTCAAGGTCTCACTTTTTTTTTGTAAATTCTTTCTGGAATGTTTTGAGTCTCTCATGGATGTCTGTTAAAAATTCATCCACATTGGAAATTACTAAGAAGGAAGAGCATCCATATAATGGATGCACCACCTAAAGTAAACCAGATTTCGGCTTCATTCTGATTGAAAAAGAATATCCTTAGGAAGTAGTCTTGAATCCTCTTTATAAAAAATAATCTGACTCAATGGGCAGGTAACAAATTAGTCATCCCTTAACATTTCCCTCTAGAGAACTATCCCAGGCAGACAGAGGTTAAACTACTTGCTTAAGACCACAACACTAATTAATGGCATGTGGAGCCACAATGAGAATGCTGAGGTTTCAGAGTCCCAGTATCCTACTGAGACATAATGCTGCCTTTCATTTTCCAATTATTTTGTCTTTGGATATCTCTAAAATTATTTTTGAAGTATTACACTGAAAAGGCAGAATCGGTTTACATCTAGTCACAGAAGACACAGCATCCATCTGCTGAAGCCTTCAGTGACTTTTTAAAGGGTTCAGATAAATGACCTGCCCCATAAGTACTGCTGGTTTCCGGTGCCCTGAGCAGGCCATTACCATGCCAGCCCTCCTCCCACTTCCATAGCAATAGCGAATGCCATTTTTTTTAATCTCCCTTGCAAATGAAAAATGAGTTCAGAGAAAAATGGTAGCTCTGATACCAAAGATCAAGGGCAGTGATTTAAAACTTCAAATCTAACACCTCCCTGGGGGTTGTTTTCTCACATTATTAGGTCCTCCCATTTTTTTAGCCAAGCACCCTTTATCCTACTAATAATAATGCTAATCTTCATTAGTATTTTTCTCTCAGGAAGCATTAATCATGCCTTTTGGCACTTGCAAAATACCAATTTAAAAATATGGTTACCAAAAAAATTATTACAATCACATAATATTACACAGCACATTAAGCATTTCCAATACATTGATCAAGGAGGAATTGCTAAGCGTCCTCATCTGTTATCTTCCCTATCTCATCAAGAGACATGAGTCTTAGGAGGCAGAAGGGAGGGAGCTGGAGTGGACCTTTGCCTGCCTTCAAAACGTGATGATTTTGTGTGGCTAAGGTTTTGCACTATTCCAAATGGGTGAGGCAGGAAGCCTGTTGCTGGGAGGGTGGTACTTACAGTGAGTAATATCAGGTGGGCCATAAGGGTCTGTCATGTAAATGGTGGTGGGTTTGCCAACTTTTAGATAAACTACATCTGAAGTGTTCTTCAATATTGCCACAGCTTCCTCATGCGTTACTTCTTCAAGACTGTAGTTATTTACCTTGAAGAAAAGATAAGAAACACCTCAGTAAAATTAGAGTCACTGTGAGTGGAACAATTTATACAACAACATAAAGACACACAACTTGGAAACACATGAGAACTCTGATCCATCCAATGAACAATGGTGCTTCCAGAGGAGCAATGATGATTCTGTCTCTGTCTCTGTCTCTCTCTCTCATCTCTAAAACTCTATCTATCTCTATCTATACATAAAAATGCACATGTATATATATATATATATATATATATATATATATATATATATATATATATATATGTGTGTGTGTGTGTGTGTGTGTGTATGAAATTTTCAGACATGGACAGTGTGGGAATTTATTTTTCATATTTGCCATATAAATGAGAGTTGTTTTCCAACTCTTAGATGAATTACATTTGAAATGTTCTTCAATATTGCTATAATTTCTTCATAGGTGTTATTTATCTTAGTTTTTTGATGTAGGGGAGGGGAGGAAGAAGATGAAAATGGGGCAGAAGAAGCATTTATGTGGTACCTACTATGTTCCAGGCACTGTGCTAAGCATTTTACAAAATCTTATTTAATGGTGGGAGGGACAGAAGGTATATTTTTATTTATTGAAAAAAAACACACATTCAGTGAAAGAAAAAAGAATTAGGGCTACTGAATGCAACATTCTAGTTAAGCAAAGCAGCTATATAGGAGATGCTCATGAGGGTGACCGGAAATAGATGACATTAATTTCTGAAGCATGAAAATAGTAATTAGAAGAGAGTAGATGAGTTCATAGTACCGACTAATCAATATAAAGTTGATTTTATGCTCTAATCCAATTGGACTGGCTTCTTATCTTGTACTATCCTAATTTCTCACGCCTCTTTGTTCCCCGTCGGTCACTAGGCTCAAAATGTTGTCCTTCTCATCACTAACTACTGATGATTTAAATCACAACTCAACATGTTGGTTTCTCCACAAACTTCTCCTAATTTTCCTCAATCAAATCTATTTTGTTTTCTTCCACCTCATCAAGATCACAGGATCTAGTTCGAGAACTGGAAAGGATCTCAGAAGACATCTCCTTCATTTTACAGATAAAGAAACTAAGACCCAGAGACACTAAATGACTTATCTAAGGTCACAAAGGTAGTCAGAAATGGGATATGAACTCAGGTCCTTGGATTCCAGCATCATCATTCTTTCCACCAGAGATGGAGACGATGAAGGAGCTATTCCCTTGAATTTTTAATAGTACTGTTCTCTTTACCGGTGCATATTTTAGTTGTCTATGTTTGTTTCATAGTCAATTATTAGACTGGATGTTTTGTAAGGTATTGAGCTCCTTGGCATAATGAAGAGTATGTTAGACTTTGAATCAACAAAACTTGGGTAAAAAATTCGCTTCTGATCTTTAGCAGTTATGCAAATTCATAAGCCTCTCTAGTCTCTGTTTCCTTATCTGTAAAATGACTGAGTTGGACTCAGTGGCCTCTGTGGAAGTTTCCAACCACCAAACTGATGATCTTATGATTCTCTAAATTGGTGACCTACATCAATGAGTTGTTGTGAAGCTCTTATGAGATAATCTTTATAAGTTTCTTTTAAAAAATTGGCTATTATGTAACCATTACTTTTTATTCATTCCCTAGCAGACTGCTCAATGAACAGTAGGCACTTCATAAAGTTGTATTCTCCCAACATATTCCCCTCTTCCACATGGCAGTCTTTCAAATGCTTGAAGACAGCTCTTATGGCCTCTTTAAACCTTCTCTTCTTAGGGTTGCTTAAAGAAAAATGGAAGCAGATGGAAGGGGCGTTCTCCCTGAAAAGAACCACTAGAGGTAGCTCCCAATATTGTCACCGCAATATTCAGAAGTACCAGCACAGAAAGTTCAAGAGAGAAAAGCCTCCTTGCTTTCACAGAGGGGAGTGACAGGTGAATGGATAAGAACCCCACTGACAAATAACTGGGGGGATGGAACGAAAAGCAGTCCTCACTTCAGTAGGCTCTTGTCAATGTTTTATCATCTCATCCCCAATGTCAGGAGAGGGAGAGAAGCACGCCATTCATGACACTGCCAGCAAATGACAGAGATGTGTGCAGCTTGATTAAACCCTACCCTTTTCTGTCTTTCAGGTAGGCAGGAGAAAATTCCTAGTACCATGACTTTGAAAACTGTTAGGAATTCAACACTTGTTTCACTGGATTGGAAAAGTCAGAAAAGTGTGTGAGGACACGAGAGGTGAAAAAAGAGAAGGGGTGGAACAAATGGAAATTCGATGTCAATTCAGCCATCAAGAAAGTACCCACTGTATACAGAATCCTGTGCACTGGGAGAGACACTAAAGTAAGAATAAGGTATAATGCCTGCTCACAAGGAATTTATGAACTAGTTAGAAAACTGGACACACAGGCAACTATAGTAGAACCATGGGGCAGCTAGATGGCTCATCTAATAAGAGTGCTGGACCTGAAGCCAGCCAGAAAGACCTATGTTCAAATTCTGCCTTAAATACTTACTGGCTGTGAGAAGCCAGGCAAGTTATTTAGCTTCTCTCAATCTCAGTTTTCCGGTGCCCACCTCATAGAATTATTTTAAGGATTCAGTGAGATAACACATGTAAAGGACTTTGCAAATCTTAAAATGTAACATAAATACTAGTGATCAGCCTTCATATATCAAAAATGGTACCATAATTACTTAAGGGACTTTAACTAAGTGTTGTTCAAGGTAAAAGAGGGCTGGAGATCACGGAAGTCTGGAGAAGGGTGGCATTTTAGCTGAGTCTTCACAAGCTGCTAAGACTTCAACAGCAGAGATCAACCAATGGACACAGATTTATTGATTATCAATTATGTGTCAGAAACTGTGCTAGGCATTAGGGAAACAGATGAAAGTGAAATGGTCCCTGCCCTCAAAAAGTTTACAAGAAGTCAATCGGAGGAGATAACATACACGTATATCATTCTACATGACAAATGCAAATTAACTTTTTTCAGGGTGGAGAGGAGAGGGAAGGGAAGGGAATGCCTTAAATGCCAATCATTGTGTTAAGCATTTCACGATATTGTCTCATTTGAGAGGCATTAGGAAAGGCTTCATGTAGAAGCAGTGCTTGAATTCAGTACTGAAGGGGAAAAAACAAATTCCAGGAGATAATAATAAGGGTGTACTTTTCCAGGATTAGGAGACAGCTTGTGCAAAGACAAAGGGGTAGGAGACATAATGTTATATGTAAAGAATGGTTAAAAAAAGGCTAGTTTGGCAGATCTCAGAATTTATGGAGGGGAATAATGAGTGATAAGTCTTTAAGGGGTCAGGTTGTAAAGACATTATTAAAACCAAACAGCAGAGTTCATATTTGATCCTTAATGCAATAGGAAACTGGCCATTTGCAATTATGGAGTGGAGAGTCAGATAAAGTCAGAGCTAGGCTTTAGGTAAATTGTTTGGGCAACTGTATGGAAGATGGAATGCTGAGGGGAGATACTTGAGACCAAAGTAGGAGATGGGATGGTATAGTGGGAAGAGTGCTGAACTTAGAGTCTATTGAGTTGGACTGGAGGCTCAGCTCTTTCATTTACCATCCTGGCAATTCTGGGAAGTCACTTAACCCTTCTAACCCCTGGTTTCTTCTTCATAGGCCAAAGAGATGACAGTATTTATGATAGTACTTACAGGAAGTTAGGAGAAAATGACTATGAATATGTGTTATTCATTATTGTGATTAAAAGAACAGGAAGGGAATACTCTTGAAATTTTGAAAAAAATACATTTCAAGGAAGACTATTTTTTTTTTATTGAGTGATTCAAATATTCCATAATTTGACTAGCTATGGTCAGGGATGGCCAATGACATGTTAAAAAAAAACGATTGAGATTTGCTTTTGTGGCGATGTCCACCAACTTGTTTTATTTTCAAGAAAGCATACTCCTTGGTGAAAATCTCCAGTGTGCATTTCCTGGGAACATCTGTGAGCTGTTGAGTTTAATTAGGATACCGCTGATGAGGCTTATATGTGGTCTTTTGAAAGCTCTAGAATAGTACGGGAGCTCTCCCAAGAAGTCTTCTTTTGTGCTGAAGTCTTCAAATTGTATTTCACAAAGTGGGTCTGTTTGGGTTAATTATGTGTATGAATTATCCTATGAACTCTCAAGACAATGGGGCTACAGCTGTGCTGATTGTCTGAAGAGAGGGTGCAGCTGATTGGCTGATGATTTGTGATTGTTATTTCCACTGAATCAAGGACCACAGAATGTTTGAGCTCAGAGGGGTCTTTTATGGTTCATTTCAACACCTTCTCTCCTTCTCATTTTAAACAAAGAGGTGACTAAAGGCCAGAGATGGAGGGTGACTTGCCCAAGGTAATATAGCAATTGAGAGTCTAAGCAGAAGAAGTAAAACATGGGTCTCTTGATTCTTAATCTAATGTTCTTTCCATAATTTACAGAGACGATCTAGTTGGACCTCCTCATTTTACAAATGAAGAAAGTGAAGCCTAGAGAGATAAAATGAGTTTCTTGAGGCCTCCCAGGAAATAGGAGGGTGGCACTAGAATTTAAACCCACTTTGAATCCCAAGTCATCCGATCAAATACAGTGCTCTTTCTAGGATGAATGTTATATTGTGTCCGATTTTGTTTGGCACTGTGATAGATGGAGAGGGCCGAGCAGTCAGTTCTTCACTTTAGAAAGCAATGCTGAGACTCTGAGGGAGGTGTTGTATAGTGGGCACATCACATGCGCTGGATGGTGGTCTCCTCATATTAGCAAAGAGAACAGAGCACAAGGAAAGCTGTTGGTGACATGAGTCAGAGAGAAGATGAAATGCCACCATGAGCTCGGGGGAGTAGGGCAAACTCCAGATGAACAAGAAAGCGCCAGGGGAATGTGCTGGCCAACTCAGGATAAATTAGAGTGTGTAGGAGTTTAAACTACTGCCTGGCGAATGAACACAATAGAACAGAGGTACAGAGTGGTATGGAGGAGGGCGGTGGTGGTGGGAAAGGAATGGAAGTACTTGCCACAAGCAACAAAATAAGAAGATGATGGATATGGGAAGATGAATATGAAGTCAACGATATCAGGATTGGAGGCAAACCAGAAAATACATTAGGGAGTAGGAAGTAGGTTGGAAAAGGAACCTAAACTGCAATTTGAGAAATTACCAGGCCCCATAAAATATCAGGGACAACTTTGTATGCTGTCTTTGTATCCCCAGTGCCCAGGAGAATACCTGATAAAACCCATTCCACTTTTGGATAGTTTTAAATTTTAGAAAGTGTTTTTATATAATTGTATTTATTCCCTATATATTTATTTTTCTTTATATTCTGCATATTTATTATGTGTATCTATACACATAGATACATACATACATATGTACATATGTACACAGAAAGTATACATATATGCACTTATGTACATGGAATAAATATATATGCTTTTTACAGAATGTATGCAATTATATGTACTGATACACACACACACTCAGACACACTTATTTTCTTCTCCATTAGAATATAGGCTCCTTGAGACTAGGAATGCTTAAGAAATGTTTGCTGAATTAAAATTTTTTGGCCTTATCAATAAAAATAGCAAAAAGTTGTACTTAACATATTTATTTGTGGGTCTATCAGTATAGGAAATTCCTAGAACACAAATGGACTTTTACGTTACTTTCCTCATGGCATTTGTCATAACATCATAGATTCAGAGGCAGAAGGGACCTTTAGCCATCACAGAATTTCAGAGTTGAGGGGCAAGGCAGGGCCCATCTAGCACAACCCATACTCTTACTCCCTAAAGAATCCCTTTTAAATATTCCCAACAAGTATTTTTCCACCCTTGCCCTGAAGTCCTCCAATGAAGGAGAAATTTTTCTAAGAGGCAGCCCATTTCACTTCTGGATATTTCTTGTGTTTAGGAAGTTGCTTCCTTTTATTTGTAGACTATATTTATCCTCTCTATATTTATGTCTATACAGAAGTTTAAGCTTTAATAGCTTAAAACAGCACTAAGACTTTTGGGATGCATTGTATACTCATTATCTCTGTCATTAAGAATATGAGCTCTTTGCGAATAAGAATTGTTTTGTTCTTTTGGTGTTTATACCCAGCATCATGCAACGTTCCTGACACATAGCAGTTACTTTCTCAACACTTGTCCATTAATTTGTTGATTATATCACTCGTGAATTTTTCTCCTGGCAGCCCTCATTGCTTCTTGTTTTGTCTTCTGGGGCCAAACAGAACATGCCTCATTCTTCCTCCACATGCCATCCCTTCCTATATTGGCAGAGAGCTATGAGTGGCATCCTGGTTTGGCAGATAGAATGTTGGACGTAGAGAAATGAAGACTTGAGTTCATTGTTTGTCTCAGGTACGTAGTAGGTAGTTGACCACTGATTTAACCTCATAACGTGAGCATGTAGTACCCGCTTCGTGGGCTTCTTGTGAGAAGATATTGAAAATATTTTGCAAATTTTAAATCTCTTTATAAACATCATTACATTACAGTTGCTGTAATTTTATAGGTGAGAAAACTGAGGCCTTAAAGGTGAGGTGATTTTTTTATGGTCACATCTTTGGGTAGCAGACAGAGTCAAAATTGGAACCCAGATCCTTTGACCTCAAATCTAGTATTCTCTGTATGTATGATGGTAACATTTATATACCACTTTAAGGTCTGTGAAGCATTTTATAATGATTTTATATTTGTATCCCTATGAGACAGGTGTTATTATTCCTGTTTTACCTATGGATGTGACTTGTTTGTCCAGGACCACACAGCCACCATGGTCAGCGCCAGTACACAGAGGTTCGCTCATCACCAGAAGGATAGCTGAGAGGTAGGAGACTTACTGGGCTAAAGTGGACTACTCAGAATATATCTGCTAAGGCAGGCTGGGTTCAGGATCACTGCCCAAGGAACACCCAAACTGATGTGAAGTCACGAGGGTTTCAAGTATGGGAGAAGGGTATGGTGTAAATAGTTTTAGAAAAAGAATAATTCAGAAGGACCCAGCTGGTGGTTCAAAGGAGCTGGATAATCTGTACTCCCTCGCTTAAAGGGAAAGGGAAGGGAAAGATGAGGATGGGATGCAGCAAGAGAGAAAACAGAATGCTTTTTGTACCTTGAAGAAAGAGAATTCCTCTTCCTTTTGTTTCCAGCAATCTGTCTTTCAGAAGCTTCTCGTCATTTATTTTTCTCTCACACAATATGCACTGAATCATTTCTTTTCAAACCTTGCCTGATCTTCCAAGTTTGGCACCTACCCGGAGGGCAGGGCTATTTTTTTCCACTCTTACATAAGACAAGTGATCTGTTCCTGTTCCAGGTGAATTTTTTATACCATGTTTTAAATTCAAGACATTTAAGGATTATGTCTTAGTTATTTTGGGGGAAAAAATGTTACCTTGACAATGAATGTCAAGAAAAATTGTAAGAGAGGGTGAGCTGTTAGCATGGAGCCAGGAAATATTTTTGACAGATTTGCAGCGGCTTTATTATTATTGTTATTTTAAAATGTGAAGATCAAGCCAGAATTTTAAATGGAGCTATAAAAACTCAGCCTACAACACTTAGCATGATATTGCATTTGTAACAGGTAGAGAACAGTGCAGAGTAGCTTCCGGCAAGCACAGAATACATAGAGCAAGAGGGTTTTGGGTCTCATCATAACAGGTCAGAGGGTATTGAGCTAAAAAAAGTCAGTATTGAGCACCTCAGGGAAATCCTAGTTCAATTCATTTACTTTATAAGTGAGTAAACCTGGAGAGGGAGAATAACTTGTCAAGGTCTGAAAATATAATCTGATAATATATTCACGAACAATCCCAGTGATTAATGAGAGGGGGAAGCATCAGGAGAAACGACCAGGGGCTTTCCAAGAAACTGTGATAGGTAAAAATAGGTGACAAGAACATGCACGTGGGCAAATACAATCATTTTAAGAGCTTTACAAATATTATTTATTTAGTGCAGTGCCTGGTCTCCTTAACTCCCTCAGTTGCCTTTGCCCTCAAAGCCTTCCTTCAGAGAGGACTGAGAACTTTCTAGGTAACTCTCAATTTTCCATCAGCAGCTCTGCTTGGCTTTGGTTTTATAGAACATCATGCTCGTGCAACAGGCATTTTCTGATTGCTCTTTCCCTTTCTCCACTCTGTGCTTAGCAAAATTCCTGGAACATAGTAAGTGCTTGATAAATGTTTATTGAATTGAATTGTTCCTCACAACAATTCTGGAAGGTAGGTGTTGTTGAGTCCCATTTTGCAGTTGAGGAAACTGAGGCAGACACAGATGAAGTGACTTGTTCCAGCTCACACAACTAGGAAGTCTGAGGCTGGATTTGAATTCAAGTCTTCCTGATTCTAGGCACAGAACTCTACCCACTGAACAACTTAGCTGACACTTTGTCAATGGTGCCAGGAAAGCTGAACCATCCATTGAGTCAAGACTTGTGAAAAAAATTCTCGACAAAACAGAATGTGTGTGGGGGGGGGTGGGGCGGGGAATGGGGGAGGTATGGCGCAAAAAAAAAGAAAAGGAAGGGAAAACGTCACTATTTGGGGCACCTCAAAGATAATGATAACAATAACTCACATTTATATACAACTTTGTGGTTTACAAAGCTCATTCATTATTGTGTCCCTAACAAAATGAATAACGAGAATATTTTTAGCACTATTTTATAGGTGAGAGAACTGAGACATGAGGCAATTAAATGATGTGTCCTCAGTCACATGGCTATTAGGTGTTAGAACCAAGATTGGAAGCCATGATCTTTTACTATATTATGCACATTATCTTTTTATCATACTGCTGTCTCTCAGGGACAAAGAAACAGGCATTACTTTTTTTTCTGATGATATACAACAGTCCAAATGTATGATATTTACTTGAGTGTTTTGCTTTTGTGTCATATGTGGGAAATTTAATTTTCCCCCGGAAATTCAAATGAGGCTTGAAATAACTGCATATCATATACATGGTTGAAGAAATTAGGGATGTTTACCCTGAGGAAGAAAATATTTGGGAAGGAGGAACATAATTTTTATCATGAAGGGTTAGAGGCAGCTAGGTGGTAGAGGAGGAGAGTTCTGAGCCTAAAGTCAGGAACATTTGAGTTCAAATCTAGCCTCAGACACTTACTAGCTATGTGTCCCTGATCAAGTCTGTTTGCCTCAGTTTATTTATCGGTAAAATTGGGATAATAATAGTACCTACCTCTTAGGTTGTTGTGAGGATAAAATGAGATAATATTTGTAAATCACAATATATAGTGCTACATAAATATTTGTCCTCCTCCCGCCTGTTGCGTGGGAGAGATTTTTCCACTTGGATCAGTTGGTGGAGGTTCTAAGATGATGAAAGTCAACTTCCAAAATGAACTTCCTACTACTTAGATTTATCCATCGAAGGGATGATGGACTGCTTTTGATGGTCTTGAATTCCTTGTCATTGTAGGTGTACAAATGGAGGCTTCATTACCTCTCCATCACATCAAGGGAACTCAAGTAGAGAGTTATAAAACATGACTTATAAGGTACCTTTCATTCTAAAGTTCTGTGACTAGTCATTGGTCAGGAGATGATACAGATATTGAGAGCAATTCTACTGCCCAAACATGCTCCTCCCATGCTTCCCCATCTTCATATCTTTTGAGCAGGTCTGAAATTTCTGTCCTTCCTCCATTTTCTTACTATTTGAAATCCTCCCCATTCTTCAATGTCAAATGCCCAAATATGATTCCCTCTGCATCTTTCTCCAGTCTTTCCAGTCAGAAGTAAGACACAGTGTGGTATGGTAGAAAGAATGCATCAAGGAAGGTATGAGTCTGGATTCTGGCTTTGTCACTTACTACTTGGATGACCTTTAGCCAATCACTGTCTTCTCTGAGCCTTCATTTCCTCAGTTATAAAATGGTCACAATAATTCATGTGCAAGCTCCCTCATAGCTGGTTGAGTTACTTAACTCACAGGGGGAAAGTAGTTGATAAAGTTTAAAGCTTAACAAAAGCCTCTCTCTTTTGGACTCTACTGTACATGCAAAGTGAAACATCAACATAAAGCTCAAATCCTATGCAATAAGACCAATGGTAACTTTGGCTTCAATCTTTTCTTTTTTTTAATATAAAAACTCAGGCAACCTAATGGAATTATAAAAATAAAGTTGCACTGATCCTTAGAGGCCAGATCTAGACTAATCTTTTTTTTGACATTTGAGGAAACTGAGGCCAGGGGCGTACAGTGACTTGCCCAAGGTGTCACTGGTAGGGAGCATCTGAAACAATGCTTAAAGTCAGATTCTCTGACTGCTCTTTACAAATTATCATGTTGTCTTCTTACATCATCCAACTATCCAAAACAGGCTTGTCATATGCCACCCTGCTATTCTCAGCTGTTTTAATCTTCATAATTCCATATGCTCAAAGGGTTACAAAAATGTGCATACCCTGTGACCCAGTAACATCGCTTCATGGACTGTATCCCAAAGTGATCATAGAAATGGGAAAGGGTCTCACATATACAAAATTATTTAAAGCAGCCCTCTTTGTGGTGGCCAAAAACTGGAAATCAAGGGGATGCCCATCAACTGGGGAATGGTTGAACAAGTTGTGGTATATGAATGTAATGGAATACTACTGTGCTATAAGAAATGATGAACAGGAAGACTTCAGAGAGGCCTGGAAAGACTTATATGGACTGATGCTAAGTGAAAGAAGCAGAACCAGGAGAACTTTGTACATAGCAACAACCACAGTGTGCGAGGAATTTTTCTTGTAGACTTAGTCCTACATTGCAATGCAAGGACTTAAGATATTCCCAGTGGACTCTTGAGGCGAAACACTTTCCACATTCAAAGAAAGAATTATGGAACTGGATCATAGAATGAAGCAGACCATTTGTTTTGTTTTGTTTTGTTTTATGGTTTATAAACATATGGTTTATGTTTCTTTGCAACATAACTAAGGTGAAAATGTATTTAATAGGAATGTATGTGTAAAATCTATATAAGATTGTATGTCATCTCAGGGAGGGACTGGGGAGGGGGAAGGAGAGGGAAGGAGAAGAAAAAATCTAAGATATATGGAAGTGATTATAGAATACTGAAAATCAATAAAATAATTTAATAAAACATTTTTAAACCTAGACTTAATTAGGGAAATTACTTTGGAGATTTTAAAAGTTTATGTTAGAGTATGTCAGAGTATAGAGAATTTATAAACTGATACATTTAAATATAAATCTGATTGAATAATCTCTCTTCCTACAGAGTGGGTGAGGGGGTGTCTTAACCACAGTCTACTCCTACAAAGTACTTGGAGAGCAGTTGTATAGCTGAATAATGACTACATATTATTTATTATTATGGAATATGTGGGTAATAACTAGAAAATGATTACAAATTGCTATTGCTAACATTTCCAGAACTAAATTAAAAAATAGTAAGATGATAGACATCTTTGCTTTACCTCTATTCTTACTGAAAAACCTCTAATGTTTTTTAAAGATATGGTTAGCTACTGGGCATATGTTGATGTAGTTACCATATTAAAGAATGGTCACTTTCTTCCTCTGCTTTTTAATGTCTTTATCATTACCATAAATGTATATTGTGTTTTGTCAAAATACTTTCCATTTCTATTGATATAGAATATGTAATATATGATACATGAATTTATATATGTTTTATTGATTTATTATTAATACGCCTATTATTTTTATACTTTTCCTTATTGAATCAACCATTTATTCTTGATATAAATCAAACCTGGCCATAGTATATGATCTTTTAAATATATTGCAATAGACTCTACTAATATTTGTAAATTTTAATAATGTTTTAATTTCTATTTTTAATTTTTAGTTAAACATTTTATTCAATTTTGCGTTAAGTATTAATTAAAATTTAAAAAATATCTTCATAATTCCAAATATGGTTGATCTGCAAAGCTAGGATTTCCTAGGTATGTAAACTCTTGTTTTTAGTTATGCTTACCATTAGTAGTCTGTCTCCTACTTGCAAACGTCCATCCTTCTGTGCTGCACCTCCGTCTATGATTTTAGTAACATAAATACTGTTGTCTCCAGGGATGTGTTGGTTGCCCACACCTCCTGCGATACTGAAGCCTAGACCTATGGGAGGAAAAAGACAGAAAAAACCAGACCTTTTATGTAGTGTTTATTTAATAAAAACAACGTAATTCTTTGACAGTTTTCTGAAATGATTGCACAACCGTTATAGAATTTTTCCAATAACGGACCTTCTACTTTTCCCCACTTCCTTTACTTTCAAGTAGTTGAAGATTTGTGATGGCTACATCTAATGAGGCCAAGGTCAAAAGTTCAATCCTGCATGGGCCAATTAACTTTGCTATATTTTCTGGCCACAGTCTATATCCCTAACTTCAATTAATCATTTCCCAAGCCTTTAATACTGGTCCAAAGCAGGATTAGGCAAGAGGATACATACAGTTGGACTGCATAAATCTATCACTTTTATTTGGAAAAGAATTCAAGGATGATCCTGCTGGAAGTGGGTCAATATAATACTCTTCATATACAAATTAATTATGACCAATCATTATTTCTACGCTCCAACATATGGAAAAATCTAGACTTATTCTGATAGGGAAGCAATATCTATAATCATAGACATTCCTGAATGAAGAATATGAAGGGAGAAGAAAAGTCCCAAAGCCTCTAACCATTTGTTTGGGTAGGTAAAACATTGAAGAAGCAACAATATTTCTTGCTATCTGACCAGAAACCAGATTTCCCTTTTGGGACCCCAATGGCCTGATTGATGGCTACCTCAGTCAGTTGCTCAATATAGGCTCTGCTCCAGCCATATTCTCACTTGCTCTCTTGTGTTTCCTGAGTACTGATCCTTCATTCCAGTTCTGTAACCACAATCAAGTCAACTCTTTCATTGTCCATGGAAAAGATGTGCCAATTTCCCCTCTCCCCTCTCCAATCACCATTCGTGTAACTTTCAGAAGCAACATACTCCCCTCCCTGTTCATCATTCCTCTATATATTTTGTCTCCCACTAGAATGTAAATTTCTTGAAGGCACAGACTATCATCTTTAGTAAAGTACAATGTCTGACAATTAATAAACTATTTTCATTCATTACTTCAATGGCATTTCGAAGATGGTAAGAGGAAGAAAACAGAATCATTCAGACTTCCCCCCTCTAAAGTCACCTTGTCATGCATCTGCATTTCTGTTTCCTTCTTGTTATTTTTTATAGTTACTGCACTTTGCTAAGTAAGCAGCTCAATGGACATTCAATAGCTACTTCCCACATACAAAATGAAACTGAGAAAAGAAGAAGGGGGGAGAAAAGGAGGATGAGAAAAGAAAGAAACAGGAAGAGTAGGAGGAGAAAAAAGCAGAAAGGGGAAAGATTTTGAATTACAGAATTGATGATTTTCATAATATCACAGAGAGATGTGAAAACATTTCAAGCAAGCCTCCTTGCTTTTGCATTTTATTCTGAAGTCAAAACAAAGTATAAAATTTTAAGTATCATTTTTAAAGTAGCTTGTAAAACTATAATTTAACAAATTTAGATAGAAAATAATCATTCCATATCCCAAAAGGCTCTGATAAGCTTTAAGAGTTTAATTGAATTTAAAAGCTTACGAATGACAGTATTCAAACAGTATTTTACCCCTTTTTCCAAAAAGTACAACCACAGTACCATATTTGCAAGAATATTTTCATTTTACTTTACAATCATTCTAATGTTTAGTAATTATCTCAAGAAAGAAACTTGACTGCTTATCTGCATAATATGCAAGACCATATTTAATGATCAACACCTATTTGCATTCTAATTGATTAATAATACCCCTGAAAGTCAGCAAAGCTAATAGAGGATTGACCTTGGAGCTGGAAAGACCCAAGTTCAAGTCAGGGTCCTGTTAAGTGCTGATTGATCGATAACCTCTGTGATCCAAACTCCTCTGGCATGATGTGTATAAATAAAGCACCCCAGGCAATTCTCTGACATAAGTGGCTGGAGGTACTTTTCAGACTTGAGTTTCCTGTTCCAATAAAATCACAGGTCAGGCCTCATATTTTCTGAGGGCCTCATGATTCAACTTTTACAGAGTGAAAGGTCTAAAATAAAGCATCATATGGGACTCTGTGTCCAGATCAAAGTTCTGGCTTTCATGAAAACTGTTCTGGGGCAGCTGGTGGTGCAGTGATATAGCCTGGGGCTGAAAACAAGAAGACCCAAGTTCATATCCCATCTCTCTACCTCAGACGCTGACTCACTATTTGACCTTGGCAAGGCTAAGAAGTTGTCAGAAGTTGACAGGGTAATCAGTCAGACTGTCTGGTGATCTCTGGCCAGACAAGAAGTGGTAGAAAGAATGAAATAGGAACTAACAGACCCCTCAAAATGATTTCCGTGAAGATATCATTGCTCAAACATGTTCCAGGCTTTCTCACCTTCATATGAGTGTTTTACATTCTTTGCTAGGTCTGTAATGCCTGCCCTTTCTCCATAAATCTACCAATAGTTGGTGAAAGTTGTCGATGTAATCCTGAACTGTAACCTAAAACTACCAAGACTCATAAATATCCCTTGGAAACTTTGGAAAAGACTACCAGCTGATAAATATCCTCAGCTAATCAATGGAGAAGAAAGGAAGAGTCTGGGTATGATCCTGTGCCCACTGGGGTGGGAGCAGGGAGGGACAGAGAGACAGAGTCAGAGAGAAAGGGAAAGAAAGAGAGAGAAAAGAAAAGAGGGAGAGAAAAGAAAAGGGGAGAGACAGAGGGAGAGAGAGACAGAGACAGAGAGACAGAGAGAAATGGTAAGGAAGGGAGGCAGAGACTGAAGAAGAGATGGACAAAGGGCCTAAGATCCCTCACAAGCTTATAGTTACGCTCTCTTGTAACTTCCAGTGTGATCTGGAAACATGCTAGAGTCTTCATTCCTGCTCCCCATGGGGGCTAGAGGTCATGGACACCCCTTCTCTATGTGAAGCTGTAATTAGAAGGTCAATGGTTGTCCTTTTAATGGAAAAAACAATAGCAACAACTCAGTTTTGAATCAAAGAAGTACATAAGTTCAAACTTGAGCAACCTCCCTGATACACTGGGGCTCATTGTTATTATGACTGGGTAGCTAGGTGGCATAGATAGATAGATAGATAGATAGATAGATAGATAGATAGATAGATAGATAGACAGACTCCCAGTACTGGGCCTGGAGTCAGGAAGACCTAAGTTCAAATCCATCCTCACATACTTACTAACTGTTTGACCATTTGCAAATCACTCAACCCTTTTTCCCTCAGTTTCCTCATCTGTAAAATGAGAGGAAAAAGGAAAGAACATTCCAGTATGTTTGTCAAGAAAGTGGTCATGAAGAGTTGGACACGCCTGAAACAACAGAACAATAGTTCTGACTGAAGTCATATGAGGGAAAGAATTATCCTTTCTTCCCCTCCCTAGGTCCAGCAATGATGATGGTGATGATGGCAACACACTTTTATATAATACTGACTTTTTTATAAAGTTTGAAAAGTCCTTTTCATACAACATCTTATTGGGACCTTACAGGAACTATATGAAGTAGGCACTACAAGTATTACTCCTTTTTGACAGATGAGTAAACTGAGGCTCAGCAAAATTAAGTGATTTGACCATAGATGCACAAAAAATAAAGATGTGGGATTAGAACCCAAGGTCCAGCAGTCCAACAGTCAGAAAGTAACTGGGTTTCAACTGCTAATTGGCATGATGCCAAGGATGACAACTAGGCAGGCTCCTGACACTGATATGGGGAGCTAATAATGATGGTCATTTTAATTGACATCAAGAAGATTTGTGCCATCTTGACTCGGACTCTATGAACTAAATTATTTCTATGGGGTAACAATGTATGCTGTCAAAATAACATAAATGATTAGTTAATGGATAGGTGATGAGGTGATTATATTACAATAAAACACCTTTGTAATTATATTAGAAATCTTATGAATTTTGAATGAATTCATTATTATTGATATTGTTAATAATAAATGCAAAATGAATTTAGAATGCTAGGGCAATTAAAATAAGTGCTGTCTCATTTCCTACGGAAGTGAGTCATTATTCGTTGTATTTTTTGCTGCTGTCACAGCAAGGACTGGATTGATGACTATGCCATATTTAAAGAATGTGTTTATCCAGCTGAAGATGGTCAAGAGGAGAGAGATATGTCCTTCTCCAGGAAAGTTTACTATAGGAAGAATCGGAAGGTATCATTAAATTGGTTTTACTTTTAACATTATGAACCCCTATCAAAGACTTCTATGAGTTAAGTATTCCAGTATGTTATTAACAGTTTAATTTTCCATATGCAAAATGTAAATTTTTAGGGCTTTTATTTCTTTTTACTTAATGAATTTTTAAACTGCCTTTTGTTTTTTTACATCATCATTATTTCTGGGAGTTCTATCTCCTTTCTCAGTCCCTGGAATCAAATATTCCCTTGTAATGAAGTTAAAGTAAAAAAGAAAACTTAATATTGTGATGGACTCTGATCATACAGACATCATTCTGCTAGAGGAAGTCTTTTCCTGTCTCTTGAAAGGAGGCAGTAGATGACGTTCCTGTGCTTTCCCCAAAGTCATCTATTCACACACTGGGATCAAATTTTGGTTTGTAAATGCCTAGAGGTTATTCTTAGCAATGAAAAAGACAGGTTTAAAAAATGCAATGGAAACATGCCTGTGAGGGCATGCACACACACACACACACATATACACACAACACAAACCCTGGGGACTCAGATCTATATACTTTGAGTCCCAAATAAATATCACCAGCAGAATAACTTACAAGAAAGGCTGAGACATCAAATTATCCCTCTAAAGAAGGCCAAGGCTACCATGGGAAATAATTATCTGGTTGACATTTGAAGTCTGAGATTGTACTGCTGACACCGTTATCATCACAGACACCAACAGGCATAAATATAGACACCCAATTGAAGTGAGTAAGTTTATAGTTAACCCCTCTTCCCATACACCATATACAATTGGATATATAAGAAAAAACAGACTGGTTTCAAATATCTTTCCAGTGAATTGACTTTGTTTTTGAAGACACAAAGTCAGTAGTTTTTTAGTCTGCAGTTTAACAGTGTACAGATAAATGAAGAAAACTATTACCATTTCAAAGTCATTTCAGAGCATCATTTGAACCATTGATCAAATTCAATGGCTAAGAGCAGGTGCTTAAGGATTATAAACCTATTAAGTGGCTATGGGAAACTGAGCAGCCATTGATGAAATTATGTTGCCTACAACTCATGACTATGGGGTGAACTGTCATTCTCTAAATGCCTTCAGCATCCCAGCTTCCACATCTTTGTTCACACCATTCACAAAACCTGGAATATTTTCCTATCTCTTTTCTATCAGTTGAGATACTCCCTTTACTTCAGAATTCAGGTCATTTACCACCTCTTCCTAAAATAGCCTTCCCTGATGTGCCCAGCCAGAAGGAAGTCCATCTCTTCCTTTGAAATGTCAGGGCTTTTTGTGTGAACCTCTTGTGTACATTACAAAAGGGCTTCCTCAAAAGGTAGTAAGTTCCATCTTTTTTGTGTTTCTCAAGCAGAGACTGGATGACTACTTGTCAGGTATGTTAGAGTGGTGTAATAGTTAGATTTAATGGCTATTGAGGTCTCTGCTAGCTCTGAAATTCTGGTTCATTTGGCAAGTAGGATGATTTCAGAAAAACCTGGGAAGACTTATATTAACTGATGCAAAGTGAATTGAGCAGAACCAGGAGAACACTGTATACAGTAAGAGCAGTACTGTACTATGATCAACTGTGAATGACTTAGCTATTCTTAGCAACACAATAATCTAAAACAATTATGAAGGACTCATGATGAAAAATGCTATCCACTTCCAGAGAAAGAACTGATGGAATCTGAATGCAGATCAAAGAATACTTTTTAAAAACAAATTATGTTTCTAGCTTTTTTTTGATGTGTTTTTTTTTTTGCCACATACCTTCCCTTCCCTTTCCCAAAACCTTAAACCTATTGTACTCTGAAGTCCATAGATTGTATAACACTAGGCCTCTGCCCAAGCATCACTTAAGGGCTATTTTCTGGACCCTCCTGGCTTAACAGAGATTAACAATAATAACTGTTGTTGTTTCCCTCCCAGCCTGATGTAGTCATTTTTCTTTGCCTCATTAAAGGAACCATCCTCTGACTACTTCTTAAATAGGCCTATTCACTGAATTGACATTATCTCACCCTGAGTACCTGAATAGACCTTGGCCTAACAGGGCAAGGTCTTTCATTGCATCCTGGGCCATCTCCAGTCATTCTGATGAGTATCTGGTCCCTGGACCCAGATGGCTCTGGAGGAGAAGTGAGGCTGGTGACCTGTGCAACCCTCCCTCACTCAAGACAAAGTCAAGGGCCAGTCACGTCGTCATTTCTCTGATGGCATGGTCTTTTTTGGCAACGAAGGATGAACACAACAATAACAATATGAAAATATGTTTTGCATGACTGTGCATGTATAATTGATATCAAATTATTTATCATCTCAAGGAGAGGGGAGAGAAGGGAGAGGAAAGTATCTGGAACTCAAAATTAAAAAAAATATTATAAATTTGTTATGTGTAATTGAGAAAAAATAAAATAAGAGAGAAAAATTCCAATTCATTCCTAATCTAAAATGTATTATGATTGTGTGTGTGTGTGTGTGTGTGTGTGTGTGTGTGTGTGATAGACTCACAAATGAAGCAGCTGAAATAAGCCTAAGAAATCAGTAAGGTGAGTCACTGGCTCTTAAGTTAGAGGCTCCAGATTCAAATCCCATTTCTGATGGGCACTAGCTGTGTAACTTCAGGCAAGTCACTTACACTCTCTGGATCTCACTTCCCTCACCTGTAAAATGAGGTAGGTTGACCTACCTGACAGGCAGACCTGAGGTCCTTTTCTGTTTTAGGTCAATCAGCCTAAAGCTCTTTCATTTCCCCTAACTGCAGGTTAAGGAAGGGAAGTCACTTGCTCAAAGTAACTCAACAGGTTGGTGGTCTCAGTTTCAAGATTCCCCAGTCCTGGGGTGCAGTTTGGTTGAACCATATCTTATCTGTCTCTAGATCCCTGCTGCATCTGCCACAGGCCCTGGGACATGATTTGGGAAGAGTGTTGCTCTTGAGATGAGAAGACTTCAGATCTGATGGCAGCTTTTCCGGTATTTATAGAACTGTCATTGTGATGAAGCCTTCAGCTTACTCTCTGTGACCTTCTCTGCATTATCCCATTTGTGTCTCACAACAATGCAGTGAGGGAGGTGGTGCTTTTTGTTGCTCTTCAGTTGTGTCTGACTCTGTGACCCCATTTGGGGTTTTCTTGGCAATGATAATGAAGTGGTTTGTCAATTTCTTCTCCAGCTCATTTTACAGGTAAGGAAACTGAGGCAGTCAATAGAGTTGTGACTTTCCTAGGGTCACACAGCTAAAAAGTGTCTGAGGCCAGATTTGAGCTCATGGAGCTGAATCTTCCTAATTCCAGGCCCTGCACTCTGTCTACTGAACCACCTTGGTAGGGACTACAGGCATATGGTTTGTCAGATATGGCAGCTAAGTCTCAGAGGCAAAGTGATACCACAGTTCACACAGGCAGTAAATATAAGATGTAGGATTTGACTTCAGGTCTTCCTTAATCCAAGTCAAACACTGTTCTTAATCATTCAACTGTCAAATATTCATTAAGCATTTATGATATTCCCGATATAACTCTGAGAACATGAAGAAAGTCAAAATATGCTCCCCGTTCTCATTCAAGGGACCTCTCATTCTAATAGAGGAGGCAATGAGCAAGTAACTATGTACATAAAATATATATACACAGTGTAAATGGGAGGTAATCTGAGGAGAAAGGCATTAGCAGTGGAGGGGACCAGAAGTCTTTTCCATAAAAGGGGAACCAAAATTCAAACCTGAGTCTTCCAACTCTAAATCTGTTTTCCTTTCCACTTTTCTGCTAACAACTTTAGAGTCATTTGGTTGACAAAAGTTCTGTAAAATATCTATTCACCAATCAGGATACAGGATGACATAAAAAGCATATATATTTAGACAAGGAGGTGGGCTGGTCATGTAGTAAGAGTGAGAGAACACAGACGGAAAGATCTAGAATGACATTTTTATTCTAAAGATATTTAAAAGTGCAAAAGAAGGCCTTCAATGCATTGGGTAAGTACTTGAAGGAGTATTTATGGAAGGACATAGAGAAAACTTGCATAAGATGAGGAGCAGAGAGAAAACCCACCAATGAGATTCAAGATCCAAGAGAGTATCTAAGCTTGCCTCACTGGGATGTTGGGAGGGCCAAATGAGATAATGTCTATAAAGATCTTTGAAAACCTTAAAAGGCTGTTTAAATGTCAGCTATGATAACTGGGGTTGCTGTTATTAATTTTCAGATGGGAACTATGTAGAAAGTAGGCAGAGACAAATGAATTTTTAATTCTTGATTTAGCATTTAATTGAAACCTTTTCATACAAGTCCTGCGATTTCTACCTTTTGTACACGCCCCCTTCTCTCCTCTGACACCACCACCACTTTGGTGTAGCATCTCAGTGCCTTGATTATTGCACTAGCCCGCAGGTGGGTCAGCTTATGTCAAGCGTCTTCCCATTCCAATCCATCTTCCACTTAGCTGTCAAATTGATTTTCCTGAAGCCCAGATTTGACCACGTTGCTCCCTATTCAATAAAATTCAGTGGTTTCCTGTTACCTTCAGGCTCAAATGTTAAATCCTCTGGATCTGAAGGTATTTTACAAGCTGGCCCTTTCCTACCTTGCCAGTCTTCTTTACAGTATGCACCTCTCCTCTGCAGTCCAGCAGCCCTAGCCTCCTCTCACATAACAACACTTCATCTTCTGACTCCGAGCAGTTTCTATGGGAGACACCCCATAGTGCCTTTGATTCAAGCCTCACATTTAATGAGGGTATGTTCCCTATATGAGGAGCAACGACTGTTCCTCAAGCCTAGAACTCCTCTTTCCCTCTTCATCTCTGCCTTCTGGTTTCCCTTGGGCCTCTGCTAAGAGTTCATCTTTAATTTTGTTTGTTTAAGCAATTCCCAGTGATCCCTTATGGTAATACCTGCCTTCTTGTTCCTACATGGCTGTTTGTATGCTGTATACTCCTTTGGACAATGAACCCTTTGAGAGCAAGGACTTTGGGTCCTTTTTTTTTGACTTTTCTTTAATCCGCAATGCTCAGCACAGTGCCTGGCACAAGTACGCATTTAATAAACCATAGCTAACTGCCTGACAAAATATTCTATAATTAAAAAAGAATACAAATGTGAACTGTTCATAGTTTCAGTATTTCTTCCATTTCTTGCTGACTAGACTTTAGATATTGTGTGGATCTGGGGAAGGTGGGTATAATGAATCTCTGGGGCTCTATACTTTGAAAAAAAAAACATGAAAAAACAAACAAAAAACTTAAGATCTAAGCAAGGAAGTTAATTGGTCAGACAAATTCCAAATTGATTTAACAAAATATTAGCAATCAATGTATCTACTGAATCTGCCTAGTCAGTTAATAAGAAACTACTAATTGCTTACTTTGTATCCATTCCTCTATTAAGGGTGGGAATATAAACAAAGTTGAAATCATTTCCTATTAAGGAAATGAATGGCATCCAATGGAGAAGAAGTGCTATCAGTTAGAATACTCTGAAGGCAAATGAGCTGACATCTGGACAAAATAAACATTTAGATATTTTGTGAGCTCTCTCTTCCATCAGAGAAAAAATGCATGGTCACAAAGTCACAGGTTACTGTCCCAGAAACGGACCCTTGGAGATTATCAAATCTAACCCTTTCATATTAAAGATCAAGAAACTGAGCGCCATAGAGATGAAATGATTTAGCCAAGTTATACAAATAGTGAGTGGGTCATAAAGCCTGGTTAGAATAAAACCAATTTTCCAAAACTCAATGAATGAAACAAATATTCACGACACACAATTATATCTTAAGACTGAGCTTTACTCATACTTGAGAACTTTGTTGAACCAAATTGATCCCATGGGATTTTTTGGGAGAGCTCCTAAGTAGTGATCTTAACGATTCAATATCCTGGTTTGACAGAATTTCATTAGCATAGTGTCCAAAGTGCCTGCTCTGCTGTAGAAAGTGATTTATTTGGTACCTTACACATTGAGCCTGCATCCAAAACACACGCAGACAGAAGCACTATGCTGATATTCAATCAAACTTTATCAGGTATCTATATAGTCGACTAATTTTCCTCTCTGAGGGAAAAATAGTTTATAAATAAAAAATTTATATATATATGTACAATGTATATGTATACATACACATGTTACATATACACATATATGTATGGATATCTATATATGTAAATATATATTGATGTGGTCCAATTGGTATATGTAACGATATGATTATTGAACATTTCTTAGTTTTAGAAATTAAACCCTGGAAGTGACCGTGAGTTCTGTAGAGTGCAGAGTACAGTACCAGTTCAGGTCTATCCCATTATTTTGGAAACATTTCAAGACTGATATCTGAAAAAGGTTTCTTGTCTTTTATCCAAGGACAGGCTTATTAACAATTTGGCTACGGGGGGGATACATTTTTTGGCTATCTCTTGAACTAGTCGGATGATTGTGAGTGTGAATCCGTGGAGGGAACACCCAAAGTCATAAAACCATGGGTCAATAAAGTACTGAAATAAAGCCTCAGAAACATAGTACTGAATAAGAAAGATATCCAAACAAGAAATGTACCTTTTATTTACTCTTTCCATCTAGAATGGTCCTCAGTGCTTTGTAGCTATTGTTAGGTATAAATTAAGGTTTTATTCCGTAGTTATTTGTTTCTCTCCATTTTTAAAAGGAGGAATATTACTTGTCTTTTTTTAACTTCTAAGGCACATACTACAGACAAAACAGGCTGTCAGGATCTTTTTTAGGAATAATGCATTCCTTTTCTAGAGTATACCCTCTGGCTGTGCTTCTAAGGCTCTACACTCCCTAAACCCTTCCTCATTTGTCTCCTTTACACTTCATTTTACAAGACTGTTTTATGTTTATAATAATACCTTTCATTTATATAGTGCTTACTATGTGCCAGGCACTGTGCTAAAGCACCTCATGATATTATCTCATTTGATGCTATCGGTTCTATCTGTTTCTGTTCTTAACCCCTATTTTACAGATGTGGAAACTGAGGCAAACAGAAATGAAATGACTTGCCCAGGATCAGACTGGGAAGTGTCTGAACCTGGGTTCAAACTCTCCTTTATTCCAGGATCAGCATTCTGTGCACAATAGGGCCACCTAGCCCATAATCTAAAAGGGTCCTCAAAAGTCATCTAGTCCAACTCCAAGATGCTATAGATGATGAAATTAAGACCCAGGGAAATAAAATGGATTTGCCCCAAATCACATTGCAGCACAGGCAGGATTCGAATCTAGGATTGTGGACTCCAAATCTATTGCTATTTTTACCATGCCTTTGACAAACGTGTTTTATTGAGAGAAACAAGGACTTTTGCCCTAAGTTTGTTCATCAAGCTTTGGTATGTCTGCTATTTTCCCCTCCTCTCTATTTTGCCTCTTTTCCTGGAAAAAGACATCTGCCTCTCCTTTCTAAAGCTAAGTTCTTCAGGGGGTGGTTCTTAATTTTCTATTCTTTTCTCCCACCTTGCTTTGACTATTTTGATTTGGAAAGGAGTTCAGTGATCACAGCAGGGGCCCCTAACCTTTATTGTGTTATGGATCCCTTCGGCAGTGGTGGAGCCTTCTGCGAATAATATTTATAAATAATTGAAGGAAATGTTAAATTTCAGTTAGAGGTTAATTAAAATAAAGATGCATTTGCCCCTCTCCATCCACGTCCATGAACCCTTGAAAGGTATTCACAGACTTCTGGGACATGTGTGGATTCCAGGTTAAGAATCCCTGACATAAGTCAGCTCTCCCCCCCGACCCCATCACCATGCTAGAGAAGAAACTGAAGCCCATGGAGGTTAAGTGATTCTCAAGGTCACATGACTAGAACCCAGATCCCCTGGTTTTCTTTCACTTTTCACCAGGCCAGTTTTAGCTTTCCTCCTTCTGCTTCTCGACAAATCAGCCATTTAACTGCTTAGGAATGAAAAATGCGTTTAATGCTGATACTGTGGATGTTTTGTGTAATGGTTGAAGGAGGAAATGTGCTGCATGAATAGACTAGGAAAATAAATAGATTAAATCGGTATTAACCCTTATTAAAGCTTTTCCCAATACTTCTTCGTGGTAAGGAGGTGACCTTGAGTGCTCTAAATAATAGTCTAGACCTTGGATTTTACATATGCAAGGAACTTCCTTGAGAGGAAACTCTACCATTGCAGGGTGATTATAGCCTTAGAGCATTGCCTGGCACATTAAGGTAAAGTGATTTGAAGGGTCATACAACTAATAAATACCTGAGGTGGGATTTGTAAGTCTTCCTGCCATCAAGTCAAGTTCCGATGAGGAAACTGAATTGATTCTAAGTTCTTGAAGATTATACCATACTGTGGCAGGTCCAACAAATTACAAAGGCCTGCGATGAAATATTTCTGTTCTCCAAGGACCAGAGTCTAACTAAGAAAGCATCAAAGGGCTGCATCAATGGCAGCTAGGCTAGAAGATCATCTGGGAATCCTCTTGCCAATTAAATCTCAGATATTTAAAGAATGATTAGTCAATGCTTAACTCAAGCATTCTACTCTCCCATTCACCATAACGTTCATGCATTTCACAAATATTCACACCCTACTGTGTACAGAGTAGAAACAGAGTAGAGTAGTGGGTAGTGTGCTAGAGGTAGAGTCAGAGAGATCTGGCTTTAAACTTCCTGTACCTGGTGCTTACTAGCAATGTGATCCTTGATAAAATAATTTTACCTCCATATTTGCCAAATATCTTACCAGGGTCTACTTATGAATCTAGGTTTGGGGAAGGAATCTTACACCATGAGTCCTCTATAATTAGAGATATATATATCTTGTGTAGATTGCTATGCTAGGTGCTAGGGGAGATATAAACGTTAGATAAGGGAGGGTCCCTGCCTCTCAAGAGCTTGCAGTTCAGTAGAGGTTGAATGACTTCAGTTCTTTTGACAAAGTATGCTTGGATAGTTCATAAACAATGGACAAATGAGGATGTTTTTCCCATAGGGAGATAGGTCTGCCATGGTTTCTGGTCTTGAGGGTTATACTCATTCTTACTTATATGATGATGCAGTTTAACAAATTTTTTTTACAAATTTTACATCTCATGCCTGTTTTGCTGCTTGCAAATAACTTTCCTAATTCAAAGACAATAAAGAAAATGGGAAAGAAAATTAAGTTTCTCCAATCAGAGGGAAAGTCTGGTCTTTACAGAACTCCCAGAGCAAGAAGGGCTCTCTCTAAAGTGATCAGGGACCTGAGGTCAACTGGAAACCATACCTACATCTTTGATATGAGAAAGCAAAGGGATTGAAATAATTCCATTATGTTTTTCTCACTGAGGTTTCCCTCTGTTCTGGGATGATTAGATCACTGAGTGCTAAAACAGACCAGAACTGGGTCCATTGCCTGCCCTCTTCCTCTTTCCCTAAATCTCCTCTCCTACAGTGCTTTGGACCCATACGTTGTACAAGACTGTACTTATAAAAAGTCCTCTGTTTCCCTGAAATATATAGGGTACTCCAAATCTCTCAGAACCCCTAGACCATATAGAGAATCTAAATGAAATCTCACCCTAACTCCTCATTAGGGTAAACAGTCGAACTTTAAAAGAAAAGCAAATTCAGAAAAGCCCCAAAGTGGTGTAGGACTCCCATATGTTTTTCATTCTCTTTGTTCTTTGAGTATAGGTGGTTAGTTCAATTTATGTCACCGAGGAGGATTTCCAGGACTCCTGCAAATAGTATGACAACATCTTCAAATAAAAACATTTGTAAAATCTCATTGTCAATTAGAAATCCTTCATTTGGAACTTTTCATAGAATTATCTTTTATTAGAATGGCTCACATAACCATGCTTCAGCAAACATATAAACATGTTTAACAGCTTGCTTGATAACAGCACAATTGATGAACACATATTTCTCTATAGTCATGTTTATAATTGAAGTTTATGGCTTTGATGTATGAATTAAAAACCTTTAGTATGAGGAAAATCTCTAAAGTTGTACGTGTGTGTACTGAACAAAATCAATAAATAGCAAATACGGAGGGATCTTAAAGTTTCTGACTCACTCTCAGTAAGCTATGTGATTAGAAAGATTTGGTTTGTTAAGGAGAATCACTTGAGGTTGCTGGCCTGTTACCATCTCATGTTCTCATTGAGTCGGTTTGTTAATAAACATCCATTAAGTGCCTATTTGAGGCAGCTAGGTATCACAATGGATAGAGTGCTGGGCCTGATGTTAGGAAGACTCCTTTTCCTGAATCCAAATCAGACCTCAGACATTTACTAGCTGTGTGACCCTGGACAAGTCACTTAATCCTGTTTGCCTCAGTTTTCACATCTGTAAAACGAACTGGAGAAGGAAATGGCAAACCACTCTAGTATCTTTGCCAAGAAAACCCCCAATGGACTCATGAAGAGTTGGACGCAACTGAAATGACTGAACAGCTACCACAAACTGAACAAGAGTTGGGGATATTAAGGCAAAAGATGGTGCCTGTTTTCAACTGCAAACAATTATGTACAAATAAGTTCAATACAGGATAAACTGGTGGTAATCAAATAGCTAATGTATATTGAATGTGATTTGGGAATGCAACATATGTTTTGGTTTATATCTGCATTCTAGCACAACATCTAGCGCAATGCCTTGAAAGTCTGGATTTGACTTGGGCCTCTTCATTAAAACAAAGAAATGCCACTGAAGAAACTCCCTCTCTAAATGGAGTGCTATTCTTCGCAATTTGGAGTTTTAGAGAGTTGCCTAGGGCAGGGGTGTCCAACTCAGATAGAAAACCATTCATCTGTACATAAGGATTCCCAGGCGCCACATTTCACTAACTTTTAAAATGAAATATTATCCATGTTTTATTGTATTTGTATTTATTTTGTTAACTATTTCCAAACTATATTTTAATCTGGTTCTTAAACACTCAGGATCACATGCCAGTGGCAGAGGTGTTGGATCCATCTGGCCTGAGTTCAAGGGACTTGGCCAGGGTACGATGGCATGTTTCACAGGCAAGTCTTCCTGGATCTACCCACTATGTTATGTTGCCTCTATAACCTAGTACATCACCATAAAAATGGTGACTGAGTAAAGATAAAAGGGAGTTACAGAGTCATGGAATTCCAGAGACTGAACAGACCTTAGCTGCCATCTAATGCAAGACATACCTGAAAAAGAATCCTCATTTAAATATACCTGGCAATTGCTCATCAAGGTTGTGCTCGAAGCTTCCAGAGAAGGGAAGCCCTTTCAAGCCCTCAAAAGTTACTCAGATTACTCAATTCTTTAAAAGTTAAAATGTAACACTGTGTGTGTGTGTGTGTGTGTGTGTGTGTGTGTGTGTGTGTGTGTGTCTAGTCTCATGCACCAATGAATGACAAGAGTTTAAAAAGCAAATAAACAGCCATAGTGCTCAAGGTTGTTCAGCAGTCTAGCTTTAATTTTAGAGGAGGAAGGTTAAAATTAAAAAAAAAATGGCACTATTAAAACAGTCTTTTGTTATGTAGACCCTTTGCTTCCTCCACCCCCCAACCACTCCTTTGGGTGAGTATCAACAGTACTGACTTTTATTCTCACAATAGGGAGTGGGCTTTTCAAATCACTGTTGACTATTCATGGAACATTAAGTTGGGGCCTGAGGAGGTGAGATTCTACTAGTTAATGTCCTGTTTAATCGCCTTGGAAAAGGCTTTTTTTCCCCTTCTGTCTTCATCCTGATATAGTCTAAGCCATAGGGGCCTGTCTCAAATGACCACTGAACTATGCTCATGTGTATGTGGCTTTTACAGGTTAATTCCATCTGCTGGGAGAAAAGTGACCTTATTACCACTGCCCTTAGATGCTGCCAGATTCATGTACCTGGTCTCCTAAATAACTCAGATTATTTTTAAAAGATTTAAAACTTAGCCTCAAAATAGTCATTTATTGGAAAGAGAGGTATAATGGAAAACGTGTTGTTTGGGGAGTAGAAGACCTGGGTTTGAAAGTGGGCTCTGACACCCTATATTCGTGTGACCTCAGGCAGGTCATTCAGCTATGAAATGAGGGTATTCAATTAGATGATCTCCAAGGTTCCGTCTAGCTCTAAATATATGATCTTATGAGAAGTAAATAATAATGCATGTTCTTTTATTCGGTCTTTATTTCATGGGGATTGGCTGGGTAAAAGAAGAAGGCTGGAAAATTAATCAGTTGTATGAATTGGTAAACTTTGGATCCTTATTAACAAGTCAGCTTTTTAACTCTCAATCACATACAAGCATCCTGATGATTTAGAGGAGTATGTAAAAAAGGCACTGGGCCTCTGCATGGTGAATATTTGTGGACCAACAAAAAGGCATTTGATTCAATAGGAACAGTTCACATTGCAGCATTATACAATAATAAACTCAACACATGTCCACATCAATAAGGAACTAAATACCATATAAAGAACTAAATCAAACTGTGTTTAGAGCTGAATAAAACCAAGAGCCACAAAGGCATTGGATATGAGCGTACAACGTTCCCCAAGCTATTCACAGCTACCAAAGTGGTGTTCTGCCATTCTGGACTGGACAAATGATTGATGGCCTTCCACACTGCATTTTTTTCTTTGATGATTTCGTTGGGTTCATAAGTACCAAACCAGAGTTCCAAAGAAAGACTCTTGCTGTGGTTGAACCTTCATTCTCAAAGAGGATCAATGACATTATGAGGGTGATGACATGAGCATGAACTGGATTTAAGTGATACAGAGCTGTACAAAGTCATGATATGGCACCCAAAAAGAGGAGGTCAGTTTTGTTAAAAATTTTCTTAAAATCAAGTAGAAATGAAGTGAACCACAAGCCACCGACTGTGTAGATAACTTGGAGATTGAGATAATGAATAAAGATATTTTAGTTACTAGCTTCAAAAAAACACAATAGAATGGATGAAGAATGGACAGGAATAAACAAAGCTGCCTGTATTATATTTCAGTTGTATTCGTTCCATGCTGATTGACGAGGGATGAAGATCAAAGATAACGTTTAACTTCCCAGCACTGCTCACAATGACTCCCATGATGAAGTAGGAGTTCCCCTCATACATGAATTATGAATTTTCAAATGTATATGAGATACTTATTTGTGTAAAAAGAGCACAAATTCATACAAGTAGAGGGACTCTTAAATCTAAGATCTAATGACTTATGGATCAAAACATGGGTTCGTGCTAAAACAAAAAGGAGAATTTTGCTCACAGTCACCTAGGAAAAAGGTGAGAAGAACTGTATAGAGAGGCTCATCAGGATAAGAGGACTTCATGACCAATGGGTGGCTCTACAAGTGTTTAGAAGTGACCAGTGTATTGAATCTGTACTCATTAGGTGGATCATATGGTAAGGATGAAGGACAACAGATGGATCATTTAAGTAACATATTGAGATTCCTAGACCCAGAAAGAGATGAATAAGAGGTCAAGAGCTTGGTGGAATGACCCAGTGGTCCAGTTATTTGGACAAGGTCAATGTAAGTATTAGATTATCAGCTCCAGGGTTCAGCAGACCTGCTCTCCAGTCATTATGAGACATTACAAATTCAATGTGATTTATAATTCTCTATTAAAAGGAAATGATTGTGACTAAGGAGCAAGTTCTCATTCTTCTTGACTATATTTACTCTCTAGCCACTGCCATTTAACTCAGCCTGGGGAAATCATTTAACCTGAGGCATGAGCTTCTCATCTTTGCCCTCATTGTACCCTTCTACCTAGCTGACATAATGCTTAAAACAAAACCTGACAGAGAAATTTAGCACTGACTAAAATGATTAGCTGCTGAGAACCCAGAGAGCTAGCCTCATGTCCATAAATTCATTTAGAAGCATACCATAATTTGCAAAAGATTTCAGACAAGCATTCTTAGCAGATGTCTACCTTATTTGGTCACCCTTATGGGGCCTTTTGAAAGACATAACAGGAAAATCAGGTTATAGCTTGGGTCCTAAATACCAGGAAAGTTATGTAATTGAAACAGTTCTCCTAGGCTAACTCCTCCCGACCCCCCACTACACTCTTCAGGGGCAGCATGTTCACTGGGAAATAGCAAGACCCTTCTTTTCTATGCCTGACATTTATTCTGTAGGTAGCCAAGAGTCTTCCAACATTTATTACACAGTATAATGTCAGGCATGGCACAGATGATGTTTAAGGCTACTAAGTGAAAAGGGTGCCCTTTGAAGCTCCCATTATATGAAAACTCTTAAGAGCTATTATGTGTGCAAAGCAGTAATACCTTCAATTACAGAGCGATTGAACCAGGGTGCCTTTGCATTGTCATACAATCCATTTTTTCTGAGATTAAAGGTCTTTTATATTCAACCCTTTAAACTTTATGAAGATCTGTTCGATATCACATATCAAATCTGACAAAAAATGCAAAGAAGACTCTTGGCTTCAATTCTGGGTTTTCACACAGGTAAAAGCTGACTTTCTCCCATAAATCCCACATGATAGACTATCTTTGAGACTGATGCCACATGCCATGTTTCAAGCCTCTCTTATGATGAAGGAAAATCTGTATGTATCGAGGAATGAAAACATTCTGCAAGATGAATGGAGTTAGAAGACTGTATGACTCCTTAGAAGGTAACTTTGGTAGAATGGAAAGAGCAGATCTGAGGTATAAAAGAGCCGGGTACCAGACCCTCCAGCTTTTACCATTCACTTGGTATGCGATTTTTCTGAAGTCACTACACACCCCTTAGCTTCAATTTCCTCACCTGTAAAATGTGGTCAGTGTCACTGGATTACTTACTGCACATGGTTGTTGCAAAAATCAAATTTTATAGAAAAATATTCCATATAAGATATATACACATATTAATAGATATAAATATTATTTTAATAGTCAACCATTATTGTCATTTGATTTATATTAATCATATTTTTATTTGATCATAGTCTATGATATCATTTGGGCAGCTAGGTGGTAAAGCAGATAAAGTAATCTTCATTTAACTACTTCCTCAATAGTAAAGCCCTTTCTCTTCTCATTTAGTTTATTGTAATAGTCTCCTAAATTCTTTCTTACCTCTTGGCTCTTTCCACACCGGTCCATCTTTTACACAGGTCTCCAAGTAATTTTTCTATTCTGATAATATCACTCCTTTACTTACAAACTTCCAGTGATTTCCCTATTGCCTGGGAAATAAGATGTAAAGCTTGATCCTTTAAAAGACCCTATACAATCTGTCTCTAATCAAGTTAACAAGTGTTGACCAAATATAAGGCCCTGTGCTAGCAATGTAGCTCATAACAGATTCTTTCACGTACTCCACATTCCAATCAAAGTGAATAATTCTCTTTATTCCATTGTCATCTTTTCTCTCCCACCTCTTTGTCTTTTGTAGATGTCTCCTATCCTGGAATTAAATTCATCCCTTTTCATCTGTCTACTGAAGTAATTAATTTGCCTCTATCAAGGCTCAACTCAGTTTCCCATCTCCTTTCAGAAGTCTTCTTTGACTGCATCCATACGCCCTCTTCAAATGCCTCATACACAGCACTTTGGGAGTTTCCTTTGCACAAACCACAATCTCCCATATGAGAGAATTAATATTATACTATTATATTAATAATTAACCATTAATTGTGATCTACCCTTTTTCCTTCTATTTCCTATGAAGGTCCAACTCCTGTTAAGGTCAGTTAGTCTCTGAAGGGGATGGTTGATGGATGAGATTGCCTCTAACCCTCCAGGAACATGGTCCTCAATTTTGGGTGTGATCCCACCCAACAAGGAGACTTAATATCTATTTAGGGTATAAACAAAATCCATTGGTAAGACATTACCCTGGGGAAAGGAACCCTTGTCCTTGGTCCCTTCCATTAAAATTTAAGGTGACCTAGTTCATGAAGGACAAAACCAGCTAGAGAGGTCCAGATGGAAATGGTTTCTCTTTTCAGATTAATTTAGATTGCCGAGTCTCATGATCAAACCACAGTCTCAGTAGAAGGGGATGAAAACTTTTAGCCCACTGAATGTCCACCAATCAGGGTTTATTTTCATCTGTAATGGAAATTCCCTTTCAGAAGGGATTTAAGGCATTTCAGGGTCTCCCTTGGCATCTCTGGTCTTGGGTTACTGAAAGCACTGACCACTAATTTATTGATTACCGACTAGTCTAATTAATAAATAAATTACTCCGAACCCTGTCTCTTGGGGTTTTCATTTATCACATATAAATCTATATGATAGTTTACACATATATATGGTATATATGCATAATTAGTTATGTATATGTATGTGTATATACATACTATATATGTGTATATATATATATATATATGCATGTATGTCCCCTTTTAGACGAGGAACTCCTTGAAATCAGGTGTGCATGCATGTATACACACATATATACGTATAATACATATGTACACATATAGATAGGCACATGTGTATCTGAAGTCCCAGTGCCTAGCCTATTACAGTACCTTTCATGCAACAGAAATGTAAAGTATTTGGATGAACTGAATTAGTTAAATAGCATCTGAAGGACCACCGAGTCCAACTCCTAAGCATGAGGCATCCTTCTACAAGTGATCATTTTGCCTCCGCTAATCTAGAGTGATAAGAAACAAAAAAATGGAAGCAAGTCATGCATTCTACATGCCTTTGGCTTTTATCCTCAAAGCTAATTGCCTAAATATGGGCTGCTGATTTGCATGAGACCTCTATTAGGAGAAGTTGTGTTTGGTAACCCTCTTTCATTGTTGTATGCAGTTCAATATTTGTGAATGCAAGAAACTTTTGTAAGGTAATAATCCAAAATCAACTCAGAAGCCTTTCTTTAAATCATGAGCTATGAGGACAGAAAGCTGAACAGAAACCCCTTCTATGAATTTGCTAACTGTTGTACCTTTAGTATGGCCACTGTCAAGAACTGATCTTTATTGTCAATATACTCAGAAGCTCATTTCTTTCCAGAGAAACTCAACACCTTTTTCCTTCTTTCTAGAACATTGCTTAAGATCCCTGCTATTTATTTTGTAGAATGAAGCAGGTAACTGATGCATTTCTCATGAGAAGCTAAACTCGGAACTGACATATTGGCCCATCTTATTAACTAACATTATATATGAATTAATCTTAAGGGAATTTCTTCACTATTATTCTTTAGTTGGCATAAATACCTATGTGAAGGAAGTGGAGAAACTCCAAGGCATATTGCAGGAAGTCCTGCCCAAAGAATTATCAATTATATATTATTGTCCTTGAGTTCAGGTAGGGGTGCTGAAGTCCCAAAACAGTCAATTAATTTTAATGGGTGATCTGGGTGCAAGGTTGTTATGTCATCATGGCTTCATACTTGGCCAAGTTTAAAGTCCTTTTAAAAATCATACTAATTGGTATATACCTTTCCTGTGCTCCTAATTATTGTCAATCATAAAGCTATGTGACTGGAACTCCAATTCTCTCTAAGAATTTTTTTCACCTATTCCATGTATCCTGAGAGTCAAGAGTGCCTGCTATAGACATTACAAATAATAAAAAACATAAAAACATGAAAAATGATCTTTTTTAAAACACTTCCATTTTGACAAAATTCCTTTAAACATATACTTGGGTGTAACATTCTATCAATTCAAAAAAATCTGTGGTTGGTTTACTTTTAAAGGTACTGATTCCCATAAAACCTTCTCAATCCTTATTATGTTGTGGGGGTAGCCTTGGGTTCTTGAAGACTAGGCTAGCTGAACACAAATTCCTATACATTCAAAAGAGCTGAAAGGACTCAGAGTAAAAGCATGGTGATGGATGGCATTTATATTTCATGAAGATCAATTTAGTGAAGGGAAGAGAGAGGCTTCTCATTAGAAGAACCACTTCTATGATGATTTTTTAAAAAATGTTAAACTGACTGGTTAATATGATCTACTAAACAGGGGTGGAAAGCTTGCCGATTTGAGGCCACATCTGGCCCTCTAGGTCCTCAAGTGTGGCCCTTTGACTGAATCCAATCCCCTTAATAAAAGGATAACCAAGTAACTGAGATATGGAGAGACAAGAATTTGGATCAATGTTGATAGCATCTAGACTGAGTAGAGGATCATCAGTTTAGAGCTAGAAAGAACCTAAGAGGCTTTCTAATCCAATCATCCTATTTTAAATACTCAGTGTTTTAATAAATAAAGTTTGATAAATAATATTTAAAGACTCTAAGACCCAAGGAAATTAAGTGACTTACCCAAGGCTGGACAGGCAATAAGTAAAAATTCTGGGATTGGAAGAAAGGAAGGGGATAAACATTTATTAAGCACCTACAATATGCTAAGCCCCATGTTGAGCACTTTAATAATACTCTCTCATTGATCCTCACAACAGTCATGAGCCTAGCACCCCCATTTTTACAGTTGGGAAAACTGAGGCAGACAGAGGTTGTGACTTTCCCAGGGTCTCATAGTTGGTAAGGGTCTGAAGTTTGATTTTTACCTCAGATCTTCCTAACTCCAGGCCCAGCACTCTATTCACTGTGCTGCCTCGTTGCCTCTCTCAATTAGAGCTGAGATCCTCTGATGCCAAATCTGATGGTCTTCCCATAATACCTCTATGCCTATGCATGATGACAAGTGGTCCAATGAATAGACAGGGAGAGATGCTTGGAGTGAGGAAGACAAGTTTAAAACAGGCCTTTGAAACTTATGTAGCTGTGTGATTCAGGTCAAGTCCCTTAACCTCTCTAGACCTTAGCTTTCTTCTCTGTAGAAGAGGGACATAATAATGGAACCTACCTATCACTGTTGTGAGGATCAAATGAAACAAGGTATGTAAAATGCTTTGTGAAACTTTAAAGTTTTAGGACGGAGACGAATCCTAAATCATTAAAACAAAACCATGGAGAGCATGAGAAATAAAAGACATGGAGTTGCATGGCAAATGAGAATAGGAGATCCCTTTAGAGATCAGTTAGTCCCCTCCTCCTTTTGCAGATGACCAACCTGAATGAGACCCAAGAGAGATGACGTGTAGTGATACAGTAGAATACACTCTCTTCTAGGAACCATGTGACATATGAGTTTTTGCCCAGGTTCTGGTCATGAAACTACTTTTATGATCTTAGGCAGGTCAAGCCATTGCTCCATGCCCTAAGGTCTCCCATGGCTCTTGGGGTCTCTTTGAACTCTGTGTCCTGTAAAATGAGGGGGCTAAACTAGAGGACCAAAGGCCCCTTGGCATACTATTTGTATTTTAAATTTTATGACTTGCTCAGGATCACACAGCTAGTTAGTGGAAGAGTTGAGAATCTCAATCATTAAACTTTCAGTTACTATCTTTTTACATTTTATGGTCACTTTAATCAGTTCCTCTCCCCCCACAAAGATATGTTCTTAAACAAGGCCAAAGTTATGCATGCCCCTGAAGATTTTCGAGTTAATATAACACCTGGGCATCATCTACCATTCATGTGAGTATGTCATCTTGGCAACAAAGGATGCTGTCATCAATTAGTCGCTAATGGTCTTTGAAATTACGACAGGGTAAAGTCCATGTTCAAATTCAAAGCTTGAGACATGAATCAGAAAATACTCAGAACACTATTCTGGCTAATTTTTGCTTCACATTTCAACAGATCGATTTCAAATGGGGCAGTTCATTGCCAGGTAGTAGTTTTTCTTTAAACCCATTAAGAATTAGGATAGCTTGATGTCTGTAGGTGTTTTAAAGTTAAAGAACTAACAAATACTTTACATCTTTTAAATGGATCTTTTAATTAATTGGGAGACATAGAATAATGTGTTTTGGAGTGTTCATGCTTTACACAGTCTGGAACCATAGAGGCATCTAGGTGCTCAGTGGATAGAATGTTGTGCCTGGAGTCAGAAACACCTGAGTGCAAATCTGGCCTCAGATTTGCTGTGTGACCCTCAGCAAGTGTGTTTGCCTCAGTTTCCACATCTGTAAAATGAGATGAAGAAGGAAATGGCAAACCACTCCAGTATCTTTGCAAAGAAAACCCTGTGGATAGTATTGGCATGATATGGTCCACAGGGTCATGAAGAACTGGAAACAACAGCAGTTTTACATAGTCCTCTCAAAGGCAATTTCCTGTTTCCTAGCTATAGTCTGGCTATGGTTTCTTTGATATCTCTCTCTGCTGCTTCCAATTAGGAGAGTTAGTGTCTGGTGAATGGACAATATTAGAAATATTTCATGCTGGAGAGAAATGCAGAGAACAGGATATCTCTGTGTTTCAACACAGCTAAAATAGCACTTCCTGAATGAAGCTTTTCCAGAACCCCTCAGCTATTACCACCCTCTTCCCCTATAACCTTGTATTTATTTTGCATAAACTCTGCATATACTTATCTGGGTACATAGTGTCTCCCCCCATAGAATGTAACCTCCTTAAGATCAGTAATAGTCCTATTTTTGTCTATGGGACTTCAGTAAATGACCCATAATTGGCACTTATTAAATACTTGTTGAATGGAAGGTAAAGGTTTTAAAGAAACATCTGTCAGCTTAATATAAAAATAAATTTCTACCCTAGTGGACTTTATTTTGCACCTTAATGTTTTCTTACAAAGATATGAGATTATAGGGTGGAAAAAGATTGAAGTGTTGAGAGAGTGAGGGAAGGGAGAACTCTGGAACCAATGAAAATGGATTAAACAGGAAAAAAAGTGGCTGGATTGTGGCTTCCAACTTTGGTTTAATTTCCCTGAAATTCACTGAGCATCCATTGGGTGTCTGGTCCTGTGTTATCAAGACTCTTGACATACAAAGGAACCTTAGAGGTAAGTTGGTCTAAGCTTCCATCCAGTTCTATAATCTTTCTTGTCATCTGTTCTTAGTTTGAATACTTTAAAGGACAAGAACTCTCTACCTCGGTCATTACATTTTTAGAAGTATTGTGGTATAGTAGGCAGGGTGGGGCACTTAAAAAAAAAGACCCAATTTTAATACCACCTTGGTCCTATAGGAGCTGTATGACCTTGGATAAATCATTTTACCTGTTTCAGCCTCAGTTTTTTCATCTGTAAAATCAGGAAATGATAATATTTACACTACCTAGGTGTCACAGGATTGGTGTAAAAACCAACTGAGATAAGATTTGAAAAAACTTTACAAATTTAAAGTGGTATGTAAATAAAATTGAGTAAAACTATGAGTTTTTGTTTCCTTTCATCCTTCCAACCATTGCTTCTAATTTTGTCTTTTGGAGCAATAACAAAATAAAGTTTCCTCTTTCTTGTACATGACAGTGCTTCAATTACTTAGAATTCTGGATCTTAAAGGGACCTTAAAATCTTCTAGTTCAAACAAAGATTAACTAGTCTTTAATAGTACCAATCTGTTGTTGTAAAGTTGTGTCATTTGTATGCATTGGGGGTTTCCTTGGTAAAGATACCGGAGTCTTTTGTCATTTCCTTCTCTAATTCAATTTACAGACTGGGAACCCGACAAATAGGGTTAAATGACTTGGCCAGGGTCTCACAGCCAGTAGATGTTTCAGACTGAATTTGAATTCAGAAAGATGAGCCTTCCAAGACTCCAGACCCAGCACTCTATGCACCGTACCACCTATCTGCCTTTAATAGTAACAACAGCTTATATTTATATCAAATTTTAAGATATGCAAAGGACTTCAGAGAAATATCATTTGATCCCTACAAGAATCCTATAAAAGCTGGTGCTATTATTCTTCTCCCTTCACATATGAGGAAGCTGAGGCCAAGAAATGAAGTAGATTGCTCAGGTTCACTAGTCTGAGGCTAGTTTCTCCAGTCCCAGTATGCTACCCATTCCACCACCGAGCTGTCTTTGATCGCATTAGCCTTTAAAGAGAAAAATTCTTTCAAAATAGAGGAGCTGGAGTGGTTCTTAACCTCAACAATTATCATCAGAGCAGCAAAATAATCCAGAAGATTTAGGAGAAAAGAAAAAAACAAAAAAATATTGTTGACATAGAAACTTATTCTTCATAAGCGTTATAATTTTTATTTTCCCATAAGCAAAAGCCTTCTTGAAAACTGCTGGGGTTGCGGAAAAGAGCTTCTCTCCCCCCTATTTATTTGCAAAAGACTCCAAGCTGCATTTGCTGGTGACTAAATAGCTGAACTGACCTTGGAGGAAATTTGGAAATCATTGTTTATAGACCATAAGTCCAGTTGCTCTTAGAAAATGGCTCTGTTGTTTGAGTATGGGACATTTTCCTGTGTCTAATAGCATCCCCAAGTACATTAGAAAAGTTGATTCGATTAATTATTTCTTAGAAAAGTAGATTTTCTAAAGTCCAGGAGCAACAGACAACATGCCTGGGAGGGAGGGTGCCAGGAATCCCATCTGTGCAGGGGCAATGTCTTTTGCCTAGAGGGGTTCAGTGAGCTATTTTTGATTGTGGTTCACATTCACAACTTCCGCTGCTACGGCTGCTGGTAGAGCATTTCTCAAAGAGATTATGCATTCCATAAAGAAATTGCTCCTTATATTGCTCCATTTGTGCCCAGGAAAAAAAGAGGACACTCATTTCTTTGATACTCTCCACCAACTTTTGGAATCAGCAAAAACAAAACCAAAAAAAAAACCCCATAATGGGCATATTGATTGTGGAAAAGAATAAAGAAAACCAAAAGCCAGTGCTTACCCCCTGCCGGGTTCCCTGTGAACTCATTAAAGCCTGGTACAGAGGCGACAGTGGCTGGAGGCTTGTGGGATCAGTAGTCATCTCCAGCAGTTAAGACACAGTTTGAATCTCATATATGTAAGAATTTACACGCCACCTTCATAAGACGGAGCAGTGAGTTTTACAAAACTTAAACAATGGCTAATAGACATCTGTGAAAGTTCTGAAAAGTTTATAAAGGACTTTTCAATTGTCCCCATTTTAGAGTTGTGGAAACAGACTTTTGGAGCAACCATGTGAGTTACCTGTAATCACACTCCTGATGTTTCAACCCAAGCTTTTGGACTCCAGTTCCAGTACTCTTTCCACTGAGCCACATCATCATTACCATCATTACCATTGCCATCACCACCACCACCACCATCATCCTCATCAACAACAGTGGCTAGCATCTCTACTGCACCTATTATGTGCCTGGCATTTTACAAATATTATCTCATTTCATCCTCACAGCAATCCTGGAAGACACATGCTCTTATCATAGCCCATTTTAAAGTTGAAGAAATTGATGCAAACAGAGGTAAAATGACTTGCCCAGGGTTACACAGGTAAATCTGAAATCAGGTCTTCCTGTCTCCAGGCTTGGCACTCTATCCATTGTATCACCTAGCTGTCATGGCTCGTTCCCATTACTTCTAAGTCTTCTACATATCAGAATACCCCAACAATGCCTTTGGCTTCTTCGAATCTACATATATATATATATATATATATTATATATATATACATATACATATATATATAATTTAAATACTTTCTGTGCATGCATTATCTCTGTAGTAGGACCACAGCCAGCTTGACATTGCTTTTGTATCCTTTTTGACATCAGACAAAGTGTGATGTACATAGTAATCACCCAACAAGTGTTTGTCTGATGTCACTTAACACTCTGTCTTGTGTTTTTTTTTCCAACATATATGTCTGTGAGAATAATGCTCTTCTTTTCTTCATTTTTCATTGAAACTATAAGAGGTTATGACTAGTCCAGGGTCACACAGTTATTAAGTGATTGAGGCAACATAATCCAGAACTCATATATAGTAGGCCACCTAGCTGCCTATAAATATACATATATGTATATATACACATACATACATATATACAAATACATACATACATCTATCTATATCTACTATTTGTGTGACCTTGGGCAAGTCACTTAACCCCATTTGCCTCAGATTCCTCATCTATAAAATGAGCTGGAGAAGGAAATACCAAATCACTCCATTATCTTTTCCAAGAAAACTCCGGATGGGGTCACAAAGAGTCAGACACTACTAAAAAAAACCTGAAAACAAACCCTGAAAAATACCAAGATGGATATAGGTATACAGGTTCCATTACTTTTAGTGATATTTGTCTTTTAGAGATATTAGAATACAAGTGTTTGCGGCAACAAAAAGCATCTATTACAGACCTCCTGGATTCAGAGCTTTTGGAGAAATATCCTTTGAAGTAAATCCTCCAGCATCCATACTTTACAGACCTTCTTATGACAATCACACAATTAATACATGTCAGAGGTACAGTGGGGACCTGAGGTTTCACTGACTTCTAGTCTAGTCCTTTTTTTTCCTATTATGCTTGAAGACATTAAGGGAGATAAAGACACACTGCCATTGGGTTGAAAAAAGATCTTTAATGATGTGTAGAGCTGTTTAAATTTACTCAGTAAGCAAAGAAGTGTAGCAGGAAGGTTTTACTTCTTTGGCCTATCTTTCAAATTAATATCTAAATATGGCAGTATACAAACTATGGCCATGAAGCTCCTAAACAAATTTCACTTTACCATGAACTTGAATGTACTAGATAAGATATAGTAATGATGCCTTTCTGTGTCTGAGAAGAAAAGAGCACTTGGATGAAGAAAAAAAAATGAAAGTGTTATGAAAAAAAATCAATCATGCTATACAAAGTAGGGGGATGGGGGAGAGGAGAAAGGGAAATGGAGGCGGAAAGGGAGGAAGGGTAAGGGAAGAGAGGGAGGAGGAAGAGACAGAAAGACAGAGACAGAGCAGAGGGGAGAGACAAACAGAGAGAGAGCAGAATAGGGGAGGCAGAGAAGAGAAGGGGGGGAGCAAGAAGAGTGGGAGGGAGAGGAGAAATATTGTTTTCAGTGCCTTCTGTCATTCTCAAATGGACATAAAAGAAAGTGAAAAGGTAACCCAAAGGATGAAATTACTGTCAAGGGCAGGCAAGCCAGGGAAGCTGTTTTAGTTTGAATGTCTTGAAGTTGCAGGAGTTATTTCTGCAATGGTTCAGCTTGGGTATTTTTCTTTCCCCCCTTTCACTGTTTGTCTTTCATGCCTTATGGGCAAGGACAATTTGTACTGCTCTCAATTTAAGCCCTTCCACAATAATGGCTCCCATTGCAACTCCCTCCGGGTGGCTGCCCTGCTTAGAAAGTACGTAAATTATAACTTGTGCCATTAAATAATTGTGTGGGCAGCAGCCCTGTCGGTTACAGAATGTTTTAGAGACATTTAAAGTACATGAGTAGTCATGAGATACAGTGGAATAGGTGACTGGCTCCTCATGAGAGACACGTGCACTTAGCCCTAATGCTAAGGTTGCTCAATCTCCGGTGTGTTCCCCTCCATAATCATAGACTTGCAGAATCCCAAAGTTAAAAGAGGCCTCAAGGGCCATGGAGCCCAACCTGTATCTGAACAAGAAGCCTATTTATGATCTCCACGACATGTGGTGATAACAGCTCTACTGGAAACCACTGGAGGAAGGAGAGTACAATGAAACGGGCATTGACTGTGCAGTCAGAGGGCTCAGGTTTGAATCTTATTTGATTTAGTATCTGTGTAACCCTGGACAAGTCATCTAACCTCTAGGTCTTAATTTTATCATCTATCATATGATAGGTTTGGACAGAGATGGCTTCTTAGATACCTTTCAAATCTGGATCATGAGGTTGTCAATTCTACTTTTACATGGTTATAATTGTTGGGACGTATTTCCTTACTTTGCACTGAATTCTATCCCCACATCTTTTCGCACTGACTGCTAAATCCTTCTGTTGTTTGGGGACAAGAAGAACAAGATTGATCTTTCTTTCAAGTGTTAGACCTTCAAATATCTGAAACCCATCCCTTAAGTCTTCTCTTCCAAACATAAATTACACCCTTCCAATCAGCTATATACCATGGCCTCCGATAAGACCATCATCTTAGTTGGCCTCCTTAGGACATGTTCCAAGTTATTTCTTTGGTACTTATCTGAATGCTTGCTCCACCAAGCACTGGTAGGCAGCTGCCAGATGCCTGTTATATATCTGTCATTGGGAGATTAATTACATGTCAAATTGGAATTTATTATATTACAAATGGTAAAAGACAATCTGGTATATAGGTAAATCTGAATTTCTTTTAAAAATCAGATTTTAATCAGTTTCTACAAGTAAGTTAACCTTCATTTCACCCATGCAGTTATTCTCAAGAGGAACTGGCAAAAGGTAGGAGAGTTTCTTCTAGCTCACTATATATGAAGGTATTAATGGGGGGATTAACTCTTTACCACCTTGACACAAATTGTCACCCATGTCTAGAATGGATTTCTTCTCTACTTCTACTTCTTAGAATTCCTACTTTCCTTTAGGGCCCAGATAAGAGGCCAAGCCCTCCAGGGACCCTTTCTTGCTTCTCCCATCCCAGGTCCCCAAAAGTTGTCTTGAAATTGTCTTACTGTATACACACACACACACACACACAGACACACAGAGTAAGACAATTCTCTCTCTTTATGTATGTATACAAGTTTTATCACCTCAGTAAAATGTAAGCTCCTTGAAGGCAGGCACTATTTTATTTTTGATTTCACATCCTCATCCCCTAGTCCAGTACTTTAAACATACAAGGAGCTTAATCAGTATTTGTTTAATTGAACTGAATTGAAAGTTCATTTCTGCTTCTCAGATGAATACCACATTTGGATAAACATTCTATTCACCCTCTAATCTGTTTAGAGATGCCCCAAAACTAAAATTGACATCAATTCCATGATTATTAACAATGAGTTTTACATTGTGTTCAAGTCTTTGGCATCAAAGTTGGGCTCTGTGCTACTTACATCCTTGATGGTCTTATTAGTAGAAGAGATAACATCAGATTTCCAAAACAATGGCCACAAACCTGACTGAAATAAGTCCAAAAAACAAGTAGGCAGATGGGTAGAAAGCAATGGAACAAGGAAGGTTGTATTTTTCAGAAGCAGCAGATGTAGACAAATTATGCTACCTTCTAACCACAAGAGGTATGGTTTCAGTCATGCCTGACCCTTCATGACCCCATTTGGGCTTTTCTTGGAAAAGATACTGTAGCGGTTTGCCATTTATCCAGCTTGTTTTACAGAAGAGGAAACTGAGGCAAATGGGGTTAAGTAACTGGCCCAAGGTCACAAAGCTATTAAGTATCTGAGGTCATGATTCCAAGGTTGGCATTCTATTCACTATGCCACCTACCTACATCTAACTAAGGTAAAGGGGTCAGAAAGCTTCATCCACAGATGCTTGTTACCATGGGGAAAACTACACCAGCCTCACTGACAGACAGGTTGGCTTTCATTTTAGGCTTAAATATCCTAGCGCCATAATAGCTAGGGCTTCTAAGGTGGCACCTGGAGTCAGGAAAACCTGAGTTTGCTTCTGACCTCAGACACCAATGGTCATACTGAGCATGTCCCTTAATCTGTTTACCTAGAAGGAAGCTAGTGGTTCAGTGTATAGAGTACTCAGCCTGGACTCAAGAAGACCTCAAACACTTTCCTCATCTATAAAATGGGAACAATAACAACACGTACCTCCATGGTTGTTGTGGGAATCAAGTGACATTATAACTGCAATTGTAAGAAATCGTGAAGTGCTTAGCACAGTGTGTGGGCTCATAGAAAGTACAATATAAATGTTAATTTTTATTATTATTCCTATTGACATGAGACGAGTAGACTGTCTGATCTTCAAGTTTCCTCCTAGCTTAAGCACTGTGAGCAAAGCACAATGTAGAACATAAGACATTGATTACAACTATGTAAAAAACACATGAGCATACCCACATGTAATTTAGGTTGTTCCCTATGCCTAGAAGATGAGTGCCCTCCCCACTGCTCCACTTGGCCCACTGAATTTCTACTCAACATTTAAACCCCAATTCAGATGCTTTTGTATGCCTTGATCTATCTTGGCTGCACTGAATTCATGTTAGTTAGAGATAGGGGCTGGACCTGTAGTCATTAATATGAGGAACTTTGAATCAGGAAACTTTTATCTATCAGGTCAGAAAACTTCTATCAGATCAATAGATTAATACTTTCTCTTCCACTCCTACATAATCCACTGAAGCACTGGGAGGCTGAGTGACACCCCTAGGATACACAGTCAGTATACGTCAGAGACACAATTTGAACGCAAGTCTTCCTGGTTTTGGAGGGGGGTCTCTGCTGCTAAACTGTTCTGCTTCTCTTTTATGTGTTTATTACATATTGAATATGCGTGTGTCTTCTTACTCTTGTTTTTCTAATTATTACTACTGTTTTGTTTTCATTAATAGGAAGCTTAGCACAAAGGAAAGAACGCTATTTTGGGGTTAATGTGAAGAGTGACCCCAGATCCTGCCTTTGTCACTTAACCAAATATGGGGCTTTGTTCAAATTCCCAAACCTCCTTTAACCTTTGGCAAATCTCTAAGACTCATCTCCTAAATTTGGTGAGGAGGGAGTTCCCACACAGATAGAATTATATACCACTGACTTAGGCATCTCATTCCCTCGCCCCAGACTGTGAACTGTATGAGGGGAGTGACCATATCACATTTAAATGTTATCATTCAGTACTTAACTTGGTTGTTGTAGCTTTTGAGTTATTTTCACTGGAGTCCAACTCCCATTTGGGGTTCTCTTGCAAAGATACTGGAGTAGTTTGTCATTTCTTTCTCCAATTAATTTTACAAATGAGGAAACTGAGGCAAACAGGGTTAAGTGCCTTGCCCAGAGCCATCCCATGGGTAAGTGTCTGAGGCCAAGATTTGAACTCAGCACTGACTCCAGGCCTGGTATTCTATCCACTGTACTGCCTAGCTAACCCTTAGTACCTAATTTAGCCACAATCTGTGAAAAGTTTAAAGGTTGCATTCTTTGCTAAGAGCCCAGATTAATTTCACGCACAACGGGAGATGATAAATAGTCTCTGATTATGATAATCTGAATGATGAATGCTCTCTGACAGCAAAAATGGGGGTAAAAATTTGTCAGTTTGGACTGCTGGGTATCTCACCTCTCTCCCCAAACATACAGTATCTTTACACATGCAGAAAGATCTCCCTAATCCAATTCTTGAATATCATGTGTATCAAATGGTACAATTAAACATCCATTTAATTCTTTGCCTATAGCCTTCATGATTATACAGGTATTTCTAGCAAGGAAAATATGTGAAGACCCAGATCATTTGTATTGGTGTATACAACTAGGTTAAGGTAAGGGAAATAAGGCATGTATTCATTTATTCTGTATGTTCTATGTGGAACGCAATATGACAGTCCCTGGGGGCAAGGAGTGGGGAGGAAGAAGAGGAAGATATAACCCATGTCATGCCGCAAGCATCTCATAGTCTATCTGGCAAGATAATTCATGCACACAAATGACTATAATAAAAATTAGAATATGACACATACATAAGTGAAGTAAAAATTAATATGAGAACAGATGAAGAGTTCAGATGATTCTTCTAACCAAAAAGCTTAATTGACTTCTCATTGCCCACTGGACCAAAATATAAACTAGCATTGAAGTTCTCCCAATCTGCTTTTTCTATCCAGTCTTATTTCATAACCCCATTCTTCATGTAACCTTTGATCCAATGAAAATGAACAGCTCTTCAGACCTCATTCACATCTTGCACTCTGCCTTTTCCTAAGGTGTTTCTATATCTACAGTGAGTGCTTTCCCCCACCCCAATCAAAGCTTCTTTTGTCGAAGTCCCTTTCTCTTTTCAAGGCCACTTCCTCCATGAAAACTTTCTTCAAATCTCCTTTCCACATAGGTGTAACCAACACTCCCTCAAATTTCTTTTCCTGGATCTCTACTTTGCATCATTTGCAGGAATATGAGTTCAAATATTACCTCTGCTACTAACTACGAATGTGAATTTAGGCAAGTGACAGAATCTCCTTAGGTCTCAGTTTTATCATCTGCAAAATGATCCAACATAAAACATAACCACCATTCTGAATTTTGACATGATCCCTAAAGTCCTCTCCAGTTCTAGATTTACAATTTTTTGGGTAGCAAAGCTTAAATTGGACCCTAGGGGCTAGTGAAGGGAGCAGCCAATGAGAGTTCCTGCAAAAATTCCAGGTGCCTCAGCCTCTGGGTATAATGGAGAAAACTCCTTGGCTGCTTCTGATGATGTGGTAGCTCAGCACTGAAGGATGTGGGTACTTTGAGATGATGAAGTGATTTCTGCCTTGGCTACTGAGACAGGAATGATTTAATGAGACCTTTAAAATGAAAGTTTCCAGCTTATTCCCTTATTCTCATTGCTTTGGCTCTCCCACATGGTAAATGGTGTACTCTTTCTCTAGACTCTCCATGATGGAGGGGTTTAGGGGAAAGTGAATCGTCCTTCTTTCCAATATGAGATTCTTTTTTAAAAATTTATTTTTAGTTTTCAACATTCACTTTTATAAGATTTTGAGTTCCAAATTTTGCCCTTCCCTCCCCTCCCCAAGATCACATTTAATCTAATATAGTCTATACATGTACAATCATATTAGCATATTTCCACATTACTCATGTTGTGAAAGAAGAACCAGAACAAAAGGAAAAAAATGAGAGGCATATAGATAGAGAAAGAGAGAGACTAGCTAAACTTATCAAAGCTGATCCTCACACAATGTTGCTATTCCTGTGTACAATGTTCTCCTGGTTTTGCTCATTTCACTCAGCATCAGTTCATGTAAATTTTTTCTGAATCTGCCTGCTTATCATTTTTTATGGAACAATAAAATTTCATGACATTCATATACCACTACTTGTTCAGTCCTTCCGCAATTGATGGGCATCCCTTCACTTTCTAAATCTTTGCCACTACAAAAAGAGCTGCTATAAATATTTTTGTAAATGTAGGTCCTTATCCCTTTTAAACGATCTCTTTGGGATACAGACCTAGTAGTGGTATTGCTGGATCAAAGGGTATGAACAGTTTTATAGTACTTTCAGTATAGTTCAAAATTACTCTCCAGAATGGTTGGATCAGCTTGCCAATATACCAATTTTACTCTGTTGATCGTGGACTCAACCAGGTGAATTTGTACCTGTACTACTAGTTGCCTTTTTTTCACTTAATGATTCCTTTCCTGAGTAGGTACTCCATTTCATTTTCAAAGTGGGCATGTCTGGGTTGGAGGTGTTCCAGTTAGTTTGAGAGACCTGGAGATCACAGGTCCAATGAGTAGTCTCGACTAGGTACAAAGGATGCTTCATCAAGAGAGAAGATAACTCCTAAAAGAAGAAAAACTCAAGTTCCTGGTTTGACTTGCCAAAAGACACAAAATATAACAAAGAGTTAAGGTAAAATTTCAACTATTTCATGAGCAATCCTGCAGACTTCTTTATGCTTATATAAGCTTTAAATATGAGCCTTCTGAGAGATGGATAAAGAAAGATGCTAGATTTGATTAGTTCTATCAGTACATCTTCTGTGACCTTGAGTATTTTCTTGATAGATAGGAAATAAACAGTTGTCCCATATCTGATTCATATTTTATGATAAGTACCTTTCTACTTTCTACTTTTAGAGAGACAAAGACATGAGCCAAAATCTAAGCTTTAACTAATTTGACCCTAGGGCACCATGGAAGTTTAATAAGCCTGAGAAAAGGAAGACTAATTTCTTTCTCATTTAAACTCTCCCTAATCCCACCTCACCCCTGTACCCAGGACTCAACCTGGTCTGGACCATGTGTGTAGATGCACAACAGAAGAGTTCCTCAGAGAGTGGGAATGGATGCAATGCCCCTGCCCTCTGGTCCTGACAGCAAATCCTTAATATGAAATGGTGATGATACTAATTTGTATGAATACTTCGCCACCTCCCACAGGCGTTCAAGAGCTTTTAAAGTAGCATCTTCATCTAGTTTAATATTCCTAAAGCCCAATACAGGACCTTACAAATAGAAGATGTTTATGAGTATTTGTTGAAAGTATGAACGAATTCATTAATTTGTGTGTTCAATTATATAGTAATTCAAGTAGTAGGCTCTCTGTTGAGGCAAAGCTAGAAATTGTATATATTTTAGGCCTAAACATATACTCCAGGATTACTATTTATCCAACTATCATTAGATCTACTTTTTCAGCTTATAAAACAATTCATGTGGATGCATGAGACTTATAGGCACCTTATAAGAGCTTCTAAATATCATGTGTTTATTTCTATCCATTATCCTCAGAGGAAAAAGAGTCAAATGATCAGAGGATCTACTAGCAACAGAACATTCTCAACTACATCCAAAGGAGACTGATGCCCTTAGTTACAAAGTACTTGGGAGAGAGCAAAAGCAACATTAGGAAAAAAAATTACACCCAACAGAAACTCCAAGAACATGTGCCAGGTGAGCACTGAGTCACAGGAAGAAGTGTTGTCCATGAGAATCTTTGAAAAATAACAACTGTTTTTTGGAAGACACCAAAGCACCACAGGGCCAGACACATAAAAGAACACAACTGCTAAATTGGGAGAAAAAACAGCTTCTTGGTTCCATCTTTTCACGAGAAACAAAGGCCTGGGAGCAAAAGAAAAACCCTTCTGGATGACCTCTTCATTTCCAGGTTTGTGTTATTTGAGGAGAAAGAACACTTGTTGAAGAAACAACATGTAAAATGAAATGTTAAATGATAAATGTACTTGACACAATGTGAGAGAGGAGCTAGAATCTGAAACACACCCATTGGAGCATGGGCAGTCTGCCAAATAAGGTTTTAAATAAAAAACAAACCTAGACATTAAAATCAACTGGTTACAGGGCAAACAGCTTCTTAAAGCTGTTGGTCAAATTCAGCTCCAACACACCAAGGAGCAGCCACCTGTTGTAATAGGTGTCTTTGAGATTGAGCTAAGAAGAAAATTCAGTAAATGTGTGACATGGGGGTAGTAGCTCCAGTCCAAGCCTTAAGCTGCCAGCAAACAACTGTTCTCTGACATTCACTGTCTTAGTAGGGTAGACTAGGAGACTTTTCTATGAACTTGGTTTTTGCAACTGGGATTGGCACCTGCCAGAAAATTATTAAAAATGGTTCAAGAAACCAAGGAGAAAGAGGAACTCTTGCCTTTCATATTCCATCAATCACTCCTGGAAAACATGTTCTGAAGGAAATAATTCATTGCTTTTCCATATTTTCATTCCAGAAGACTAAAAGGATTATATACTTAGGCCTAAATAGAAGCATAGAATGTGAGAGGTAGAACAGGCCTTCCAATTTAAATTCTTCACTTTATAAATGAACAAATCAGATCTTAGAGAGGTAAAGGGATTTCCCAAGATAGTAAGGAATAGTGAGGCAGGAGATGAAATCTGGTCCTTTGAATCTAGTTTCTGTGTTTTTCCATTAATTCATCCTTGGGATTAGGAAGCTAGAAGCTTAGACTAAGCAGAGACTTAGAGGATGAAAATAAAGAGTGTGCCTTCCCTTTGAGAGCACATTCCATCTACTCTGCATATATCTTGTACATTTACAGCTATTTACTTGAATGTATATAGGAATGACTTCCATGGAGGACAAGAAGTTCAGACTTCAGTGTCTAGTCAGCAGGGAACCATAGAAAGTTTATGATTGTTGTAGGGGAGGTGTTGGTGTTTGTCCTGCATTCTCAAAGAGGGCCAAGGACATCAAGAAGGTGATATCCTGACTTGCAAGTGAACTGGATTTAGGGTAGTAAAATATGAGAAGCAGAGCTAAAAACATCCACAACTTCTACTTGGCTCATTCATCCTATCATGTTGGAAGATTATGGTCAACTAAGTAACATGCATACTGATGTCTGAACTTTTGGGAATGATTATGTTATTATGGGAGTGGCAATGATCTAATGATATCAGATATAATTCTTCCAGAAAATGCTTAAGAATAATTTCTTGATCCATGTAATGAAGGCAGAATTTGATTGATGGAGTATGCCATGATGCTGTCCCCCTCATCATTACTGGAGTAGTCTCATTCTCCTTTCTCATCAATATGTAGACAAGGCGGGACTAGATGCAATGAGAGTTTGAGTAAATTGTAAGGTATTGCATAAATTAAAATAGTGTATTTTCTGAAGACTCTATATCGTCTTTCTCATCTCTCTTCATCTCTCTGTTTCTGTCTCTGTCTCTGTCTTTTTATCTGTCTCCAACTTTCTGTTTCTATCTCTCTGTGCCTCTCTATCTCTCTCTGTCTTTCCATTTTTCTGTCTCTGACTCTCTATCTCTCTGTCCTCCCTTCCATCCTCTACACTAGAACTTCAAATCTCCTTGAAATCTCTCTTCTCTTCTCTTCTCTTCTCTTCTTCCTTCCTTCCTTCCTTCCTTCCTTCCTTCCTTCCTTCCTTCCTTCCTTCCTTCCTTCCTTCCTTCCTTCCTTCCTTCCTTCCCTCTTTTCCCTCTGTCAGCTTTGGACCCAATCCAAGGAAATTTTGTTTTTGGTATAAAAACAAAAGCAATTCATATTGATAATTGTGAGAAACTCAAGACCTAGCTCTGGGACTTATAGCAGCATGCCCTTGAGTAAATTGTTTTACCTGAGTTTCTGTTTCTTTTATTGTAAAATTAGAATAAAAACAATATTTGTACTATCTGGCAGGTTGTTGTGAGAAAAACAGTTTATAAAACAAAATGTTGTACATTTGAGAGCTATTATTATAATTATGCAAGTAAAAAAAATAAAATTCCTATTAACTCTTTCTTACTAGATTAGTAGGATGTGTTTGCAAAGCATGAGGGCTGACCACACCATTCCCTTGCTAAAGAAGTTCCAAGTGATTCCCTACAAGATAAATTATGAAGTTCTCTGTTTAGCATTTAAAGCTCTTTACTATCACTATTATCAAGTGGAATAACATATGTAAAGTGTTTTGCAAACCTTAAAAGTGCTATAGAATTGTTAGCTTTTATTATTGTCATAAAGATTATTATTAACCAATGTCTGGTTCTAGCTTCTCTTTCTATGCTCAATACATACTACTTTCCACTTGGTATCTTCCAAACACACTGTTCTACTGGCTCTGTGACATTTGAAACATTCCATTTCCCAACCCGGATCTTTGGTACAGGTTATTGACATGCCTACAATATCCCTAGACCTTAGAATTGCTTTGTCATTGTTCATTTGTTTTCAGTCTTGTCCAACTCCTTGTGATCCCATTTGGAGTTTTCTTGACAAAAATACTGGGGTGCTTTGTCATTTACTTTTCCAGTTCATTTTATAGATGAGGAAACTGAGGCAAACAAGGTTAAGTCATATAGTAAGTTATCTGAGGCCAGATTTGAATTTAGGAAGATGAATCTTCCTGACTGCAGGTCTGATGTTTCATCCACTGTTTGTGTGCTTACTTTTCTACCCACCCAATAATAGACAGCAAGCTTCTTGCAGGTAGAGATTCTTTTATATTTGTCTTTGTTTCTCCAACATCTAGCTCAGAGTCTGGCCAATAATAGGTACTTCAATACATTATGAATGAGTGAAGGTTCCGTGTTAATTCTAGATAGAAAAATCTGCATTGCACCTACCAACACCTATCAAAATCTCAATATCACCAACTCTTCCAAATATGAAATTCTTACTTAAAGTATTTCTTAATGTTACTGTAATGTTCTATAACACAAAATTTCCCAACAAAGTGGTGTCTCCCTGAATCTTCCAGAGAGTCTCCTCCTTTAGGAATGGTTTCTTCCTAACACAATAAAGGAAAGAAGAAAAAAGAACTTCTAAAAGACTTCCTCATCTACTGGCTACAGTGCAGTAGCATATAAATTAATATATAGCTGGTGGCATGCATTCCTAGCTGGAATACCCTTGGGCACACTTGAAAAAAATGTTTCCAGAGAACAGATGCAAGAGAATGAGAATGACTACAGAAATGAAAAACAACTCAAAGAAATAAAGAGGTATGAATGTCTAAGATGTGATGTTTGGTGGGGAAGTAAGGTGACATTATCTCAGAGAGAAGTTTCTAGTGAAAGAGTCCCAGGCTCTGTTTTTGGCCTCTCATGTTCACTATTTTTATTAACGAGTTAGACAATGGCATAGATATTTATCGTATTTCTACGACAGAGTTGTGAGATGCTGGCAACATTACAGGATATATTTAGAATCCAAAATTATCTCAACGAGTTAGAACTCAGCCACGGCCGAAACTAGTGAGATAAAAATGCAAGACGAATAATTGTCAAGGTCTTCTCTTGGGTTCAAATAATCATCTGTTCAGGGATAGAAAGGAGGAGGCAGTAGTTCTCCACAACAGTATGTGTTCACACAAGACTTGGATTCTAAACTCTATATGAATTAAGAGTGAGATGAAGCAATAAACTAAACTCAGGACCAAAAGAAACCAAGTTGGAAATAAGAATTATCATAAGTTCAGGGGCAGCTAGGAGCTGCAGTGGACTTGCAGTCAGGAATACTCCTCTTCCTGTGTTCAAATCCAGCCTCAGACACTTAGTAGCTTGTGACCCTGGCTGAGTCACTTAATCCTGTTTGCCTCAGTTTCCTCATCTGTAAAATGAGCAGGAGAAGGAAATGGCAAACCACTCTGGTATCTTTGCTGAGGAAACCCAAAATGGGGTCACAGAGAGTTGGACACTACAGAACACCAACCACAACAATCACTAGTTTGGTTTTAAGTTAATGGAGTCTGAGGTTACAGTCAGATAGCCTCATGGAAGTGACCAGCAGGCGGCTGGAAAGGAAGGTCTGGTATCAGTGAGAAGTCAGAGTTTACAGTTTACAGATAATCTACAGATCTGGGAGTCATTTGCTTGGAGATAAGAGTTGTGGCTGTAGAAGGAAATGAAATTACTACTTAGGGGAGTGTATAAAAAAGGAAGAGGGTCAGAGCCTGGGATATGCCTACACTTTGGTGCTTGGAATAGGAAAGGGGGAGGGGGAACACAGCTGATACCCTTCAAGAAACTGACTGATTGTACTGATGGTGCTAGAATAGATTATTTGCCAGTACGTTAGAAGGAAGAATGAAAAAGAGGACAGAAAGAAAGTCAAAGAAGAAGAAATGACTGACTTCAAACCAAAGAAATGTTATTGTGCTCCAACAAACAAACCAACAGATGTAAGTACATTCATTTGTCTTATTTCCTCTGTTCAGTAGAAATGATGAGAAATCAAAATCCAAACACATCTTCAATTCAGGGGCATCGATTGACACCCACACTGGGAAGAACTAAGCTGAACAAGCAAATTAGGATATTTACAAGATACTTTCTCATCTTGAAAGGATCAGTTCTTGAAAGACCAGTGAAGTTTATTTCCCTGATGAGGCCATAAATTCAGGATGATTCAAGCGTTCTCAAATAAATGAGGAATAATAAAACGTCAAATTGTAAATGAATGTCCACACTTTCTAAAAGTAATAGGAATTTCTAAAAGTGAGGAAAGTTAACTAAGTGGTCAAGAGTGATCGATTTGACAGAAATCCACTGAAATTCTGAAGAACAAGTTTTTTTAAAAGACATCTAAAACCTCTCTGCTTTTGATATTGTCTAGTTAACAAGAGAGGGGGAAAATTAAACATTGGGTTTATCAAGACGTTAGAATCCATTCTACTGATACACAAATCTAAGCTTGGAAGTTTAGTTCAAAACTGGCTTAATAGCTATGCATAAAAATGACTTAGTGATCAAAATGTTCATACCCTTTGACCCCAAATCCTAACTGCTAGGCATATTCTATGACAAGGTAAAAAAGAGAAAAGCAACATATTGATCAATATATTTATAGCAGCACTGAGAATGCTGGGTCTGGAATGAGAAAGAGTTGAAATTTGACCAGGGGCACTTACTAGCTATGTGATCTGAAGCAGGTTACTTAATGACTTTGCCTCTGTTCCTTCACCTGTAAAATGGAGATAACAATAGCACCTTCCTTCCAGGGTGGTTTTGAAAATCAAAAGAGAGCATATTTGTAAAAGTCTTCTGACACAGTGCCAGGCAAATGCTAATTATTCTAATTTATTTTAATGATAATATACTATCAATTATTATGAACATGTAACTATATTATTAATTATTATCATTATCAAACAATACAGATACTCATGAATTGAAAAGGTACTAAACAAATTATGGGACTTGAATATAATAGAATATCACTGTGTTGAAAGAAACTATGAATATGTAGACACTAGAGAAGTAATGGAAGATTTATAAGGAACGAAGCATAGTAAGCAGAACCAGGGAAACTATATACACTTTGATTACAACAGTGTAAATGAAATGAACAGAAATAAATAAAACTGAACACTTTATAATTATAATTATCAAGCTTGGCTCCCAAGGAAAGGAGAGGAAATGTACCCTCTTCCCTTCTTGGCAGAGCTATGGTGGGGATATTGGTGAAAAATAATGCATATACTGTCAGACTTGGTTTATACATTGGTTACTTTTGCTTAATTGTTTTTGCATTTTTCTTTATTATTCTTTGCAATGTGGCATGTGGGTCTCTTGGGATAAGAAGGTGGTCTATTTGAAAATGAAAGTGATATAAAACAAAAGATTATTTTTAATTGCAAAAAAACCCCTACTTACATATGTTTCATGCCATTAAAGCCTTCCTCCAGTCCCATACCTGCATATTGAAATAAGAATGCATTCTCAAAGGTTTACTAAGAGTATGATTTCTGACAGTTCCAACTGCAATCAGCAGGAAAGTGTCAAATGTGGGCTTAACACTCAACTGTGAGTCTATCATCTGAAGCTTTAGCTTAGCTAACCTTGTAAAGACCAAAGTATGACTAGGTGATAGTGCTGTTTTTTTTATTAATTTCATTTTTTTTAGTTGCGGTGGCTGATGAAGATCATAGTATTGATTCCCTGACATACTGATTAATATTTCTGAGTTAACTCAAGCAAATATGCGTAATTTCCCGAAGAGTCTAGGTTTCCATCTAATGCTATTTTATTATGGACCTGAATGACCTAGTAGAGAATATTGCCATTTTTATGATAATTGTTATTATCATAGTTGAGTCTAACTCTATCCCAGTGATATTCATCTACATTTCATGTTTTTATTGCTTCCCACAGTTGTAGAGAGTTGGGGAAGGGAAGAAAAGGAATAGTTATTATACAACTGTATAGCTCCAAGTGTTTCTATCAGAGTGATATAACTTCTAAAAAAATAAAAGTAACAGCCTGTGACTGGAATTTATTGGTAATGTCCCTGAATTTGTTCAGCAAAGGAGCAAGAGAAACTACCCAGTCTCATTAATGAATGAACATCAATGCCCAAACATGTGTACAGATCTAGAGACAGAGGTCAATAGTCATCAATTTGATAAATTTGACAAACTGATAAAAGGCAAAAGACAGTATATAAGCAAGTGATGGCAATCCAGAGTATCATATCTCATTCCATTTAATATAAATAAAGTTTTTAATAGCTTAAAAGGTTCTTTTATGACATTTCTGTTTTAATTCTCTCAATATTCTTTGGAGGAAGAAAGCAAAAATGGGAACCAATGACAACAGAGCCAAAAGTAAAAGGTGAAAGAGGCAGCTAGCTAGCATTTGACATAGAAAGTAGAGAGGATTAGGGCACCATAGACATTTGAAATAGAGTCACATGTTTTTAATGTCAGAAAATTGTACTTTCCTAGATATAAAATAATTTATTTTTAACAAGTTACAGTGGGATAAAATAAAGGTTTAAAATGTTGACAATACCCATGGCAGGGCAGGGGTTAAGGAGTTATTTGTGGGGAGCAACATTTTCAAGGGAGAGGAGAGGACTTTGATTTTTCTAAACTTTGTGTAGAACACACAAATGCTTGTCCCAGTTCTGAAGAGTGATCAAAAGATGAAATAGTTTGCATAAACTAGACAAAAGGTTAGAATTTGTCACTGGACTCTAAATTTTTTAACTTTGGCTTAGTGTTCTGAGATGGCTATAATTACTTTTTATACCAAAGTTATCAAAAATGAAAAAGACAGATCTGAAGAAAGAGCACCTTAATATGAATTATATCAAATTTTTATTTTCATGAAAAGAAAGTGATAGTATTAGCAACTGTTAGCAAAGTCTTCACCCTCAAGAAAACTTCCCTTGACAGGTGGAATGATATAACAAATTAAGTATTGGACGTAGAGTTAGTAAGACCTGAATTCAAATTCTCCATTTGTCATCTTGTGACTGTGTCACAAGTCAGTAATTATTGACAACACACTAGATATATGCATAAATTTCTAGAGCCTGACATAGACAGTCATATCAATTTAGAAAATTAGCAAAAGCCAGTGCCATAGTTTCTTTCCTCATAAAATTGTGGATGTTTGGATTAACTGGATTTGGGGTCAAGAAAATCTCTGATTACTTTCTGACTCTGCAAATCACTTAACCTCACTATTCCTCAATTTTCTTGTCTGCAAATTGGGGGTATCAACAGTAATTCTCTCTTCCACCACACTTTAAGATTTGTAACACAATTTATTTTCAACAAAACTATAGGATAGGTTGTTAGCAATAAGAATACCTACTGAACTCCTAGGAATATGTTGAAGATCAAATGAAATGTTATATGTTGGCAGGTAGTGTGATGTACACCAGACCAACATTCAGAGGAAAGTGCTTTGTAAATCATAAACCACCATGAGGATGTCTGCTATTTTCATTATTCACTAGGCACATCATAAGTCATACTTGTGGAAAAGATGGTGGCTAAACAATAGGATGACTGGGTAGAATTACAAGCTGTTCAATGGCTAGACCCAAAGACCATACATCAAAGATTTGAGGTCAACTTGAAAGTAGAATAATCCAGACATAGTCATCTATGCTAAACCCTGTAATAATTTTTAAATAGGTGATTTGGATAAAGAATATTACCAAATTTGTACATTAAAATAAGCTGGGAGGGATAGATAATGGACTGGATGAAAATGTCAATATTTAGAAAGATCTCAATAGCAGTTTTTCAGCTCTGTATACTATGAGCTGCTTGGGCAGGGTGGTACAGTTGATGTACTCCTCAGAACTATATTTTCTTTTCTTTTTCAAAATTTTCTTGGAACTGGAGGCAAGGTGGTTGTGGAGAGGAAACTCAGAAGTCAAGTGACTAGTTGGGAAAATGCCCAAAAAAGGGAAAAAAGTAATACCATAGAAGGTTACTTTCTTGGGGAACAGGTGTTTCCCCACATCCTTTTGGATGAGCAAGAACAAGACATACTGTCACAGGAAGTCAAGACCCCTGCTTCCAGGGCCTCCAGAGGGAACTTAAACTAGACTTAGACAACAGAAGACCTTAAAAAACAAGTTAGCAGCTTACTAAAGGAGAACAAAAAATGCTGAGGAAAATAACAGCTTTAAAAAGAGGCTAACTCAATTGGAAAAAGAGGTCCAAAAAGCCAAGGAGAAGAAGGGGGTTTTAAAAAGCAGAACTAGTGAGACAGAGGAGAAGGTTCAAAAGCTCACTGAACAAAATAATTCGTTGAAAGAGAGAATTGAGTTCAGGGAAATGAATGACTATGAATTAAACCAAGCAGTTAGTAAATAAAACCAAAAATTTGAAAAAATAGAAGATAATGTGAAACATCTCATTGGAAAAAAAACTGACCTGGAAAATAGATCCAGGAGAAACAATTTAGAGAGGTGATAGACTCAAGGATGCAGGTTGGAACATTTTTTTTTCCATATGGACAGGACCAGTTTGGGAATATTTTTATTTGAATATGCATATTTGTAATGAATTTTGTTTTTCTTGCTTTCTCAAAGCAACATGGGAGGAAAAGAGTGTGGACCAAACCATAAAGTAAAATATGAATTAATTATTTCTTGTTTGGTCATAAATTTCTCCACTCTCCATAAATCTGACTTAGCCCTTCACAGCAATGCAAGGACCTAAAACATTTCCCAAAGACTCATGATGCAAAATGCCATCAACATAGAGAGAAAGAACTACGGAGTCAGAACGCAGAATGAAGTAGACTACTTTCACTTTGGTTATGTTTGGTTTTGTTTAAGTTTTTCTCATGCTTTCTTCCATTCATTTTGATTCCTCTATGAAACATGACTAATATGAAAATGTGTTTAATAAGAATATATGTGTAAAACCCATATAAGATTGCATGCTGTCTTTGGGGAAGGAGGTGGAAAGGAGGAGGAGAAAATTTAAAACTTATGGAAGTGATTTCTGAAAAGTGAAAACAAATTAATTAATAAATTTGGAAAATAAAAAAAGAAAAATGTGAATCAACAAAGAATTCTTTTTCTAAAATATCAGATTGTGGCAAATAAGATGAATCCTAATAAGGGTAAATTGAGTTGCTATATTTGGATTCAAAAATTCAACTTCACATATAAAATTTAGGAGAGTGTGACTAGAGAGTTTGTATGAAAACAAAAAAAATCCAGGAGTTTTAGTGGACTACAAAATTCGTGAGTCAACCATGTACGACGGCCAGCAAAAGAGCTCATCTAGCCTGTGGTGGTATTAAAAGACGGATGACATCAAAGAATAAGGAAATGATCGTCCACTTGTATTCTACCTTAATCTGATGACTTCTCGAACGTTGTAATGCATTCTGGGGACCACATTTTATGATGGGAAGCTGGAGGGTGTCTAGAAGAGTGCAACTAAAATAGTAAAAGACCATGAATTCATGGTATCATGGGCATCATCTGAAGTAACTATGGCTATTTAGTCTCTAGACAACATACGGGAATGGTTAGGTGTTAGTTCTGTTAATGGATTTGAAGGAAGGCCATGAAGAAAAGGAATTAGATTTGTTCCACTTGATCCCTAAGGGCAGAACAAAGTGTAATGAGTAGAAGCTACAAAAGAAGTAGATTTGGGTTTGACACAAATGACCTCAACATAAAAAGTTACCCAAGAGAGCTGTCTCTCTGAGAGTGAAATGGGCTCCCTCTCCAAGTGTGTCTCACTGGAGCTCTATACGCAAAGGATGGATGGCTTGTCAAATGTGACAAAGAAAGGATTCTGATTCTTTTCTAGTCCTCTTAACTATTTGATTTTCCTCTTCATAGTCTAAAATCTATCAACTCTGCTCTTCTTGCAGCTCTCACTATCTCCTATTCTTGCTGTCTCCTGACTCTGCCTTCCCACTGGAGGTCCTCCATGTCTGAAATACTCTTCCTCTTTATCTAGGTCTCTTAGCTTCCCTTATGTCCTCGCTGCCTGTCACTTCCTCTGAGATTACTTCCTATTTATAATTATTCACATATGTGAGCATGCACAGATATATACATATATAATATAAATCACATGTATATACATATACATACATATATGCACATCTTGCATGTGACTAGTTTGTATGCTGCAACACCAAAACATTTCCTTCCCCATTAGAATGTGAGCTCCTTGAGGCAGTGACCATATTTTTACCTTGCTTTGTATCACCAACAATTCTCACAGTGCCTGATATAGAATAAACCCTTAATAAATGTTTTATGTCTATTGAACTGCATCAGACTAAACATTCACTGCGGTAATGATCCAATCAGATTATGTGAATCATATGTGAAATGATCAAATCCACAAAGAAATAGTAGAATAACAAAGTATTCCAGATTGAGACACTGAAGTTGGGAGATCTCTTGGAAGGAACACTATGTAATTTTTCTCATAAGACCTGAAATTGAGTCAGGAAGGATATAAAACTGACATCGTATTTGTGCCAAAGTGTTACCACACAGATGGTGCTTAGTCTGCATAGGCCACTGGTTGGAATTCTGAAATATTGAGAATCCTATTATTTCTATCTTGGTTAAAGATAAAATAATGCTGCATCACTATTTTATACAAATATATCATATTCTGCTTGCCAAATAATTCCATAATAAATCATTACATTTTACTATTACAGAAATATTTTCTACTGTAAAATGTTTGTGTTATAGTGAAATGAGTAATGATCTACTTGGAAGATGTGGGTTTCAGTCCTGGGTTTGCCACTTTCTAGCTACACAACCTTAAGCAAGTCACAAACTCTTTCAGCTTAATTTTTTTTTATCAGATATAAATATGCAAATATCACATCATTAATTAGCATACTATGATGCTTCAATGGATCAGTAATTTTATGGTAATTGGAGAGCTCTTAATCTCTGTGTACCACAGATATCTCTGGCAATCTAGGGAAGCCTATTTATCTCTTTTCAGAATAATGTTTTTAAATGTTTAAACTAAGTCATGTAGGATTACAAAGCAAGCAAATTATATTGAAATACAGTCATTACATATGTATATTATATATCTACGTATGTATAAATAGATAGATATAGACACAGAGATAGGGATAAATGCAGATACAGATTTGTGAACGGCTAGGTACACCATGAATGGAGAGCTGACCCTGGGGTCAGGAAGACCTGAGTTCACATTCAGCCTCAAACACTTACTAGCTGTGTAACTCTGGGCAAATAATTTAATGTGCTTATCTCAATTTCCTCATCTGTAAAATGGGGATAATAATAGTACTGAACTCCTAGAACTGTTGTTAAAATTAAAAGAGATGATAATTGTAAAGTCTTAAGTACAGGGTCTGACACATATAAAGCACTATGCAAATGTTTATTATTATTATTAATGAATATAATAATTAATAATAATTGTTTTGGCTTTCACATTAAAGTTACAGTTTCTGTCCTTTTTTTGAATGACAGTTATTCTTATGGAAACTAATATTTGGCATGATGATGTTCAGACTGGGAAGTAAAAGACATAATCCATGTCATTAAGGAAATTATAGTCTAGTTGAGTTAACAAACCAATCTATGATATACCTGAAATGAATGGAACAGATAATAATGAATAAGATAATAATTGTCATGAATGTGACAAGGACCTAAGATTAATCAGGATAGACTTCAGCTGAATTAGGCTTTAAGGGATAGGAAGTATCCTCTTTCCCATTCTTCATTTACTTTATTAGCTTTTTATCTGGTACCATTCTAGTTACTCCATATTCGTCTTTAAAATTCAGAGAACAAATCCAGTGATATTATCCTAATAAATGTAGGGAAAATAAAGTAAAGAGAAATGATACCACATATAGTGAAACAAAGCAAAACAAAACTTTATCTTTCATGTTAATGTATTGCCTTGTTATGTTAGCATTATTGTTTTTATAAGCAGAAATTCAAACTGTAGAACATTCTGTCCATAACCCTTTTTTCCTGCTATGCTGATTTATATCTACTTTTATCATTCTATATAGAACCTCTTTAGTTTTTATATATCTTTCCTTCTTGTTTTCCTTTCCTCCCTTCTTTTTTCCCTCCCTTCCTCTTTGTTCCTTCTTTTGATCCTTCTTTTTTTCCTTCTTTCCCTCTTTCCTTCCTCTCTCTCATTCTTTAAATATAGGGTGTGTGTGTGTGCATGCGTGTGTGTGTGTCTGTGTGTGTCTGTGTGTGTATGTGTATGTGTGTGCAAAATATATTCAACACAGAGTCTCAGAGGTGCAAGGAGTCACATAGATCACTTGGTCCAACTATACTCCTTACGCCCAGTCCTCAAATATGGTCATTCAACTTCTGTTTGAATACTTCTAGGGAAGGACCATCAAGCACTTCCTCGGGCAGCCTGGTTCTATTGCTAGAAAATAGTTTATTACATTGACATTAAATGTGTTTCTTTTCAACTTCTATCCATTATCCCTACTGAAGCTTGGTGGTATAGTGGATAGACCTGGATTTGGAGTCAGGAAAAACTGTTTGAGTCCTGTCTCAGACACTTTACTAGCTGTGTGACCCTGAGCAAGTCACTTAACTTCTGTATACCTCAGATCCCTCTGTAAAATCAGAATAATAGCACCTACTTTCCAGAGTTATTGTGAACCTAAAATAATGTTTCCAAAGCACATTGGTATATAAAGGCAAGTTGCTCCTACTACTAGTACTACTAGTTGCTATTGTTCAGTTGCTTCAGTCGTGTCCAACTCTTCCTGATCTCATTTCTTGGTAGAGATGCTGGAGAGGTTTGCCATTTTCTTCTCTAGTTTAATTTTCAGAGGAGGAGACCGAAGCAAACAGGGTTAAATGACTTACATAGGGTCATACAGCTAATAAGTGTCTGAAGTTGGATTTGAACTCATACAAATGATTCTTCCTGACTCTTGCTCTGGCACTCTATCCACTGGGCCACCTAGCTGCCCTATTACTCCTCCTCCTCCACTGCCACTACTACTGTTACTCTACTATTATTACTACTACTACTACTACTAATATTACTACTACTACTACTACTACTACTACTACTACTACTACTACTGCCTTCTGGGGTTAAGTAGAACAACTCTAGTCAAACCCTCCTCCTTTTCCCCTACTCGCCAACCCCTTAAATATTTGAAAACAATGATTATATGCCCCCATGATGTCTTCTTTCCTCCAAGCTAAACATCTCCAACTCCTTCAAATGTTCCTCACATGACAAGACTTTCAGTCCACCAATCAGGTAGCCCTCCTTTAGGGCAGCTAGGTGGTACAGTGAATAGACTGATTCCTGGAATCAGGAAGACTCTTCTCCCTAGATACAAGAAGTCCTCTTCTCCCTTTGGGGAAGAATCATGAGGACGGCCTGGGCACAAAGTCCATGAGGACTTTGCTGGGCACAAAACATCAGTATTCTTATAGAATTCTAAAGCTGACTTTGCTTGATTTGTATAGTTTATCTTCCATGTGATTTTGAGCTCCTGATGCAAACAATACCACCAGCCACTGCTGCTCCAGGAAGGTTGCTACTCTCTCATGTTTCTAGATCTTCTGACCTTCTAAAGATCAGAAGGGCATCACATGGTTAATGAGACATATATAAGAAACTCAATTTCCTGTCCCCAAAGCAATTTCTTCTTAGGGTCCCCTTACCAGTGGATTTGTCCACCACTTTATAGGCTCAGAACTCTGAACTTCCTCACTATGTCATACGTAGGCCCAGCTAAATGCCTGATTCTTTTAGCCAATCATGAGATGTTTCCTGTGTGGCACCATTTTTCATCCAAGGAACAAAGCTCTTAACTCCTCTCAAATTGATTAAAACTTTATTTGTGCCTAGTTTATCCTTTCAATTGATTTAGCCTCTCCAGGTATTTGGGCCTTCCATGATTACAATAATCTGAGTGTGGGTGGAAAATTCCACACTTAAAGTTCACCTTTAGAAACAAACAAAAAAATAAATTAAAAAGAAAAAAATGTAGAAAGCAGCCAGCTTTGTGGGAGCTGAAAATAGTGATTTAATTTCAAACTTTATTCTACATTGATAAAGAACCTGCATGGAGTATACAGCTGTAATTCAGTTACATTCAGGCACCATGGCAATGCAGAACAAGGCTTCTGACCGATAGGTTATCCAGGTTCTGAAGCAAAATTCACGAATGAACTATTTTTGGTTTTACTAGATGACAATGTTCCACAGAAGAAGAAGAATCTAATGTATGTCAGTCAATGACTTTGGAAGCCAAATGTATTTAGCTGTGGGCTTGATAAATTTAGCTTAAGTCATTGCCTTTTAGGGATAACTAGGTGGCACAATGGAGAGAGCACTGGGCTTGGAGTCAGGAAGACTTATCCTCCTGAGTTCTAATCTGGTCTCAGAAACTTTCTAGCTAAGTGATCCTGGGTTAAGTCACTTAACTCTGTTTACCTTAGTTCCTCCTCTGTAAAATGAGCTGAAGTAGGAAAGGGCAAATCACTCCAGTATCTTTGCCAAGAAAACCCCAAATGGCTGAACAATGTTGCCTTTTGGCTTGTTGTACTTCAATTTAGGCCAATACTATTGTAGGATATTCTGAGGATATAAAGGTGTTTTAGGGAGAAAAAAGGAAGAGCTTTCATTTTTCCCATTATGCTTACACTTATTTTCTCTTTAACCTCATGTTTTTAAAGAGCAGTACAGAGGTGCTTGAAACTGTGTTACAAATGTTTATGGTATTTCAAATATCAGAATTCATCACTGCCTTATGTTTTCCATAAAAGACTTAAAGGCTACTTTGATATTGAATACTTACATATCCCATATTACAGATAAAGGTAATAATAATCCATCCTAAATCTATAGTAATACAATTTTAGGCAAACTTTCATCAAAGGAGTAATTAGTTCCAAAGAAAGAGCTCGGTAGAGCAGTAGATGAGTCACCAATGAGATACAAAGAAACATTGACTCTGGAGTCAGAGAAATTGGGATAAAACCCCACTTCTACCGAGTTTCAGCTAGGTAGGTAGGCAGGAGGGGAGGAAATAAATAAGCATTTATTAAGTTTTTTACTAAGTGCTAGATTCTATGCTAAACATTTGTTCTTCACAGTAACCCAGGGGGAGTGGCAAGTGCTATTATTATCCCTGTTTTACAGTTGAGGAAACTGAAGTAGATATCAGTTAAGTGACTTGACCAAGGTCACATGGTGTCTGAGGTCAATTCTGAACTCAGATCTTCCTGACTCTAGGCCCTGCACTTTATCCACTGTAGCACCTAGCTACCTCTGTAACACGAAGGTGTTAGAATAGATGACCTTTGATGTCCTTTCCAACTGCAGAGTATAGATTTCTGTTTCTATGATTCTTGGGATAGGCAATGCTAAAGCTGTGAGGGCATGGGAAGAAGAAAACCAGATTTTGTAATTAGTAGGAGATGGAAGAGGAGGCATCATGAGTAAGAAGGGTGGGGACTTATGATGAGTATGCAGAGTCAGATCACAGTGGAGTAACTCTACCAAGATAAGGAGTGGGAGATGGGCAATGAAGCAAGTAGTGAGTGCTATGTTGGTTAGAAGGTTGGTTGGCGGGGGCAGGGATGGAAAGGATGGGAGATGGATCCCAAGTATAGAGAGCCATGATGCAGAACTAGAGTGGGGGTAAAGACCAAGGAGAACCATCAGGACCTGAATAACTGAACCAAGAGTACCAGGGAAACGCTACTAATGCTTCATGATAAGGCTGCTAGAGAAAAGGGCTAGCTCTCAATTGGACTGGTCTCTCTCAATCCGCCTAATTATAAGACAGAGTGATTAAAGGGCATATATAATATAAAATAATAGTTAGCTAGAATAGTTCATAATAATGTTTTTATGATAATGTTGGTTGGGGAAACACTTTGGGATGTCCCCATACTTGGCTGTTTTTAACTCCCATAGGATAACTAGGATTTATTTTGCCTTGGGAACATTTTTTGAATTTTAACAAACTGAAATTCCATTCTCCCTCTTTGTTTCTGATTCTTTCTGTCTTGAAAGTCAGTGGATTTTTTAAAAGTTCAAAAGTGTTTTTGAGAAGTCACTGATAGCACATTTAATGCTTTAAATAGCATTTAACTGCGTCTTAGCCAGTCAATATGATAGCAACTCTGTCCAGGGGGAAGTGAGGGGAGGGGAGGAGAAAATTCATTTATACAAACTTCATTCAAATGTAACCCAAATCATTTTCCTTATTGCAAGATTATAATATATGATACATGGGGTGGGCGGGAAGGGGGAGACACACTTTCAATGTTTGAAACTCCTTTTTTATAAGCAGCAAATCACTGGCTACAAAGTCTTAAGGAAAGTTTATTTATTCCTAGTGTAATAAAATATAACCAAATGTTAACTTCAAGAAAGTCCTATGATCCAGGAATTCATTGCTATAGAGATGATCAGGAATGAACAATGTGCCAGTGAGGGAGAGAGAAAAATAGTGCTTTCAGCATTTCAAACCCAATATGTCCAAAATGGAACTAATTATCTTCCTCACTAAACTTACTGTTCCTTTCAACTCCTGATCCTTGTCTGGCCCTGGACTGTTTAACATTTTTTTCAGACTTGAATAAAGACATGAATGGAATGCTTATCAAATCTACAGATGGCCCAGAACTTGGAAAGATACCTACCATATTGGATGAGTCAGAGTCTCCAAGAGATCTCAAAAGGCTGGAATATTGGATTGCATCTAATAAGATAAAATTTAGTAAGGTCCAATTTAAAAGTATACACTTGGGTTCCAAAGAAAAAAACAAAAAGTTCACAAGTATAAGCTGAGGAACAGTATACCTAGACAGCAGGTCAGAAAAAGATCTTGAGGTGTTATTAGACTACAGACTCCATATACATTGAACAATGTGAAATGCTATCTGAAAGAGTTCCCAATTTGAAGCCAGATGAGAAGAGCAGTGTATAAAACTGGGGAAGAGAAATTGCATTTTGCTCCAGTCAGACCACAGTTGGAGAAGTGTGCTTACTTCTGGGAGCCACATGTCTAAAAGGGCATTCATTGATAGACTGGAGAGTTACAAGCTGGTAAAGGGTCATGAGATCATGTCATGGGATGAACACTTGAAGAAATTGTTTATCCTGGGAAAGAGACACTTTAGTGGGAACAGGGTGTGAGGAGAAAGGGAGGTGTAATAGCACCATTTAAGTATTTGAAATGCTATATGTGGAAAGCCTATAAGACTATAAGACCCCAGAAGATAGGATTAGGAGAGCAGTTGAACATGCAGAAAGGAAGATTAAAGTGAGAAAGAATCTTCCAAAAGTAAGAGGGTGGGTTTCCTTTCCTGGGGAACCTTCGCTTTTAAGCAGGATGCTAGAGATGATATATAGAGAAATTGTATTCAGGTATACGTTTAGCAACAGAGTCTCTGAGGTCCCTTCTTTCCAATTCAATTTAATTCAATAAACATTTATGCTTATTGTTTACTATGTGCCAGATACAGTATCAAGAGCTAGGAACACATATAAGTAAAATAGTTCTGGCCCTCAGGGTGTTTATAATCTAATAAAGGAAGGCCATACAGAAAGAAAAAAGATGGGGGTGGGGGGCAGAACCAGGAAATATGAAATTCTGTGGAATGGAAGCTAAGTAGAACTGCTGGTGGAAAATGGAAAGTTGTCTACAAAGTCCTTTAAAGGAAGGCTTTGGGACCAGTTGGTTGTTTTACTCTCCAACCCTTTAAGGAGAAGGGTGAGGCAACTGAAGAATCAGTCTCCATGGTGATGAGATTTTAAGTGACCTGTTTATCCTGGAGGAGACATGATTGCCCTGGACTCTAAACTAAGCAGGATAAGTTGTAGGTTCCAAATCTAAGATTCTGTGCAAGACTGGCTTCTCTGTTGATGGCAACATTGTCCTTTCAACCCCCAAGGCTCCAAAATCTGGAGTGGTAATCTTGGAGTCTTCTCTCCGTCACATCTCTCTACACTTTCTTTCTTTTCTATGGTCTGTGCCACATTCATGCTGTTACCACCCTAGCTTAATCACTGGTTAACTGGAAGACTGCAATAGTCTCTTTTATGTCTCCAGTATGTCACAGGGGTGCCAAAATAACCTTCACAATGAGAAGTCTGGCCTTATTACTCCTCTGCTCACAAACCATTTATGTGTCTCTGGATTTCAGCCTCACAGAATCTTTGAGTCCAAAGGATCTCCAGAAATAATCAAATTAGCTGAGCAAGAATCCTCTCTGGTACTTTCCTGGTAAGAGCCTAGCCTACTTACATTTGAAGATTTCTAGGAATAATGACAGCTGGTGCTTAAGGTATGGAAAATAGTGTGAATCTCCATAAGAACCTATAAGGTACGGGCTATTATTCTCCCCATTTTACAGATGAAAAAAAATGAGGCTGAGAAGGGTTAGTCACTTTGTGACAGGATCACACAGCTAGTAAGGATTGGAGGCAGGATTCAGATTTTTAGCCTTCCTGACCCCAAGTCCAGGGCTCTGGCTTCCTTTTTGTTCCACTTGACTGGACTAATGTTGAGAAAATCCCTTCTGAGTCTAACCATTCTTTTCTTTTGAAAGACTAAATCATTAGGAAGTTCTTTCATTCTGTATTACATCAATTTCTGCCTCTCTGAAGTCTTTTTATTTTAATCAGTTTGTCCATAAATGGAAATGCCTAGGATTGAATGCAATAATCTTAATATAGTCTGATAAACCAGCCTCTACCACCACCACTATTCTGGAAACTAGGCCTCTATTAATGGCAACCTAAGACTGTGTTCATGTTTTTGAAGCCCACCTTCGGTGCTTACTGATATGACCTTGGTGGGCAAATCTTTTTCTTTTGCTGTACAATGAGCAGGTTATGGCTGATATTCTCTCATGGCTTTTCTAGATCTAAATTCCATGATGCTTTTACCTTGTAGTATCACATAAATAGTAAGCATTTTCTTTTGGATGAGGATGTATTTCATGTCAATAAAATAATGCATTGTATATATGTGTTCAAGTAATTTGCCCTCTGTTCTAAGGGGAAATGATTTGAGTAATTATGAAGTGCTGAAAAATTCATCTACTAAGAAGAAAATGCAGTATTCTTAGACATCATGTGAAGCAGCTGAATTTGCTATCCAACCCTATTAAAGTCAAACCAGTGATCTGAAGAGTTTTTCATCATTAATAGGTCCACTTATGGTTTTATATTCAGAAAGCTTTCCTAACACTGTCCTCAGCTCAGAGTAAAGCTTTGCCCTCCATGACAGAAAGAAACACTCATAGAAGAAAACAAAGCAAACTTTATAATCTGCCCCAAGGAGTGAAAGATGGTCATAATTAGTGGCCATTCCCAGTCAAATTAGTAGCCCTCCAATGCCACAAAAACAAGCATTAATAATACCATATTACAATAACAATAATAACATAAGCAAATAATATCAAAGAAATAAGCATTCATGATGTACTTTACAAATACTGTCTCCTTTGATGCTAACAACAAACAAACCTGGGAGGGAGGTGCTATTGTTATTCTTATTTTACAATTGAGGAAACTGAGGCAGAGTTAGGTGACTTGCCCAGGGTCATACAGCTAGTGTCTGAAGCTAGATTTGAACTCAGAAAGATGAGTCTTTCTGACTGTAGGACTGGTACTCAGGTATTCCTGACTCCAGGGTCAGTGCTCTATTGGTCATACCACCTAACTGCGATGAAGACTCATAGCTAGTATTAAAAATACCTGCCTATCTCATGTCTGAACAATTCAAAATAGCCAATATTGGTGAGATGAAATCCAAAAGGGAAAAGAATACCTTGGTAATGTTCTTATTGAACAGAGAGGAAAACAAAGATTTTAGGAAAGTCAAGATATACTTTCCAGAGTGAATGCAAACGCGAACTGCAGGCTTTTAGATATTCTGGGTAGTATATGGTTGGCAGAAAAAAAGAGAGGCTGAAGTGGTGGGTATGGATAGCTAGGTGGCACAATGGATAGAGTGCTGGGTCTACAGTCAGGAAGATCCAAGTTGAAATCTTGTCTCTTCCCTTTGCTATCTGTATGACCCTAGGCCAGTCACTTAATGTCTATTTGCCTCAGTTTCCTCATACGTAAAATGGAGATAATAACAGTACCTACCCTCACAGTGTTGCTGTGAGAATCAAATGAGATATTTGTAAAATGCTTTCCTAGTGCCTACCACATGGTAGTCGGTACATAAATATTAGTTATTATAGCTATTACTATTAAATGTGGGAATGAATGCTGTTCTAGCAAACCACTGGGAGGATGTCAGGGTGGTAGTTGGAGGAAGAAAGCTGATCAGAGAGTATTCATGTAAAAGGCATAAATAAATGAAGAAAAAGGTAGCTCCAGGTGTCCAGATTTCTGATATGGAGAGAATGTGAGGGGAGTTAAGTGCTTTAACTTCAAGAAAGGAGCCCATATTCTAGAAAACCTCCAAACCTAAAGCCCATCCCACATGTGAGAAACTGGATTGGAAGTTTTCATCTTCTGATAGCCAGTAATACAAACTAGCTGAGGATAACCTACTGATCTTATCTGGACAGCTTTCACTGCTAGAATTAAAGATCCTAGAACATGGGGACTGGAAGGTGCCTCAAAGATCAAGCAGTCTAATTCTACCTTTTGCTGGAGAGAGAGCTGAGACCAGATAAGGGAAAGGTCAAGTTCGCACAGCTAGGAAACAGCTGAGCCAGCACTACAGTAAACCTATCTGACTCCTAACTCAGGGCTCTTTGGAACACAGAATCCAGTTGAAAACTTTATAATGCATATGCTTAAAGTCACGCCTAGAACCTCTTTAGTTTAAAACTATGACTAGTGGATATATAACATGGCAAGTGATGGGGAAGGAAAGAAAAGGAAGGGAAAACAAACATTTATTAATACCTACTATGTTCTAGGTACTGTGCTAAGTGCTTTGTGAATATCTCATCTGATCCTGACAACAACCTTGGGAGGCAGGTGCAGTATTATTCCATTTTATAGTTATAGAAAGTGAGGCAGACAGAAGCTAAGTGACTTTCCCAGGGCCACACAGCTAGTAACTGAGGCTGTATTTGAACCCAACCTTCTTGCCTCTAGGTCTAATGGTTTATCTACTGCATCAACTATCTCAATGATCTCAATGATCTCTCAATGGTCAACTATCTACCACCTATCTCAATGATGAATATATTGGTCACATAAATATATATTAAAATAAATTAACACATACTAATATTCAACTTATCTGAATGTTAGATTTCCAAAAAAGTTCAATCACCCATAATATGGTGAAGAAGCTGGGAGGAAAAGTCTCTGTGCTTCAGAATAGATATCATAAAACTCATGGACTCTATAAGGGCAATTTTCCTTTTCAGTGAACCTCAGTTTCCATACCTGTAAGGTAGGAATACTAGTATTTGTTGCAGTTACTGTTGTCCAGTCATTTTCCATTGTGTCTGACTTCTTGTGACTCACCTTTGTGGTTTTCTTGGCAGAGATACTGGAGTGGTTTGCATTTTCCTTGTCCAGTTCATTTCACTGATGGCAAAACTGAGGTAAACAGTAAACTAATGGTGAAGTGACTTGCCCAGGGTCACACAGCTAGCAAACATCTGGGGCTGGATTTGAATTCAAGAGGGTAATCTTCCTGACTCCAGGTGTGGCACTCTATCCACTCCACAATCGAGCTGCCCTGCTAATACTGACACTATTTCAGAATTACTGTGGAAAGTGTTTTGTAAACCTTAAAGCAATTATATAAATATGTAATGTGATAAATGCATACACATATGTATAGTTGTAATATAGTATGGAAATAATCTGGGATACTTAGGTCATTAGATGCAATAAAGCATATGAGTTTTGTGATAATTCTGTTGTCTTAGCAAAGAATTTTTTACTTATTCTTTGATTTTTAGCTATATCTTGGGTGGCAAATTCAGCTAGAAATGTGACCTTCCATGAAGTGCAATGTTATTGTATGTGTTTGCATATACATACATGACCATCTTTAGAAACATTTGGGAAACCATATAGACAAATCACTGACTTCAGAGATGCAATGTGTAGGTGAATTCATACGCTAGCTTAGACATTAACTTTGCAGTCTAGGGCAAATCATTTTACCACACTATGAGCCTCCCTTTCCTCATTTGCAAAATAGGGAAAATAATACTTGGCTTTGCTGCATACATTTTCTGGGAGGAAATCACTTTGCAAATCTTAAAACACTACAGAAATGCAAGCTACTATAATCACAGTGTAATAAAACTAGCCACTGGCAAGATTCTGGGAAGGCTACAGGTGAACTGTAGTGAACAAAGGGGCAGTTTTTCATCTTTATTTTTATACTGTGGCTTTGCTTCAGCTAAATGATTTCTCAAGACATCATGCAAATCTTAAAACAGCCAGCCTCCTATTTTCTCGGGTCTTATGCTCCTTTGCCTCAGGCCACAGAAACTAGGTGCTCTGCACTTGCTTAAACACAGGCCTCCTTCAAATTGCTCCTCTAAATTCTAGCTTCGAAGGTATTAGGGAAAGTCACTTGATAGACACATATTTTCAACGTGCTGTATTTACTGATAAAGACTGCACTTCAATTTTTTATCTCCAAATACGTTTTATTGCCTCATGAACCTGAGTGGTTTGGGGCATGAGGTATTTCCTATGCATGGTTGTCTTCTTTATCCAATTATCAGAGTTATTCCTAGCAAGAAAGCACATGCACACATGCACACACAAATACATGCACGCACATAGATGTGTAGGACAAGAGGACATTTTATTTCTCAGAATTTCTATACAGCAGAAAGGTCACTGGCCCTGGAATTAGAGGATCAGCATTTGAATCCTGCATCTGACATTGTTTGTGTGACTGCAGGCAAATCACTTAAGGAAGGAAGGAAGGAAGGAAGAAAAGAAGGAAGGAAGGAAGGAAGGAAGGAAGGAAGGAAGGAAGGAAGGAAGGAAGGAAGGAAGGAAGGAAGGAAGGAAGGAAGGAAGGAAGGAAGAAAGAGGAGAAGAAAGGAGGAAGGAATTAAGCATTTATTAAGCACTTACTATGTGTCCACTACTGTGCTAAATGCTTTTCAGGTATTATCTCATTTGATCCCCACAACAACCTTGGGATGTAGGTGCTATTACTATCTTGATTTTACAATTTAGGAAACTGAGGCAGACAAAGGTTAAATGCCTTGCCCAATGTAACACAGTTGGTAAGGGTCTAAGTTCAGATTTGAATTCAGGTCTTCCTGACTTCAGGGCCAGTGCTCTATGCATTATGGCACCACCTAAGTGCCCCTACAAGGTCAAGAAATTCACTTAAATTTTCTGGATCTCAGTGTCTTCATTTGTAAATGAGAGTGTTGGACTAGATATCCTCCAATTTCCTTTTTCAGCCCTAAATCTCTGCCCCTGTTACAATATTCGGAATCTCTGCTAGAATTTCTGCAAACATTTGCTAGAGAAAAAGAGCAGATGGCTCCTAAAACGTAACCAGGTGATGCAACAGAAGGACAGGGTGGACAACTGCTACTAGAGAGAAGGAATGGGACACAGAATGAGAAAGACATGGATAGAATAATGGATAATTCCATTGGAATAATAATAATGAATCTGAAGTGGGTCCCAGGGGGAGGCAATCTGCAAGGGCTGAGCACAGCTCATGCATTCTACCATTATGCCAGGGATCATTACATTGGTTATCAGTACGTTGAGATGTATGACAAGAAAGTACTATGGAAAGATACTTCCCAAGGACAATACACCGGGAGAGCAGATAGGATTGGCTGCGACATATTTTAGAGTGTTGCTATAAATGACCACAACCATCTCCCTGAAATGAAGGCCCATATTTTAAATACCAATATTCTTGTAGTCATATTACATTGATGGGAGTTATGGAATATTACTCCACTCTCCAAAGACAAGACTTCAGGTTCCCTGAAGTGCAAAGGAGAGATGTGTGGTAGGGATGAGTAGGCTGTCACATATTACTAAAGAAGAACAGCCCAGGAGAGACAGTGTAAACAACAACAGCAAACATTAATATAATACTTAGCATTCCAGGTATTGTGCTAAGAGATTTACAATTACTGGTCCTCACAACAACCCTGGGAGGTAGAAGCTATTACTATCCCTATTCTATAAGAAATTGAGGCAAAGAGAAGTTAAGTGTCTTGCCCAGGATGACACAGCTTGTAAGTATCTGAGATTGAATTTGAACTCTCTGATTCGAGGCCCAGAGCTCTAGTCACTGTAAATGATATAAGCAGAAAGATGCATGACTGGAAAAGGTTGTGATCAAGCCACACATCTCATTAATATGCATACAACATCAAGAAGTCTGGAAGAACATCCTTGGAACTTTGGATGTGCTCCTCTGGATAATTACCAGGAAGACACACATGGAGAGCTAGCCACATTGTATTCCTCCCTTCAGATGACTGTCTTCTCCTCTACATCTATCTTGCATATACTCATTTATTCACATGCCCTCCTCCCCATTGAATGAACATTCCTTGAGGAGAGGGGTGGTTTTTTTTGTCTTTATATCCTAAATCATTTAGTACATTGCCTTGTACACACTAAGTGCTTACTAAATAACTGACTTACTGACAAGGAAGGAATATGACAGTACATTCAAAGCTCCATCATACTACTACCATAACTGAGTACTTAAAAAAAATATTGGATTATTGGGAATCATCTAGGATTTATTGGAATGTATAGCTGATCCAAATTGAATGAAAGACTGTACGGTCTGTGAGGGCAGGGACTTTATCATAGTTTAGATTCTAAGTTATGTATTTACCCTAAAGTCTTAGAACAAAACTCTGTACATGGTAGATACTTAATAAACACCTGTTGCACTGAAATTTCTCCCTCTGTATGTATGTGTGTGTGAAGGTGTATATGTCTTATAAATATCCTTTTAGTAGATAAAGATCCAGCTTTAAGATCTATGTATTTATGTTGTTGAAAAAAAGTCAAGTGTAGAGGACTCTTCACCTATCAAGTCGTGAGGAAGCACTTTTGGTTATGTGTTATGAAATAGTTCTGATGGAGAATGTTTTATATGAAATTAAAAATAGTTACCTTTAGGACCTTTGAAAAGTTTGATTTCTACAACTGTCTCCAAAATAGGCCGTCTTCGACGAACATACAGTCGGACTATCGAACCCGCCTCCTTGAGTGCCTCCACTGCTTTACTATGGGAGACTTCTGAGACATCCACCTCATTTACCCGCAAGATACAGTCATTGACCCTATAAGGAAAGAAGGGAACCCATGATTAAAAGCAAACCTTTGCTTCCTGAAAATCAAACACAAAACAAGTCAAATGTTATTGAAAGGGGAAATTTTATTAAGCAAAAGTGAGGAAATCCTAGCTGAAAAGAATAAAGTTATAGTGGATATCAAAATACTGTAGACCCATGGAGAGGGAAGTAATGGAATACAAAATATCATTGATAACATCTCAGTACCAACTTAGTTGAACTCAACTTCAAACCCATAAAATCTTGGAAAAATAGTTAACATGATCAGCTCTAAAAGTAGACCTGGTAAGAATCAGAAAGCTAATTCCCAGGCATTGATAGGTACAGTTTTCTATTTTAACCCCCTCAAGAAATAGCAAGAACCATAGTGAGTGGAAGGAGGCTGTAGTATATGATATACAATCACCTGAAGATAAAAGTAGTGCAAAAGAAACCAGGAATGGCATGGTAAAAATAACATGGAATATCATAGGTTCTTATAATTCTTTATTGCTTTAGGTCTATGATGCTCTGATCCTATGTGGGCTTGAAAAACAAGTGGGTCCGATCATCTGGCAAAAGTGACAGAGAACACATGGGCAACCTGGTTCACACACAGACATCCCTGAAATATGGGGAAAAAACACAAAAGGTCCCCAGCAAATGAGGTGCTTCCTCTGCAGAGAAAGCTGCAGAAATGAGGAGCTGGGTTTCCATAAGCACTCATGGATAGAGATCCCTGGATCTCTAGGGGTATTTTTAACTTCTCATTTCAGGCTGATTTTAACTGAGGTACAGCTCACTAAGTACATCTGCCCTGAAGCCTTCCTTTGTTTAGATTATGCTTTTCAAGAAAGGAAAAGCAACGGAAAACACAAACTGTCTTAGATTGCCTGAACTTGATTGCTTCTCTGGGAAGCTTTCCCTGAGTAATACTGCACTTTTCATTTCACTACCTCACAGATATTTCTATATTTAGAATGACAGCTACATATAAAAAGACAGTCACATTCCAATTTACAAATAGTGCAGACTTATAAATAGTCCTGCTGCCCCACTCTTCTGACCCCAAGTCCCTTCTTCTGTAGGAGACCTCATTTAAAAGAATATAGCAATTTTAAAGGATCCATGATTTCATTATTAAGTCATTAGTCATGGAAACTAGTTGACCCAGTGAAGAGACAACTGGGCCCAGGGTCAGGAAGACCCGAGTTGAAATCTGGTCTCAGACACTTACCAACTGTGTGACCCTAAGAAAATCATTTAATCATGTTTGCCTCAGTTTTCTCATCTGTAAAATGAGCTAGAGAAGAAAATGTCAAACCATTCTAGTATCTTTGCCAAGAAACTCCCAAAAGGGATCACGAAGAGTTGGACATGACTGAAAAAACAATTCTATAAAAACAATTGCTTCAGAAGCACTTGGAGAATTAGCAAAGGAAGTGAGTATGTGAGCACCTTTGACAGAATCCCACATAGGGCTGTTCTTTCTACAAAACTGCCATTTCTCAGGGTGGAGCCAAGATGGCGGAGTAGAAGGCCGCACGTTTACGAGCTCCAAAACCAAAGCCCATAGAATTAATGTAAAAAAGAGTCCCCCATAACTTCTGGGTCAATACAAGGTGTGCAGAAACGGAGTGGAAGACATTTCCGTTCCAGGGAGCCCTGGAGACCCGTCCCCAGGGTCCGGCGCGCCCCGGAAAGTGGACCCCACCCCCAGCGCTGCCCTGGCCACGGCCCCAGAGAAGCTGATCGGAGCAGGCTTCAGAGACGGAAGCTCCGGCAGCTGGGAAAGTCCCTCCACCCACAGAAGCTACAGGTCAGTGAGAGAGAAGGCCAGGCTGGAGGAGAGGGGGAGCAGGGTGTCTCTGTGACTCGGGCCCCCTCGGGAGGAAGCGGCGGAGGCAGAGGTGTGGGCGGCGGCAGCCCAAGACTCAGGAATCCCCCAACAGCAGGCAGGATCTTCATTACGGAAGATTCCTGCATAAAACCTGAGGGACCTGAGCCTGGGAGACTGCCCTGCCCCCACCCCGCTCTATTACTGAAGGCTTCTGCTTAAAGCCCCCGAGGGAACTGAGCCTGGGAGGCGGGGGGCCCCCCACCCCGCCCCCACCCGCTCCATTCCTGAAAGTCTCTACATAAAGCCCCTGAGGGATCTGAGCCTGGGAGGCGGCCCTGCCCCCACCCCAGCACCTGAACTAAAGCTCACTGATTGACAGCCAGCAGGAGGAAAGCCCATTTAAATCTCAGAGGCCAAGCACTAGCTGGGAGGATCCAGGTGGGGGTGGAAAGGAATCTCAGAAGTCAAGTAACTGGCTGGGAAAATACCTAGAAAAGGGAAGAAAAATAAGACTTTAGAGAGTTTTTTCCAACAAATGCAAATGATCCCGACCTTCGGATCTGATGACGAGGATGTATCCTCGCCATCAGGGAAAGACATGGAGGGCGGGGCCTCAGTAACCCAGACACCCCAGGGGGGTGGCGGGTGGGCTAAGGCCCTGGAAGAGCTCAAAAAGGATTTTGAAAAGCAAGTTAGACAGGTGGAGGAAAAACTGGGAAGAGAAATGTCAGAGATGCAAGAGAAGTATGAAAAACGGGTCAATACCTTGGTAAAGGAGACCCAAAAAATTGCTGAGGAAATTGACACCTTGAAAAATAGGCTCACTCAATTGGCAAAGGAGGTTCAAAAAGCCAATGAGGAGAAGAATGCTTTCAAAAGCAGAATGAGCCAAATGGAAAAAGAGGCTCAAAAGCTCACTGAATTTAATAGTTCTCTCAAAATTAGAATGGAACAGATGGAGTCTAATGACTTTCTGAGAAACCAAGAAATCACCAAACAAAACCAAAAGAACGAAAAAATGGAAGAGAATGTGAAATATCTCATGGGAAAAACAACTGACCTGGAAAATAGATCCAGGAGAGACAATTTAAAAATTATGGGACTACCTGAAAGTCATGATCAAAAAAAGAGCCTAGACATCATCTTCCATGAAATTATCAAGGAAAACTGCCCTGACATTCTAGAACCAGAGGGCAAAATAAGTATTGAAAGAATCCATCGATCACCACCTGAAAGAGATCCAAAAAGAGAAACTCCTAGGAACATTGTGGCCAAATTCCAGAACTCCCAGCTCAAGGAAAAAATCTTGCAAGCAGCTAGAAAGAAACAATTCCAGTACTGTGGAAATACAATCAGGATAACCCAAGATCTAGCAGCTTCTACATTAAGGGATCGAAGGGCGTGGAATAGGATATTCCAGAAGGCAAAGGAACTAGGACTCAAACTAAGAATCACCTACCCAGCTAAACTGAGTATAATATTTCAAGGGAAAATATGGTCTTTCAATCATTCTTAATGAAAAGACCAGAGCTGAAAAGAAAATTTGACTTTCAAACACAAGAATGAGAAGAAACATGAAAAAGTAAACAGCAAAGAGAAGTCTTAAGGGAATTACCAGAAGTGAACTGTTTACATTCATACAGGGAAAGACAATATTTCTAACTCTTAAAACTTTTCAGTATCTGGGTAGTTGGTGGGACCACACATACACATGTACATGCATGCACACACATACACACATGCACACACATACAGAGATAGAGAGCACAGATTGAACTGAATAGGATGGGACCATACCTTAAAAGAAATTAAGGTAAATGGACAGAGAAATGTAGGGGGAGGAAAGAGAGGGAAAGGGAAGGGGGTAACTATATGTCATTTAAGAGGCAGGTAGGAGTTTTTCTTAGTGGAGGGATAAAGAGGAGAGCTGAGAAAAAAAAAAAAAAAAAAACAAGAAGTTTACCCTCATCACATTTGACTAAACGAAGGAGTGAAATGCACACTCATTTTGGTATGAAAACCTATCTTACAGTATAAGAAAGTGGGGGAGAAGGAGATATTGCAAGGGGGGGGATGATGGAGGGGAGGGCAAAGGGAGGAGGGAGCAATTTGAAGTCAACACTTGGGGAGGGACAGGATCAAGAGACAGAAGAGAAACAATGAGGGGCAGGTTAGGAGGGATGGTAATCCAGTTAGTCTTACACAACACGACTATCAGGGAGGTCATTGGCAAAACTACACAGATATGGCCTATATTGAATTGCCTGCCGTCCCAAAGGGAATGGGTGGGGAGGGAGGGATGGGGAGAATTTGGAACTCAAAGTTTTAGGAACAACTGTTTAGTATTGTTGTTGCAACTAGGAAAGAAGACATACAGTTAATGAGGAGTAGAAAGTCATTTGGCCCTACAGGAGAAAAGAGAAGATGGAGACAAGAAAAGGGAGGGATGACAGAAGAGAGGGCAGATTGGAGATAGGGAAAATTAGATTGCTTGGGGTATTGGGATGGGGGGAGGGGATAAAAAGGGAGAAAATTTGGAACCCAAAAATTTGTGAAAATGAATGCAAAAAATTAAATAAATAAATAAAATTAAAAAAAAAACAAAAAACAAAAAACTGCCATTTCTCAGCCTCATAAGATCTTTCCTTAAGCTGCCTGAGTCTTTCATTTCATTTTATTACTGGAATCTAAAATACCAAGTGAAAGATGAATTTGATTAAAAAGTAACCTTTTAAAAAATTCCAAATACTTCTCCCAATAGCTATTGATGTGGTAGTCTGCTTTCCTCCAAACACTTAATTGAAAAGAGAGGCATTAAGGAAATTAGATCATTAATGGGGAGGGGAAGAGGAAAATAAAAACATTAATCCTCCTTTTCCTTTTCTATGCTTACAACCAAGTTTAAACTTATAATACATTCTGTTTGGAATATATGTGGAATATGTATGGAATATGATAATTACCTTTAGCTAATTAGGACTCTTTCTAATTGAAATAGGGATAGTAATTGATATGTGATTTAATTGGTATAGGGAACTCCCATATAAGAAAATTCCTGTACCAAAGCAAGTGGGTGCCTTCTCCACAGTTTTTAGTCTCAGAGCATTGTCAAATACACTGCCCAGAGGTCCCATATAGTCCACATCATTCCTGCATGCAGCTCAAACTAGATTGTGGAAATATTTAACAAAGGAGATAAAAATACAATAAAACATAGATAATGTAAATATGTGGTTTTCTAAGTCAAGGTATTCATGGTTTAGAGGCCCCTAGTTCTATTTGAGTTTGACAACACTGGCCTAGAGCATTAAGTAGTTAAAAGACAACTTTCAACACCTATGGTATCATACAGTCAGTCTATATCAAACAGGGGACTTGAAATTAGGTCTTTCTGGTTCCAGAGCCAGATCAATAGCCACTATGAGTGCTGCCTCTCATCTTATGACAATATTCTCTCTCCATCTGGAAAGTTATCTTACTTCCACCCCCATTTCCACTTATTTATCTCCCCCTCAGCTCTACTGTTCCTCAATCTAACTCTCTCTAAACCAGAATAATGTTAGGTCAAATTATGTTACTCTGTTCAAAGACTGTTAATGGCTCCTGAATATGCATCAAATAAGGTCTAGACTACTGAATATAGCATTCAAATATCACTATAATTTGACTCCAATCACCTTTTTTCAGGCCTACTATACTTATTTCTAGGCATACTTTGTACTGAAGGCAAACCTAATTATTCACCACTTTTCTGAACTCTCCTTGTCATTTCATGTCCCCATGTATTTCTTCATTCCTTTTCCATCTGGAAAGTTCTCTTACTGCCACCCCCATTTCCACTTATTTATGTCCTACTCAGTTCTACTTTTCCTTCATCCAGATCTCTTTGAACAAAAAAATTATTTCTTCTTCCTTGAATTACTTGAAACACTTTAAAAAATCACAGGTGGTTCATTGTGTACTATGATTATTTGTATGTCTGCTTTATCTCTCCAGTCAAATTGTAAGCTCCTTGAAGGCAAAGAATATATTTAATTCATTTATCTTTTTTTAATTTTTAAGTCTTTTTAAGTGCTTAGTACAATTTCTTTTATATAGGAAACACTTATATTGCATTTTTGGAATTTTAACAAGCCAGGTGATTTGTGTCAGCACCATGGTCAGAGATAAAACTGTGGCTAGTGGTGATTAGCGTAGTCAGTACTGAGATTGTGAAGAGTACCAGAAGAAACCATCATTCTCAGACTATGCTGCAAAGAGGGTGTAGCATGAAGATTTAGGGAGAAAGAAGACAAGTGACTTCTTTCCATAGTTAATTAGATTGGTCACAGCTCTGAAGCTTTTCAGCAAATTCAGCTGTGGAAATCATTCAGATACAGGTTAGTCTCCAAGGCTCAAGCTATACTGTTTGGGATCCCTAGGAAACTTCCTTGATGTGAGCATGTCATCTTATATCTCTCTTAGTACATCAACCTGTAGAAAGAAACTATGATTAACAATATATTCCTCATTCTATATGTGGTTACCACCCTTCTACAATGCCCCTCTTCTATTTCTTTCTCCTCTTTTCTCTCTTCCCTTCCTTTATTACAAGATTCCTCATTACTAAAATCTAGTATTTAGAGCTATTAATACTTGAGTTATAATTTAGCTGTATTATTAATTATATAATGTCTCTGTCAGTTAACCAGTGAACCAAAGACCCATTCACATCATTAGTATTATGAAAAAAATGGATTCACAAGATTAAAACAATCAACTTCCATTCATTACTTCATTCAATAAATATTTATTAAGTACTAACTGTGTACAAAATATAGTACTAAGAACTGAGGGATATAATAAGTTTAGATATGTCAGGCATAGAAATTAAAATCTATTATGGGATAAGGTACAAAAACAATTATCTGTAATACAAAACTGAGGCAGTCTTGACAGTTTGGCTCCTTTCTCCATAGGAAAGAAGGAGGAGAGATATAACAGAACCAGCTAGAGTGCTTTAGGGATCCATATTTATAATCACTAAGCACAAAAGAAATTTTACATATGTGCATCCCTCCATGGCTTACTTCCATTAGACACATTTAAAGGTACCTAACTGAAATTGGTGCATTTCAGAAGCACAGTGGTACCTTTTGTTTACTTATGGTTGTGAAAAAGCTCAAGTTAGGATATTCAAGACCAGTCAGAGAGTCACAGAAGCAGAGCTGAAAAAGACATCAGAGGTCATGAAGTCCACCCCTTCCATTTTATGACCGAAGAAACAGAGGCTCAAAGAAGGGAAATGTCTTTCTTAAGGTTACACAGTTAGTAAGTGTCTGTTGCATAACTTGAACCCAGCCTTTCCTAAGTCCAGTGCTCTGTTCACTAGAAGCAACTAAATGACACAGCAGATAGAATGCTTGACCTGAAATCAGGAAGACTTGAGTTCAAATCCAGCCTCAGACATTTGTGACTGCCTTAGTATCTTCAACTATAAAGTGGTATTAATAATTATAATAATAATAATGACATCTAACTCACTGGGCTATTATGAGGTTTAAATGAGATGATATTTGTGATGCATTTAGCACAGTTACTGGCACAGAGTAGGCACTTAACAAATCCTTCCTTCCTTCCTTCCTTCCTTCCTTCCTTCCTTCCTTCCTTCCTTCCTTCCTTCCTTCCTTCCTTCCTTCCTTCCTTCCTTCCTTCCTTCCTTCCTTCCTTCCTTCCTTCCTTCCTTCCTTCCTTCCTTCCTTCCTTCCTTCCTTCCTTCCTTCCTTCCTTCCTTCCTTCCTTCCTTCCTTCCTCATATTGCCTCTCCATTCAGGTCAGTATATATTTCTGAAAGAAACTGAAGCCAGAACAAGCTGGATCTAAGTCCTGCCTCTGGCAGTCACTTAGATGTGTAAACCTAGGCAAGTCACTTCATCTCTATATGTGTCTTCCTAGGATTTATCTCCTAAATCATCATAGATGGGTAGCAATCTGCACTGGTAGAAGGAATTCCCACATGGAGAGTTCCCTAGAGTGCTAGAATTACAGATCATTCGTATATTGATATTTTCACACAGGCATGTCACTTTGGTTACCCATACATACTGTATAGTTATACTGTATATACTGGGAGATCTTTGAAGTCAAACATTTATTTCACTCTGTGATCCCTAGATATAGGAGTACAGAGAGGAATGTGATAAGAAGAATGATAATGATGATTTTAATGACCACAGTGATAATAATAAAAGAAATTAAGAAACTACAAATAAATGTAATGAGCATTACCAAGGAGAACTGATAAGGTCAAGTTCATTACAATGAATGAGAAGCTGTTTTTTTTTTTTTAGCAGATGTTTTTTTGAGACTCTCAACAACAGGAAGAGTCTAAGTGCTGGCGTCCTGCCCTGGAATCATTTCCTCTTGCTAACAGTACCTGGCTGCCTCTCTCTGCAGGCTCCCTTCCATGATGTAGCGCACCTGGTCTAATTCTGTACAAGGAAAATATTAGAAGCTCTGCCTTGAAGATTTTGCCTGAACATCAAGTTAGAGCCTGTTTTCCTGGGAGAGGTAGAGTGAGAAAGAAGAAAAAGCACAAAATGTGGAGTTTAAAACCTAAGTTCAAATCCCAGCACAGCTATATGCTATCTGGGTAAATTGCTTCACTTCCTGGAGCCTCATAGAAAGTTTGAATTAGATCAAAGATTCTTCACCTGGGGCACATATTTTTTTTAAAAGAACTATTCTGCTATTCTTATCCCAAAATAATTGGTTTCTTTTGCAACGTACACATTTTATTTTTGCATTTAAAATATTATTCTGAGAAGAGGTCTGTAGGCTTCCCCAAACTGCCATGAAATAAACTAAGAATCTTTGGACCAGATGATCTGGAATTTCTTCTGAAATTTTGATGTTCTTATTGTTCTATATAATCCAAAATATCTAGGGATTGCTTACTGGATTATGGCTTTATAAAAATCATTATATAATTTTCTCAAATTAGAAAGAAATTTTATCCATAAAAGATATGTTCTGTGTTATCTTTTTACATTCTCCATGGTGAGATAGAATGGCATGTTGGATATAAGGATAGCTTTGCAGTTAAGAAAAGTAAGATAAATCCCTTCTTAGATGCTTATGAGCTGTGGAATCACAGGCAAATTGCTTCATCTCTTAATACCTCAATTTCCTTATTTGCAAGATGGGAGTGTCAATGCACTACTTAACTCATAGGGGGAGCGCATTTGAAATGCTTTGTGTAGATGAATGATTAATATTATTTTTTACAGACTATCTCAGGAGCCTAGTGCTATTGCAGAATTCCTTGGTTCTAAAAATAACTGTGCATATACTAATTAAAATTGATGTCTGTTTCTAGGAAGTCCAGAAGTTCCAGCAATTAGATCAAGTGACAGTAGTAATGTATTGGAATGGAAAAAACCCTTGGGCTAAGAAGACCTGAGGTCAGTTCTTGGCTCTGTTGCTCATGAGTTGTTTGACTCATTTTCTCAGTTTCTTAATCTGTAAAATAAGAGTGTTAGGCGACATGATCTCCCAAGGTCCATTTCAACTCTATGTACTGTGACTGAAATTCTCCCTGCCTCTACATTGGCTATACAAGTCTAATGCGATAAACAGCTTTAGTTCCTTTATATTTCTTTGGTAACCATAAATTCCAAATTACATCAAGCTCAAAAAAAAGCACAGAAGCACTTTTCTTCTATTGCAGCCCTGTAATCTTGTACATGAATCTGATAAGCCAAGTCATAAGGCAGTCTTGTCAGTGCAGAGTTCTTGCCAGCAGAAAATTTCTCAGATGAGGACCTTACATTACTAAGATGTAATGATGTCCTTTTCCCCCTCCAATGCCTCACCAAAACATGGAGTTAATCCTTAAAGGTAGTATGGCGACAGTATAAGCTCTAACATGTCTCCTTTCCAAGAAAGCTGGACTGATTATAAGATTGACAAAGACTTTGTGCTTGACAGCTGAAGACAGTGACAATAACTGACATTTATATGACATTTCAAGTATTTAAAATATTTTATATTCATCATATTAAGTGTCATAGCCATCTTTTGAGTTAGATACCATAAACATGATTATTCCCAGTTTACAGAGGTAGCAAAGAGCTTCAGATTTGGAATAACAGGCCATGGGTTCAAATCCTGAACTTGTTACCTGTTAGACTATTGATGAGTTACTTAACTTCTTTGACCCTCAGACTCTTCAATTATAAAATAAGAATGTTAGACTAGATAACTTTTTAGCCCCCTCTGAGCTCTAAAATCTATGCTCCTATGATCAAATTGGAGAGGTTGAACCTCAGAAAGCTTAAGCAATTTGTTGGTCACTCAAAAAAATGGCCACACCACTAGTAAGTCTTACTGATTTTAAGGCCAGCACTCCGTCCACTACACCATGATGCCTCTAATACAAGCCTAATTAAATCTGGAGAAGCTCAACATCAGAGGCTTGGCCATGAGATAATGATTTTCTTTAAAGTATTTTTATTGATATCTTTTATTTCACATCACTTACATTTACTGCCAGGCTTAAATCACCTTTTTGGACAATGATTTCCTGTTTGATCTCAGATAAGGTCATAAATCACTTACTCTTCCTGGGCCTCAGTTCTCATATCTGTAAAATGAGGTCATTGGATCTAGGGATGGGGAAGCTGCAGCTTCAAGGCCACATGTGGCCCTATAGATCCTCAAGTGTGGCATTTGACAGGATCTTCAGTACTCATTCAGTCAAAGGGCTGCACTTGAGGACCTACAGGGACACATCCAGTCTTGGGGCTACAGGTTCCCCAGCCCTGGATAATCTCTAAGATCCTTTATAGGTCTAGGTTTATGATCCTATCATCTAATGTGCCACCACAGAGAGCTATCCACTGTAACAAGGAATAAACAAGACAGTTCAATGAACTAATCAACATCCATGATAGAGGTCTTTTTTTCAATCAGCTACCACACTTTACGGAAATATTTACTACAGTGTCAAGAGGTCGCCTCCTCAGTCGATGGAGGGAGTCACTAGATGGACACAATCCCAAATCCTCAAGGTAAGCAATGATGTAACTTCATCAAAGCAGATGTTACAACTTTAATAACATCATACTGAAGTTTCCTCTTTGGTTGATTAAAAAATAAAAGAAAATTACTGATAAACAGTTTTGAGATTGTAGGCCACACAGGTGCTTACCAATGAGCAGCAGCTGGCCCTTGGAAAATGGATGATCTTGTAGTCTGAGGAGAATGTGCAAACAGAATGTTTACCATCACACGATAGCTAGAATACTAATTCTGTCGAAAATACTTCTCACAGAAGAGACGACCCTTTTTGTTTATTTGATTTTTAGCGTTTTTCTCCATGAAATATAATGCAGGTCTTGCTCATTACTGATATAAAACACTGCTTAAGTTGCCCAAACCTGGTGAGTTATATGTGAGAGAGCAATACATATTAAGGGGGTCAACATGGCACGGTGGCCAGAGAGTCAGATCTAGAACTTCCTGAGTTCAAATCTGGTCTCAGACACTAGCTGTGTAACCCTAGGTAGGTCACTTAACTCTGTTTGCCTCAGTTTCCTCATCTGTTAATAAGCTAGAGATGGAAAAGGCAAACCATTGCAGTATCTCTACCAAGAAAACCCCAAATGTAGTCCTAAAGGGTCAGACATGATTGAAATAACTGAAAAACAATGGTGCATATTGAGACTTTTGAGATATACTTCTCTCTGTTTTGTAGATTCCTTGGTTCAAAGATGATAGAGCTTGAAAAAGTCATAGCCCAAGTCAAAGTTGTCCTGCCTAACTTGGAGACTGGGGGCACTTGCTGAAGGGTGGTGGCTATTCCAGGTTGACCTGCTTCCTCTCTCATCAAATATAATTCAGGACGTAACTACTCTAGTGTAGAAATCTTACTTGAGGGTAAGAGAAGATTTATCAGCTCAAAGTAGGCCACATGATTTCCCTCCTCCCCTTCTTTCCTCCCTCTTGCCCTATTTTTTTCTTACTAGGCTAGCAAGCCATAACTATCCAAAATCAATGTTCTCTCACCACTGGCTGATACACTGTGCAAATAAAAATGTCCTTCTTTTCCATTTTGGAACAGATACTGACAGGGTTTATTTATTCTTTAGTCAAAATCTACAAATCAATACTTTCCAACTGTTAGCTAAGAAGGAAAAATGGTCAATAAATCACCAGCTTTGGGTACCATCAGTAATCCACTGTGAGAGTAAAGAGCAGAGCACTCGTGGCACTATGTGCCCTTGTATAGAAAAGGCATTCCCATGCAAAATCTCCTTCCAACAATATAATGACAAAGATGATTTGATTCTTCTGGTCTTCCTTGTTTCCAATTTCTGCCTAAGATGTCATTATATTAGAATCTAGAGGAGTTCTGATGCCCCATCTTCCCAGCACTCCAGTAAAGCCCCCCAAATGCACCATAAACAACAGTTGTTAAAAAATGCAAAACAAAACAAAGAGAAATACTTATAAGCTTATCCATCTCATTCAAGAGAACCAGAAACCATAGAGGATCTGAATGAAGATAAGCCAACATTCTGGTTCTCAATCTTTCAAATACTAGTTCTTAAAATTCAACTACAATATAGGTCCAGAAATGTTGGTTAGATTGATAGGTTGAATTTATTCTTTCTAATCTTGTTTTCTTTTGAAGTTCATGCATATTTCCTCAGAAACATAATTTCAATAAAAAAGAACAAATCCCTCATGATAGAGACACACAGAAGCACAAGTAAAATTTATTTATTCTTTAAACATTAACTATCATAGAATATGGAGCATTTGTACAAGGAAGTCTAGTTACTTCTTGTGAAATCAATTTGGATCTATTAGGAAGACTCAGGTGAGTAAATGTTGTCCTGAATTTCAAAAGTGAAGAGAAGGTATGTACTTCAAAGTCAGGGAGCTTGATATCAACTTCTGGTAAAATTCTAGGATGGATGTTTTTGAAAATAATATGTTGAATTTGTTGTATACAGTAAGGGAGAAACAAGCTGTATGTGGTCTATATTGGCAGCTACATTTATTATCTTCTCTTTCTGGAATTGGTCATCTTGTTTAGGGTTTTAAAAATTTTAAAATTATTTTTAATTTTTCTCAATTACATGTAAACAAAAATTGTTGACATTCAATTTAAAAAAAAATTGACTTCAAAATTCTCTCTCCTTCCCCCCCTCTAAGAAGGCAAGCAATTTTTGACACAGCTTATACATATGCAGTCATGTAAAATATTTTCACATTAGCCATATTGCAAAAGAAAGTTCAGACTAAAACACCCAGAAATAATAAAGTTTTAGAAAGTATGCTTCAGTCTGCATTCAGACTCTATCAGTTCTTTCTCTGGAGGTAGGTAGTATTTTTCATCATGAGTCCTTTGGAATTGTTTTGGATCATTGTATCAGTGAGAATAGATGAGTCACTCATTATTGATCATTACATAATATTGCTGTTACTGTGTATAATGTGCTCGTGGTTCTACTCCTTTCACTTTGCATAAATTCATGTAAATCTTAAGTTTTTCTGAAAGCATCCTGCTCATCATTTCTTAAATTTCTTATTTCTGTGAACTACTTGCAATAGTAGTCCACAACAGTCAAACACTACAACCTGCTCAGCTATTCTCCAATTGATGGGCATCCCCTCAATTTCTAATTCTTTGCTACTGCAAAAAGAGCTGCTATAAATATAAGATGGATAATTAAAGGAAAACTATGGCTTTAAAAATATTGGAGGTAATCACCAAAAACTAGTATAGGTTCACTAAGCCCATGTCAGTCTAGATGTTAGAAGACAACATTCTTAACTATTGGGCAATATTTTTTTATTATTTACTATCCTTATTAATTTTTAGCTGCTGAAGTGAATGGAAGATGAAGGAAATGAATTATATACATTCCTCTTTGAAGAGCTTCCACCACATCAACAGGTTTCAAAAGAGCAGTGATCACTAGCAGTTGTAGTGAAGAACTAGACTTCCTTGTACAGATGCTCCATATTCTATGATAGTTAATGTTTAAAGAATAAATAATGTAAAAGAACAAGGATCTCTGGGGACATTAACATGGGAGGAACTAGTAAATTTGAAACTGGCTTGTCATTTAAATAGGAGGGGTTCCCCAAAGTGATAGATGGAACAATCAAATCTAGCAAAGTTTAGAATGTAGAAACTACAATTTTATTTTCAACCCAGAAAACATTTTAAGGAATACCACTTAGCAAAGTGGAAGATACTTTTAAAACAATTTTTATAAATGAGCTGACTAGACTGGAAATAGGAAAAGGTAGAGAAAGAAAAGTAGGAATGGGGCAACCACACTCCCACACATGCCGCTGCCCCCCCCCCCACCTTAACCTTAGCTGCCACCATTATACTCAGCTCTAGCTTTAGCCCTTTAGAGCTCTGGCTTTCTGGCAGGATCTCTCTCTCTGTCTCTCTCTTTCTTTTTCCTCTTCCAGATCAGTAGATGGAACAGTGATGGATGTTGGCCTGTCTCTTCAATTTTTCTCACTCTTATAATTTTTCTTCCTTAGTAGTTCATAGGAACTTATTTCAAAGTAGGTAAATGCTGATGGGAAATATAATTTAAACCCCTACTCAAGAATGCGATGACTTTATCTTTAGAACTATGGTGAAGGTATTTTTATTTCAGTACACATATTAATGAGATTTCCAGAGATTTCTTTAGAGAGGTTTCCCTAATTTCTTGAGAGAGCTAGAAATTTTTCTAAATGTAAATGTGCTCTAAGAATTGATAAATGTGATAAATACAAAGAATCATGGAAAGTTTCATATGAACTGATGCAGAGATAATAAGCAGAGAGAAAAATGTCATATTGTTTGTGGCTACCACAGCGTAAACTGAAGAAAAAAACCCAAAACAATCAAAAGTGAATGCTGCAAAATTACAAACAAAACTGTCTCCAAAGAAGAGATAGGAGAACATCCCAAACAACCCTTTAAATACATGTGCATGGGAAGTCTATCCATTGTACAATGCATATTTTTCCAGACTTTTTTTGCTGATGTTTCTCTATACAGCAGCTCTTTTTGCGGTGTCTAAGAATTGGAAATCAAAGGGTAGACCATTAATTTAGGAATGGCTAAACAAATTGTGGTATATGATTGTGATGGAATATTATTGTGTTGTAAGAAATGACAAACAGGATGATTTCAGAAACACCTGGAAAGAATTACATGAACTAATGCAAAGTGAAGTGAGAAAGATCAGGAGACTGTTATACACAGTAAGAGCGATATTTCATAATAAAGAATTGTGAATAACTTAGCTATTGTCAGCAATACAATGACCCAAGACCAATGACCAAAGGACTATGAAGAAATATAATATCCACCTTTAGAGAAAAAAATCAATATTATCTGAATACAGACTTTATGAAACTTACAATTTTTCATTTTTTTTCATTCTTTTTCTTTTATTTGAACCCTCTTGAACAAACTGACCAATATGGAAATGTTTTGTATGATTACAAATACATAACCTGTATCTGATGACTTATCATCTCAGGGAGGGATGGATGAAGGGATAAAATTTCGAACTCAAAACTTCTAAAGAAATGTTAAAAATTGTTTTCACATGTAACTGGGAAAAATATTGTGTGTGTGTATGTGTATGTGTGTGTGTGTGTATTTGTTTTGCGGATTGGCTCTTGAGAGAGGGGGAGGGATGATGGCAGAAATTTTGGTTATGTAAAAATATCAATAAAAATTATATTTTTAAAAGTGTACCTGTAACACAATATTTAATAAAATTCTCCTATTTTCCCTCATTCTAAAGGAAAGTTTTATGTGTTTTTATTGATAAGATTCAGTCCACCACAATATTCTAGGGTAAATGCAAAAAAAAAAATCCTGAAAACTGCTTACTGACAAAAGATGTCAAACTGAGCATCTATTTCCCTTTTTTTTTGGGAAAATGTGAATGCAGATCAACTTAATTAGCTTTTTTGACAGATTTTTCTGGATATGAAAACATACCCTACCCCCACCCTTTTGATCAAGAGAAAGGCTGTGGACACAGTATATCTACATTCCAGCATTTAGAGAAGCAAAGTGACAAAAAGTTGTTGTCCTTATTACCTATATTCCTAGGTCTGAATTGTAGCTCTAACATTATTTAGTTGCATGAACATGCAACTGAACAGCCTCTCCAAGTCTCAGCTCTACCTTATCTGTAAAATGCAGATAAATTTTTTTGTATTACCTAACTTATGGGGTTATTTTACCAAGAATTTTCTAAGCTCTATAATATTTTAGAGATGTGAGTGAGCTAATGAAGTGGCTTACAATGTCTTGTGTGCAAGCTGAAGAGATGCAAAATTACACAATTGTATAGGCAGGTGGGTTCAGAATTGGTTGGCTCATAGCATTAGTAACTGTATTGATGATTCCCTAAAGAAATCTGACCTAGAGCTTTGTTCTTGGTTTTGTTCTGATAGTTATTTTTAATTTTTGATTTGGATGAAGACATAAATGACATGCTTACTGAATCTGCAGATGAACCTGAGAAAGCTAGTTAACTTATCAGATGAAAAAAAAAATAGGTTTCCCAAATGATCTTAAAAGGCTGAGATATTGGGCTGAACTAACAAGATAAAATGATTAGTGAGAAACAGAAGTTCTATATTTGAATTTAAGAAAATCAATAACAAAATTACTAGTTGAGGGTGGAGGACAGATACAGCTAGAGGGCAGTTTATATGAAAAAGATATAGGTATTAGCATCGATTCCAAACTCATTATGAATCAGAAGTTGGATGGGGGAGGACAAAAGAAACATGATATTAGCATATAATATTATCAGTATGATCTCTAAAGCGAATGATGTAATAGGTACATAGTTCTCAGAATCACATTGGTCAAAGGGGAAAGACACTCCTCATTACAGAATGTAATTCCAAAAATATCTTGTACCATTACCACATATGTTCAAACTAGACTCCTCTCTGTCTCTCATAAACTCCTACACTTCTGCAGCCATGCCTTTGAATCACAGCTATTCCCCATTCCTAAAATGCCTCATTCCCTCATTAGCTGGTAGATTCCTAGTAGAATTTAGAAACACTTAGTCCAATGTGACCCCATTTATTGAGGCCTCCCTGTTCCCCAATTATCTTTAATGACTTCTATTAAGATTTCACATTGTGATTTGTTTTCATCTGCAATGTACCATTATGTCAGTTTGTCTGTTCTAACAATCAATGAATGTGCCATATTCCTACTGGTCTGTAAGCTCTAGAGGGCAGTGACACTGATGTATCAACCCTGGCCCTAGCACTGAACTCTCAACACAAAAGTATTTAGTAAAGTTTGCTGAATTGAATCAATGAAAGAGAACGAGTAAACACATTTAGGTTCCTTTTAAGAAAGTAGGACAAAGATATTGGCTAGATCATATCTGGGAAATTTCCTAATACTTTCAATGACCCCAAACTATTCAATGATGTAAACCCTTATCTTTTTAAAATCATTATTCTTATATTAATGCTATTTGCCTCTGAATCATGGAATACCATTATCTAAGATTATGGTTATGATTATCTATAGATGACTGTGAGTCTGAAAATGGAGATACAGTGGGTAAAGTATGTGTAGGGGAAGGGAATAAGAATTTATTAAATGCCTACTATGTGACAGGTACTGTGCTAAGTGCTTTACAAATATTATATCATTTCAACCATCAAGCCTGCAAGACAAGATCACCATTTTACAGTTGAGGAAAATGAGGCTCACAGTCATTAAATGACTGCTCAGGGGCAAATTTAAAGTCAAGTCTTCTTGAATCCAGGTACAGTGCTATATCCACTGGGCCACCTAGCTGTTTACAGAATTTCCACGATCAACCAATGTAGTAAAATATTGCAAAAAAGACAGTTAGTAGGGGATAATGAAACCATGGTGGCCCCTAGAGATCGCTGTTTCCCTGTCTAGGGGTTCACAAACAATCAATCCCTTTAATAATATGTAATAAAAAATTACTGGAAATAGAAATCAAGGTCGCTGGGCTATAGCTTATAAACCCCATTCTTTTGAATTGGCCAGTGAAATGTATGAGTCAAAAGAAGCAGACCAATCATAACCAAGAAACTGCAGAAGGGCAGCCCAGTGTTTTGTACCATTGTCCCTGCACTATTACAGTAAGTGAAAGTGGGATTCCATTGAATGTAAATTCTTTGATGGAGGATAGATGTGAGAATATTGACAAGACTAGCACGGGAAGACATGGGATGGATGGGTACTAGGGGAAAGAGTGAACACATGAATAAGATATAACATCCTCAAAGAAGTCTATGTTAGTTCAATAAATCTGCACAAATTCTATTGCCCTATTCTTTCCAATAGGCCCTTGATATAAATTCCAATACATTTCAAAAGCTATTAATGTGTATATATTGTATTTATGCATCTATATTATTAAACATTTATTTTACAGAGACTCTAATAAAATATTAAGCTCTTCAATTCAGGAAACACATCTTTAATTCTTTTGTAATTTCCTATGGTACCAAGGATTCAAACCAGACATTCTATACAATCCTTAAATTCCTATAATAACATGTGCTAATGACAATGTATTGAATTAATTGTGTCAGATGGATTTTCAAAATGACATACTAGAATTTTGCTTTCAGCTGAAGTCCAGCTCAATGACCTATAGTCTGTAAATTCTGCTCTTGGAGGAAATGTATGTGTTGAAGAAGAGATAAGCCAAGTGGGATTATAGATGGTCAGGTCAATATTTTGTACTGGTATCCATGAAACATTAAAAGAATTGGAGGAATGGCCAGAGAAAGGGAGTAAATCCTCTGATGAAGGATTAATAGGAAGATACTGATAAGAACAGTTTAGGATGAGAGGACATGGATGAATACCAATATTGAATATTACTATTATCAAGTTCTTATCTCATTTCCCATAGCATCTATTCCAAAAGTTTTTTCTCTCAAGTGCCACTATAATTCTTCTAAGATAATAGAATTTCATGATTCAGAGCTAAATAGCATCACTGGGAAAATACTAATCTTAAAAAGATTTACCAGTTATGAGCAGCCTGAGATCATTGAAAGAATGAAAAAAAAATTCCTATATATGATCCGACGTCTTTCTTCCAACTCTTTTCTTTAACCACCCTTTATTCAATCTCTACTAATAGTGCAGTCAGCTTCTGAAGATCAATGCTTCTGGGAGAATTTCTAACTTATGTATGCTTTTTTTGTACCAGTACCACTAACCCACACATATATATTTTGTGCCATTTTAAACCCTTAAGTAGGGTAGGCTACAGGGGCAAACAATTATTAAAGCCCATGGTTACTGACTACTGTTCATTAAATGATCTATTTTTATCTGGGTAGACCAGCACTTTTGGACTATAGCTGCACACCCAACCTCCATAATTGCTTAGGTGATTCATCATGTACTCTAGGATTCCTTTCCTGATAACCTTAGACACTAGTGTTGTCTTTCTCCTCAAGCAATCATGTATACACTTACCTATTCTTATAACATATTCCCACTGAAGGAAGAAGTTGTTTTTTCTCTGTATCCTTAAAGTGAAATATAGTTCCTTCTATAAAGAAGGCCCTTATAAAATTCTTGTAGGAGTATGGATTACTTCTTATCAAAATCTTTCTCTTTCTGCAAGGCCCAGATCAGGCACCACTCCTTTTAAATACTCCTCATTCTTCCCTAACCCTTGAAGTGTACCTGCCTTATTTCCCTTTCCTCCCGCTACACTGAAAGCTCTTTTTAGGGCAGCAACCATGTAGTTTTCCATTTTTGTATCTCCATTACCCTGTGCACCTGCCTTGTACAACCCAAGTAGTTAACACATTTTCAATTGAATTGATATCCACCCAGTAATATTCCCTAAGTGGTCAAACAAATGAGAGAATAATAGCCCAAAGGGCCATACTCAGGGGGAGGTCTGATAAACTGTTTAATGCCTAGAGATGAAGTGCAGTAATGGATTAGCAAATGGAAGCCACAGAGTTGGGATAATTGCTTTGCATGCACTTAGGAAGAAAAAAAATCAATCACTTAAAACTATTTCATAATCTGTTCATAAAAAAGAGGAACTACTGTGTCTATATGAACCATAATGAAAACAGGAACAGCGTAAATGTTAGAAAATAAGGGAGGTCTTACTCCCTGTGAGTCCCAGGTTCACCAAAATGTTGTAAAAACAATAATATATGTTTTGGATTTGTCATTTCTATGATGAAAGAAAGAGGAGGGGAAGGAAAGAGGGAAAGAGAGGGGAGAGAGAAAGGAGGCATGGAGAGAAAAAAAGTCTTTCCTATCAGCAAAGAAAAAATTACTCAATTATAAAAAGTACATAATTAAAAAAACCCAGAAATTGAGCATAAATCCCTAAATATCAGTGCTTTTTTCTGTCTATTTAATTAAATCTGTTTTCCCCTTTCCAGTGCCATTTCCTACGGCATTATTAGACTATACAGGGTATGTTGAAAGTCCATCAATCAGCTACCATTCAGCTACTGACCAGTGAATCATGGCTGTGTTTATATTCCTGTTCAAGACCTAATGGCTTGTTTATGTAACAGTCCTCATTAGGAGCCGGTAGCACATGTTCATTGGAACAAAAGAATAAATACTGACCCAACTCATCACTTTACCAGACTCAACAAACACTATTTTGATGTGCTAGCAGCCCTTAATGAAGTCCTTAGCCATCCATTAATGAACAAGCTATTGGGTTGAAAACATGGACAATCTACTAATGGGATGGACTCTTACAGTCATATATAAAGAGCAGCGAAGTTAAGCTAAGATGGGCTATATTCCAGTTGGGAAGAGGGAGAACTCTACCTCACATACAGCATCAAAGATTCAGAATGGGAAGAAATCTTAAGAAGTCATCTTATCTCACTCATACCTGAACTTCAGCCCAAACATGGGAAATCTACAGAAGTGAAAAACAGGGGAAAAAGTGACTATCTTCATGTATTTGAAGATTTGTTTAGAGAAAAAGACCCCAGATGACAGAATTAGGGACAATGAGGAAAAATTGCAGAGATGCAGACTTGGACTAGATGCCAAAAGTCACTTACTAACAGTTACAGCCAGGCAAAAAATGGAATGGATACCTTGAGTGCTAGCACTTTCCTAATTACTGGGTGCCTTGAAGTATAGACTGTATCATTATCTACAGGAAATTTTAAACATTAGTCTTCATTCCTCTCTAGGTTCTTCAACAGATGTTCTACCATGCCAGAGAAGAGTCTTCTCACCCTTAAAGCTCAGTTTATCCTTGAAATTCTCACACTGGAAATGCTATCCGCCCCCTGTGGCTCCTTCTTCTGATTGGTTGATTTCTTTCAGAACCTCCATTTTAAGAGAAATATCCATGTCCTCATTCCTCTCCAGGTACCATTCCTGATTCTCTAGACTCATACACAGATAATGTCTCTCCACTCCCACCATTCACTCAGCTTCTTTTCATGTTTTGTCTTCCTCCCCCTTGAGGGTGAGAACTGTTGTTTTTGTCTCCTTGTATTCCCAGTGCTGAGCACAGGTCTTAGCACATGGTAAGTGCTTCCTATAAATGCTTTCTGACTTGTTACTCACTACCAGGGATTCCTGTTTAGGTGTGGATTGGATGACAAAGCCTCTGAGGTCCTTTCCCGGTTACAGACACTCTGACAGAATACAACCTCAAGCATAGAAAATTCCTAAAATTTCCCTTATCCTCTAGTTCTGATTCCTAAAGCCCAGGTTGACTCACATTTTTCCAGGCATTGGTGTTTTTCATTCACTTGAAAGGCATATAGGTCTTTGTTAATTTCTGTGGTACTGAATAATAGGAAACCTTGGTTTCTGGACTGTGATGACATGTGTATGTTTCTCTTAACAATATATACCATTTTCCAGAGTCTAGTTCATGCCCTAGATTATTATTTTCTTCCTTTCCTATCAGTGGTGCTCAAATTATGAACCTCTACTCTAGAATCTAACAATAGGGCTTCTTCTCTAATCTCTAATTCTAGATGAGAGCAGTTTGAGTTTATGAACCAGAGAAGCCATCTCCTGCAGTGAATCCACTGTGGTCTTATCTCCATTTGTCATTTCATTTCCCTGCAACTGTCAACTGGGGAAGATCAAATATGGAAGCAGAAATTGTGATTTTTGTGACTATACCAGTTTATTAGGTGCTTTCTCTGAAAATTAAAGGGGGAAACCAATAACCAATCTTCTTAGGTAAACAATTTCATAGATGGAAAAATTAAACACAAGTCATCAATTTCATCATCTTCCTTGTCATCATCACTGACACAGTTACATAGCACTTGATAATTTATGGAGTTCTTTCTTCATAATGAATCTGTAAGGTAGATAATGGAAGCATTATGGTTCTCACTAGTATATAAAGAAACTGAGGCAAAGAAAGCTTAGGTGATTTGCCCAAGTCACATAGATAGTAGCAGAGGCAGGAATAGAATCCAGTTGTCTCAACTTCCAGTGCAGCACAAACTTACTGAAGGACAGAGAAATCTGACAAAGAATTATAGTACTAGGAATAACCTTGGTATACAATCAGGCCCAACATGCTATCTCCCAAGAGGACTCTATCTTAATTTTCCCCAAAGGATCTATATTTAATCCTATTCTTCCAGAAATCTTTTAAGAAGGAGATTAGATCATTTCTCTTGGTAACTGAATTTGGATGTCAGCATCCTGTCTTCCCGAGGCAGCTTATAGTGGAAGATGTTGGATTCAGAATCAAGAGGCTTAAGTTAGACTCATTAGATTTTTTCCTACACAAGCAGAATAAATATAAGCAATTCAATTCACTACAGCCTCAGTTTCTGCATCCCTAAAATTAAAAAAACTATACGTACCTTACAAATTTTTTATGAGGAAAGTGAGTTATAAATTTGCAAGCCTGTGCATATTCAAGGACATATTATTATACACTCAGTGGGGGTGAAGGGCAGCTAATGTGTATCTTTCCCATTTCAATCATTTCTGTATTTGAAACTAATTTTAAAGTTAACTCGCAATAAACTTTTCCAATTTCAATCATTTCTATTTAATCTTAATTTAATTTCTATTTAATTAAATGCCCTCCATATCAATTTTACTTGTGTCTTTTGCCAAACTATCAACTCTCTTACTCTATCCAAGCTGTCAACCCAACTTGGAGCCTAGTTCTCTACCAGATTTTTCCAAATAATTGACTATACTCCATGCCTTCATTGTGTATGAATGTCACCAAGCCTGGAAGAGTAGCTAACATGCTATATGACAATCAAGATCTGAAAACATTTTGACAAGATAGGTCACTGAGCTTAATTTAAAATAAAATTTAATCCAGCAGGAACAAATGTAAAGGCCTATGCATGAATTTAATAAAGTACGAGATGGGGAAGATACCAATAGAATACTATTGTAGTATAAGAAATGACGAACAAGAGGACTTCAGAGAGACCTGGAAGGACTCATATGAACTGATGCTGAGCGAAATGAGCAGAACCAGGAGAACATTATACACAGTAACAGCCACAAGGTACAGGACTGTTTCTGATAGACTTAGCCCTTCACAGCAATGCAAAGACCTAAGACATTTCCAAAGGACTTGAGGCAAAATGCAATCCACATCAAGAGAAAGAACTATGTAATTGGAATGCAAAATGAAGCAGACCATTTTCTCTATGTTTTGTTTTGTTTTGGTTATTCTTATGGTTTCTCCTATTCGTTTTAATTCTTCTGTGCAAAATGCCTAATGTGAATATGTGGTTAATAAGAATGTGTAAGTAGAATTCATTAAAAAAAAGATGGGGAAGACATACATAGGAAGTAGCTCTTCATAAAAAACAAACAAACAAAAAAGGGTATTTTCATTCTTTGTAAACTGGATACAAGTCAAATATGTTGTAAGCAGGCAAAACAGAAACAGAACCAAAACTTGAAAGTGCTAGTGTCCCAGCACTTAGAACAATGGCACATACATAGTAGGTTCTTAATAAATGTTTGTTGGTTGAACGAATAGGAAAGTGACCGGGATGCTGGATTTTTCCCTGGTCAGATTGTATCTCTCAATGTGCTCAATTTTCAGTGTTATAGATTAGGAAGGATACTGAGAAACTGGAGAGAGTCCATAGGAAGGTGAGAATGTCTTACGAGGCTTGCTGGGAATTAATGGGGGTTGTTTAATCTGGAGAAGAAAAGGTTTAGGGGATGGAGATGAGAAATGTCTTAAAATGCTTGAAGGTTTGTCATATGGAAGAGAGACTAGATGTTTTTCTGCCTGGTCCCACAGAGTAGAACTAGGAGCAATGATTGAAAAAGGAAAGCTTTAGGCTTGATACTAAGAATAAAAAAAATATTTATTTTACTTATCTATTTATACCTTGTTCCTTTCTAGTAAAATAAAAAATCCTTTAGGTTGAAGCTTGTTTTATTTTTGCCTTTGTATTCCTAGCATCTAGCAAATATTTGACATATGATAGATACTTAATAAATGGTTTGAGAATGCATTTTTAGAGGATATTCTTATTCAGGCAAAGTAGGGATCAGATGGCTTCTGGGTTTCTCTCAGTTAGGCCCTCATATTCTCACCTTACTGACTCACTTCAAAGACTTCTAATGATAGGCATGTCACAACCTCATTTCATCTGAATATATTAACAATTATTGGGCTGCCTTATGGCTTCCTTAGCATCCTTCAGGTGTCATTTCAAATCCTGCCTTCTGCGAAGAGCCTTTCCTGATCCCCTAGAGATCCCTTAGATTGCCTCCTCCATGAGTTTATCTCCAATTTAATTTATATCAATTTTGTTTTAATCTGGTGGTGTGTATGCTGTTTGCTTTTGTCTCTTTTTGTATCTCTGCCTATTAGCACAGTGCTTGACAGACAATCAGTGCTTAATAAACACCTATCGATCGGACTCATGTTGAACTAAAATCTGCCTCCTTGCAGTTTCCACACACTAGTCCTTGTCCTGCTCTCAGAGTCCAAGAAAGATCATTCTAATTTATTTTCCATAGCAACCTTTCAAATACTATATGCAAAAATATCCCTTAAGTCTTATCTTCTTTCTGATAAATGTCCCCAGTAACTTCAATTGATCTGCATGGTATGGTGTCCAGTGACCTAATGAGCCAGGTCACCCTTCCTGGGACAAGTTCCAAATTGTCATTGACCCTTCTAAAATGTGGTGCTCAGAAAATGATGCTGCAGCTGTGCCTGACCAGGACAGAGTCTTCTCTCCAGACACTATACTTCTGTTCAGGAATTTAAAGATCATGAAATTTATCTTCTTGCTAAATGAGAACAAGCTTGCAGTTTACCTAAAGCCCCCTTTTCATACTCGCTGCTTTCTGTCAGTCCCAAGGAACTCAATAATCATCTAATTCTAGTATTTTTATTACAATCTGCTATTACTTTTTTCTTTCATTTAGATTATAAACTCCTTGAAGGTAGCTATTGTGACATTTTGTTCTGTATCCCATGTAGCATCTGAACAAAAAGAAGGTACTCAGAACATGGATGACTCTTCTTGTCTACAGTTCTAAGCATTCCGTGAGTGCTCCATAGCTTCTCCAGTACAGGAGGTATTTATTACGTACCTACTATGTAGCAAACATGGTACAGTTCAGTGGTGCAATGGCCTGGAATAAGGAATATCTGAGTTAAAATCTGGCCTCAGACATTTACTAACTGTGTGATGCTAGACAAGTCACTTAACCCTGTTTGCCTCAGTTTCCTCTTCTGTAAAATGAGCTGGAGAAGGAAATGGCAAACCATTCCAGTATCTTTGCCAAGAAAATGCCAAATGGTGGCACGAAGAGTTGGACATAACTGAAATGATGAACAATATGTGTCAGACAAACACTCTTGAAATGGATAGTTTATCTATCCTTTCATTCAACATCACCTTTTCCAATCTGTGAAATGACTATGAATAGCAATGATTATAAATATTCTGATTCTTTTGGATCTAGAGCTGCTCCTACCCTAGGCAATTTTATCTGTAATGTCCCTTGCTTCGTATTCTCTTCCTTTGGGTCAAAAAAGTGGCTCAATGGATAGAGCATTGAGCATGGAATCAGGAAACTATGAGTTCAGATACCAACTAGGTGTGTGACCCTGGGAAAGTCATTCAACCTCCATTTTTCTCTGTTTCCTTATCTGTAAAATGAGAATATTAATTCTATTTTCCAGGATTATTTTTAAGATCAAGCAGAATAATAACAGTAAAGCACTTTGCATAGTACATGGAACATAATAAGGTTTATATAAAGTTATTATTATTCTTTACTGTTACAACTTCTACTATTTCTTCCTTTTCCTCCTTCCTATCCTTGTTTATTTTTCTTTTCTCTCTGCTTTCTAATGGGTTTAGGATTCTCAAACTAGACCATTTATCCTGACATGGCCAAAGTATCTTAGAAACTACTCAACACTAAAGGTTTTAATATGTTAGCCCTCCCAAGAGTATTCACATTTTTAGAAAGGATGTCAAGGAAAGGAAAATGTTTTTAAAAACATTAGCAGGGAAGATCTTTTTGGGGGGGAGATGAAGAGGGGATTAGACACTTGCCAGGGCTCCACTAATGACAGATACCATATAATAACAGCTAAAATTTACCTAGAACTTACTATATTTTAGGCACTGAACTACACACTTTTTAATATTTATCCTACTTCATCCTTACAACAATCCTGCAAGGTTGTTATAGGTGTATTATTATCCCTATTCTGCAGATGAGGAAAATAAGGCAAACAGAGGTTAAGTAAAGTTAAGTAAACAGGGTCACACAATCTGGGACTGAATGTGAATTCAGGTCTTTCTGATTCCAGATATGGTATGCTACCTATGGAAATCAAGCCAAATCATTGCATTTCACCTCTCTGAGTTGAGGGGGGAAAAAATCCCTATTAATGCATATGAACATTGCAATGCTCTCATTCCATTTAATCCTTTGGAGTCTATGTGTAAGACCTGTTCTAAATAAAGGACTGTGTGGTAGAAAGGAAACAGGATCAGAATTTACAGTTAATGGGTTCAGGTTGGATTTCTGCCTATGCTCTTTAATATGTGCATAAAATTGGACAATTCACTTAATTTCTCTTGGGAAAATCACCCACAACGTAAGTCATGAGGCAGTAATGAAAATCTATGCATCTGGATTCCTAGACCAATGGCCCTTCCAACCTAACATGTCTTGGGGGGTTCTAAGTTTCAGAATGCTGGGTTAAGAAATAGAATGGAATATGTAATATATATTAATGTATGCTGCCTCATCATCATCAAGATGATTTTTTGAAAGTACATAGGGAAGAAAAATATATAGCAAACCATAGTTCCTGTCACATGCCAATGACCAGTAACAAAAAATGGACTTCATGGAAAATATACTGATTAAGGACTTAGGAAACATTGGTTCCAATCCAATAAATCCCCTTTGCTGTGTGACATTCAATATGTTGCTTCTGCTCTCTGGGTCTCTCAGTTTTTTCATCTGTGAAATGAAGAGGTTGGAAAATTGAGCCCTAAAACTTTGTCCAAATTTAACAGTTTATAATCCTCTAACTAGAGTATATGTGGCACAGTGGATAGAATACTGGATCTGGAGTCAGGAAGACTCATTTTCCTGAGTTCAATTCTGACTACAGATACTTACTAGCTGTGTAAATCACCTGGGTAAATCACTTAACCCTGTTTGCCTCAGTTTCCTCATCTGTAAAATGAGCTGGAGGAGGAAATCGCAAAGTACTACAGTATCTTTGCCAAGAAAACCCAAATGGGGTCATAAAGTCTCAGACACAACTGAAATGACTGACCAACTAGAACAGAATTTTTCTTGCTACATATCTAAAATAATCCTGTACATACTTTATATACACTGATTTGTGACTTAAATGAGAAAAGTGAAGAAGCTTCCATTCTACTTAGCCCAAACTAGGTCACAGCAAATAGTCAATAATTTATGTTTTAATTTACTATCTCTGCAAAGCAAGCATTTTTAATGGGTCAAAATGTTCTTATTAATTTACTACAAATTAGAGACTGAACTGCCATTACCAGCAGTCTACAAAGAGAGAAGAAATTAAGTGTGGGGGAGGGGGAAGGAGATTTAAGGAAGGTTTCAATTATCAGTAAGGCCATAGGAAGTTAAGTGTTTTAGCACACTTAGTTGTAGTGTCTGTGTCCTAAATATAATGCAAACCTGCATCTCCAATAGCCTTTCAGAGATTGATACAGTTAATGGCACTGCCTGCCTCCTATCTTATCTTCATCAACTCTTGAAAAGATCTGGTTTCATCAAAAAGTCCAAGATGATTTATGAACATCCTTAGTCCACTCCTTTTATATGTGCATAGTATCCCCCTTGTTTTGCCCACTCAGTATCTGTTGCCAATCCTACCCAAAGCAAAGGGAACTGGGCTCTGAGAAGGGAGAAAGGGCAAATGCTGTGTAAGCTTACTCTTCTCCAAGATTCATGAAACTCTGGCTCTGACATTTTGCTCTATGTCTTTCGGCAAGTTACCCCCCTCTTCCCAGAGCTTCAGTTTCTCCATCCACAAAATAAGAATGTTGGACCACATGGTCACTATAGTCCATTCGAGCTTCAACAATATAAGATCTTAGGATTGTGTGTGTTTGTCCTTCATTGCTAAAGAAGACCATGCCATCAGAGAAATAATGACAATAATTTTAGGGTAATGGAGGGTTGAAAGAGTGATCAGTAGAATGATCTGGGCAGATATGTGACCATGTGAAAATTTCATCTCCTAACATACAGTCAGACTTGGAAAAATTTACTGGTTCCTATTTCTGGTCTTATTTCTTCCCATAAACTCCTCTATGAACTGGTGGTAAGGCTTCTGATTAAGACTCAAGTATGACTTTAGAGACAGGCTAGCCTGATAACAATCACCACAGATCTCTGTCATCCATATATATATTTTTGACTACTTACAGTCACTCTCTGCTTCTGCTAAGCTCCATACATACACATAGAATACTGGGCTTCCATATGAGCATCTCATTAGCTATGGATATAGACCAAACACATGTTGCCTAACCCAATGCCCATGAGCAGGATATAAACATCATGGAATAGAACAGAAAGAAATAGAAAGAACAGCAAATAGACTTAGGCTTACTCAGAAAAGTGGTTCTGTCAAATATTTACCAATTTTGTACTTTCCTGGTAAATAAAACTTCAGTTAGATTAAGGGAAAAAAATCTATATTAAGATAGCCAGAAGGATGTAGGGGAGCTTCTCATTTCTAGGTATTTTTTCCACAGAGTTCAAAGACAGAAAGGTCCTATGAATACCAAAAATACATAGCATCATCTATTTTTTTTCTTGTCTTTAACTTTGATTTTTTTGTCATAGTAAAGAACTAAAAACCAGGTGGGTACCCAAATATTGAGGAATGACTGAACATCTGGCATGTGACTGTGATGAAATATTAAAGTACTGTATGAATAACATGATAAAATGATCAGTTCAAGGAAGGCTCAGAAGGTTCATTTGAGCTGACACAGAATGAAATAAATAGAACAAGGAGAATAATATACAGAAGGACTGAAAATTAAAATAAAAGAATTCTTAAAGGAAGTAAAACTCTAAGTAATTGTTAAGGCTGATTTTGATCCCAGAGAACGGAAGCTAGAACATGGTTTGCTTATCTTTGCAGCACAGTAGAGGAATCATAGGAAGGTATAATGTTGCCTAAATAGTTGGACACAGTCTATATAGCAGTTGTTTTTTCTTAATTGCAAAGCTATATTCAATCCTGGGGTGGGGAATGTGGGATTGGAGGGGGTTGACTGAATCTGGAAATAACTTGCATATAAAAACCAAAGTCATCCATATAATTTTGTTGATTGTTGTTTTAAGATGTAGCATTGCTTGGTTGGCCTGCCGTGACTTCCCTGAATATAGGTAGAGACAATTACTTACAGGTCACTGGCTACAAATAGGGCACATAGAGTTCTTAACTGCCCAATGAGATCAGCACCAAAGACAGCTCCTCATGGGGCCAGTTACCTTTTGTGATCAAAGATAAGTCAAAGTTTAATGATTCATTATTTGATCATCATGATACATGTTTTTGTATCATTTTATCATCAAAGGAATTCCACTGCATCTTTAACATGATATAGAGATCTGAAAAAACTTGCATCAATATGGAATTTGACTGTTAAATCTAGGTACAGGATTTGTAGGAATGTGGTTGGACCACAGGATTAAAAGCTGGAAATGAATGTAAAGATCATATAGTCCAACCTCTCATTTTACAGAAGAATAAACTGAGGCTCAGAGAGTTTACATGACTTATATAAGGTCATGCAGGCATTTAAGAGCAAAGATAATTCCTGGTTCTGTCATATTTTCTTTTTTTTTAAATTTTATTTATTTATTTAATTTTTTACATTCATTTTCACAAATTTTTGGGTTCCAAATTTTCTCCCCTTTTATCCCCTCCCCCCACCACAATATCCCAAGCAATCTAATTTTCCCTATCTCCAATCTGTCCTCTCTTCTGTCATCCCTCCCTTCTCTTGTCTCCATCTTCTCTTTTCTCCTATAGGGCCAGATGACATTCTATTCCTCATCAACTGTATGCCTTCTTTCCTAGTTGCAACAACTAGGAAAGAAGACATATTTTCCTGAAATGTGATTTTGGAACGATGATTTTCCTTCTCTGAATCTCATTTTCTTTCTCTTTAAGATGAGGGACATGGAATATTGGATTGTTTTAAATGTTTTAAATTTTAAAAAGTCTATGGGTTTCTTCTTGGAGGCATATTTTAGTAAAAAGAGCACTTGAGGTGTGCAAATTGAAGTAGAACTTTCTCACTTTATTTTTCTTGCTTTTTTTGAAATAAGGATAATATGGACATATGTTTTGCATAATTTCACATGGAGAACTTATATCATATTACTTATCTTCTCAGGGGGTGGAGGAAGGGATATAAGGGAGGGAGAAAATTTGGAATTCAAAATTTAAAAAGAGAATGTCAAAAATAAATAATAAGTTAGAATGTAAAAAAGAAAGAGCCTTAATGTTCAAACAGACCTAGATACATGTATGAACTTAACTGTCATGCCTTAGCTCTAAAACAGAGATACATAATACTTAATATACTTAATACATAATATCATTGTTTTATGTCTGTGAAAACTAGACAGTCTACCAGCACCATTCTAGAAAAGTGAACCACTTTCATTTGAATTGTCTTAGGAAGATTCTGAAGATCACCTGGCAAGATTAAGTACTGTACACTGAGGTCCTCTCCTGAGATGAACTTTTAAGCATTCAAAATCTACTGCATAGAGTGCAACTCTGATGGGGTGGCCACATAGCCTGAATGCCAAATGTACATTTGTCTGAAAGATCATCTAATGGAGAATGCACACAAGGCAGGTACTCACATGGAAGATAGAAGTAGTACAAGGACACTCTCAAGGTCTCTCTGAAGAAATGTAGTATCAATTGTGATACATGGGAGTTGCTAGTACAGTACTGCTGAGCCTAGTGTGCCTACATCAAAGAAGGCACTGTGCTCTTTGAACAAAGCAGAATCTCCGTAGCACAAAAGAAACGTGGGATGTACAAATCTAGAGACATCCATCCCAAGTGTTCAAATAGACAATTTGTGACTGATCTATGTTAGGACCTTCCAACCTCATATTGGATTGATCAGCCACAGTCAAACATACTCTACCTTGACCCCAATATCGTAATACTCTTTGAGTACAAATAATGAACAACACACATATTCATATATGTATATGTATATATACACATACTTGTATTACATGCATAATACTTGTACTACAACACAGGATGGTGTTGCAGAAAGCTTCCTTAAATACTATAGAAATATGAGTTATTACTATTCTTAACAGGATAAAAACAATTGAAATATGGTAGGGAAAGCATTTTTGCACTTGAATCTTTTGTTGTAGTGCTCTTCTATATTGTTTAGTCATGTTCTGATAGTGACACATTTAAGAGACATTTACTGGATACCTACTATGAGTAAAGCATTGTATCAAGCATCATGAGCCATGGAAAGATAACATGAAAACTTCCCTCCTAGAAAATTATCAGAGAAATGATTGTGTTGTCCAAAGTCACTCTTAATGAGGTCTGTTATGACAAGAGAGCAAATATTATTTATGTAGGCATTGGTGAAGGCAGATTCTGCTGTCAGTGAATCAAGTGATTGCTACGTGAGAAGTCACGGCAAAAAAGAAATTATGCTTGCATGTTCAAACTCAAAGACCCTTACACTTCCTCCCCAAGAGATATTGACTTATTTGAACATGCCTCTGGAATACTTAGTATGAGCAGTTTACTTCTCATCACTAAAAGGCTCTTATTATTGAATTTGCTGCCTAACATTTCAGAGATGTCATACAGAGAAGGACTAGGACAGACCACATTTTGAGGTTGGAAGATTTAAGTTGCATTCTTACAATGAAAAAAAGCCCAGATATTCATCCAAACTTCCTGAGCCTGTTAAGACTTCAAAATTAGCTTGTGGTCCTTCTGAAAATAGGCTTCTCTCCTGAGATTCCTGAACAGGCACTTTCTGTACTGAGTAGAAATACTGCTGATGTTGTTTCAACAGTTTTAGTTACATCCCTTATTCCCAGATAAAAAAGAGCTATAGATTGGAGGAATGAGTTTTAATGTCATTATGTTTTTGACATCCAGCTGTCAATCCACTTTGCAAAGACTTTATAGCCTCACAAAACTAAGGATGTTCTTTCATTTTTGTAAATACAGATGTAATTTGTGACAGTGTTCAGGTATTGTAGTTATTAAAAATTAGGGTTATTGTTGAGTTTTAAATTAGCATATGATTTAAGAGTCCCTAATTTTGGCCAAACCATTCTTATTTAAACATATATCCCCCAAATGCATTTGGTCAAACATAATGACGTTAGAAGTCATTCCTCCAGATGAGCTCTAATACCCCAAACTAAACTTTAGAAGATTTATTGATTCTTTACAGCAACTAGGAGAATCAAATAAGAGAGTCATCAGATCAATACTCCAGGGCTATAATAAAGTTCTTGACTATTAAAGTCTAAGCAAGGCTGAACTGGTATAGGGCTCTGTTGAATAAAAACCATGAATTATCTTTGTCTCAGTATGCCTCATAAAATGGAGTTACTTTTTAGACACAAACTTACCAATTTGCCAAGGGTACAAATGACAAATTAATAATATAGTTAGAGAACCTGGGTTCTAATCTCACCTCTGACCTTTACAACTTTTGTGACCATGGGAAAGTCACTTAACTTCTTGGGTGCTTCCAGTTCCATATCTAAATTGGGTTTAGACAAACTTTAGTCTCCCTTCTGACTCTAATCCTATGACGTCCAAGTGTCTTTCTAGACCTATACTTACCATCAAAATGTAAAATGCTTAGATTTAAGGTACTTCACAAGATTATAAGCTCCTTGAGGGCAAGGACTCTCTTTTACTTTTTTTTTTTGTAAATACAGTGCCTGGTACACAGTTGACACTGAATAAATGTTTATTGACTGATTGACCTCTTTTTTATCTAGAAAATATTTATTACAGAAAAGAGGAGAAACATGAACAATTCTGAAAAGACCTGAGAGAAAGAACCTCTCAGAGGGAAAAAAAAGCATTACTGAAAGCAGAGATTTCATTTCCAGAATCTATTTTACATCTTATTATGACGATGACTTTGAAAATGATCCCTGGAAACCCTGGTAACTATAGATTTTTGGCAACTATGAGACAATAGAAGGTTGCCTCTTTTTGTATGTCTGATAGGTTTTTCACCACAAGATAGAAATGAAGCATTTTACACAAAAAGATCTTGATCTGAGGCAGGAGAAAAAGCAAATGAAGAAACATAGTTTAGATAAAAGCAGAGAAGAATGAACCGATACTGTCCCCTTCTTTTTGAAGAGTTGACCCCAGATAATCCACCTGAGTGGGGAGTTCAGAACTGGTCCTCTTCTCTGTTGGTTGAACAGAGTTCAGTCTATGTGAATATAACTGAGCTGACAATGCATGGAAAAGCAGCTAAAACTAGGAGGAGCTTAGAGCCTGTATTTTTTTGCTTCCTAACTAGAAGAAGATAGATTTTGAATCTGCTTCTGAGAGCTGAAAGGATTGAAGGAAAAGATTTTCTGCTGGAAGCTGACTGAACAAAGAAAAAAAATTATTCATTTACAAAGTTATCTGTGAAGGAGAGATTTGTCTGCCATCTACAGATTAATACAAAGGAAATTTTCCATGATCTAGTCAGGAGAGCTGACCTGAATATCTCTGAGGGTCACACAGTTTGGGAAAAGACTTCTGCAAACAGGCTTAAGTGACTTGCCCAGGGTCACACAGCTAACAAATGTCTGAGGCCATATTTGAACTCAGGAAGATGAGTTCCTGACTTCAGGCTCAGCACTCTGACTACCGTGCCACCTAAATGCTCTCTCTGGAATATTGTATTTCGATTATTCTTTCTTTGCTTTCTGTTAAATAAATGTTTCATGACTGAAGTTAATGATATAATCTTGTTGATTTGTTTACAGTAGAAATATATCAGTGGGGGCTTAGTTACCTTATGTGGGCTTAGTTACAACAACTATAAGTACTGGATGTAGAGATTCACCATAAAAGGGTTACTCCTAGTACTCAAAAGTTGAGTTGTAGCTATATGGCTACCCCTCTGGGTAAACCCTCTGACCTGCCAGTGTGAGTGAAGGTTGCGATGAGCAATGTATCTCAGAGAGACAGATAACTTAGAGACAATGGTTGTCTTGTGCTATTCAATAACTGATAGTTATTGAAAGAACCTTGGAAATAATTCAGTACAGACTCTTGATTCCGTAGATACTGAAAATGACACTTTAAGAGGTTAAATGACTTGATTGAGGTCACACATCTATTTGTAGATCCAGGATCATAACCCAGGTGTCCTGATTCCTGGTGCAGTGCCTTTTCCAATTTATCTATACCCTGTTTATTTTCAACTTGCAATGAAACTTTCCATCAGTTATCATCTAAATTGTGCCAAAATGATGTTCAGTAAAAGAAAGTGCTACTCTGTCAAGACAGAAGTTTGAATAATCTATATCTGGAGTAATAAAGATATTAAATAGATAATTATATCTAGGGTCTGAGAATTTATCCATGCTACCATACTTCAGCTTTTGAAAAAATAAACTTTATACTGGTATATTAAAATCCCTTAAAAATGACTCCAGTTTTATAGACTCTGAAATTTCAAACCAAATATCTTCTGGAAAATTGTCTTTATGGTGATAGCCATAATCAATGAATGTACATGTATGTGTGTATGTATGTAATGTAATGTATGTATGTGTGTGTGTGTTGTAGACTAGATCTTGACAGAGGCACTGTGGTACAGAGTCAGCATGAGAGAAGTACTTTGGGTTCAAGTTCTGTCTATGACATGTACTATGTCATGTGTGTGACTATGGAAAAGTTCATTAACTTCTTAGTGTACCAGGTAATTATATGTGTGATTATGGGAAAGTTCATTAACCTCTTAGTGTACCAGGTAACTATATAGCTCTAAGTTATAGACCAGTTGCTAATTTTTATTGATAGAAGAAATTCCACAGAAAGAACCCTCCTGAACTGATGAATTCATGGGATGAATCAAAAAAAAATTCTTGCCACCACAGGTAGACCCAATGTCCAAGAACATTGATTGACTCACTAAACTGTACCTAAGGAAATATCCAAAATACAGAATTATATGACACAGCTTAGGTACTCCATCCTCCATAAAGGCTGAACGCATTGGGGATATTGTAGAGAGAATTCTTGTTCATGTTTGCATAAGATTTTATGACCTCAAAGGTCACTTCCAAATCTGATATTCTATGAATAGATCATAAACTCATGATAGAGAAGGGACTCAATCCTCTTTCCCATCTTCTAAACTATGGGACAAAAAAGTGTTAATGATATTCCTTTGCAGTGCTGCTATTCTGTTTGGTATTTTGCCAGATGTAAAGCAGGAGCTCAGTGCTTTAGTCCCCTGTAAGTTTCTGAAGAATCTCTTTGCTGTTTTGGGATTTGAGTTTTCTTGCTTTTTCACTGGTTTCTGGTTATAGCAAAATGATTATCCTTTCAAAGTGTAATCCTTTTTGAAGTTGAATATTATTAAGGGAAAAGAGCAGGAAAGGGCAGTTGGTTTTTCTTTATTTTACCTTGGTCTACATTTCTTTTTTAAGGACCATGCCTTAGAACCAAATCACTCCAGCTCTCACTGATTGGTCAACAACAGGTCCCAGATGAAACCTCATTTGGTCATTGTTTGGGCTCTGATGGCTCAGAATGAAAGTACATAGTAATTATTTCTGTTTGGGCCAGGAACCCTAGGGTCCTCTCCCTGCCCAGATTTTGGTTTAAGTTTTTTTTTGACTAGGTCAAAGAGGTCATTCTTTGCCTCATTTCTTACCTAGCTTTAACCATTGAATGGATGTTGTCTCAGTCAAACAGACCTCGGAAATATCTTAGCTTGAAAAGGCCAAGGTGTCATCCTGCATCCAGGAACTATATCCAGGGCCATCTCCAGTAGCCCTGTTCTATAAACTTGCCACTGGACCCAGATGACTTAGGAGGAGAGAGTAAGGCTGGTGTCTTTGCACTGTTCTGCCTCACTTAAATCCAATTCACTTGTAAGTCATGACATCTTCTTCCTGATGTCATGATCCTCTTTTGGAATGAAGGACAAAAAATGTACCATTCAGGAAGACAAAGTTATTCTCCATTCTAGAATTAGAAGGGAACCATCTCTATGGCTGAATATGCAGCTTTATATCTGAATGTGTGAATCTGTAAAAATAATCAAATTTGATCATAAAATAAAGAGGTTTAAACACTGCTACAGAGATAATGGAATCATATAATATTAGAACTGGGAGGAGCATTATAACACAGAATGTAAGGCCTGAAAGGGAACTTAGAACATAGAATCTTAGAGCTGGAAGGTATATTAGAGTCTTACCCCTTTATTTCATAGATAAAAAAAATTCAGGCCCAATTAGGTAAAATGCTAAAAGTCAAACTGATAGTCAATGAGTGAACTTGGAATCAAACCCCAAGTGACACAGATGGCCCAGAATTCTTGCCTTCAACTATCTAAAAGATTGTCTAATCTTGAATACAAACCGAATGGAGTTTGTTCAAGTAGGATCATATAGTTAGAGCAAAAAGGGACCTTCAATATCATTCAATTCAACCCCATAATTTTATAGAGCAGAAAAATGAGTGCCAGACATTAAATGATTTTCTTATGGTTATATGGTAGTAAGAAATGGTAATAGTAAGAAATGGATTTGAATCTAGGTCTCCTAATTAAAGGAAAGAACTAGTAAATTTCAGTTCAATAAGAACTGTGTATAAACCAAAACTGTCTATAAGAGGAGCCAATTGCCCTCAGTAGTAGTGAGGGTGTTGTCAATGGAAGTCTTCAGAGCTTGGATGGCTACTGGTTAGGGATGTTATAGAGACAGGGTCCTTGTGTTGTGAACCCCTTTGATGATCTAATGAAGTTCATGGACCCTTTTCTCAGAAGAATGTCTTTAATGAATTAAAAATACATAGGGTTATAAAGGAAACAAATAATATTGAAATACAGTTGTAGTTTTTCTCCCCCAAGTTCCCAGATCTCTTGAACTTTATTCATGTTCTTCTTGGGAATTCATGGAGCCAAGGCTAAGAGCCCAAGTTACAGAGTTGATGCCTTGTTGAAGGAGAGGGAGGAAATGGACTCAGAGGACTGTTCCAAATCAGAAATTCCAAGATTCCCTAATTTATCACAGATGAATGGAAGATGCCCCATTTACTTTTGAAAATAAGAAAGATCTCCTTTTCAAAGGTATTTTCTAAGGGGCAGATTCCTAGGCTCTCATTCTAATCCTACAGTCATACTGTAATAAAAGTTTACTAGTCTCCAGAGGCACTCAAATTCCTTACCTCTAAATGAGCAATTTAGTGTTATCACTATAATTTGGTACAACAATGCAAATGCAATTAGACAGGAAATTAAAAAAGGGTTAGACACTTAAGGGCTTACAATGGTTCAATCTGATAGCATTCAAAATGATGAAGTTGAATAGTGAGATTCCCTTTCGGGCCTCAGAAAACTTTCAATGTCTCACTTGGTCACTTAACAAAAGCTATCTTTTGTTCACTGTTGTTGAATCCTTTCTTTCAGTCCCATGGGATCCTTGGTGACCCTATTTGGGGTTTTCTTGGCAAGGATACTGGAGTAGTTTGCCATTTCCTACTAAGACAAGCAAGGTTAAATGACTTGCCCAGGGTCACACAGCTAAGTGTCTGAGGCTAGATTTGAACTCAGTTTCTTCTGAGTCCAGGACGAGCACTCTATCCACTTCACCAACTACCTTCCCGTTTTCTATCCATGCATTACCTTAGCTTGTTCTCAAGCACTGCAGACTGGGGGCAGGATGAAGACATCAGTACTTTCTATGTACTTGCCAATGACAAGTATGAGCTCTAGATTGCTACTAGATGGGAAGACAAGGTTCTCCTTAGTCTTTCTCATTGTTTACTTACAGGAGCCTTGCTCTATTCATTTGTGTGTGTGCTTTAGAGTTCCTGAACAATCTTTCCTTCTCTGCCCTGTTTGAAAATTACCTGAGAGTATTTGGACCTTAAATCTTAAAGGAAACAGATTGTTAGGTTAGATGGAGTATTGATCTGGGAGCCAATAGGATCTGAAACACTGCTTTGGGCCAGTTGTGTGATCTTGCCCAAAACACTTCAATTCTCTAAATCTCCGTTTCCTCAATTGTAAAATAAACAGACAGATGAACAAATTATTCTATCACTTTTAGGCACTCTCCAACCCTCTGATCCATGAAATCTAGAAGGATCTTCTCACCTTCAGAGTTAGTGGAATCAAATCTCAGTCAAGAAGCTCCCCTTGCTGACTCACTTGTAGTCTTTTGTACAAGCACAAAACAAATTGCTGGGAGAGAAGAAAGTCAATGTCCCCCTCTCAGTATTGTAAAAGAAAATTCCTGCAGAAGCTTGTAAAAGGAGACAATATGGATGTGGACTCAAAGGGAAGACAGGTTTTCTTTCAGAGTGTTGAGGACTAAAAAATGCTCACACAGAGGGAATGGGAAATTAAATCCTGTCACTTGCCAGGCTCCTGACAAACAGCCTTCTCTTTTCCCAGTAGTTACATGTTTCTTTTGTTACATAAACTTCTGTCACTGCTCAGCCAAGAAGATGCCAAACTTTGACAGCTCTTCCCCTGCATGAAATGCCAATAATAGTACCCAGAGGATCCAGTCTACAATAAGGCCATTTTTGGAAGGTCCAGATCGGGGATAGGGAGACTGGTTTTGAGGACACATGTGGTCCTCTAGGTCCTCAGTTGCAACCCTTTGACTGAATCCAAAGCAGTCAATCCTATTGCCAGAGGTCCATGGTGAAATGTTCCCAACCCTAAAGAGATCCATGAACCCCAGGGTTAAGAACTCTTGGTTTTGTCCAGCTTCTTCCTTAGGAGGCAAATAGGGGCAAGAGAGAAGAAGCACTTTCTCCAAAGTCACAGAGGTAGATGTATGTGTGTGGGTCTGTGTATGTATGTATGTGTGTATTTCACCTTTTAAATCCAAATGAGTTTCTTCTCTTGCATCAGAACAAAGAAAATAAAATACTCACTTAGCTTTGCATAATATAACCTAGTATAACTATCTTTAAATTTAGAGAAAATATTTATGAAGAAAAGAAGCTAGTTCTTCTTTTGTCCCACCTTCTCAGTTAGCACTTCCTGTAATGTTGCATGATTATTTTTTCCCCTGCACTACCATTTAGATCACAGAATAATGGCTTATATTTTAAAAAAGGAACTTTAATTCTTAAAACAATGTATCTTTAAATAAATCTCTTATTGTTAGTATAGGCATCTGTACACATATAATATCAAGATCCTTATAGCTGTTGCCTTGAATGAAGACCTATTAAGTTCATGATTATACAAAGGTGTTTGAATTATAGTTTACAAGAGGACTAAGAAAACTTTTTATTTTTCCCTAGTGAGGGTCAGTAACTCATAGAAAAGATTGAAGGTTGCATTCAAGTGAAAAAGACCATTAATTTAGTTTCTTTGGGAATTTTGTTTTTGAAAAAGAAATGAATAAAAAGTTTAATCCCTCTCTTTTCAAGTAAAGATGTGAGGATTCAAAGTTTTATTAACAGCATAATTGAGATTATTTCCACTATATTTCATTCCTCTATTATAGCCAGTTAAAAGAAAGGGGATGGGAGTGGTATAAGGGACGCACAACAGGAAGCAGAAGGAAAAAACCAGAAAGACTACTGGGGTGAAGTTGAGGTGCTTGACCATCAAGAAAGAAAAAGAAGGAAGGAGAAAAGAGAGAGGAAACAAATAGACCTGGATTCTTAGACTTTTTGTGTGTCCTGGACCTTCACAGAAATTCACAGAACAATTTCCCTTAATAAAAAATATTTGTTCCATAAAACTTTGGCCACTTTGTATACACTAAGTGCTTAATATTTGTTGTTACAAAGAAGCTCACCAAGAAATGAAACATCCTTTAAAGCAATACATTTCTCACCCTTTTCCACCAAGTGTTCATGCAGGGTACTGTGATTGGCTTATAGGACTGTTCCAGGGACTTGTACATCAAAAAGGAAGTTAGAGTCAAGTCTTTAAAAAGTTCCTTTTAAACTTGAAATTTTGATTCTGAAGTAAGGATCAGATCTTTACAGGGATTGGGAGTCCCTACTCTACTCTCAAAGGAGGAAATTGTTGAAAAGAAGAAAAAGAAACAGAAGGAATGAGAATAGGCAAAGAAGAAACTAACTTATCACTCCTTGGTAGACAATATGATACACTTAGAGAATCCTAGAGAATCAAGTAAAAACCTACTTGAAATAGTAAACAACTTTAGCAGTTTCAGGATACAAAATAAACCCACACAAACCACCTGCATTTCTATATATTACCTACAATGTCCAACAACATGAGATAGAAGGAATTACAATTTTAAGTTACTGTAGACTCTATACAATATGTGGGAGTCTACCTGCCAAAACAAACCCAGGGACCACATAAACACAACTACAAAACACTTTTCACATAGTCAGATCAAAATAATTAGAAAAACATCGGTTGCTCAAGGGTAGGCTGAGCTCATATAACAAAAATGACAATTCTACCTAAATGTGTTTATTTATTCAGTGCCATACCAATCAAAATATCAAAAAATTATTTCTAGAGCTAGAAAAAGGTATCAAAATTCATCTGGAAGAACAAAGGTCTAGAATATCAAGGGAATTAATGAAAAGAAACACTAGGGAAGGAAGCTTAGCCAATTCATGATGGAAATTTCTAACAAGCTTCTGATTCCCCCCCACTCTATATAGTTAATTGTGTGTTCTGTATTTGTCCTACCATTAATTGTCAATTTGTCTGTCAACGTATGTCTCTGCCTGCATCATGTGTGCTGTGAATGAGTATGTTATCTTGCAAGATTTAAAATGCAGGCAGCCAGAGACTTCTAAGGGCTGTAGCTAGGGAAATAAACAAAACTGTAAGACTTTTCCTCATTTTTTCAGTCTGGCCAACTTGGAATTATAATGGAAAGTTAGATCATCTTAGCTAAAATCATCTTAGAAGATTTTGTAGGTTGTGAGATTAATCATTAAAATGTTTGGAAACTGATCATTTGGAATTACTGGTAAAGAAACTCCTGAGACTATGTGTAACTCCAGGAAGTCAACTTGCTAAAACACCCCCTCCTAATCCTGATCATTTAACATTTCTCAGTCCCCCCTCAAAAGTTAAGAGGGTATCTCAATACGAGGATTTTTAACAGCCACAAGGATTCATGTTAACCCCTCTCAATCCAGATCAAATTATAGAGAAGAGAATGAGGAGAAATGTAGGGGTAGCTATTTACAGACTGGCAGTGACTTTAACAGTCTTGGGCTCTTGGGCAGCTTGAAGCCCACCCTTCTAAGTAAAGCTTGGAAATGTCACCTAGGTCATATACATACTGCTCACGCTGTCCCAGCAGCTGCAAAAAGCCCCAGGCTTATTAAATTCTGCCCCTAAGGGGAGAGGAATAGGTGAATGGATCAAGCCTTTGGTGGAAATTCACTAAGCCCTGCTTACAAGAATTATCACCACTGGGACATCATCTTTTTTACTCTTGGTAAACTTCACACTTTTCTGTTCCAGTTGCAAAAAAGTATTTTAACTATGTTTGACCCATTTCCTGATTTGTAAAGGGAAAAATAATAATGGTTGTTGTTGTGGGAGCAAAATGATATAAAGATTGTAAAATACTTAACATAATGCTTGGTATAGGTTACATACAATATTATTTTTATCTCTCTCTAATTTAACGTAATTAACTTTGAAGTAATTTTTGAACATTCAAAAGTAATAAGATGAACAATTTATATATGTGATAATCTGGAAATGCAATTGCTATCATATGTAAATTCGTTGTTTGTGCTAAAACTGTATTTCCAAAATTCTCTTCAGTTGTGAAATTTGAGAGGCCATTGTGAGGTAGAAATGTTGTCAAAGGAATTTTTATTTGGATCTTGTTGCATATGAGTTGGACTTTTATAAAGAAGTGATGAAAATAGGTAATTTGATATTTACTATGATAGCAGATTTTCCATTTGAAATATTGACTATTAGGAAAATATATATGATGGTTGAAAGTTAAACTTTCCACATATTATGCAAGGTTATTTAGAAATGCATTAACCAAAAGTTCTTAGAAACTCTGCAAATGTTTCTTTGTTATAGAATTTATATTGAGCAAATGAGAATCCTTTAAAAAAAATTGGGATATGATTTTCAAGCCTGTTTCATCTAAGGATGTATACACATATGTTAATTTGAAGGTTTAAGCAATATCTACGTAAAATGTCAGTGTACTTAATTTCTAGTGATATATTTAAGGAAAATTTGTTATTGTGATAAGGCTAAATTAATTGGATATGTCATTCTTGACTTTTAGAAACTAAATCTCCTCTCCAAAAACCTTTTTGACTAAGGAACTTTGTAATATCTAAGAATTCTGTAATAACTAAGAATTTAGTTTTGTTGTAATACTTTGTGAATTTGTGTTACTTTACAGCAACATAGTTAAATGGATGCTGGTTTTAAAGGTTTATTTTTGCTTTAATGGAATGGAATTTAATGGAATATCATTTTAAAAGTTTCCAACTAATTTTCTTCATAAATGTTTAGTAAACATCAGAATAAATTTTAAACTGTTTTTCAGGAAGGGAAAATACTTTTAGAAGAAATGTTCTGAAAAATCTTGTATGATTTTTAGAAGGCCTACTAAATTTTCAAAATAATTCACCATTAAGTTCTAAAGCAAAAGAGATCTTGTTGGTTTGATATGAATTTGTAGTCATTCCATGGCCTAAGCAAGAGTTAAAATTAGTGTTTGAACATACACATATATGGTATATATGTGTGTATACATATACATACATATATATATATACATATGGGTATATATGTACATATGATTTAATTCCTGAAGTATCTTAACCTTCCAGAGTGAGTATGATTAGGGAAGAATAAACAAGCTTGTGAAACAATGACATAAATCCATCAATCTGTAAGGTTAGCCATTAACCTCTTCGCTTTTAAACTAGAATGAAATTCCAGTACACTTATGCTAGTAAAAAGTAATAACTTGCAAGCTACCTTGTCTTATTGCTAAAATGTAAAGGAAGGCTGCTTAATCTGAAGAATAGGATCAAGAGATTTGAAAGGATAAATAAAGGCCTGACTGAAAATATGGAAGACAGATAAAAAAAATTTGGGAACAAATGGGAGTGATCCAAACCTCTCTTATCCTTCAGATAGTTACTGTGGATCAGTTTCAGATGGTTTAAACATATTTAGAGAGTGTGAGGAAGTATTTTAAGAAGAATAGAAAAATTATGTCACTTGATTTGATAATTAATAGCTCAATCAAATTTGACATGGCCCTATCTGAAGGATACCAGCCAATATTTATTTGCTATTTAAGACTTTATGGGACTGCAATTTACTATAGTTTTAAGCTCTGATTACAGGAATAGTTGCCTAAGTTGTCATAAGGCCAACTGACATGTACTACAGGCTGAGAGGTGCTAAAGGTGAATATCTAGGAAGGTCCTGAACTCTATTTCCAAATATGTTATTTTCTTTCTGAAAGAGGAAATTCCCCACCTGACTCATAGGTCCTGCTTTCAGCATCTAGTGGTTACATAACTGACTATCAGCCATGAATCATTTCTGGAATAAACCAGAACTTAGGAAGTCCTTTCCTTGTCCCTCTCTTTCTTTTATATCAAATTTCTATAATCAAGTAATTACAAGGCTAAGTCTATTAAATAAACAGATAGACATTGGAACACCTCTGAATTACTATAATAGGATGCAAGAATGAATAGCTAACAACTTAAACCTACATTCATGGTTATAGAAATAAACAAATAATTATAGAGGTAACATCCTCCAAAGGAGGAAAAGATTAGACCAGGTAATAAGAGAAAGATGTAAGGTAAGAGACATCTAATTTAAAAGGAGAGCAATTTTTGAGGAAAAACAACAGAATCAGACTGATACCTCTAAGAATTATATACAGATGTATATGAACGACTTCCAAAATTTATCATGTTTTGGTAAGAAGATATCAAATTTGGAGTTTTTCACAAATATTGTAAAAGATAATAGTGAAAAGTGAGATTATTTTTTCTTTATTAAAGTATCTGACTGATAATTTTTTAAAGGCAGATGAACTCATTTCATGGTTGGACCCTCACATTTTAAAAAGATTCTTATATGAGGTTCAAGATTTAGATAAAGACAGAACAGTAATTAATGCATGTAAATCTTCCTTCGCAGAACTAACCTATTGTGAGCCATCTAGGTTTAATCTGTACTTGACTAAATGCAAAAATGAAATTTTATGAATGTTTGAGAAAAACTTAATTGTATTATTTGAACCTATCCATGCATGGCTGGGAAATTGAACCATTCCTATGTGCCTTTAGCTATGTTAGTGATATTGTGCTGTTTCCTCTCAATTATCAAATCATATGTTTAGTGGGAGCCCCTGTCAGATCTGTCTGACTATATGAACTTTTGATCCATCTGTCATATCTATTGCCCCTGCCCCTGAGTGGACCCCTGAGCCTATCGTAAACCTTGCCCTCTGGTTTTGAAAGGGCCTGAAAAAGATGACAACAGACACAGACAGCTTTCCTGAGTTTGGACCAGACCTGCATGAAGAACAGTTCCCTCCCTACCTGATGCCCTTGCGTACCCTGGACTGGTTACTTATATCTTTGGTAGCTTTATGCTCCCTACCTTGATCTCCCTTACAGCCTGCTTGTTTGCAATTACTTTGCAGTGGCTGCCCTTCTCTGGGGATGTCCAGTCATAGGGAAAGGGCAACCCCTTCTCCCTTCTCCTCATTCACCCTATGAATCTGACAAAGGATTCAACCTTATCTTTAGTGGCCCCTATTTCAGTAAGCGGTTGGGAAGAAATCCAAATCCATCTAGATAAGGATTTTTAGAACTCCCCTACCATCCCCAAAGAAGAGAGAGGTTTTTCCATATATTCCTTTGTCTCCAGGTGAAGCCTTTAGCTGGTTGATCAAATTGAGGAAATGATAATCATTTTAATATCATTTTTGGATTTTAATAAGGACTAGAGCTTGAGTTAATCAATCAGAAGGAGAGCCTAGACCTAACATTCTCGTTGTTCTATGAAGTAAACTCAGAGAATACTTCTTCCTATGTCAACATGGTCAGAAGGAGCTGACAGCATACTTTATGAGACCCTTAACCCAAGAAACTATCTTGAATAATGGGACTTTTTCTGTATCTTAATATTTTATGGCATGTTAATGGTAAAAAAAAAAAACCCACAGATATCCTGGGTCATAATTTCAATTGAAACTTTGCTAACTCTCTTATTTTATTGTATTTACAACTTATTCAATTAAGAAAATTCCTTTCTCATGGTATAGCTAAACATATATAGAGATCATAAACCTGAGGGACACAGAAATCTTTGGATTGTCTTAAAACAGATTTAAGCCTGATCATTCTTGTATCAAACAGTGAGAGGTTTTCTTCTAGCTCCATGATAATGTGACTGCTAACTTTAAGGGAATAAACAATATGAAACTAACCTGTTTGCCTCTTTTAGCCACATTTTAAAGGTGGACAATAGTCATATGAAAAAATGTTCTAAATAACTACTGATTAGAAAGATGCAAATCAAAATAACTCTGTGGTACCACATCACACCTATCAGATTGGCTAACATGACAAAATAAGTAAATGATACATGTTGGAGGGTTGGAACACTAATCCATTGCTGGTGGAGCCATGAGCTGATCTAAACATTCTGGAGAGCAACGTGGAACTATGCCCAAAGGGCTATAAAATGTACATACCCTTAGATCCAGCAATACCTATATATAGCCCTTTGGGCTATATCACAAAGAGTTCATAAAAATGGGAAAAGGACCCACATACACAAAAAATATCTATAGCAGCTCTTCATGATGATAAAGAACTGGAAACTGAGGGGATGCCCATTAATTAGGGAATGAACAAGTTGTGGCATATGACTGTAATAGAATACTATTGTACTATAAGGAGTGACAGAGGCAGACTTCAAAAAACCCTGGAAAGACATACATAAACTGATGCTGATTGAAGTAAGCAGAGCAAGAACATTATACACAGTAACAACCACAGTGTGAGAGGACTGTTTTTGATAGACTTAGCCCTTCACAGCAATGCAAAGACCTAAAACATTTTCAAAGGACTCATGAAACAAAATGCCATCCACATCCAGAGAAAGAACTATGGAGTCCGAACGCAGAATAATTTCTCCTTTGCTATGTTTCATTTTGGTTTTTTTCATGGTTTCTTCCATTCATTTTAATTCTTCTATCCAACGTGACTAATGTGAAAATGTGTTTAATAGGAATGTATGTGTAGAGCTCCACAGAAGATTGCATACCATTTTGGGGAGGGAGGGGGAGAAAATTTGGAACTTATGGAAGTGATTTTTGAAAACTGAAAACAAATAAATTAATAAATTTGGGGGGAAAAGAAGGAAAATATTGTAAAATGAGTTGTCCATAGCTTTTTCAGCAATTTCACCTTTAATGTGAAAACTCTGTAGGGACTTTCCCTAGGCCTGAGGATTAGTTCACAAAAACAATGTTGTAATTGTATAAAGATAAACAACTCATGTGCAATTATATAAGGCTATTTCCTCTCCTAAAGTCCTCATCTGTTTTTTCCTTAGAGCATAGAGCTAGTCCTGGCTCGTCAAAAGCGAGATCCATGTGTTACATGTCCTGAAAGGTGCTAGTAAACTTAAATGGCTTGCTGTAATTAATTTAACAATTAGTTAATTAATTCACATATCAGCTGAACATCTTCTAAGTGTGAGACCTTGTGTTAGGCTAAGTTGATGAGGATATAAATATGTACAGGCATACGGCTGACTTCAAAGAGCTTGCAATTTAATAGACGCAGTCATAGCTAGGCTTGGGCAAATGGTGCTTTGCTCAGGGCACTAAAACATATGACAGGGTATAGTACTTAATAATAGTAATAATAATAACTATGGCTAACATTTACAGAGAGCTTACTATGTGCCACGCACTGTGGAAAAGTCCTTCACAATTATTATCTCATTTGATCCCAACAAACCTGGGAGGTAGATTCTATTATTATTACCATTTTACAGATGAAGAAACTGAGGCAAATTGAGGCTTTGTGACTTGCCCAGGAGCACACTTCTACTAAATGTCTGAGGCCAAATTTGAATTCAGGTCATCCTGACTGCAAGTCTGCCCTCTCTATCATGCACTGCCCCATTTAACTCTCTCAGGACATTTCCCTACTTCTCAGGGAATGCCATGTCTGGGGAACTTTGTGTTCCTCTAAAGAAGAGGTCAACAAAATTCTTGTTTTTGCACTGTCTGAGAGTCAATAATAGCTTTCATATTTTAAAATAAAGTTTTATTGCATATAAAACTGTCAAAACCATTCTTAGCTTGTGGACTGTACAAAAACAGGCTATATTCTGATCCCTTATCCAGAATAAGACAATAGGGCTGACCTGCCAGGGGCAAACCACAGGGTCCTTTCACTGTGGTTCACCTTCCAAACACCTTCCTGCCTCCCCCTTCTCTGAACTCCTGCAGAGGTGAAGGTCAGGATTCTCTGGAGAATGGGTGCTGCCATATCTTGGAATGATTGTTCCAGAGTGGGACCATCCCCTCTTTCATCAGTCCCATCCCCATTTCCCAGTGAAATTGCCCCAGCTACAGTTTTTGCTAGTTACCATTGCTTGGGAAAAAGGAAAAACAAACAAAGAAACAAAAACCAAGCAAACAGCAATCTAGATTTTAGACATAGATTTAGAGATGAAAAAGGAAAGATCTTAGAGGTCATTTAGTTCAAGATCCTTAGAAGATGGTGGGTGGGGGAGAGTTCTTACAAGTCATTCAAAAAATCTTTCTCTGTCTCTCTGTTCTACCTCTGTCTCTTTTCTTTTTCTCCACATGTATTACTATCAATGTTTATCTTTGATCAGCTCCAAAACGTATGCATTGTGATTCAGCATAATAATGAACTACAACTTTCTGATGCCTGAATAATGTCACATCTAAATATAATAGTATTCTTCAAATGTATGGAGATGCTATTATGATGAATACAACAAAAAGATTGTACATTTTCTCAATCAATGGGAGATAGTAGATTTACTAACAAATGGCAGTCTCTACATTGATGGTTTTGACAAATGATTCCTCAAAGACAAAAACCTAAAGGGCAGTTACCTCTATTCTAGCAAACATCCTCATTTTATAGAAGAGAAAAGTGAGATTTAGAAGAGGTTACAGACTTGATCAAAGTTATCCCATGAGGTAAGAGTGATGGGGTATATGCTCTGAGAACCCCTTTGAACTCTCCTTCCCACTTGATCTGGGGTTCACCTGAGGTCAGAAGCCTTTCCTTACCTTTAACCTAGTATAGCTCTCCATTATCTGTTACCTCCAGATTACTTTCAGCTATGTCCCAAACTTGATTCCCATCAAAATCCCACCTTCTTGGTTCTGACCTCCAGTCACCCCAGTGCCATCAAGATCCTCCTTAGACTCCTCCTCAAGATGCTCCCAAAACCCTCCTCCCATCACCTCAGACTATTAGAACCACCCCTTGATCCCTCCCACAATCTTTCTGTATATTAACTCCCTCCTGCCTCCATGAAGGCACTTAGATTCAGTCTGGTTCAGATTCTATCTGGCCCGCTTGTCAATATCACAAATGGTGAGGTTTCTTAAGAGTCAATCCAATATGGCATATCTTAAATAAACTTTTTTTGCTTTAGCTAAAAGAAGGCTTGAGTCAAATTCACTTGGGCAGGAACTGGCGTGTTGGTATTTTGGGATCCCAAACACCCCAGACCTCAACATATATGGTTTCCTGACCAGGAATGTTGACAATCTCAATTTCTTCTCCAGCCAAGACTGACTTCAAGGGAGTTCCCCGAGCCTATACCCCATCAAGAGCAGAGTGGAAGCTAGAAGCCGGGTTTGTTTGGCTTTGTTTTCACTCTAAGTCCATTGCTTTTTGTCACTGCACCTATCATCTTCAAGGTCTACTTTGAATTTTCCTCAGTGAATCCTTTCCCAATCACACCACTCTATCTCTGTTATGATCATTCCCTATTTTATATTGTCCTCCAATTGTCCTATGGTATGAACCGTATCTCCCTAAAAATACTGTCTCTGGAGGGCAAGGATCTGGTCATCTTCTGATCTCCCACAGCATCCAGCAGGTAGCTGCGCATAGCATCTCACTACACTACATACAATATCATCATCCATCATCCCACAGCAAGAATCCTCTGACTTAGTCAAAAAAGAAGAGAATCAAAGAATTATAACTGTCAGGAACTTAGAAGTCTTCAAGTCCAAACCCCTTATTTTACACTTGGGGAAACTGAGGCTGAGAGAGGCCAAGTGACATGACAAGGGATACACAGCTATGATGCAACTATTAAGTATCAGAAGAAGGTTTTTAACTCAGGTCTTTCAGACTCCAAGTCCACTGAGCTATTCAGCATGCCATAGATAAGAGGGTCTCCTCAATTTCCCTAAAATGCTCCTTTTGGCTCCCTTGCTCTTTCCCACATTTGTGTCATTTATAGAACTTTAGAACTTCAGATTTCTACAGGCAAAGGTCAGCTTCAAGATTATGAAATCAAATCCTACTGTCTACATCTAAGTAAAATGAGGCCCATAGAGGTTATCTAACTTTCCCAAAGTTATAAAGCTAATGAGTATCAAAGCCAAAACTAGAGGCTATGACTTTTACTTCCTATTCTAATGAACTTCTCAGTATACTTAAGAGCTGACATTTCTCTAACAATCCAAGGGGAAGGGAAAAAGCATTTATGTATTTACACACCTGCTATGTGCCAGGCACTGTGCTCACAGCAACTCTACAAGGTAAGTAGTACAAATCTTATTAATATTCTAATGAAGGAGAATCTAGGGCTCCTGGAACATGAATAACTTTCTTAAGGTCACTCAGCTAGTAATTGAGCTGGGATTCAAACCCCCATCTTCCCTGAGCTCTTTTCATTCTACAAAGCTTCACATATTGATGTTTACTTCAGGTGCTCACCTGCCTCCTTCATTATAAATTCATACACTGCTCTCTTCACAGTTTTTCCTGACTACTATAGGTTTCCACCTATCTTCCTATTCTCTAACCGACAGTGTATCTCCCTTTTTTTCCTTAATTTAATTTTCATTTATTTTATTTTTCCTTAATTTTATTATATTGTATCATTGACTCATAACTCCCTTAGTAAGTTATCTTCTTACCAAGACTGGATGCCCCATGAGGACAGGTATAATGTTTCACACCTTCACTATATTCACCAGACAGTCTATCATGGTGCTAAGCATAGAATATATGCTTTAAAATGCTTACTGGTGGTCTGACAAAAAGAAATCCTGTGAACTTTTATAAACACAGATGTGGATTCTTCTGAGTGATGGGAAGAAAAATGATCATACATCCTAGTTATCAATGTCCTATGTCCACTCAGTCTTTCCTTGATAGTCACCCCAGAAAGTCTGCTTTGAATGTCTTCTATTTCCATGTAATATTCTTCCAAAAAACTGTTAGTCTGAAAAGTCCATATACAAACATAGTTCCTCAATGCCACAAATTTCCCTTCCAAATAACTACTCCCTCAGGTCTTACCTGAGTCTGCCATCCTCTGCTGCAGCTCCTCCTGGTATAATCTTCGTAATAAATATGCCAGGATCATCTCCAATGTGGGGATTATCTGTGCCTCCAGCAATACTGAATCCCAGCCCAGAATTGCCCTGTAGAAACAGTTAACATAAATTGAAATGATGTGACTGACCTTGGATTTCTTCAAAGTTTCACTTGTTCCCTCAGTGTTATCAACTTGCTACTCAAATTGGGAAATGAGTGGTAATAGTTTTGTGCACTGGCTGTCAGCTAACAAAATGAAGGTCAGGGAATAGCATTTGACTGATAGTTTCCTTTTCCCACAGTTCTGAGAGTTCTTTGAAAGATAAAATGAAGTATTCATTTCTAGGATGATAGGTGTATCAAAATGTTCATTCTTAAGAAACAATTTCATGTTTTGTTCATAAAGATAGAGACTTGGCAAGCCCTTCTGATGCAAGATAGGTTTTAGGGAAACTATATCATTTGTGCAGACTTTGCAAAATTAATAACTCATATTTATTCAATGCTTCCAAGTTTGCAAAGCATTTTCCTTACAACACCCCTATGAAAAGTATGATTATTCCTTTCCTAGACACGGGAAAAGTGAAGCTTAGAGATCTTTGGTCACTTACCCATCATTATATAACTAAAAAGGGACAACTGATCTACTTCTTAGCATTTGTCACCAAACCAAGCTCCTTGAGTTTGAAGCTCCTTGAAATCCTTGAGGATTTTATTTTCCAGTGCCCTACCTTTGAGATTATTTCTAATTTATTCTTTATCTTGTTTATATATAGCTGTTTGCATGTCTTCTTCAACAAAGGTCTGTAAACTCTTTGAAGCAGGGACCCCTACCCCTTTTTCTTTACATATACTTAGCACTGCACCTAGAAAAAAATGTGTGGTGTATACATATATATGTACATACATACACATATGTATATGTATATGTGTGTATACATACACTTATATATAATATACATGGTGTTGCCTTGATTTGACTTAACACAATCTATCTCCTTTCCCCAAAGAAGAAACATCTCATTAAAATACAACAAATTGATTGAGAAGCATTATAATATGTAAAGAAATATTTCCATAATTAGCATAAGCAGTATTATTTCCTCTTAAAGCTTTAGTTTGAAAGAGGGTCTTGCATTCAATACACATTTTGATGCTTAATCAGTTGATGAAGATCTATACTCTGGAATGAACAAAACAATACCATAGGGACAAACTTTTCAGTAAAACCAACAGATATGAAAGTAAGCCAAAGTATCAACTACTCTGAGGAGTTTAATGTCATTAAGGGACCATTTTGAACTTATAAAGAGTTGTGTGACTTCCCTTTTTAAGGTAAATCAAACTAAAAAGAGGCTAAGTACAATGGAACAACTGTAAAGTTAAAATGAATCCTTTTGCATATATAACTATAGCATGACTATCATCCATGCATGTATGTATGTATGTATGCATGTATGTATCTATTTATCTATCATCCTTCTTCAGGTCCAGACCTGTGTTTGGATCAATGTAGTGAATTTCCGGTGTGGAAATTCCTATCACCAAAGACTGCAATAGCCCATTAGTAATTTATAGTGTTAGAAAGCTACTAGAAGAATGGAGAGGGTAACTGACTTGTGCACAGTTACAAAGTTAGACATGAACATAGACCCTTCTTGTTGATTCCAAGGTTTGTGCTTTAAATTTGTTGCCATATATAAGAATACAACTTTCCAATTTACTTAGTGTCTTTTTCTCCCACACCAAGCCTATGAGTAAATGCTATAATCCATATTTTACGTATGAGTAAACACAAGGTCAGAGTACTTCAGGAGCATTCCCTAACTCACACAGTTAATAAGTAAAAGAAAAAGGGTAAAAATGGGATATATATATATATATATATATATATATATATATATAATATATATTCTGTTATCAGTTCTATTGTCTCTTCCTACATTACCATACTGCCTCTCTAAAAAAGATTAAACTATGAACAATTTCCCAAAAAGAGAAATGAAAACTATCAGTAGAAATATGTGAAAATCATAAATGATTAGTAATAAGAAAAAATTAATTAAAAATAACTTATATGAGGGCAGGGCCAAGATGGTAGAGCAGAAAGATGAACCTGCTACAGTTCTCCCCTCATAGCTCATAAAATACTTGTGAAAATGACTCAAAACAAATTCTAGAGCAGCAGAAGCCACAAAACAACAGCGTAAAAAAAGATTTCCAGCCAAAGCCAGCCTGGAAGGCCAATAGGAAAGGTCTATCACACCAGGCTCAGAGCAGAGTGCAATCCAGCCTTGGCATGTGGTATGGACAGCTTCAGGGTGTGGAATCATGGGCAATAGCTGTGGTTTCCATATTTCTCAACCCACAAATGCCGAAGACAGCTTCAAAGTTCAGTAAGAAAGCTCTTTCACCTGGGTATAAGGGAGCAGGGGTCCAGCCCTAGCACCAGCCTCAGGGTAGCTGCAGCCACTGCAGAAGAAGCTTCCATTTTTGGAGCCCTCTGCCTAGAGACCCTGGGGGAATTGAGTAGCTGATCTGAGTCTCAGTCCTGAGTGGCATTCCTGAGGTGAAAAGGGGCACTGGATGGAGTTGGTGGAGACTCTAGAGAGAGAATCCTACTCGCAGATCCTTGGCAGAAAAGCTTACTGTTGTTCTCAGACCAGAGCACAGGCCAAGAGAGGAGTAACTCCTCTCCTTTGGTTGTGCCACCTTGGAGGAACTGAGAACTTATATGTCCCTAGAATATACACTCTGCTTGACAAAGGACTCAAAAGTCAAGTAACTGGCTGGGAAAATACAGAAAAAAGGGAAAAAAAATAAGACTACAGAAGGTCACATTCTTGGTGAAAATGTATTTTCTTCCATCCTTTCAGACGAGGAAGAACAAAGCATACCATCACAGGAAGACATAAAAATCAAGGCTTCTATTTCCAAAACCTCCAAAAAAAATATGCAAGAGTCTCAGGCCATGGAAGAACTCAAAAAAGGATTTTGAAAATCAAGTAGGAGAGGTGGAGGAAAATTGGGAGGAGAAATGAGAGTGATGCAAGAAAATCATGAAAATCATGGGACTTGACTTAAGGAGGGAACAACACACAAGTTAACAGCTTGCTAAAGAGGACCCAGAAAAATATTAAAGAATATAACACCTTTAAAAATAGGCTAACTGTATTGGCAAAAGAGGTCCAAAAAGTCAATGAGGAGAAGGATGCTTTAAAAAGCAGAATTAGTCAAATGGAAAAGGAGGTTCAAATGCTCACTGAAGAAAACAGTACTTTAAAAAGTTAGAATGGAGCAGATGGAAGCCAACGATTTTATGAGAAACCAAGAAGCTATAAAACAAAATCAAAAGAATGAAAAAGTAGGAGACTGAAATATTGTATTTGAAAAACACCTGACCTGGAAAACAGAATCAAGCGAGATAATTTAAAGATTATTGGTCTACCTGAAAACTATGATCCAAAAAAGAGCCTAGACATCATCTTTCAAGAAATTATTGAAATCTACCCTGATATTAAAGAACCAGAGGGTAAAATAGAAAAGGAAAGAATTCACTGATCACTTTCAGAAAGAGACTCCAAATGAAAAACTCCTAAGAATATTGTAGTCAAATTCCAGCATTCCCTGGTCAAGGAGAAAATATTATAAACAGCGAGAAATAAACAATTCAAGTATTGTGGAAATATAATCAGGATAACACAAGGTTTCACAACTTTTACACTAAGGCATCAAAGGGCTTGGGATATGATATTCCAGAGATCAAAGGAGATAGGATTAAAACCAAAAAATTACCTACCCAGTGAAACTGAGTATAGCAGTTCAGAAGACAAAATGGAATTTCAATGAAATGGAGGACTTTTAAGCACTCTTGTTGAAAAGAACAGAGCTGAATAGAAAATTTGATTTTGAAATACAAGAATCAAGAGAAACATGAAAAGGTAAACAGGAAAGAGAAGCCTTAAGGCACTCATTAAAGTTGAACTGGTTATATTCCTACATGGAAAGATGTTATTTGTAACTCATGAGACCTTTTTCAGTATTAGGGTAGTTAGAAGGATTATATATATGTAGGTATATATGTGTATGTATGTATATTATATATGTGTAGGTTTGTACATGTGTGTATGTGTGTATGTATATATGTATCTGTATATGTATAAATATGTGTATGTATATTTGTATGTGTATAAATACATATACACACATATACATACTTACATAGATAGAGAGCACATGGTACACTGAGTATGAAGGGAGAATACCTAAAAAAAAATTTGCTGTTGAATGGAATAAGAGAAGGAGTAAGAGAAAGGGAAAAGTAGAACATAGCAAATCATCTTACCTATAAGAGCAAAGAAAGAACTTCTACAATGGAGGGGAAGAAGGGGGAGATGAAAGGAAATAATTGAACCTTTCTCTCATGGGACTTGACTTAAGGATAGAACAACACACACTCAACTGGATATGGAAATCTATTTTACCTTTCAGGAAGGCAAGGGGGAAGGGGATAGGAGAGGGAAGATAATAGAAAGGACAGCAAACTAGGGAAAGGGATAATTAGAAGCTAACACTATTGTGGCAGGACAGGTCAAGAGAGACAATGGAATGAATGCTGTACAGGTTTTTAGATTTGCTTTTCCAAAAGGAAAACAGAGGGATACAACCAAGATGCAGAGTAGAAAGACATACATACACAGTTCTGTAAAAAATACCTGTAAAATACCTGTAAAAAATGACTCTCAATAAATTCTAGAGCAGCAGAAGCCACAGAACAACAGAGATTTCCAGCCCAAGGTAGCCTGAAAGGCCAACAGGAATGGACTATTGTACAGGGCGTCAAGCAGAGCGCAGCCCAGCCTTGGCCTCTCAGCACAGGGAGGAACAGGACCAGAACAGGCCTTGGGGGTGGAATCCCCAGCAGCAGCAGTGGTTCTCAGATCTCTCAACCCACTAATGCCAAAGGCAGCTTCAAAGGTCAGTGGGAAAGCTTTTTCACCTCAGTGAAAGGAAACAAGATCTTCCCCTAACCCCTGCCCCAGGCAGCACTGGCTGCAACAGCAGCAATGTCCATTTGTGGAGCCCTCAGTCTAAAGCCCCTGTGGGAATTCAGCAGCTGACCTGAACCTCAGCCCTGAGGCTAACTTGGTAGTGAGGAGTAGTGCTGGCCTGGCAGAGCTGGAGGTGGTTATGGAGAGGGAATTCTAATACTCGCAGGTTCTGAGCAGAAACGTTTTTGGTTTCTCCCACACCTGTTCACAGGCCAGGAGAGGAGTAAACTCCTCTCCCTTGATTGCACCACCATGGAGGAACTGAGAACTTACAGGTCCCCAGAATATACCCTCCTCTTGACAAAGGACTCAAAAGTCAAATAACTGGCTGGGAAAATACCCAAAAGGGGGGAAAAGTAAGACTATAGAAGGTTACTTTCTTGATGAAAAGTATTTTCTTCTATCCTTTCAGATGAGGAAGAACAACTCACACCTTCAGAGGAAGTCAAGGTTTTTAAAACCTCTGAAATAAATATGCAATGGTCTCAGGCCATGAAAGAGCTCAAAAAGGATTTAAAATGAAGTAAGAGAGGTGGAGGAAAGATTGGGAAGAGAAATGAGAGTTATGCAAGAAAATCATGAAAAGCAAGTCAACAGCTTGGTAAAAGGGATGGAAAAAATGCTGAAGAAAATAACACCTTTAAAAATATTTGGCAAAGAGGTCCAAAAAAACCAATGAGGAGAGGAATGCTTTAAAAAGCGGAATCAGTCAAATTGAAAAGGAGGTTCAAACACTCACTGAAGAAAAACAGTTCTTTAAGAATTAGAACGGAGCAGATGGAAGCTAATGACTTTATGAGAAACCAAGAAATTACAAAACAAAACCAAAAGAATGAAAAATTAGAAGATAATGTGAAATATCTCATTGGAAAAACAACTGATCTGGAAAACAGATCCAGGAGAGACAATTTAAAAATTATGGGACTACCTGAAAGTCATGATCCAAAAAAGAGCCTAGACATCATCTTTCATGAAATTATCAAGGAAAATTGCCCTGATATTCTAGAACCAGAGGGCAAAATAAATATTGAAAGAATCCACCCATCACTTCCTGAAAAAGATCCAAAAAGAGAAATTTCTAGGAATGTTGTAGACAAATTTCAGAGTTCCCAGGTCAAGAAGAAAATATTGTAAGTGTCTAGAAAGAAACAATTTGAGGATTGTGGACATATAATCAGGTTAACACAAGATCTAGCAGCTTCTACATTAAGCGATCAAAGGGCTTGGAATATGATATTCCAGCAGTCAAAGGAACTAAAACTTAAAACCAAGAATCACCTACCTAGCAAAACTGAGTATAATACCTCAGGGGAAAAAATGGTCATTCCATGAAGTAGAGGACTTGTAAGCATTCTTGATGAAAAGATCAGAGCTGGAAAGAAATTTTGACTTTCAAACACAAGAATCAAGAGAAGCACGAAAAGGGGAAAAGGAAAAAGAAATCATAAGGGACTTACTAAAATCGAACTGTTTATATTCCTACATGGAAAGATAATATTGGTAACTCTTGAAACTTTTCTCAATATTTGGGTAGTTGGAAGGATCACACACACACAGACAAATGTGTGCATCTGTGTGTGTAAACAGAGAGTACAGGGTGAGTTGAATAGGAAGGAATCATATCAAGAAAGATAAACTTAAGGAATGAGAGAGGAATATATTGGGAGGAGAAAGGGAGAAATGAATGGAGCAAATTATCTCTCATAAAAAAGGCAAGAAAAAGCTTTTTCAATGGAGGGGAAAAGGGGGAAAGTAAGAGGAAAAAAGGGAAGCTTACTCATCACATTTGGCTCAAGGAAGGAATAACATGCACACTAAATTTGGTATAAAAACCTATCTTACACTACAGGAAAGTAGGGGAGAAGGGGACAAACAGGGTTGGGGGCGGATAATGGAAGGCAGGGCAAATGAGAGGAGGGAGCAATTAGAAGTCAACACTCCTGGGGAAGGACAAGGTCAAAAGAGAGAATAGAAGAAATGAGAGGCAGGATAGGATGGAGGGAAATACAGTCTTATACAACATGACTATTATGGAAGTCTTTCGCAAAACTACACATATGGCCTATATTGAATTGCTTGCCTTTTCAGGAGGGAGGAAGGAAGAGAAGTTAGAATTCAAAGTTTTAGGAACAAATGTTGAAAATTGTTTTTGCATTCAACTGAGAAATAAGAAATAGAGATAATGGGGTATAGAAATATATCTTGCCCTACAAGACAAGAGACAAGATGGGGATAAGGGAAGAGAAGGGTGTCAGAAGGCAGGGCAGACTGAGGGAAGGGGTAATCAGAATGCTAGGCATTTTGGGGGTAGTGGAAGGGGAGACATGGGGAGAATATTTGGAACTCAAAATTTTGTGGAAATGAATGTTGAATACTAAAAATAAATAAACATTAAAAAAATTTTAAGCAATTGGGAAATATTTAATGAAATAAAAATATACTAAATAAAAAATAAAAGGAACATAACTTTTGAGGGGGTCAACAATCATTTTAATCAAGATCATAAATCATTCAGTTAATTCAGGGGAAAATGTCAGCACCCTGAACTTCACAGAAAATATAGAGAAACAATGATCAACAAGGCTTTCAAATGTCTGACTGTAAGCAATACATACCTCACTGATCAACAGACAGATCCAACTGTTTGACCATACATACATAGTCACCAGAGAGAGAAGCACCAACATGTGGGTTTTCAAAGGCAGGGGGGCTCCTTAGAGGCAGCCCAGAGTCTCCTCTGACCAAAAAAACATTTCCAATGAACAAGTCAGAAAGTAAAACCTCACCTCAGAGTATTTATATACTTTTCAGAGCTGAAGGGCAGACCCTCTAACCCAGGGTCTCAATAGAAATAACAAAAGGTACTTGAAGCCTATTAATAGGTGGTGAAGATTTAATTATCATTATACTGGTATAAATCCTAACTGATCAAAATGTATCATTCCACAAATATATTTTTATATGGTCCTTTATGTTTGATTTTTCTTAAGTTTTGTATTGCCAATAAAAGGAAGATTTCCATGAGAGAGGGATTAGCAGTACATCAGAAAATGTTCCTGAGAAAAGAAAAAAATAAAAGCAATTGTGATTTTTTTCCTCCAAAAAAAGACAAAATTTATGGTTCCTGTCAGGGGCTTGCATCTCTGTGCAGTATCCAAATGAAGCTATTAGACTTTTGTCAGGTTTCTAGTTCCTTTTAAGTTTTTTTCTTGGAAAACAAGCTTCCATCTCTCCCATCTGTATCACATATAAAACAGATCAATATTTGCAAGAGGTATTTTGGCTTAGTGGATAAAGGGTCAGTGTTGGAGAAAGGTCTGTGTTCTAGGCTGGCATGACTCTGGGAAAGCAAAAAATATTTTTCCATACATTGAGAGAAAGCCCCCATTGTAATGAAATTAGGGGTTTGGACCCCCTAAAAAGTATGTTCACTTTGACTTTAAATGTGACAAGTGCAAGGACCATGCCTTCTAAATTGTGTCTCATTCCTCTCCAGGCTGTACTCCAGACTTTGTCTACCATGTCCCAGAAACCTCAACATCCTGGAAGGCTTACTTCAGCTTTGCATTCACACCTCTGAAGTACCCCCAGCTCCTGTGACTATACCTCTGATTGAATAGCTCCTCCCAGAAACTCCATTTGGAGGGGGTTCCCCAGGCCACAACTTATTCCTCTCCAAATTGCATTCCAGACTTGGACTTTACCTTTAATCCAGTACCACCTGTCCCACACCCTTCACCCCAACCCCAGATCCCTTTTACGTTTTCTTCCTGACTTAGAAGGCAGGGTAGGGATTGTCTTTCTTCTTGTCTGTGTATTCCCATTGCTTAGCTTGGTGCCTGGCACATAGTTAAGCGTATAGTTTAACACATGCTTGTTGACTGACAGTCTCTTCAGGAGGGTAAGTGCAGTATTATACACTGATTTATTAAAATGTAATCTTCTTGAGAACAGAAATGTTTCATTCTTTGTATACAGATCTTTAATGCCCAACACAGTAGGCCCTAAATAAATGTTTTTTGACTGACTGATTAAATTCAACTTCATTAAGTACCTTGGACAAGCACTGAGAAATACAAAGATAGCTCTTAAGGAATTTACCCAACACAAAGGTGTCAAAGATGCATAAACAAATAACAGGAGAAATCTGAGGATGGATTGATCATTTTAAAATTGTATGGTTAAGAAAGGTGTCAAAATCTGAGGATGGAGTGATCACTTTTAATTGGCCTGGTTAAGAAAAGTATCTTGGCAAGGTGACAATACTGCCTACATTTACTAAATGAACACAAATGAAATATTATTCCTACTGCCAAGCAGGCAGAATTTAAGTGGGAACTGCCCCAGGTTCAAGATGGGAAAGACTGGGGTCAGTGGTATTTTTGTCTTCCTCTAAAGGTACATTGTTGAGCTTAGAATGTTCCAGTTAAAGTCAATATATTAATAAGCATTAACGAAGCCTCTCCTACGTGAGAGACACTGTGCTGACCCATTGGGGATGCAAATAAAGCAGAAGAGAGTTCTTGACCTCAAGAAGCTTGAATTCTCATAGAGAAAGACAACACATGAAAAGGAGCTGAAAGATGGGGGAGGAGGCAAGGTACCAGGGACAGAGCATGATAGAGAAGTCCATAGTGAAAGCTGGTGAGAAATGAAGAGATGGCTGGTCTGGGTCCCTGCCATAAAAGTAGTTTCTGGGAGGAGCCATTGAATCAGAAGGAAGGGCCTCAGAGGGTGGAGAATGAAAGGCAGGATTAAATTGTTTTGCTTGGCAGGTTATGGAGAAAGAGTGAAGATATCTACTACTCTTAGGATTCATTCATTTGATATAAAATGAGGTGACTGAATTATAGCATGGGTTTTTTTAAATATTTATTTTCAGCATTCACTTTTATAAGATTTTGAGTTCCAATTTTTTTCTCTCCCTCTCTCCTCCCTCCCCCTCTCCCCAAGATGGCAACGCCAGGGGTTCTTAACACATTTTTTGAATTGTGGTCCCTTTGGCAGTCTGCTGATGCTTACAGATCTCTTCTTGGAATGATGTTTTTACATAATTGAAAGAAATGTCAATTTTCACTTAGATGCTAGTGAAAATAAAGATGTAATTTTCTTTCCCCATTCAAGTTCACAACTCTTCTCTCCTCCTTTATCTGTGGATCTCAGGTTAAGAACCTCTAAGCTAGATGAACTCCAATGTTCCTTCCAATTTTAAATCTTGAGATAATTTTAAATGAATTGATAGACTCTCCTTATCACCCCTTCCCTCAGCCCTCCTCCCACCTCCAGCACATATGCACATGTACTCTGAGGATGTGTGAATGTCTCTGGGAAGTAGTGACTGAAAAGAACTCTAAGGTGGTTACAGAGTTAAGGCAGCATGTGTTTCAAATCACAATGTGTTCAAAGAGATATTTTGTTTTTTCAATAAAGTTTGGGAGCCAGATGGATTCTACCTCATCATCAAAGCTCTTTAGAGAAGATTCATCTAAATTCTAGCAGGAAGTAATTTCAAAGGCATTCACACCTTCCCTTATTACTTCCAACACCTTTTCTCCCCAGTCCCTAGTCACTGCTTTCCTTCTCTGAACAGACAACAATGTAGAGGGGAGGGAAACATAGCTGGAAAGAGGGAAAAAATCTCTATAGGCTCTCCATGGATGAATCACTGTCATTCCCTGACAATCACCCACAGACAGGTGTCAGCTGCTCTGAGAGATCACCAGATCTCTTCCCCAGGGAGAAATCTCTCCAAGCAGCAAGTCAACCCCTTGGGCTGATGTCCTCAGATCCAAGAAATTGTTGCCAATTAACAGAGCTGTGATCCTTGAACTGATCAACAGGAATTGTAAGCTGTCAGAGTAGCAAGATCAGTTTCTGTGTATATTTCCCAGTAGGCATGCTCTTTCAGTCAGACACAATCTGTGACTGATGAGTGGGTTGGCATCCTCTCCACCTTAGAGCAGCTTTCAAATTTAAGCTTATTTGGTGACAATCCATGTGAAGTATGAATAAGTTACTGACTGACATGGCTCATTGAATGAACACCACTCAGGAAGATCTTTCCGTAGATTAGCAAAAAGGACAATATCCCATCATCAAATGGTTGGCTCCCAGGATTCCAGTGAGAAAAAAGTTGTGTTTCTTAACCTCCAACCTATATATTCTTAACCTCTAACCCTCTCTGTAAAAAAAAAAAAAAAAACAAACAAACAAACAAAAAGGAAAAGACTAACATGTACAAAAATATTTATGGCAGCTCTTTTAATGGTGGTGTTGAATTGAAAATTGAAGAGATGACTATCAACTGGGGAATCGCTAAACAAGCTGTTTTATATGATTGTGATGGAATACTATTGGGCTTTAAGAAATGACGAGCAGGTTGCTCTCAGAAAAACCTGGAAAGACTTACACAGACTGATGCAAAGGGGCATAAGCAGAACCAGGAAAACATTGTACACCATAACAGTCATACTATATGATGATATACTATGAATACCTTAACTATTTTCAGCAATAAAATGACCCAAGACATTTGTGTAGGACTTATGATGAAAAGTGTTGTTCATTTCCAGAGAAAGAACTGGTAGAGCCTGAATGTGGATCAAAGATACTTTTCTTAACTTTCTTTTTTTTCTAGTTTTTTTCTTGTCTGTGTTTTCTTTCACTGAATAAATTACATGGAAATGTGTTTTACATGATTACACATCTATAACCTATGTCAAACTGCTTACCTTTTCAATGGTGTGGGGAAGCAGGAAGGGAGAGAATTTGGAATTCAAAATATTTTTTAAAATGTTAAAATTATTTTGTAGCTAACTGGGAAAAATAAAATATTAAATAAGATTTAAAAAGAAAGTAAAAAAATATCCTATCTCTGACAGTATCTGTTTTGCTATGGAAAAGCAATTTAAACTCACTATGCATTAGGTAACTATTTAATAAACAACAAATTATAAAGACATGTCATGATCTGAGGCTGATAAAATTACAAGTCCTTGATGGAGTGATCCCTTGGAAATCTCCTTTTCCTACACAAAATTCACTCTTAAAAATCAAGTGCTGGAGTACTGAGCACAGTCATTTAGGAAGCACATTGGTATGTTGAAAGCTGTCCAGAAGATGGTGACCAGAAAGGTGGGCAAACCTGAAACCACGTTGTATAATGATCAGTTGAAGGAACAAAGACATATTTAACCTAGATAAGACATGATTTGTCCCAGGTAGAAAGGATTAACGGTATGATGTAGCTTTCCTCAAGTATTTGAAACTACTCTTATGTAGTAGTGGACTAGTTTCACTTGGACCAAGATCCATGAGTAAAAGATAGAAGGAAGAAGATGGAAGTTCACTAGAAGGAAAAAAAAATGACCAATCCAATCTGTCCACAAAAGAAATGGCTACCTCTTTTGAGGTAGGCGTCACCAGACTCAGACTTCCAGATGAGTCCATGCTACCAAAAAAAAGGTTAAGAAACCTTATTTAAGACATAGATTCCAGAAAAAATTAAGAATCATTTAAGATAGTAAAAATAGTTACACAGATAGAAAACTGAAATGGACTACCTTCCCATGGTAGTTGATAAGGGAGAGCATTCAAAGCATGAGAGACAGCCAGAAGAAAATAGGTAGGGTGAAGGGAATTTTTTAAAAAAACATATCCAACATTTATCTTTCTTTTAAATATATTATTTTTTTCATTTTCCAATTACAGGTAAGCTTATTAATATTCAGTTTTTAAAATTTGAGGTTCTAAATTCTTTCCCTCCCTCCTGCTCCTCCCCTACCCTTTGAGAACCAAAACAACATGATACCAATTATATTTGTAACGTCATACAAAACATATTTCCATATCGACCATGCTGCAAAAGGAAACACACACACACACCCAAAAAGAAAAATAAAGTAGAAAAAGTATGCCTCAATTTGTACTCAGCGTTCATCAGTTCTCTCTCTGGAATTGGATAGCATTTTTTCATCGTGAGCCTTTTGTAAATGTTTTGGATGATGGTCTTGATCAGAGTAGTTAAGTATTTCACAACTGATGTGGTATTGCTGTTAGTTACTATGTATAATGTTCTCCTGGTTCTGCTTACTTCACTTTGCATCAGTCTTTGTAAGGTTTCCCAGAGTTTTCTGAAAGCATCCTGCTCATCATTTCTTCTAGCACAATAGTATTCTATCACAACCACATACCACAACTTGTTCAGTTATATCCCAACTGATTGGCAGGGTAAGGTTTTTTTGAAAAGGAGCTTCATTAGCTGCAAAATAATTTTCCAAAGTAGTCCTGACAATCAGCTGAAACTCTAAGACAAGATTCATTGAGAAAAGAGATCACCTTATACTTGCCAAGGAAGGGAGACTCAAAGTTTTTCTCCACATGTAACTGTAATATTTATATTTGACTGTGATTCTAACACTGTTCAACATGAAAAAAATGAGGAAAAGTTTATTAGTTGATCATTGAAAAGCATAAATTTTTCTGAAAGACTTCAGTCCAATACACATACTACAACATTTTCCACATTTAAAGCAAAAAAAATAAGGAAATCAAGGGAGGATGGGGAAATTTTATAATCAACAGAGAGACAAAATATTAATGTAGTAGCAATTTTTGTGTCTCTTGATTATCCTTCATTCATTAAATATTTAAAGATTACCCTGTTGCAGGCTTGCCTCTATCACCCTCCCCCATATTTGTTAATACTTTTGCATTCATGTTATATTTACTTCTATTTTACCCTCAGCAGAAAGTAAGATCCTTAAGGGCAGGGATGGGTTTTGATTTTGCCTTTGTATATCCACTGTAGACTGGGACAGAGAAAGCAAAGACGATAGAGTGCTGGATTCTAACTTAGGAAAATTTGAATTTCCACTCTGTTCAATTACTTACTACCCTGGGCAATTTATTGAATCATTCTTAGCCTCATATTTCTCATTTATAAAATGAGATAATAACTTACTGTATTGTTATGAGGATCTAATGAGACTGTATATGCAAAGCTCTTGGCAAACCTAAAAGTAGTATAAAAATACTAGCATTTGTTATTATCATTGTTAACAATTGCATTTTGAATGTGCTTTCCTAGGTGGTATGGGGGATACATAAAAATAAATAGGGCCCTTACTCTCGAAAACTCAACATTTTAATAGACATATAAGGTAAAAGGAAGTATGTCATAAATTACATGTGTGATTTGGTGGGAACTTCATCTGTGATTTCATCTGTATATGGAATTCCTGGTAAAGACAATTTTCATTGATGCAGAATGGCATGTATTCTGCAATTTTCATGTTTTAGAGACTGTCCTGAGGCATGGAGAAGTTAGGTGAGCTGTCTAGAGTCACACTGTTATCATGTATCAGAAGTAGGACTTCATTTGGGATTACATACTATTGAATTCTCCTCTCTAGGCTCTATATAAAAACAAACAAATAAACCCAAACCAATCCAAAACAAAAGACTGCCTGCCAAAGCTTTATGTCCTTGGCCCTTCGCCTTGCCATTCTTTTATTCCCCTCTCTCTCGTCCAGCAGAGGAAAAGCACACTTACCAGCTGTTTATCACTACCTGGAGCTTATTTAGTGATTTTCAGCTACCTTAAGTATTAGGCTAATCTTATACTAGGTTTAATGTTGCTTGTGATCTTGTGGCTTTGAGGGCCAATAAACTCTACCTTCTCTTGCCAAATTCTGGAATGGAACACTTAGAAGATCTAATGACTGTCACTGTTCCAATCTATCATAACTTCTGATTGTCCCATTTAGAACTTATTCTTTTGCTTTAGAGGTTTACTTCCTGATATTTTCTTCTTATTAGGGGAGTTAGTTGCTCTTTTTCTCTTTCTAAAGGTCTGATTTATTTCATTGTCCATCTAAAGAGTTTCCCTTTTCTAAAGCAGAGCTTTATTTTTCATCTCATCAACTGAACAAAGTTGAATGACATGTGTGAGCTCAGGGAGTAATCAAGTCTACTGGCTTAGGATTCTCAAATTCATCTTTACTACTTTATAGGACCATTGATCTAGCCTTAGAAGGAACCTGAAAGGTCATCTAATATAGACTTTATTTTATAGAGGACAAAACTGAAGTTTTAGGATGATGAAATTAAGAGAATGGTAATGGAGAACTTGGTACCAGGCACATCAGAGGAAGGAATAATTGAGAGCTTGAAATCAGGAGGAGGAAATCTAGAGCTAGCCTGAGCTGTGTTGGCTCATAGTACAAGGATCAACCTCCATAATGATGACCTAGAGTCGTCCAAAATGGTTCAGTTTTATTACTCAACTTAAGAAGACAGGGAAACGCAAAATATCTTAGACAGATTTCCATTAAAATGGCTTAAGTAATAATAGTAACAATAACAATTTTAGATTTATTATTCAGTAGTTACCTAATTTTATCCTCAGTAAATCATCAAACATTTAAGTACCTATTATATACATACACATGCACACACACATATATATGTTTATGTGTGTGTATAATGGCCATATATGTCCAAGTCCCTAGTGAACAGGCATGAATAATTAACCTATATCATAAATTCCATAAGGGTAAAGAACTCAGTTTGGCAAATGGTGGCCTGGTGGACTTGTGATTTCACTAGAAATAGGGAAATTCTGGTGTGAGAGCTCTTTCTAACCTTGAAAATTGGCACATGCCTTTGCAATCTATAGTCTTAAAGCATGTGTGTGCACGTTACAGGGGCAAACATGCACATGCGTATGCACACATGTACATGTGTACACACACATACATGCACATATGTATGCTATATGCACATATGTGCACATATATCTAGCTATATCTTGATCTAGATCTAGACAGAGTTCATGGAGCTGAGGTTAGAAAAACCTTGTCTTAGAGAATTATCCAGGTTTTGCACAAAGTAGGTACTTAATATGGGCAGTCAGGTGGCACAGTGATAGAGTGCTAGGCCTGTAGTCAGGAAAACCTGAATTAAAATTTCACCTCTGTATGACCCTGGATGAGTCACTTAACCCAGTTTGCCTCAATTTCCTCATCTGTAAAATGAACTCGAGAAGGACATGGCAAAACACTTCAGTGTCTTTGCCAAGAAAACCCCAAATGGCTTCAGGAAGAGTCAGACATGTCTCAAATAACTGAACACAGGTGTTTAATACATTTAGTGAATCCAAAGAGGCTTTGGATGCCAAGCTAAGGATATTGGGATTTTATCCTATATGTAATGAATAGCCTCTGAGAATTTCTAAATAGAGGATTAGAATAAAAAAAAAAGAAAGTGATATAGTAGAAAGGATCCTGGCTCTAGAGGATGAACTTCTGGTTAGCTACTTTCTATTTGACATTGAGATACATACTTAGTTTCTCTTGGACTTGTTTTTTTC